>QTSX02006410.1:0-658344 GCA_014839935.2 Entomophthora muscae
TGAAGCTTCCCCAAAAGGTGTTCCTTATCAATACTAACAAGAGCGGGCTTTTTACATAGACAAGTTCATATGGGCTTTTGCCTGTGTTGCAGTTGACTTGTGTTTTGTAGACCATGAGTGCTGTTTGCATCATGCTGACCCAGGCCTTTGAATTGTTAGCAGATAACTTACTGAGGGCTTCTACAAGCATGCTGTTTAGTCTTTCTAATTATCCATTTGCTTGAGGGTGATACAGGCTGGCTGTGATGTGTTTTATTCTGTTTTGGCAAGGTAGATATTGGTGTCTATGGCCTTAAGTTTGGTGCCTCTGTCTCTGATCAGAAGGTCAGGTTCTCTGAACTTGGCTATGATTTATTTCCCAATAAATCATCTCACATCATTGCCTTTCTGTTCTTTTGTGGCTTGTTTTATGGGCCATCTGGTTGCATATTCAATAGCTGTTATGATGTACTTCTTGCCTCAGCTTTCACTGGGCATAGGTCCCACAATATCTAACAGCCATACCTTGAAGGGTTGTGTGATAGATACGGGTACTACTGACTTGGGTAGTGTTTTGGTTTGGGCGTACTTCTCACAGAATTTGCATTGTTCCAGTACCTATCTGATATTACCTAGCATGTTGGGCCAACAGTAGCGTTTCTTGATATATTTGTACAAGTTCCTGCTATGGGGGTGTCCCAGGTCTCTGTGATATTGGATGATTTGTCACTCTTTTGTGTTGACAGCACGTAAGGTACGGTGTCACCATTTGGAAGTACTTGGTGCAGAGTACCATATACGTTTTTGAACAGATGTTTGTTCTTAAGGGCCTTCTCTTGGATGTCCATTGGGGTGCCAGGTGGGAAACCTTCTTGGATATTCCCCATGATTAACATGGGCCAGTTAGGGTCTCCATCAGCACAAAGGACATGTTTGCTGTATAGCCTTGACAGAGCATCTGCAGTAAGCATTTTCTTTCCTGGCTTGTATTAAATTTGCATTGGGTATCTCTGTATGAGACTTATCCACTTGTCTTGCCTTGTTGACAAGTGCTATTGTATCTTAAAGAATATTAAATATTTGTGATTGGTGAGAACTTTAAATGTTTTGGCTCCTTCTATATAACATTGCAATTTAATAAGGCAGTGTACAATGGCTACCAGTTCTTTATTGTGTATGGAAAAAAAAATTCACCATCAGGCAGCTTCCTTGACTTGTACACCACAGGGGAGGAATTCATTTTCTGCCATTTGGATACAGAGTACTCCTCCTATGGCACAGTCAGACATTTTGGTTTCCAACTTGTATATCCCTTCACAGTTTGGGTATTGAAGGATAGGGGGAGTAACCATTTGTTTTTTTAGCTGGCAGAAATGTTAGCCTCATAGAGGTGTCCATAAAAATTTGGTTATTTTGCCTGTAATGGCTGACAGAGAGTCTGTCAGAGCACCCCAGTCAGGGATGAATCTTCTAACATAGGCTACCATGCCTAGGAAGGTACGGATTTTTGCTTTTATTTCTGGGGCTGGTATTTTGGTTATGGCACATATCTTTTCTGGGTCTGGTTTTATTCTGTCCTTGCTGATAATGTGACCAAGGAATGGGAGTTCAGACAAGAAGAAGTAATATTTTGATGGCTTGGCAATGAGCTGGTTTTCTTTGAGGGTGCAGAGGACCAGGAGGATATCTTCCCAGTGTTGTTTTAAGTTTGGGCTGTAAATGATTATTTCATCCAGGTAGATAATTGCTTGTTTCCCAATGTGTTCTTTGAAAACCTCATTCATGAAAGTCACAAAGGTACTGGGGGCATTTTTCATGCTGAATTTAAGGACAACACATTCAAAGGATCTGTATTTGGTTCTGAATGCCGTCTTTGGAATGTCTTCAGGTTTAACGCAAATTTGGTGATAACATGCTGTTAAATCAATTTTTGTGAAGATTTGGGACCCCCCAGGGCGTCAAAAAGGCCATCAATCAGGGGCAGGGGATACCAGTTCTTAATTGTTACCTTGTTGATCACTCTATAGTCTGTGAATAGGCAGAGTCCTCTGTCCTTCTTTGCTACAAAGAATACAGCAGCACCAAAAGGCAACTTTGATGATTGTATGAGTCCTTTCTCAAAGGCTTCATCAAGATAAGCTTCTAGGGTGTTGTCATCTTGTGGTGTGAGGCAGTAGATAGTTCATGCCTTAGGTACACTTCCTTTGAGATCAATTTTGTGTTGTATGCCACAGTTGGGTGGTAACCCTGGTAGGGCTTCTTGGAAGACAGAGGGGAATTCACTAACTAGTTGGTCTTGGATATAGTCCTTTTCACGTCAAGTTTCTGTATTCTTAAAGTGTTTGACCTTGTACATACAGGTACTCAAATTGATTTTGCTAGGGTCAGTTTACCCTTCTGTTTCCATAATTTTCACAAACACATGGTCTCTCATGAGTGTGTCAAGGTGAGTTGGGTAAACATGGTGATGCACCTTGCCTCGTTGTATGGTGAGGGTAGCACTATCCCAGTCAATATGAGGTTTGGTCTTTCTCATCTTATCCAGGCCAAGTATAACATCATACTTGGGGATTGGTATGATGGGGCCACTGAGCGTGGTTTGCATGTCTCTGATTTGGGCGCAAAAAGGTTTTGCTTCTCTGTTGACTGGTGTACTTTGGTCATCTGCCATGATAACTCTTTTGATGTGGCTTTAGACTGTGGGTAGTTTCATGAGGTTGGTAAATTTCTTATTGACAAGAGACTGGTCTGCTCCAGTGTTAAATAGTGCAGTGCCCTGGTATCTGCAAAAACAGAAAGGATAAGTGAGGAGTTTATTTCCAGTTTGGGCAGCAAACAGTAGAGGATTGCTGGAGGGTACTTGGATCATGGTGATTGAGTCCACATCCTGGTCCCTGTATGAGTCTTGTAATTTGGGGGAAGGTGGCTCACCTAAGCACTCTCCTGAGCTTTTCCCTCCTTGTTGGTGTCTTCAGTACTTGCTTGGTTAGCCTGCGCTATACAGTTCCCATTTTGAGGCTGAGAGATATTGCTCCAGTTGTTATGCTTATTGGGGCAAGGGTCCTTCTTTGCCATGGGGCTTTCCTTTTTCTTTTTTGTTGGTGTAGATTGTCAGATTATTGGGCTGTGTGTTTGCCTTCCAAGAATACTTCCTCAAGGATCTTGTAGCAGGTCATGACAAACTGCCATCTGATATGTGTGGGGAAGCCATTTTAGAAGTCCAATTGAGGTCCTGGCTTGTCAAAGTTGATGGTACTGGGGGCTTGGTTGCATAAGCCTTCATACACTGCAATATAGTCCTTGATTGTTCCTGTCATTTTAAAGGTTTGAAGTTCTGTCATGATCATCACATCAGAATATTTCATGGAAAATATTTTTGAGGAATGCAGCTTTGAATACCTCTCAGTTTCCCTTCTGGTTGGGGTGTTGGGTTAGCCACTTGCTTACAAAATGTGACACAGTTCCAGTGACGCAAAGGGCAATCTCACTGATCCAGAGTCTTTGGGGATAGTCCACTTGCTTGAACTTGCTCTGTGTACTGTTGATCCATAGAGAGGCATTTTCCCAATATAGTCTTGTGAAAGCGCCAATTTTGGCTATACACAGGCACTGGAATAAAATATTAGGTATTTCAGGCTTCTGTGGTCCTATTGTGGTTGGCGCTGTGGGTAACAGTCTGTGGGCTTTGAGAGCATTGTACTGTTTGATGGGTACAAGGATGTTTTTTTAGATAATTAGGCCTGTGGGAACGTCTTGTCCTTCTTTGTAGTCTCTACAGCTGTTAGAGAGTACCATTGCTTGGGTCCTTTTCTTAGGAGGAATTTTTCCTTTGAGTTGGGTAGGTATGGATAACTTACCTGTGCTACCACTGTTGAGTATATACTTCTGAGAAGTATAACAAACAAGATAAGAGGATGTTTTTTAAGAAGAGAACAATACTTTATTGGATATGAATATAGGATAATATATAGTATCATGGGAAGCCACATACTGTCCATGTACGTCATGAGAGTCATGGGGCTTATCTGAGTAATGTTTCTCATAAGTCATGAGGCTTATTCAAGTTGTGTTTTTTAGGATCTGGATTATTTGATCCCGTAATAGATGTTTGACTGATAGTAGTGCCACCAACTTACTGGTTGGTCAGTGAGCCATTTGATGAGTCATTCAGTGATCTACTTGGGGCGTTAATTCCCCAAGAGGGAGCAATTGAAGATTTTGTGACATATATAGTTTATTTATTTTAATTTTTATCACTCTATATATAGTAACATGAAAGCTAGTAGTCACTACTTTTTATTTTGAATTAGATTTTTAGATTTATATATTAGTTATTTTTGGTCATAAATGTGCACTGTTGATCATGAGTTTGGATAAATTTGATAATTTTATTGATTCTAATCCCAAAACAGACAATCAGAATATTTATTTCCTTTTTGTATCCTATATTGCATTCTTAATTAGGAAAAATTGGTAACAGTATTATAGATTCATTCATGTATTTTGATTTTTGTATTTATGTTGTCTGTTTCAGTTGCTATTGGGGCTCATTGTTGGATTGAGTTTGTAACTTTTGTTACTGTCAGGGATCCAGTCTTTGGCAGCCAGCCCGTTGTTTCTAGGGGTAACCTGGGCCAGGTTTTTTGTGGGCAATGCCCACCACAAGAGGGAGCTAACTTGAAAAGGTAGGAGACAGACTTTCCCACCCAGGACCACGGGCCAGTGGCCAGGATTATAGTGTCAATCACCCCTGTGAGGGTAATGTACACAATCCCAAACAGCTTACCAATATGGTTGGTTGAAAAGTTGGGTGAGGAAGCAGGCATAGGTTTTGGGGTCACGGGCGGTTCCATGAGTAGGCCGTAAGCAGGGAGATAGTTGAATTTCCCTCTGAACAACTTGGGTGTTGAAAATATCCACGGGCCTTGTCGGCTGTATCAAACTGCAGATTGTATGCAGGCCAAAGGATTGAGTTCAAGTATCTTTTCCGGGGTATATTCCTTGTATTCAGATTTCAGAGGGTAGTCAGTAAAATGGACAGGTCCAAAGGGTACACCAGGAGGACAGAAAACTGCGGGAAGCAGGGCCAGGAGATCTCGAACTGAATTGGTAGATAGCAAATACAAAATAAGGCATAGCTGTGTGAGCCAAAAAACATAACCTTTATTCAAAAATGATGATAAGGTTTGAGCGCAGAATCTATAGGCATATATAGTATCCTGCCTCCAAACTTAGTATTTTCCATAATGGCTTTATCAAAATATTGGAAAAATGCAGGCAGGTGGCCAGGAGGCCTGGGTGCAGGAGCGGCAAAATGGCACCTTGGCTGGATGTTCTCTCATTGGTCAGAACGTCCAAATTGGTCACTTGATTTCCTTGATTTTTGGCTGTGATCACAGGGTTGGGCCCAAAGCCCGGGTTTTTCCTTGGCAGTTGAGTTTGATTGGTTACTCAAGAGGACTTCAAGCTCATGAAGTTCAATATGTTCACCAAAAACATAGTAAACATAGTAGATGTGTTCTGTGACTGAAACTCATGTGTTCTAGTGTTTGGTAGACTTGTTGTTGAATTGTTAAGCATTTGTCCCCAGTTTGAATAGGCTGTTGTATGACTGGACATTTTTGCCAAATAGCGCTCATTTTCCGTGAAATTATCTTCTATTTAGATCTATCAAGTTGAAATACGTTTTGTGACTGAGTTTATGCGTTCTAAACTAAATAGTATATGTTTATCTCACCAGATTTGAAAATTACTGTATCTCATTTGGAAATTTTACAAACCATTATTTGAAGCTGTGTTGGTGGTTAATCATTAACTCCATGTGGATTTGGGTGGTGATTCCACACCACTTGGAGACAGCTCCTTACTATCCTGCAATTTTCATCACACTGCAGGCCTTTGGGGTCAGTGTTTTGTTAGGGACTAGAGCAGGCTCTAGTTTTTCTACTCCTCTCCAGCACTTGGATAAGTCTTGGCGCTGTGTGATACCTGGTGTATGGTATATGGCCACTCCCTTATCCCACAATTTCCCAGTTACGGAGAAACAACATATGTATATGGGGGATCCCAAGACTCAGACTCCCACCATATTCCATCCATTGACATTAGCCTTCCTTCTAAGCTACCTGGGAGCTTACTTATTCTTGGGTAGATTTAATCCCCTCTTGTGGAGATATTGCCTTTCTGGAAAGATCTTTCTTATGAGAATGGTCTCTGTTCTGATAGGTACATTGGTTATATGTCTCAATCCCTCCGCAATCATACATCATATTGGCGGTATGTTTCCTAGTGAATGGGTTTCTTAAAGATGGTCTCAAGGCTGTAATTCTTTGTGATTGTGCTCTGATCATTAATCCAGCTTCCAGCTCTGGCATGTTGCCCCTGACACCATTTTCACCCAGCTTTTCAGAGTACTCCATGTCACTCTGACCGGCTTGATGAGCTCCATGGTCCCTAACTCTGGCCCTGCCACCTGTGTCAAATAGAGCCCACCCAGCAATTGGTATCATGGCACCTGTCTCTTACTAATAAGGTATCAAAAAGGGATAGCTCATATGTGAAAAAAGCTAGAGAAGATCAAATAAATAAAGAAAAAGACCAAGTCAAGAGAGAAGTTATCTCACTTCAAGTTGAAAGATTCCAAGTAGAAGACAAAGTTTGGGTAGTCAATCATGATCAAAGCAAACATGATCTTGGCCTGAGAGAACCAGGAATAGTTATATAAGTGAGCCTAACAACACATACTTTATCAATGGAATTGAAACACAGACAGCACTCAGGATAATGCATCACAGTAGGCTCAGATTATGCAAAGTAAGAAAGACATAAAGGGATTCCCAGCTACCAGTATCCAAGGCCAAAAATGATGAATACCAAGCTGATTCCCAGATAAACATAAGAAGATGTCCAAGACTATACCTTCTAATATTCAGGAAGGATGTTGTAACATTATTGATTACTCACTTTCAGAAAATCATTTCCCTAAGAAATGGCTTGACTATTGAGTAGAAGGTGGCCCTGAGACTTAATTTATATACTATACTGGGACCAACTCCTTAATTTTCCAGATTGATCTCCCTCTTTTAAAGCATATGAGCTGCATGGACATCGTGTGGCATATAAACAACTATATACAGCTCTTCTTCTATTTTGATAAAGAAAGCGATCTTTTCTAAATCTTCTCCTTTTCCTTTATACAAACTCCCTGAAAGTGTATACATGACACCAAGTTTCATTCTGGTTTTTTTGTTTGTTTGTTTGTTGTTTGACTGTTTAATTTTTATCTAGGAAGATTTCTTTATCTAAAAATAATTATTCTCTCTGAGCATATATATTTCTTAATGAAACATTGTTACATTGTGATATTAGATTTTGGGATGAAACTAAACTTTATTTTCTGCCTTGGAAGATCAAAATTATCTCTGACTTATTGATTTTTTTTCTCAAAGTTTTTTTGGATCAAAGAGAATTATTTTGAGGTTTCTTAGATTTTCCGTCTTGGGGTTATTTTTGGACCAGGAATTTTGCTTTCTCGAGCCTGTCAATTTCCTCCACGAGCTAGAACAAAAACCCAATGCCAACCAAATGATCTCACGCTTCAAAATTGACTGGCTAAAGATAATATCGAAACCACTACTATGTTCCTTGAAGCTTGTAATTTAGCTTCAAGACCCCTGTAAGCTCTATTCACCAGCTAATTAGTCAACCAAGCCAAAAAGACGCTGAATCTACCCATCTCCTTACCAGAGGCTTGTCTGGCAATTTTATTTCCTGGCAGAATCCAAAGCTTTCTAAGCCAGAGAATCCGCAACAGTGCGAAGCTCTTGGCCAAATACCCTTGTGATTTTTGCTCGACACTTCTATTAATATTAATTCTCAGCATCCAAGTTACTTTAACATTTAAGCTCTACACTTGCATACCTAATTTTAAGGTAACTATTTTATTTCACTATTATTTCTGAAGTTTCCCTTTAAGAGGCTTTTTGCAGTTTTCCGATGAAAAATTATAATGTGTTAATTAAGGTTCATTATTTTTTTAAATCATAGAGACTACTTATTATCTTACGGGACTTTGCTACCTCTTTTCACACGATACTCCGATTAAAATAATTCGTCTATTGCTTCAGGGTGCATTTCAAATTTGTTCGTTTAGTCAGGGGTCGTTTGAAATATTTACTTCGCTTTCAAAATCAAGCTTGTTTTATTAAAGCGGCTTTATATGATGGATCTCTAAATCAAGTACTTATCAAAAAACACCCTAAAAAGGTTTTATAAGTTTGTAGCTGGTCTCAATGATTTTACAATTTTTTTTCAAGCTGTTTGTTATCTTAACATCATTTATATTTCTTCCTAAAGGATAAACAAACACTAATAAATAGCAAACATTCGTTGATTTTTCCGTTTCGCGCTTCAATAAACACACTCTTCCTTTTTAGCGTCATTTCCTCACACCAAACTTTTCTATTTAAACTGTTATTCAAAAATGTCGTAAAATTTTCTACAGTAAAGATGTATTTATTCACAATATTCGATGACTGTACTCAAGTGTTGCTTTTCTAGTTTAGATGGCAGATTCTTGGATGACAGTTGGGACTAGTGACGGTCGGGTTGAGTCACAAGCCTCTAAAAAAGACTGATGCTATTGAATTAGCCAAGCCATCACAAGTTAAATTTATGTTTGGCGATGAAGATTCCGATAGTGGGAGAAGCTGTTCAGTCTCTTTGAATTCTTCCATGCGCAACCAGAATATTACAGGAACCTCGTCACTTTCTGTCAATTCTTCAAGGAGTAACGAAAAGAATAAGGCATCGGCAAAAACTGAGCATCAACCACATTCATCAGTCGAGCTAACGCCTGGATATGCAATCTCAAAGAGTGGGCTTTCAATCACTCCTTCTTCACCCTCTACTCGCCTTGAAATAACTAATGCTCAGAGAAGCCCAATAATGCCTTCCACTAGTATAATTCAAACCTCCAATCCATCGTCAAGGCCTCATTCAGCTGAGCCTGAAGCACCAAGCCCAGTACAAACCTCTTCTAATCAAGACAGTCCAGCTCAAGTGGTTCCAGCTGTGGCACCCTTGCGGCCAACAGATATTGGTCCCAGATTAACTGCTAGCAGTTCAGGTTCATCTTTGAATAATGCGCACAGTGGACCACATCAAAGCACTCAGCAGCAACTTACACGAACCCAACAAAAGCTGCTTTTGCAGCGGCAGCATCTACTTTCTGATGACGATCATACTGTTGCCCATCCCCAGAATCATCTGAGATTAACAAAGGAGGCTGAGCGAGTAAATAGGGAGTATGGGTGGACTCGCCGCCATCACAATCCAGTGTTTGAGTCGCTTATGAGGGTCATGTCTCAAAAGCCAGGCAATTCAAATACATTCCGTTGACCTTGACTAATCTTCCAATTCAGATAAAAACCAACAACTTTAAAGATAGTTTAGGGTTCCAGTCATTGTAAGGCCTATTATACAATACTAATTTGACGCTAAGGGTATCAACTTTATAAGCTGCATATTTTCATTCTCTAATAAACTTCCCCTTTTACACCTTCGCTGAGTTAGCTCAATAGCCTACCAATGTCATGAATATATCTTTGGATAAAGTATACTGCATGATAAAGGAGGAACCTTGGAAGAGATTGATGCTTTTATTGAAGAAAAAGAGTGTTTTATAGCGAGTATAATGCCACAGTTTTATCCATACAGGCTTAGTGACATTGGGAAAGAGTTTTAGAGACCAAGTTTCATATTTATGATGTTTTAGACTCAAATCAAGGGTCCAAACCTTTATCCTTGATAATTTCAGAATCAAGCCCAAGGAAATAATTTTCCAAGAGGGATCAATTAAGAGGTTGTGACACTCCTTGGGATTTAAACACATTTTTTAGTGGCTTTTGGAGAAAGTCTCTAGTTTGCTCTTGGTGTTTGTCCAGGATCTCTTTAGGTACTGGTATTCATGATTTCCTGTCATGAATAGTTCCATCTTATCTGGAATTGTCCACTCTCAAAAATTTAAACATCAAAGGGCCAGGACTAATGTTGCAACCAAGTTTCCAGACTTGCCTGCCAATGTACCTTATGATACACAGGGGGTGCTCAATGAGTTGCCCCTTGATGTGTCTAACAACATGAACCAATATGATGGCAATATCAAACTGCGGGCACTTTCTCCTAATTAGGAGTGTTATCAATTTGGCCTGCTAATCTCCGCATGAGTTATTCCTTGGCTTTGAACCCTACATGGAACATGCCACTATGCCACCCCCTTGTGGCCTTGTGGCTTTGCCCATATAGTATATTAATCACGATATTCTACGATAAACAATACGTTATTCTATTCATTCTCGTCCTTTCTACTGGACTGTTGTCTTCCCCAATCAAATACTGAACTCTAATCAGTTGCAACACTAAGAAAGAGGCCTTAAAACATTATAAGGGCATTAACTAAGCAATTGACAAGAATTGAGTTGTGGCCAAACATGTGAATATTTTGACAAAAGTTAATAAAGCCGTTTAAAGCCTTAAAACCCAGAAATCAGGTATTTGGTGTTTTTTTATCCCAAAATCAAAGTATGATGTCACAACTTTTGATCAATTCAGATGGCTCAGTTTCAAAAATCCACCTTGATGATGCAAGCATTCCCCCCCAAACACCCATACAAGCTGGGTTAGAGCTCAGAACTACACTGGTAGTTCAATAAAACCATAAGTATTTGAAAAATCTCAGTTAGCAGTTTTTGGCCAAAACTCGTTCATGGAAATAGAAATTTTGCTCACCTATACTGTAAATTCAGAGCCTGAACATAAAAATGTGGGATTGTCAAATCATTGTTTCAAATTTCAGATCACATTTGTGGGCCACTCAGCTGAGTGAAAACTAAAATATTTAATAAAATCAACTATTTAATTTGACTTCTTTGATTTATTTAAATTGGCAAATTTTAAATCCCTTGAGCAGATAAAACTAACTAAAGACAAAACACAACAAGCAATTACAGGATAAATAAAGCAGAAATGTATGATTCTGATGTATGATTTGATATTTCCTGTAAGTCTAACAAATCATAGACAACATGAAAAAATTAACAGATCTGAAATTGCAGGATTGTCAAATCCAAGAACCAAATTTTAAATCAAAAATGAGGTGAATTTGAAATAAATATAATTTAAGAGAGTCCCAAACAGGGAGTCAAATGGTCTAGAGTGAATTTATTCTAATTCTTTTAGGAATCACAGGCATTCTCAAAAATCATTCAATTTCATTTTAGGACAGCTAAAATTTAGATGCTTGATTACATTTGATTTTAGAAAACGCTAATAACAAAGTAAAATGATATATTACAGTCTATTTTTATCAAGTTGACTTTCCCTTTGTGTGTTGATTGTTCATTTGCTGTTGATAATGTGCTTTCATTTAATTTGATAGTTTCACCTCCAGTTGTCTTGACAATAAGAAATCAAGTTGCCTCTGCGACTATAGCTGGTCTTGGGGTGGCAACTTGATTTCTTATTGCCAAGGCAACTGAAGGTAAAACTATCTAATTAATTAAAGCACATTATCAACAGCAAATGAATCATCAACACACAAAGGAAAAGTCAACTTGATAAAAATAGATTGTAATATTTAATTTTATTTTATTATTAGTGTTTTCTAAAATCAACTGTAATCAAACATCCTTAATAGCAATACATAAACAAATAGTGTAGAAAACTAATGATTTATCTTTTCAACCCTCCTTCCTTTCTCAAAAAGCTTCTAAGTTTGTTTGGCCCCTGGCTATGCTGGGGGTCAAAACACTTTTAAAAAAATTCTGTGTTGTCAAGAGGGTGGCTCATATAGCATTATATGGGTTTGTGGTTGCTATATTAGTGATTTGGAGTGCAAAATATTGCATTGTTTCCAGTTTAGACAATTTTACATTTCACTTAATTTCATGTCTAAACATGGTTTTTGAAATTGAATTTTTAGTTTGATTTTAGTTGTGGTGGAGCTTCTTTATTTGGGTTGGTGTTTCCTAGTTTCTTACTGTACATTCAATTTGGATTCCAAATCCTAAAATTATTATTTGAGTTTACTAGTGACATTCATTTATGATTTGACTCTTGGTTCATGGATTTGACACTCCCACAATTTTAAAAAACATAGTAAACTTAATGAAAATGGTTGATGGATTCGAACACTTCAAATCTGATTCCAGTTAATTCATTTTGTCCATTTGAAACATTGGGATGCCAAATTTAATTGGAGAATGCATATCTAATATTGAGCAATCACATTGACACAATATATAAGTCATGTCTTCCTTCTAATAAAGTTGTATCTTAAATTTGTTAGACATTACCATTCTGTAATGTGGCATTACAACATGCAGTTTGACTTGAAATTTGCAAAGTGTCTATGAGTTACCACATTTTGAAATATTCAAATAAAAATACAAAGAATTCAATTTCATTATAAAAAGGCCATCCTGGAAATGTGATTTGAAATTTGGACCAAGGATTTGACAATCCCACATTTCTGCTATTAGGTTCTGAATTTACAGTATAAGATGTCTAGCCAACCCATCAACCTGTTGGTAAGCAAGCTCTGGGTAAGGATGCTTTGGCTCAGCCCCAGCCAGCTTTCAGCTCTGGGCAGCTATATCAAAACGGAAATATCACATATTTAGATATATTTAAATAAATCTTTGATTTGAGTGACTCAGAGCTAGAAACTGGCCGGGGCTTGCCCGAAGCAGCCCTACTTCTGGCTAAAGATTCTGCTTCTAAGCTTTCTATTATAGATTCATCAGAAATAAACTTTCTAAGTTGATATATGCTAAAATAATTAAATGAACTGTACGGCTGAACTTAATCCATGCCAATGGCATACCTTGGCGACTAAGAAGTTGGATAGTGTTCTTTTCGCCAGTGTTCAGGATTGTGAAGAGGCTTTTATTAAAATAAATGTGAGTAGCCTGAATTCACATTTTTGAGATGTTTTTTAAAGTGTAAATCACACTGAGTTCAGCGAGATATTATAATTTAAAGTGTTTTCGAATTTAAGGATATCGAGGAATGTATTTATTAAACCATAATTCACCACTGCCTTATTAATCTGCACAAATTATTTGTTTTAAAAAAGCTTGTCAATAACATTTTAATCCGTCAAGTGAAATATTTCAAATAAGTTATTCCAGCTTTTTTTAGATATTTTTAGGCTAGACTTTGCTTTCTGGAAGCCAAGTTGTTTTCACTGGTTAATTTAATACAATTAAATATCTAAACATTCAGTCGCTCGTGACTACAAATGTTGGGGTAACGAAGTTTAATCCCACCTTACATTCTATGACTCTGTGTAACCTTTAAAATAAATGGATTGAAAATTGCTAGGTTGCCTTTGCTAAAGATAATCTGCAGCTTGCTATTAAAACCAAATTATCTTATCCATGCGTTTGTAGGAGCAATGGTTGTTTGAACCTCAACAGATAACCAAAACTATCTTACGAGCTGATATCTTGAAAGACACCAAATCCCTCCCAGAGGAGGGTTCTGGACTTCTTAGAACGACATATAGAAGTCTGCTACCCCGCTCCCCCCATAAAGATACATTTATTTTCCAAAAAGTAGAGCTGCTCTCTTCTCCAGAAGGTTAGACTATTATTCCTCCCAGCCTGATCCTAAATATGCTTTTCAAGCTGTTATCGTTGAGCACACCCCTTTATTCTGCCCTAGAGACCCAGAACTCCCCTCAGACTTTAGTGACTTTGATATAACGACACTTGCACCTTGTGACTGTTGCCAAGACAAGTATCCTTCGTTTCATCCCGAGGTAATATTTTATCAGCAATTCGGGGTTGTAATGCTTCAATGTTGTTTTGTGCCGTCACCCTATAACAACCAGACTCCCTGGGAAGTGGTTATAAGATCTATTTTTCTGGCTAGCTTATTGTCGTTATTGATCTCAAAGCTTTATATTTCCCTCTAAGCACAAGTTTTTATTGGCCTCTCTATTCCACCGAAGCTACTATATAATCCTTTGCTTTATCAAAAGTTGACTTTCTTTTTCAGGTGTCTGGATATCGCCTCTATTTAAGCCGAGCAGAAAGTGTTGTAAAGGCATATGCCTGTTTTAAATCAGAAGCCTGTCTGGACGCACATTCCTCAAAAGCGGTAATCCCATCACCCTTCAACATTAGATACTCCGAGGGTCTTGTTTACCCTTTGAGACTTAACTCTTTAGCTGTCTTAACTACAGCTTTGAAGTATCACCAGAAGTGGCTAATGTCATCTATAGACACATATTCTGGGAAAGATGTTAGATATTCTTGTTAAATTCATGAGCAACCACGTGAAGGGATACGTGAAGCGCGTGACCCACGACGTTGTCATCCCAAAGGTCCCATATCAAAATATGTACCACGAAGTCAAAGTCAAATTTCATCACTGGGTTGCGAAGTGGCCTGAAGGTAACTTTGCCAAAACTGCCTTTCAAATGTAGGGTTTAGCAACTGATCCGGCAAAGTTTGTCTTTGAAGAATTGGGGATCGCCACCTTCCTCCATCTTCTTTGGGAGAAGTAAGCTAGCCATACATTGGCTCATTTGAATAGGAAGTCGTCGTTTGTTGATCTTGGATGTGGCAATGGGTTTCTCACTCATGTCCTGTCTGAGCTGGGCCATACTGGGAGGGGGATTGACATATCGAGACGGCAGATATGGGAAATGTACCCTAAATCGACTGTCCTTGAAGGTATGGATGATGTTAAAGTAAAGCTGATTTTTGTAGTAGAGACAATTGTTCCGTCGTCGCAGACATATGCCGAGGAGTGGCTGGTTGGAAACCACAGTGATGAACTCACGCCTTGGATTCCCGTGATGGCAGCTCTTTCGGGATATGATTCCAAGTAAGTGTCTTTTAAATAAATGCTTAACGGCAGATTCATGATTTTGCCATGCTGCTTCTATGATTTTTCGGGGGCAAAGTACTCTGGCGTCATGGATGGGAAAGTGGGCAAGTATGAGAATTATTGCCTATATCTCCAGGAAATAATGAAGCAGTGTGGATATGTCCCCGAGCCGGAATATTTACGCATCCCGTCAACTAAAAACTTGGCGTGGGTAGGGCGGAAAAGAACTTTTGAAAGAGGTAATTCACCAAAGTTTGACGTGATGCATACATTGTTCTATTTCCATACTGTAATTCGAGGATTAAATCTTTCATTTTAAGATGACAAAGTCGGTGAAGAAGCCGTTCGAAATCAAGTCATAGCAATGGTCCAAGGAGTTCATTTCCAACCCCGCAAGTCAGATCGTGAAAAATCTAAAATCCAAGCCGAAAAGAAAAGACACTAGCCCAGTAGGTTTTGTACTAAAACTAAAACACCTGTCATCAACAAGTCACCATTCAAGAAAACTTAGAAATTTTGAATGCATCAAAAGAATCTGCGTTGGTTTCTAAATTTGGGTTTGTCACCCAATAAACGTAATGAAATCCATGATTCACATTAGCTGGAAGAACTACGCCTGCCAGGGTTACCTTTATTTTTTGTAACAAAATCTGCGATGAAAAGGTGCATTGAATAGTTGGCTAAAACTGATGCAGCACTTCCCTTGAGAGGAGCAGTATTGAAAAAGTCAAAGATGTTACCAGTCTTGGCAAAAGCTGGGTATTGAAAACAACAAACTTATTTTAAGTAGGCATGATCTACTATGTACACTATGGTGCTAGTCTACAACATTCAACTTTAAACCTTGAAATGTATCTAGACCAACAGGAGCTGGCTTAAATGAAGCCTGGATTTGGTTTTACTTTCAACCAAAATCTTCCTGACAGCTGTCTTATCCTCAAACTTGATGATACAGAACTACTTATCTATAGTTGCTCTATTGTGGAACTAACCAAACAATAAATAAACAAGTTGTAAGGCTTTGAGCTATTTAGAAGATAGCTATAAACAAGTGCATTTAATCCTAATATACTGATGTTTATAAGATATGGAAAAGTAGGCAGAGTTTCCAGAAGCAATTGTAGTAAAGCTCCTAACAACTTACAAAAAGTGAAATAAGGGATTAACTTATTTATTAAACTTAAGAAAATGAAATAAAATCTAGTCTTAAGAATAGTGAATTTATCTAAGAGACTAATTTCAAAGCCAGGGTAATTATTAGAATCAACTTCTGGGTTAAAACTAGCAAGTACCATGGCCTGGGTGGTGTTGTAAAGATTTCCCAAATGGCACAACAAGAAATCAAAAGGAATCATAAAAAGGGGCTTAAGTTAAATTAATATTTGAATTAAGAAAACTGACAAGTAAAAAATTCAAGCTCCAAGTCCTAACAAGTTCCTTTTTGAGATGCAAGTCAAACAATCTCAAATTGAAGTTACAAGTGGTAGCTCAATGTATCTACTCATTCAGTAAGAAAATGGCATGATGGTAAAGGAGAGGAGATTTAACCTTTTAACTTCTTGAAATGAGGTGCTTAGATGATTTGGCAAAGAACATGCTATTTTGCATGAGATGTTTTAAAAAACTATGTCTGTTCAAAAAACTCACAGGATAACCCAGGAAGACCAAAAATGATGAGAATTAAAAACCAGAACAGAAGAGCAACTTGAAGTAGTTGAGAAAATCTGAAGTGAGAGCAAGTGAGGACATCAGAAAAGAAGTTTCAATCCCAAAAAATCAAGCCTGAAGCTTGAATTTAAAGCAAGAAGAAGAATTAAGCATAAAATTAGATCCAGAAGATAATTTTTTTGGTTAAACCACTAATATAGCTTTTGTAAGGTCTTGCTCATAGTGGTGCAAGGTTATAAACTAAAGCGTGTAAGGCATTAGGATTAAGATTCAGAAGGTATAAAAAGGTAGGAAATGTCTGTAAGATAATCTTACAGAATCCTGCTAAAAACCTATACTGGGTTACAAAAGTAGTGATATAAATTTAAGAACCCTAAGCAAAGAAGATAAAGCAAGGTGTTTAATAGTGAACAATTTGTAACTAAGGGAATGCCAATATTTGGATACCCTTCATCAGCAAACTGGTACATATAACTATTAAAAGACTCCTTAAGGGAAAATAATGGATACAACAAGCCTAAGGCTTGTTGTTTTACAACTTCCATTTATTCAAGAAAAAAAGACTAAACTTTAAAATGAATTAATAAAAATGTACAAATTTCTAAAAATTAAGATCTCAAGTTAAAATTTGATAAAGAATTGAAGGGTAGAAATCACTTAGAATTTTGGCTTAAAAGCCTACTCTTCACAAACTCTGTATTTATAAGAAAAACCTTGTTGGCTGAAGAAAATGATAGATGCAGAGAAAGCAGCCAAGGACAGGAGAAACTGGAGAAAGTTGGTTAAGGAACTTGGAGGAAAAAGGGAACATAAAACCAGTAACCACATATCTGCAACGTGAAGAACTGGGGAATGTGGCAACAATGTAACCAGGAGTTTCAAAAGATAGGTGAAAATTAATATTCTCTAACTTTAAATTAGAAAATATATAAGTTAATAAAATAGCTTGAAAAAATAGAAAGATGAAAACAACAACAATTCAAATGCAAATTGACGTGAAAAGGTAATAAAGTTTAAAATACTTAATTATTAATACCTACTTTAAACTTTAAATATTAAAATAAAGAAAGATTTCAGCAGTGCAAAAACAATCAAACACAAAAACTAAAAAGCCTTCCCTTTGGGGAAGGGCATGACAGCTTTAATGTGAACCCAAATTGTAAAAAGTGGAGTTAAAACTTTAAGCTTCAGATTTTAAATTTAACCAAGCCCAAAGAGAAAGTTCAAACACTTTTTAAAACAAAAGTCACATCTTTAATTCTCCCAAAGAAATCAAATCTGCATCTTGCAATCAGGAGGGGGCTGCAGGCTGCAAGGCCACACCTGCACCAGCATTTGTTTTTTTAAATAGCAAAATTGCAGATGCAGGAGCAAATTCTGCTACAACTAAGCTAGCAGGCCCATCCTGGGCCCCAAAAGCTATTTTAAAGCACTGATAGGCTTGGATAGCACTAGGCAGACTGATTTTAGCTGCCCAGTTGCCCCTTTTGTGCCATTTCTTCATTAAGAAAATTGGGGTTCACAATTAAAAAACAGTTGGAGAATAATGCAGCCCTAGCCTGCAAGAGTTTGTAAGGCAAGGTTCAAATTGAAAATCAAATTGATAGTATTTCTATGACACAATTTCAACCCAACCCTTGGCAATTAATGACCAAATGGGTAGAAATAAGTCACTGGGGGATCAAACAAATATGCTTGAGAATGATATTAATAACAATATGCCTCTTGACCAGATAATAAAAACCTGGATGCTCAAACATGCCACCAAGATAACTAGAGAAAAGCATAAAGAGGCACATGCAGGTAAGCAACTATAAAAAACCAAGAGGACCAATGAGTTAATTGTTGACATTCTTACTAATAAACCCTTATCAGGAACCTTTGGTTCACCAACATTTTTCCTTATTTGTTTTTTTTTACTCTTATATCTGCAACTGCCCAGAGATCAATACACTCAAACAGAAATAGACCACTAAGCCCTTGATGAAGACCCAGAAGTGCCAAACTAATAATACCACCTGACACTTTATTAAGCACTTTGTATTTTACTGAGTACCTGCTCAACCCTGATAACAAATAGTGGACATTGAAAGACTTACTTTGGTATACCAGACCAGAGCCTTCCAAGGAGTCATATCATCTATCCCATGACAGAAATGACGTCATTGTGTATCCCCTTTTATTTAATGGGAAATATAATGACTTTTCTGCACATCTGGTTCCAATGAAGCCCTCTAAGAACTCAAACCAACTGCCTCTTTTCCACTCACTCCCAAGGATAATGATCAGAGAAGTTGGCTCTTTGATGTGCTTTATTTAGCACTCACAGAATTGAGTGACTCTGCCCTTCTATTAGCTGGCCTGTGATCTGTAGCTGGAAAGGCGCTATCTTACTTGAAAAAGTTAGGTCCCATCATCTGATGGGCTATGCCTGTACCTGTTTCTGTCACAAATGACAAACTCTTGTTAACCATGCTCATGGAAGAATCTCAGCTACAAGATTTGAAACCTGACACCCTGCAGGCCGCCAGTTTGCAGGCCCAGCTGCCTGTGTCTTTCTGGGCTCAAACCAGAACCAAATCTGTCTTTGGTGAAGCTTCTGATGCCCATAAACCTAGATTCTTCAGCGCCTATGCCTCTCCTGCAAACGTATCCTGTTAGTCCCACCAATGGGAAAACAGGCTTTGCCAATAATTTCAAGATAACTGGGGTCACTGTGGCTGGGGAATTGAAGAAAATTCCTGTACAAAGTGAGCTGACCAAGGATGACCAATCCTGCAACTAAAAAAGGACATTTGAGTCTTCTCATTTCAACCTAGCCAATGAAAGATCTCCTGTGCAAGATGCCACTAAATGTTGCCTGACCCTGGTAGATGGTACCACCCGGCCCGAGGAGAATTACAAAAGTTTCCCATGGTAGTTGGCATACTTATACCCTTGGCCGCCAGGAAGTTGTCCATCACCATTTTTGCAATAAAGCAATATGAACCTTTAGTTCAACCAGGTCATTCTATATTTGATTTTAGTTCTATTTCATTTGCAAACTAACCTACATGGCCTTGTTCTCCACGTCTAACAACCCCAAGAAACTGTGGACCATCCACCTAAGCTATATTGTCCACCTGGAGCACCCTTTGGCCCAGTGCATTTCACGGAATATCCTCCCAAACTAGCATATTTAGAGTTCACTCTAGAAGAAATCCTGATTTACAACCCTGAAGCCAGAAATTGAGAGACTGAGATTATTAGCAGAGAAGGAGCCTGGATTACTGTGCCCCCTCCGCTATTCCAAGATAAATACAACTACCTGCCAGCCTACCAAGTTCCAATGATCTCATCCCTCATCCTGCGGCCTGACCATCCACAGGAATCTGTGGCTGCCAGTGAGTTCACTTTGATACAACTATTTGGAGTGATGTAAATCACCCTTACTGGGCTCATGGATTCCATGGTCCCTTCCAACGGGCCCTGGGCCATCCTAGGCAAATTTTTATCCTATATTGTAAATTTAGATCCTTGTAAAGTCACTTCTCCCTTTACCCTTGGATAGAACAATCTTTCTGCAGCATACCAAAAAATATGCTCAGAAGCCAGCCAAGCTCCTTAATTCACTTGAGGATTTAGCCCACACAGTTGATGAGAGATTCATGTTGGCATATCCTTCCCAGGTGATAAATACTGATGTTCTGAACATGGTCCCCACCTGAGAAAAATATCTTATTAATTTAGACTATTTTTGGCTTAGGCCCGTCTGCATTTAAAATTAATTAAGTCCAAGCAATCAGGTTGCGGTTCTGATAAATTGTCAAATTCCAATTCAACTGGATTGAATGCTGATTTAAATCACTCCATTAACGCTAGCCTATCAGAGTTAAAGCCGGAAATTATTGCAAAACCCTCCAACTCAATGAATCTGCTTTATAAAATTTCTCTTCTGGCCAATCAGACCCATTGCCTGGGTCAGGTGAGCTTTTGAATTTGAAGCCTATCTCTTAAAGCAAAACAGGGGACTTTTGGTCCCCTGCTTGCTCATTCTTACAAATAAAGGTTTAGTTTTAAGCAAATTTATTTTTAGAATTTTGGGTCTTTCTGTTGACCCTAATTTCTTTGTAGTTAATATCAGTTTTGTGATTTCCTTACCTACTCCTTACATCCTGGCCCCTGACGTCCTTTTTGGAGCCTCTAGAGTTATTGTTAAACATCAAAGTTAAAGCTTACCTCTTTTGCTTTAAAGAAATTGACTTAATCTTGAAAATTAGTATTACAATCTATATAATTACCTATTTTAAATTCAATTTTTTTCTCATTTTGCTTTTATTGCTGCTCTTTTATACACTCTATACAGCTTTTATATACGCTTTTGAACCCTTCTGTCTGTGGTTGCCGTTCTCTGTCCTTCTCTTGTGTTTGAAAGACTTTCTGCTTACTTTTGTGCCATTTGCCTTGAGTTTAAGACTAGGAACAAAGGAAAAATAACTGCATTATTGCTGGGCTCTATTTCAAGACTCAAAAATGTTAGTGCCTCTGGTAAAGTTTGTGGTTTTTACCTTGGCACCTGTCTTGATGATGATATGGTCTACTTCTCCCAACCTTTGGAGTTGTATTTCACATTCATTCCACCACGTAGGTGCCAACCCTGGCCAGTTCATGTATATATTTGAGGACATCCCTGGACGGGCTCAGGATATTCTTGTCACCAGTGAGAATGTTGTGAGAATTCTCACCTGCAATGATCTTGAGTTCCCTGCCTCCAAACCAGTCCCCTCAGTATCTCCTGGCTTGACTCCCCCAATGCCCCTCCCCTCTGAGGACCCAGTTGTCCTGGTCCAAGAAGAAGATGTGGGCATCCAAGAGTTCACTCCCAAGCGCACTTCCTGGTTGCTTGGTGGGATGATTTTGATGGGCTTGGACTCCTACTTTCCCTGACTATCTGCTGCATCCTTCTTGTGGACGCCACTTCAAGCAGCCATACTAGTCTTAAACTGGATGATGTCCTGGTGGATCCTCCCCCCAGGATGGGAGCTGAACTTAGTTAGTTTAGCCCCCTTCTCTCAAACTTCTATTCTATGATGGGCCCTACCCTCTGGGTCTGTGGGCCGTCTGCCCGCAAGTTCTCAGGAACCCCCCACAGGATGAATTGCTGACAGTTTCTGCCTTTTTCCAGCCAACAGCAATGTACAGAACACCTGGTATCCTGAATTTTTTAAGAGAATAAGGAAGCAAGCTAACTTAAAAATTAAAAAAATATTTGTAGAATAAAATGGAGCAGAAAGGATAAGAGTTCTCAAACTAAATATAAGAATCCAAGGTCCAAGTGACAGTGAAATAACACCTTGTGACACAAGCAATCAAAAAATTCTACCTATATTCACAGTTTTAGGATGCTTTAAAATGTAAGCCTTGAAACATTTTTGACCCATTTCATACCTTTTAACTTAGAAAAATTTAGACTTAAAATTCAAATTTATTAGTTTTGTTGAAACTCTGTGCTGGATTTGTTCTTTAAACACATATATATTATTTATTGCATCCTTATCATTTTAAAATAAGCTTCTAGAAGTTTTGAGTCTTTACTAACTTATAAATCTTGGTTTATCAATGGCTTGTATCTAATTCATAAAATTTCCGCCTGTTCAATTGAATGATCTACCTAATTTGAATTTACAGATAGATTCATTAAAATTGTTGTGAATATACTTATGAAAAGTATAAAATATGACAAAAGAGAAAGATTTAGAAATGATTGATATATTTATTAAAAAAGAAACAGAGTCATTTAAGGCTTTAAATGTCATACAGTTTCTATGAAGATTATGTAGTTTAAGAGAAGTAATTTTTCTAAAAAATGAAAGGGTAATTTTAGTAGAATATTTGAAACAAGTATTGAGGTCACCTTATACTTAGCAGGTCAATTATTGGGTAGATGATTCACTGATAAAGGATGTCAAGATTTTTGGTTCTTGAAGAAGAAGAGATATAGTTTTTATTAGTTGTATTATGCATTTTGGGATGAGGAGATCTGTATGAAGAAAGATACATTTCCAATTGGTGTGGATGGATGCTGCAACAGGCTGTATTCTGTTGCTGCTTGCGCCAAGTGATATGAGAGTTCTGTGGTCTTTGGGACACAACACCGTCTTTGATGGTTTGGCAGGATTCTAAAGTAACAATAATACACTCTTATTGTACTTGACACTACTACTATTTGGCTTAGTAGTAATGTTAATGTTTTCTTTGTTTTTTTCTGCCTTCCAAGTGATCTTGGAAGGACTTTTTATAGTGTGCGGCTAGACTGGCGTCTAGCTGCGGACAACTCTTACTAGCTAGCCTATCATCCCCAAGCTACTAGTTTCACCCCCAGAGTTGGATTCTAAACCTGAATATGGTTTTAGAATGAGATAATATTCTAGGCTGCTATTTCTCCTCTTCAGCCTAGATATTCCTTGAATTAGTTGCGGTCAACTAAGTTGACATCCATAGCCCGGGCCCCGTCTTATGTTCAGTCTAATGTGCAGAATTTGCCCAGGCGGTCTTTTGTCTCATTTCTCGGTGAAACAGGATGTTTGTATTTTCCCGCCTTTATTCTGTAGAGCAGGTTTGCGTCTGTTTTGGGATTCCAGAATGCCTAGCATCTAATTATAGAAGCTTCTGGATTGGCCCAAGATCTGAGACCAGGAATGTCTCAGGTGTCTTCTGGATTCAAACTATAACAGTCTTGATATAGTTTCTCCATATTCAGGAATAGAAGTCTCAACCTGGCTGTGGCCCGTCTATTGTTAGTCAATAGCTTTAGTGATGGGAATATGGATCAGTCAACCCTGATAGATCAGGATTTCCTGACAAAGGGTAAATATATTACAATATAATAAATAAATAAAAACTATATAATCAATATTATACTTTGGTCAAGATTCAAATATTACTTTATTAGTATAAATTAATAAAGTAATTTTCAAGCCTGTTGAGATAAACAAAAAATCTCAGTCTAAGAATGAAAACAAATCAGTCTAAAAACAAGATCAAAAATCAAGGAATTTATGTCAAATTACAATAGATTTGGATTCCCTTCTATTTAGTTTTAAGCCGAGTTGATCTCACTTTAGATTGAATTGATTTTGTTCATCTCAACAGCTCTTAAAACTGCTGTATCTTTAGTAGTTTATTAGTAGTTAGCATGTACTAATGTCTGCCAGTCAAGACTCCCTGGGCCCTGACAGTTACACTATAGATTAGAATCAACTCTGATAAATCTAAAAGTATTATTCCAATCAATCAATAGGAATGCTCAAAGCAGAATTAGCAGAATAAACTTGTTTCAACATCCTTTTAAACATTTTCATCAAATTGTTTTTAAATCATGCCATGCATCTTTTTCCTAACCTCATTCTCCCTAGTAACTAAATTCAATGGGAGAATGCATTTCTTGGATAGCCTAAATATAACTTTCAAAAAGTAAGATGCTATCATTTTGCTGGAATTTGGTTTCTGCAAATTATGATGTCAGAAATAAGTTAGGTCCCTAAATTTTTAAGCGAGCTAAGTTTATATATGGCCTCCAAAGAGATGAGTTAGGATCCATTGGCATCATAGAATTTATGGAACCTCAAACAATTGCAATTATGGGGACAATTTCATATCCAAGAAAAGAAAAACACTGTGATGGAAGTTGAAATATCATAGATTACTTTACTACTGAACAATATTATTAATAATTAGTATCACAGGCTTATTTTCTGGACACTGATGATTTTCCAGTTCTTAAATGGTTTGTTGTTTGAGGATTTTTGAGAAAGGACCAAGGATATGAAATCGGCAAGATAAAACTGAGGGATAATTATTTCCAAAGCCTGTGAACTTATGAAATGCAGAGATGGTGTCATCTCCGCAACAATGCCTATCTCCCTGAGCTGATTCTTGATAGCCTTGAAGGGCTGTCGAAAAATACCAGTGATTTCAACAGCAGCTAACCTGTGAGAATATTCCCTTTTAGATTTTAAGCCGCCCTTTTGGTTGCGAGCACCGAGCTCCAATTTTTTACAAGAGTGTTCGGCTCTTTGGAGGCGGGAAGGATTGATTGTATTCGTGAGATAGTTTATAGAACATAGATCCTCTGGAATTTCTGAACCAACTGGCTCACTGCTTTTGGAATCATTTATATCTTCAAAAACATCAGAATCCTCAGAGCTGTCTTCAATAGAATTCGATGAACTCATAACAATGTTGTCTCTTAGTTCATTTTGATCAGGGTAGGCAGTTGTAGTTGCAGTGGGAAAAGATGGAATGTTCGGCCTTGAGCTCATTTTTCTGAGGTGAAGAGCCTAAACATTTAATATCAAAGAGGATATAACTCTTACCTTGCTGCAAAGATATATGATTTTCTCTCGGGTACAAATCAGGAGGATTAAAAAAGAATTCCGGACAAGGACTTCTGAAGGCTCTAATGCACACGAACTTGGAGATAAAGTAAGACCTAAAGCCTGAGAAGAAGCGGGGTGCTGGTTGTACGAGGGAAGTGCAGGCGAGTATGAATCGAGATGTGAACTATTTTCTAATAGTTGGAGTTTACCAAGCAACTTTTCGTTCAATTCATGCAATTTTTTCATCTGAGACACCAGCATCTTATTTGAATTCAATACATCCTTGACATCAGTTTCTTCCAAGGCTCTTTCAGGGCTTCCAATTTCCGAAGAAAACTGAAAAATTGCTTCATCATAGTTTTCGATAGGTTCATTAGTCTGCACAGATTCTCCCCAAGAGTCCCCATCCAGCGGTGATTCCGGCAGTAGTCTTGAGAAAGAGTTATGATTTTTTGTAATCTTTCGAGATCGTCTTAAAGGTTTGGTTGGTAGAGAACTGGAAGCAATCCTTAAAACATTAATTTTAATATTTTGCTTTAGACATTCAGAAAAGAAAGGTGGGGAAGTCAAGGTGCTACAGCAAGGATCCCCCCTTGAGCAAGAAAAAATTAGCCGCGATGGCTTTAAAACTTGGCAGGCATATGTATCTCTCTGGAAACAGAAAGGGCAGGCGAATAGGGAGAGAATGGGGGAGAAATATTTATTTAAATCAAGGTCACAACCGTCGATGGAATTTAAATCCAAGGAAGACATTATTTAAAAATAATAAGCTAGAGTTGATTATAAGTGAATATGTTTCGGTTGAAGACAGGAATGTTTTGGAACTTTGTATGTAATGCTACTTGTACGTAATGCTATTGTTTACTTGGATAGCGCAGCCATAAAATATCAAAGTTAAATTGCTTTTTTAAACGCCGGATTTAGTGCATATGTTGGTAACTAAGCTAATGAAGTTTGCCATGAGAGTTCAGTATGTGGTCTAGGCTATAAAGCTGGCTCAAGCTGGAGGGAACGTTGGGTGGGCTGGGAGCAGAGGTGAAGGGGCTCTAGAAGGAATGGGCGATATGATTTTGTCGAAGAAATGAACAGTGGAGTTTGGTGTTTTCCTCCTCAGTTATGGGCCTAAAGGATAGTATAGGGCTAATGTGTGGGGTGGTAGGCACTTGTCTTTATGTGATTAGCTGCTCTTATTCACACGGAAGATGAACCAGGCAAATAGTTCTGCAGATTTCTAACAGTTAAAATAACTGTGGTGGTCCTGGACTGCAAGGCATGGGTATATGTGGGCTTCTCTACCAGACTGGATCGCTGGTTCTAAAGTACAGCACTATCTGGATGCATGTTGATGTGGCCAGCTAGGTAGATTGAGACCTGGTGTACTCACACTGATCTCTGCACCCTGTACACCATTATCTATATGGTGGCTGAGGAAGACTTGGTACTTGGAATTGAATGATTCTCATACATTAAATATCCATGAAAAGTTTCACAATTGTAACCATTGATGCAATCAGATTTAGCTCTGCAAAGAGTGGATCCCTTTGAAGATACAAACAGAAATATAAATATAAATGCAACAATGAAGCTATCTTATTTCACCTTTTCTCTCTCGGTAGTGTTCTCTTGTACGAGAGTACTACCATCCTGAATTAAAACTGTCAATTTATAGACGATGCCAGGGTCCAGAATGAGCCCTTCAGTGCTATCATATATCAACTCGAAGCCCGCAAATAATTTATCAAGTGATCAATGAATTGCATTATCAATAGAAGCTTGTGAGACTAATGTTCCTATTTTTCCAGCCCAGCATTGAATCCATGAGAACAAAAAACCCAGGAAGTAAGCCAAAATATGACAAAATTGATCAAAAAGATTTTTGATTGGCTCAAACTCCCAGGATTCAAGGAGTTGGAGGCCCACATGGCACCAAATGAGCCCCAAAGCCAGGTTCACTGCCATGGATGACAATACTTCCCATCCTATGGATCAAGATGCTGGACAGGGATCAACCCCTGGTTGGCCTGTGAGCTGCCAGCCCAGAAGGCCAAGTACCCATTGTTTTTGCAGCCCAATCTCTCCTGCGACTGTCTGTAAGGCTTCATACTTTTTCAAAAATGGCTGCAGTTGTATCAAAGACTGTGCTTAACCATCACTGATAAGTTACTATTTCCCAAGGATTGTGAGAGAGGGGAGCTAAACTAACTAAGCTCAGCTTCTATCCCTGGGGGAAAGCCACCAGGACGCCAACCAGTGTATTATCGGGATGACCACTCACATAAGAGTCCACAGGGACGAGGTGGGGGACACACAGGGGAGGTATACATTTACCCTCACCAGCAGCATGCCTGACAGCAGCCAAGATATGCATCTTAGGGCAGGCACTGGAGAAAAAAAGAGAGTCAGGGGGAAGGAATGTCAGGGAGCCAGATAAAGGGTGGGTCAGTTGCAGACACAGGTGGAGGGACTGCCGGGCCAGTAGGGAGTGCTCACCACAATATTGGCGCCAACTTGATAATTTAATGAAGAGACCAGCTTAGCAGAGATCACTAGTCAGGACCATTGTATCCACCAAACCTATCAGTGTAATATAAATTACACCAAAGAATTAGGTAGTCATGGTCTCATTAGCAACTTCTAGAACTTGCAGGCAGTCAGGCTGTGGGGTAATAGGAGGAATAATAAGAACCAAATATGTAGACATTCAGTTGTATTTGTACCTAAAGAGATAGGGCTGAACAGTGTACTAGTAGTCTTCTCTGCCAAAGGTTTTGGGTTTGCAGGACCTTGCCAGTGGAAGAAAGGAGGATTCTCTCCAAGGTGAACTTGGAGTAGGCTGGGTTCAAAGGGCATCCAGTGAAATTCATTGGACCAAAAAGGGCCCCAGGAGGACAGAAACATACAGGTGTTGTGACCACAGAATCTGCTGGCATGATAGCAGGGGCAGTGATGCTGTAATATCTGCATGAAGGTGAAAGAGAACATGTATAATATGGTAACTGCCAGAATTAAATCATTCTTCATGTTGAATTACTGAATGTTGACAATTTGTCAACATTCAGTAAGTCAACATTATTTTAGTATTTATCCGCCGGAATTGGGCATTTCCAAAACTAAGCTAATTTTTCATAGTAAATTATTAAGTCAGAATTTCAAAATTAAAAAGGAACAGACATAATGTCACCACCATTTAAACAAAGGCTTATTTTTAAGCCAAAAAACCAATATAATTTACTATGAAAATGTAAGTTTCTTTGTACTTTTACATTAAGGTTGACTCCAGTAAGTAATATCTGGATGTTGCCCCAAATAAGAATCCATAAATTTCCTAATAAAATACACAATATTCTAAAATTAACTAATTTTTATATTTTATAATACTGTTTTATTAAATATATATTAAGATAAGCATTGAACAAAGGCATATGCCAACTTTCATAGTATTATTTGTATTATTTAGATATTTACTGTTATTTTAAACTCACTGGATAAACTATAGCTTATTTCTGGAAGTCCACTTAAGCCCAAACACATATGTTAAAACTAGAAACTATATATGCATTTATAATGTCAACTTTGTATCAAATTGACGTGTCATCTAAATTGCAACAAAGAGGTTTGGCTAAGCAAACAAAGTGACATAATTTAAGCGAGATTTAATAGGAGAGTTACTACTGTAAATTCAGAACCTAAATGTAAAAATGTGGCATTGTCAAATCCTTGGTCCAAATTTCAAATCACTTTTGTGGGCAACTCAGCTGAGTGAAAAATAAAATATTTAATAAAGCCAAATATTTAATTTGACTTTTTTTGAATTATTTAAATTGGCAAATTTCAAATCTCTTGAGCAGATAACTCAACTAACAAAAGATAAAACACAGCAAAAAAATGTGGTTTAAATGAATCAGAAATGCGGGATTCTAATGTACAATTTGAGATTTCCTGTATTTCAAAAAAATCATAGATATCATGGAAAACTTAAAAAATCTGAAATTGCAGGATTGTCAAATTCAAGAATCAAGTTTCAAATCAAAAATGAGGTAAATTTGAAATAAATATAATTTATGGGTGTCTCAAAAAGGATGCTAAAGGATCTAGAGCAGATTTGTGCTAATTCTTTTAGGAATCACAGGCATTCTCAAAAATCACCCTATTCCATTTTAGGACAGCTAAAATTTAGATACTTGATTACAGTAGATTTTAAAAAAATACTAATAATAAAATAGAATTATATATTACAATCTATTTTTATCATGTTGCCTTTTCCTTGGTGTGTTGATAGTTCATTTGCTGTTGATAAGGTGTTTGCATTTAATTGCATGGTTTCACCTCCAGTTGCCTTGGTGATAGGAAATCAAGTCGCCTCTGCAATCACAGTTGGTCTCGGGGAGGCGACTTGATTTCCTATTGCCAAGGCAACTGGAGGTGAAACCATCCAATTAAATGCAAACACCTTATCAACAGCAAATAAACTATCAACACACCAAGGAAAAGGCAACATGGTAAAAACAGATTGTAATATATAATTCTATTTTATTATTAGTATTTTCTGAAATCTACTGTAATCAAGTATCCTTAATAGCAGTACATGAATAAATAGTTTAGTAAACTGATAGTTTATCTTTCCCCCACCTTCCTTCCTTCCTTCCTTGAAAAGAAGTTTTGTTGGTCCCTTGGCTACACCAGGGGCCAAAAAACTTTTAAAAAAATTCTGCGTCATCAGGAGAGTAGCTCATAAATCATTATATGGGTTTATGGTTGCTATATTAGTGATTTAGAGTGCAGAACATTGTATCATTTCTAGTTTAGACAATTTTACATTTCACTTAATTTCATGTCTAAACATGGTTGTTGAGAATGTATTTTCCATTTGATTTTATCCAGAGTAGAGCTTCTTGATTTGGGTTGATTTGTCCTAGTTTCTTACTTTACATTCAATTTGGATTCCAGTTCCCGCAATTAATATCTGAGTTTACTAGTGGCATTCAAAAGTGATTTGAAATTTGGTTCTTGGATTTGAAAATCCCGCAATTTCAAAAAACATAGTAAACTTAACAAAAATGGTTGATGGATTTGAACGCTTCAAATCTGATTCCAGTTAATTCATTTTGTCCATAGGAAATATGCAGTTTGACTTGAACTTTGCAAAGTGTCTATGACTTACCGCATTTTTAAAAATTCAAATAAAAATACAAAGAATTCAATTTAATTATAAAAAAGCCATCCTGCAAATGTGATTTGAAATTTGGACCAAGGATTTGACAATCCCACATTTTTACGTTTAGGTTCTGAATTTACAGTATAAAAAACGCTGACTGTCTCCATGTTGACACCTTCACTAGTTTATTAGTAAAACACTGTTGCTTAACAAAAAGCACACATACAATGGTATGATAATTCAGGTCAAAGTACCCAGGGCTGTACTTTAGACTTCCCTCTACTATCCCTATTATTAAGTTTTTATAAGTTACATATGTGAATCTTTATTTTTTTAAATTTAAAAATAAATAGCTTTGGCCTTAAAAAACCAACTCTGGAAAATATTAACTAAGCTTTATAAGTGATTTACATAGTGTTTTTCTAGTTTAATGCTGACTGTCAGTATGTTGACAGTCAAAATTAAAGCGTTTTTATGCTGACAAACTAAATTAAATATTTTTAACTATTGTGACTACCAGAATCTCAACTTTTTATTTAAACATGGTTTTTTCTATTCTTTACTAATAAACTAGCTCTAAAAGCACTTTTCATACTTTTATAAACTATTTAATTATTAATAAAAATAAAACAAGTGATTATTATTTAACTGTATTCATGTTTCAACTGATTATTCTTATTTTATAGACTATGCTCTAATTATTGTAGGACAAATCTTCCAAGAAGCCACAAAAGAACCCCAGGTCAACCAAGAAAGTGCCCAAAGCCTCTGGAAAGGCCCAAAGTCCCTACCCCAACAAAAAACCAGCCAAAGAGCCCTCAAAGAAAGAGAAAACAAAGGAGAAGACCCCAGACCCTGAAGCAAAGAGCTCTCCACTGACCCCTCCTCTTCTCCAAGCTGGTACCAATCAGAAGAAGATGAGGTTCCACTAAACAAACAAGGAAGAAAAAAGATACCCAAGAGTCCAGAACCCCAGCCAAGCCCAGATGAATCAAGCTCAAAGGAATTAAGTCCCAAGGAATCATGTTCATCCCAGTCCAAGAAGTGCAAGAAGCACAAGAATACAACTCCATATAATTCACTTCCACCACCCAATAAATCTGCACCTCCATCCTCCTCATCAAGTATCAATACAGAAGATACTGATGATTACCTGTCTGACTATCATCAAGCACCAATTGGCCCATGGGGTCCCCTAAAGGTTCACAATATATTTAATATCAAAGGAGAGTTTAAGCTCCCAAAGAAGTTCCCTCAGGGTTTCCCTCTAATGTCTGTCAAAGGAGGTATAGGTTTAGTCTGTGATGGCTATGTTTTTAATTGAAACAATCAAAAGAGAGCAGGAAGAAGCAAGCATTATGTGTTTGAAGATAGAAACTGTGCTGCCAGGATCAACACAGAAGGATGGGATAAAGTCACTAGTGAAAAAGGAGAGCCCACATGCAATGCTCCAATCAATCTTATTGAAAAGCTTCTAAAGTGGTACCTCTACCAAATGGTTTCAGTCTCCAAAGACTTCAAGGCTTCTGATATGTCAGTTAAGGCCAACACTCACCTAAGTAATGAGAACCTGAAGCTCATCTCTGACCGCGGCTGGTTAGTGAAGTACATATGTGACAAACACCGTGATCTATTTCCCCATAAAAAATCTGCCATGATCCAAGGAGAGTTATTATTGACAGAGGAGTTAAAGATGTTCAATGGTGATGAGGTATTCCTTTTACATGATGCTGGGCCTACAGCAGGGGCAAGAATTATATGCTATGCTAAACAATAGAACCTGGAGCAGTTAAGAGATTCAGAGACCTAGTTATGTGATAGTACCTTTGCAGTATGCCCCCACATTTTTACCAAATATGGGTTGCACATTCCCTTATTGAAGGCAAGGTTCTCCCACTTGTCTTCTTTCTTCTTCCTGGGGGTAACAGAATAGATCTATAAAAGGACCTTTAAAATCCTTCAGGAGGGCATCAAAGCCCTACCCAGTAATAAAAAGAGTCCCCCTGGCCATAACACTAGAGCTAATCCAGATGATAATGAAAAGGATGAAGCCACCCTTGCTGCAGAACAAGAAGCTCATGATAAAGCACTTGGCCCCTCAACTATAATCATGGACTATGAAACTTCACAGTATAACGCTTTTGTAAAAACCTTTGATAGAGAGGTCCAGGGGTGTTTTTTCTATTATCAACAGGCTGTCAACAGACAAGTAAAGGGTCTACCTAAGCTCAGCATGCTCCACCGTCTAGATATATCAGGAAAGTGAAAGTTCTTAATTCAGCAATTTGTAGCACTAGCCTTTGTAAAGCTAGAGCATACCAGACAAGCCTTTGACCTTCTATTCCAGGATTCATATGCCAAGAAACATGAGGATGCCTTCTACCCTTTTATTGAATATTACAAATCACAGTGGATTAGACGTAAGAACACTAAGCGCCAGAGCAGGCCCAGAGCCAAAGCCAACTGGAACTGCTACCAGGCAGTTCTTAAGGATGAGATGAAAACTAATTCATCTTTGGAGGGCTGGCATAAGCATATAAAGTCCTCCTTTGGAATCAAGCCCAGATACAACACCTTCTATGAGCACCTCAAAGTCAAGCAAAGGAAAACTGTTTCATCCATCAGAGATATTGAGAACCACCCATCCAAGAAGAAGAGAACCACCAAAGAGAAACAGTATCAATAGAAGATTAAGGACGTTTTTAAGGCCAAATATAAGCTTTCAGAGATTGGGGAATACATCAAGAAAATTGCCACAGTTCTTAATGGCAACCAGGTGATCACAGTCTAGCTTTTGATTAAATTTACTGAGTATTGTCTAATTTTATATATAGTTCTTATATGTTCAGTATAATATTTTTAAATAAATAGTTATTCTAAATAACTCATTAATAATTTATGATACTTTTTTTTATAAAAAATCATTGATTTTCTATTGATAGTTTGATGCCTTAGACTGTATTACATGGCCTACATTGGTATTTTACTAGTAAGTTATATGTTTTTTTATAGTTTTAAGTGTAGAAAAAACTTTATATTACTGTTTCTGATTATTATATTTTTCTATAATATTTAAATTTTATGTAGTACCTTTTTGTATATTGGATTTTTTATCTTTATAAGCGGGAAAAAGATTTTATAGTAAAGATAGCTAATTTCATAGTGAATTATTTTTGAAGTGTATTTTTATGAATTTTTTAATTGTCATGTATAATTTTTTATAAACTTTTTTGTTTTATGTTGTCACATTGCCCTAAAAAGTATTTTGAAGCTTAATTTTTATTAAGCAAAATGTTCAGGAAACAGGTTTCTGCTTATTAAAAAAGTGTCGACATTTAGTAGTCTTCATGAGTGAAAACTTAATTCTGACTTTCCAATGCTGTCAACATTAAAGTATTTTTAATTCTGATTATCAACATATAGTAAGTCAACTTGCAGAATGAGTTCATTATGGTGGTTGCCTATAATATAAGGCATTAATTGATTGAACTAAATGTTAATAACAACTTTATTACTCAAGATGACAATGGGAATTGGCTTTGACCTGGGGGTATAAATATCACTTTGCCAGGATGTTACAGTAAAACACAAAAATGGTGGGGATATCATGGCCTTGAAAGGCTAAGAATCAACAGTAGGAGGATGTCAAAGCCTTGAAAATTTTATACAATTCAAATCTTGTCATAGACAAAAAATGGGGTAAAGATGGAGTTGCTCAAACACCCCTCAAAATGCTTAATCTCTTTTCTTTCCTGACCACTAACTATGATAATTAGTTATACTCTATGTGTTGCCAAAGGATTATAGTGATCAACCTGATGGCGCCAACATTTATTAGATTATGACATCATTCAGTCAAATTTCAATATCAAACCATTGACTGAAGAAAATATTTGCATTGATCAATCAGAAGCTGCACGCCCTCCATCCCCAACCCAAATTCCCTTAAAACTCTCCCAACTCTTGCACTAGAAACTTGTTTCTATATAGCTATATTTCCCTGAAAAATAAACAGGTATTTCCAAAAAAACATGCTTGAGTACCTTGGCCTGTTGGCCTCAGTGTTTAATATGTTATTGATTGCTGTATTTTGGTATGCTGCCAACTCCCTGAAAGCTCCCTGGTATGCTTGTACCTCCTGGTTTTTGTAAATTCACTGCCACCCCTGGCATTAGATTGCAAAATCTTCCCCTGCCGCACCAAGAAAGGTCAAAAAACCCCAGCCAAACCCCTTAATTCTTTAGAGGATTTGGCACACACAGTTGATGAGAGGTTTGTATTGGCCTATCCTGCAGATTTGTTGCCTTTGGTTGCCCCCTCCTGGGAAGAAACATTGGTCAATTTGGACTTTCTGTTGGCTTGGTGTTGCCCACATTTAAAAACTATTAGAACCAACCAATTGAATGTTGCCACATCAACAATCAAAAACTCAAGTGAACTTCAAATACATAGGACTTCTTCTAGCCAATCAAATGGGTCCGCAGAAATTAGGTTGAAACATTCCAGTCCCCCTGGTCCTGTCCAACAAAATTTCTCCTCCAGCCAATTAGATTCAGTTCTAAAGGTCATGTGATTCACCCCCTTTGCAATCCCCTCCCTTTAACACAGAAAGGGGACTTTCAGTCCCCTGCTTGTCTATTTTCCAATAATATTAAAGTTTGGAGCTTATTGCACTTAAATTTTATTTCTTGTTTGTTGGAAACCCTGTTTGGAGTTTCTACAGCCTAAAGATTTAAGTGTTAGTTGTTCTTCTAAAGCTTACCTTGTGTCTACTGGTTTCAAACACGGCATCTCCTCTGGGACCTTATACAAGAGTTTTAACACTTAGTTGTTGTCTTCTCTGCTTTTACTTTCAAAAACAGTGTTCAAACTTGAAATTTTTAATTAATCTTCAATATAATTTATATTGTTATTTTGGATTTTTCTTTAAAACTGTTGTTTTTGAACCCGCTTTTGCTTTCTGAAATTACCAAGGCATCTGAGATCACCGTAAAGCTCCCCAGGCCTACTCTGTTGCTCCTTTTGCCCTTCTGTTTAAGGTTACCCTGTCAAGACATTTTTTTAGTGTCATTTTTCTTGGAAACCTTATCAATCTCTGCCAAATTTTGTGGAGATTATTTCTATGATACTCCAAGTCATCAATTTTGCTGTGTTTTCCTTAGCTCTGTTCCTGCTGCTCCTGTGGTCTACCTCCCCAGACTTGTGGGGAAAATCTCCTTGTCTGCCAGGCTTGTGGGTGAAGATCCTTCTAGTCTCTGGGACCTTCCCAGTGGTCTTCTTTTTTCTGGAGAGGTTGTGGTCAAGAGCCTGACGTGCAATGACTTGGATCTAGGTATTGTGGATCACACCTTGCCTGCCTCTGAGGGGGATGTGTCTTCCATGCCTTCTCTCCCCAGTTTGGCCCAGAGCAATTCAGTACCACTTGTGTCCCCTGAGGTGTTCTCTCCCGCTCCCACCTGCACTCCTTGGCTGCTCACCAGACTAATGTTGATGGGCTTGAACACCTATTTCCCTCAATTGTCCCCCATGTCCTCCTTGTGGTCCCCTCTTTGAGCGGCTGTCCCATTCCTCCACTGGGCAGCATCCTGGTGGTTTGTTTTGCCGGGATGGGAGCCAAACTTAGTTAGTTTAGCCCCCCTCTTTCACAGTTTTGTTTACAACTGCTTTTGATTTACCCCTTCAAATGATTTTAATTCTTTTGGTTCTGGTGTCAGCCATTTGCTATACCCAGAAAGGTGCAAAATTGGTGATCCCCTCTACTCAATTTGGTTTAGTGTTGTTGAAGCAATTGTCAATTTTTCCATTTTATCCTCATCATTTTCCTTTGCATTTAACAGCCCACTATTTAACTCTTACACAGGTCTCATTATTGGGTCAGGTTTTTGGGACTTGTGTGGGCTGGCAAAGATTCTGGGGATGGCAGAGTGGAATCAAGTGCAGCAGGTTGCTATTGGATGTTGCTATATAATAGTTGTCTAAACATTTATGTTTATCAGTGCCAGGGAGCCAGTCTGTGGAAGGTTCAGGAGAACTTGTGGGCAGACAGACCACAGGCCCAGTGAGGAGGGCCCACCACAGGATGTGAGCTAAATTTACAATGTGGGAGAGAGATTTTCTGAGCAAGGCCCAGGGACCATTAGTGGGCACCATGGAATTAACCAGGCCTGTGAGTGTTATATAAAAGACACCAAACAGCTGGGTGGAGGTTGATTCAGTGGTGGTCACTGTTTCTTGCGGGCAGTTGGGCCAGGGGATCAGGGGAGGAGTCATGGATACTAAGTAATCAGGCAGGTAATTGTATTTGCTGTGGAATAATATTGGCTGCTTGGTGTACCAGGTGCCTTTATGTCCAATAAGTTCAGGCTCTCTGGTACAGGCTCTGAGGGCGTAAATGTAAGGCTTCAGTCTTTTTCCACAACAGCTGCAGCTGTATCCTAGCCTGTGCTTAACCATCACCAAAAAATTACTATTTCTCAAATATAAAAGAGATACAGCTAGGGTTGAGACAATAGTTTTATTGATGAGCCTAAACAGGAGGAGATTGAATTGCTTGGAATAATAGAACTGTGAGGGTTTTTATATCCAATTCTATGAAAAGGAGATGCTAGGAGAAATATGTTTAAGCAAGATTAACTCATGATTTTGAATCAGAAATATATTGTCAAGAGTAAGGTTCTGAAATCTGGAATTGAGGGCTTTTGGCTGACACCAGTTTGGGATGAAATGGTTCAGTATTTGTGGAAATATAAGCAACCAAAGATGATAAAGAAGAAACAAACAAACAGAAGTCTTGGCATAAATATCAACAAAAAAAGATATATCAGCTGAGACTTAAACTATCAGTCCTGACAATAAATTAGAATTTTTTCTAATGTAAACTTGGAGTAATCAGGATTTGGGGGATATTATGTAAAATGTACCAGGCCAAAGGGTGCTCCTGGTGGACAGTATAACTTGGACAGCTCCTCCTCTGTTTCTTGGGGTTGGCTGGTAAAAGGGACAGAGCCACAGAAATCAGTTTGCAAATAAAAAAGTGCTAAAAATAGGTATGTGATGACCTGAGTGAACCAATGGTTCATAACACTTTATTGCAAAAATAGGAATGAGCAACTTTCTAGTGGTCTCAGAGTATAAGTATGTCCATCAGCCATGGGAAAACTTTTACACAATCCTTTGGTCTGGGGGGTAGCATTTACCAGGGTTTGAAAATCCCTGGTGGCATACAATGTGAGAGACGGGGGCTAAACTAACTAAGTTTAGCTCCCATCCCAGTGAAACAAACCACCAGGATGCCGTCCAGTGAAGAACTGGGAAAGCCACTCAAAGGGGGGACAACAGGGAGGACACGGGGACAACTGAGGGAAATAGGTGTTCAAGCCTATCAATATCAGGCCGGTGAGCAACCAAGGGGTGCGGGTGGGAGCAGGAGAGGACACCTTGGAGGACCCAAGGGGTACTGGATGGCTCTGAACCATGCTTGAGAGGGGAGGCATGGAAGACACATCTCCTTCAGAAACAGGTAAAGTGTGATCCACAGTGTCCAAATCCAAGTCATCACATGCCAGGCTCTTGACCACAGCCTCTCCAGAAAAGAGAAGACCGCTGGGGAGGTCCCAGAGACTAGAAGGGTCTCTACCCACAAGCCAGGCAGACAAGGAGATTTTCCCCCACAAGTCTGGGGAGGTGGACCACAGAAGCAGCAGGAACAGAGCCAGGGAAAACACCACAAATTTAATAGCTGAGAGTATCATAAAAATAATCTCCACAAAATTTGGGGTAGGTTGGTAAGATTTTTTGACAAAAACAGTAGGAAAATGTCCAGGCAGGGTAGTCTTAACAGAATTCAGAAAAGGGGCAACAGAGTGGGTCTGGGCAGCTTTACTATGGTCTCAGATGCCTTGATAGTAACAGCAAGCAAAAGCAGGTTTGAAAACAACAATTTTAAGTGAAAATTCAAAATAATAATAGAGATTATAGTGAAAATTAATTAAAAATTTTAAGTTCAAGCTCTGTTTTCAAAAGCAAAAGCAGAGAAGACAACAACTAGGTAAAGTAACACTAGTATAAGATCCCAGAAGAGAATCTGGGTTCAAAACCGGTTGGCACAAGGTAAGCTTTAGAACAGCAACTAACACTTTAATCTTTAGGCTGCAGGAACTCAAACAGGGTCCCAAACAGCAACAAAAATTAAAATAAATTGCAAAAGGCTCCAAACTTTTATATATTTGAAAATAGACAAGCAGGGGACTGGAAGTCCCCTTGCTTTGCTAAAAGGGAATGGATTGCAATGAAAGTGATAACCTGACAATTGGAGCTGGACCTGATTGGCTAGAGGAAAAACTTTGCTGGATAGGCTCAGGGGGACTGGAGAGTTTTACTCTAATTTCTGGGACCTGATCTGATTGGCTGGAAGAGGTGCCAGGCATTTTGGAGTCAACTGAGTTGTCAAGCGTTGATGTGGCAACATTTGATTGGGCAGCTCTGATAGTTTTTAAAAATGGACAACACCAGGCTAGTAAGTAGTCTAAATTGACCAACATTTCTTCCCAGGGGGGAGCAACCAAGGGCAATAAATCTGCAGGGTAGATTAGCACAAACCTCTCATCAACTGTGTGTGCTAAATCTCCTAAAGAATGGAGGGGTTTGGCTGGCATTTTTGGGTCTTTCTTGGTGCAGCGGGGGAAGATTTTACAATCTAATGCCAGGGGTGGCAGTGAATTTACATACAAAGTAGAAAATTCATCATTGGCTGGACTGGAATGGGGAATCTCAATTTTCTTCTTTGAGACATGAGATTTGTCATCATTTAGCGGCCTTTGTTCTTGTAGAAATTTCTGCAGCTTTCTATTGGTGGTGGCCTGGGTTATTAAAGGGGTATTGCTTGGGCTAGTGCTTCTATTGGCTAGGCTAAGAGGATCACTCAGAGGGCAAGATTTGATTGTGGAATGATCCTAATAGGTAGGTTTTAGAGGTTTCTCAGAGGTCAAATCTGATCTTGACTCTAGCTGTCATGAATGACATTTCAATACTTGTATTAAAAACCCAAGAGTCAAACCCCAGTTCCCTGAAGGCAGATCAAACCCTCCAGGACAGAACAAGACCCGCCAATCCGTTAAATCACAGGCTCAAATTGTTAAATTACCCTGCAACCCGCTGGCCTGCTACAGAGGATTCCCTGAATAGTTGTCAGTCTGCCGCCAAACTGGTGCCAATGAAGACCCATACCTGCAAAGGAGATGTAACCTGGCTAACGGAGGTTGGGGAAAGACCTACTGCCAACCTGCCCAACGCCAATACTGGAGTTTTCAAACCAACATTGGAAACCCTGGAATCAAACCCTGACCCTCCAAAGACTACTTGAGTCACACAAAGTGGACAGGAAACCGCCCACTTGTTAAATTGCAAAACCAAGTTGAAGAGTTACTCCAAGACCCACCAGTCTCCCAAGGACAATTCCCTGAATGGTCACCAGATTGATGCCAACCCTGAGCCACCAAAGATCCAGACCTATGCAGAGGTTGTAGCTTGCCTTAAGCAGGTTAAAACAAAACCTACTATTAACTCTGCCAATAACTGCCAGCAACTGCCAGCCTTATATCCAGAATGGGTAGTACAATTGAACTACTCAGGTGACATAGCAAACAGTGGTGGCAGAATGAAGCATTGCCACTTCTATTCATCAGAGCAGGCACAACCTGGATCTGCCGCTTCCAAGACTCTGAGCCAAGATCCATGCCTGCCAGTGCCTTGCCTGCTAACCTGAACCCTGCAAAAATTGAAGAAGCAAAATCCCATGGTATAAAAACCTGGCGTTATGATAAAGACCACATTGTCATTTTTGATAATAAAGTTTTATGAACCTTTGGTTTGAACAAATCTTACACTATCTAGTCTTAGTGATCTTCAATCTTAATTCAGGTCAAGTAGACTACCAGGCTGCCGCCCCCTCCAGAGACCAACCTGCCAAATTGCCCCAGGCATTATACTGTCCCCCGGGATCCCTCTTTAGACCTATGCACTTTACTGAATACCCCCCCCAACCCGGCCTATTCCAAGTACAACTTGGAAACCATTCTCATTGCTGACCCCTTGGCAAGGACTAGAAGTATCAACTACGTAGGACACAATGAAAAAGGATCAAGATACCGCCCTTATTGTTCAAAGCCAAGTACAACTACCTACCAGCGTACTTTGTTCCCATGACTCCACCCTTAACCCCTAGACCAGACTGCCCACTGGAACCCCCTGCTGCTGTCAAGACCACCTCTACCCAACTTTTTGGAGTACTCTATATTACTTTGACAGGGTTGGTGGATTCCATGGTCCCCAACTCTGGACCCTGGTCCTTTCTCAGGCAATCTGTCACTTACATTATCTAGTTAGCACCCATTCTATGGTGGGCCTTACCCGCTGGCTTGGCTGCACCTCACCCCAAACTGCCCAATGCCTCTGCCTATGACTGGCTCCCTTACACTAGCCCAGAAAAACGTGGGTGGCTGGGAAGTGAGACCTGCAGGCTGATGGCCCGTAGGGTTTTGAGTTTCAAATCCTGGGAATGGGGTTCCAACTTGAGAATCAGCAATAAATTAATGTCACTTGTGGCAATCATCCTGATTATTGAGGTTGGTAAGGCTCAAATTACACATGCCATTTCTTTGTCCTTGGGCAAGTTTGGGGTATTTCTCATTGGCAAGGTTGTCATGGCCTGGGTTGCTTCCAGGGGAACTTTTGATCAAAGGGAAGGGCCAATGTAAGGTCTGGGGCATTGGGGTAGCTAATTATAAACTAGAGCCTTCAAACCAATGATATTAACTTTTAGCTAAATAAAGGAAAGTAGACAAAGTTTGTAATAAAAACTGAACTAAAGCTCCTAGTAGCTTATAAGAGGTAAAATAGGGGCTAAGGCAATCAATCCTAAGAAAATAAAGTAAAGTCTAGTCTTAAGGACTGAGTACTGTGTTAAAAACTTTATCTAAAAATCAGGATATTGTTCACCACTAACTGGTGGATTAAAGCTATATACTATAAGGGTTTGAGTGCCACTAAAAAGATTGCCTAGCTGATGATAAAAATAGTAAAAGAGAATCATGAAAGATAACTAAGATTAAAAAAAGATATGCAAAACTAGATTCAAAAAGAAAAAGGGGAAAGAAACACAAGCCACAAAATCTAACATGTAGCTTTTTGGGGTGCAAGTCAAACAATCTTAACTTGGAGTTGAGACTGAAAAATCAAGACTTTTATTTTAAAACTTTAGTAATTGAGGTAGAAAAGGGGGAAAGAATATTAATCATCATTAGTTAATGATAGCTGTTTGAAGTGAAAGCAAAGGTTATCAAGAGTATGTTTAAACTTAATAAGTTTAGGAACAGAGGCAAGGAACAAGCAAGAAGAAAGAGTGAAAAGGGTGATATAGTTTCTTTTAGTTCAAGCAAAAACAAGCAGAAAATTCATGATACAATAGTTTTAAAAGCTATGGCAACAACCAAAAATACCTCAGATTTAAACAAAATCCAAGTTGCGTAAGATTTGGGATTCAATTAATTTAAAAAAAATTCAGTTAATAAATGAACTGTCAAACAAAAACAAAAATTCACTAGCCCGTTATAAAAAATTATATCAAACATCAAGCATTGTAGTTCAAACCACAAACAAAATGAACTGACGCAACAAGTGAGATGGATGGATGCTGTTCCAGAGTATATTATAATCCAATCAGGATTCATATGAGGCACTAACAGAAGGACTAAAATGAAACAAAATTGGAGCAATCTAGAAGCAAGATTCCACAAGCACAAAATGAAATGAAGTCACACAAGATGTGTAGTGTGAGCAGCCTAAAATCAAAATATAACAGTTTAACAGCCATTCAACAGCTATCCAATTTAAAGACAGATGCATTTTATTCATTTTCATGGCTCCTGATTTGTATGAAATGGGTTTGAGAACCTTTCAAATATGGACTCAATATTATAATAAAAATAAATCATTAAATTTTAAAATTTCTACTTTTAGTGATTTTATCCTAGGTTTTAGTTCAATATGGTTTTCAGCAGCAACATTTTTGATAGCGCCAGAAGCCAAGCCAGCTTCAATGGAGGCAAGGCTCAGAACATGGAGGCACCTGTTTACACCCAAGCCTTTGAGGCAGGTAACAAGGAAGCTGACCTGTTACTGACCCCTGACCCATATGGCTTTGACTTGTTTGAGAGTCATTTAGCAACTAGCTCTGCCCCTGCTCCCATACCCACACCCGCATAAGATGCCTTTCAACCAACCAATCAGGATGGCAACCTTGATTTGGAACAACTTCCTGCCATCAGCTAACCTGCCCCCTACAGCCAATCAGGCTTCAGCTCCCCTGGCCCAGCCCCTCAAGCGACAAATCACCACCACCCAAATTCTTCAGGAAATTGTGGCACTTAATCTACAGGGTCTGTCCTGGGAACAGATTGCTGCCCAGTTGCAATTTACCCAAGCTACTGTCATGCGGGAATTCAAAAACCTGATGAACAGGGGGAATATGATCAGGACAGTCAAAGAGCCCAAGAAGGCCCTCAAGTCACAAATATCTGAGGCATACCCAATCATGCTTGACCTCCTCCAGCAGGATATTAAGCTTCCCTTGACCCAGATCCGGAAGCAAATTGCACACCATGGCATTTAGGTGTCTGAGTGCATGGTGCAGCTCTGGATGTATGGGAAGGTGGCTTTGATACAGGTTCTTACCAATTTTGCTGGCAACCAATGGGATGGCACTGAGGATTCCCTTTATGACCCCACCATTGAATCAACCCTGGTCTGATGCCTGACTAGTCTAACAGATGACATCATGTTTGTCTTGTAATACAAGTTATCAATTGTGTTTGACAATTTTGGTGAGCAAGGAAAAGCCGCTGCCAAGAATAGAAGGAATAAGGTCAAGAAGGGGACGTTTATTGGTGCATTTCTGGCTGTTTTGGCCAAGAGCTTTGTATAATATTGGAAGAACCCAGATTTCACCAATGGCTACTTGTACAGCCACATCCTTGGTGGATCACTTGACTCCTGGGATGGCTAAAATTCCAAGTACTGGGTTTTCTTGAGCCACCAGATGGAGGGTAGCTCCAACGCCCTTGAGGCCATCCAGGGATGCGGGCACCAGGCCTCAGTCTACCCTGCCAGCCATGCAGACGTCCATCTGGCTGATGTTGTCTTCTTCAACATGGGATCCACATTACAGGAGCGCCGTCCTTAGGCTTTCAACAACCTCTATATTGGGGTCCTTGACCACAATTCTCTCTTTGGTCACCAAATGGTGGCTGACTTGTTTGCCCAAATGGTTTTCCACATTAACATGGGCAACCAATCACGCAAGGATAAGTGCCTCCCACCTTGCACCATAGCCACCTATCAACCCATCCAGCCAATGACCAATGAGGAATATAATGAGTGTTATATGGCGCCCATCACACACAATCCTCCTATCCCTACCCCCACCACTACCACCCCCATCTGCCAGCCTCACCCACCCACCCAATCACAGACACCCCAGGCAAGCACTGGCTCTACGTCTTCCTTACTGCGCTATTCTGCCTACTAGGCATCACTCTTCCCTGCCCCAATAAACCCCCTGCCGCCAAACATTTTCTATTTAAATTATCTTTATTTTGAATTTCAATTGTTCATGTTCTCTTTGTTTATAGTTGGTTTTATTCTTTATGTTCAGCTTATTTCTATAAAATCATATATTTACTATGTCATGTATCTAAATCCAGAAGACAGTTATTAGTAGCACTTTGCACAGCCCCTTGTGAAAATATTAACAGCAATTTGGTGATCAGCTAAATTTGAATTATAAAATTATAGGTTAACTGTGTTTAGATAAAGTTGTTACTGATCCAAATTCCAAACCTTAATGATAAACTTTAAGCCAATCAGGAGCCAAGTGATAAAGTGATTGTTGTGATATATAGGGTCATTAATAATTCTTTGGTGCATGTGTATTTATTATATATTGGCTGGATCTTTTGCCATTGTGCGCCATTGCTGCTGTGGCAAGTTGTTGATGGACTAGTGTTAACCCAGAAGCTGATTGAGCACTAGTCTGTCAACAACTTGCCACAGCGGCACTGGTGCACAATGGCAAAAGATACAGCCAATCATATTAGTTAGCGCACATGCATCAAAGAATTATTGAATGACCCTTTATGTCACAACAATCACTTTATCACTTGGATCCTGATTGGCTCAAAGTTTATCATTGAGGTTTTGAATTTGGATAAGCAATAACTTTATCTAAACACAATAAACTTATATTTTTTTAATTCAAATTTAGCTGATCACCAAATTGTTGTTAATATTTTCACAAGGGGCTGTGCAAAGCGCCAAAAATAATATGGCAATTAAGGAAACAATGCCAACACAAAGCAAACAACACATATTGAGATCAGTGTAAAACATACACAATGGGGGGAAATGGTATATTGGAGCAATGTGAAAACAAACAGGGATAAACAAAGAGGCAATAGTATCAGAATAATACAGATTTTATTGGGATGAAAGCTATAAAAACATATGGAAAGGTTAGTAAAAAATCAATGAGATAATTGGAGAAACTTCTAAAAGACCTTGACTCTGCAATTGCAGAGATCAAAGAAATTGACCGCAAGGTCAAAGCAAAGATGAAGGCTGCTGTCCTCAAAGGCAAGAAACTTGACAGGGTGACATCCAAGGCATTAATGACCAAAATGCCTGACACATCAGAGAAGACCATTGAGTGCCTGTTCAACATTCAAAAAACGGTGATTGAGGGCTTGCAATTCAAGTCCTTTGCCCTCTCTCTGCTGTCTGTCTGGGCAGATGGCCCTGAAATGTATGCCCACCTAAAACCTACCAAGCAGACAAGGACAGAGGATAAAGAATTACCCATGCAACTGCTTGCGCCAAGAATGGCAAAGCCTGCCAAAGCCGTATGCAAGGAGTAAACCTGTGAAGGTACATAAAAAATTATAATTAATAAAAATTTCAAAATACTTACTTTTTTGGTAGAAAACATTGACAGTGAACTCTGCTGGGCCCTGGTTCCTTTTGTCCCCCCACCTTCTATTTAAATTATGCCACTCACGTGGCCAACCAGCTCTATCTGTCCCCCCTGTCTTGCAGGAGCTCAAAGATAGGGTTCATGGTACCTTTCTGATGACAAGGGACATGCTAGCCAGGCTGAAACATGCCAAGGGGGCATCCAAGTGGGAAGTTTCTGCCTACAAGGATGCCCAACAGGTCCGCCTGGACCCGGTGGTTCTCAGTGGAGTTTACTGTGTAAACTCCATTGAGCTTGTTTGGGACGTCCTGGAGATGCTCCCATTCAAGAATGTACTGGAGATGGGTCAGGCCCATGTGGCTGTCTGCTTCTGCTTCCCAGTAGAGCATACCATCTCTTACCTCTTAGACAACTTTGGGCATGCGGTGTCAAAAATGGCTGTTGCAGATGCAACAGCCGTAAAGAAGACAAAAATTCTCCTGGCAGACTTTGGGCTGGCCTGGAGTGCCAACAAGACGGGGGTCCCGCAAGCAATGGAGCTGACCTTTGCAAAGACAAAGCATGAAAAGAAGATCAGCATAGTATACAACAAACTTTGCAAGTTTACTGAAGCCTTTGCTGGGCAAAGGCTTCATCTTGTTGTTTACCTGAGGTTCCTCTTCTACTTTGGGATGGGCATATCTGTAGAGGACTTGGATGGGGTCCTTCTTGGGATTGACAAGGCCAGGCTCTCCCTGGATGGGAAGAAGGTCCCCCTGGATACGGCTTGGTGGACCACATTATCCAGGCCGCCCTGGTCATGGCTGGCATCTTTGGGTTTGCAGCCCCGCCAGAAAAGCTGCTCCTGCATTCTCACCTAACAATAATCCTTTTTACCAGCTGCCGTGAATATTTTAAACAGGGTGTATCCACCGTCCACGGGGTGGTGGTGGAGGTTATGCACCACCCCCATTGCGGGGTGAGTACATACCGCAGAACCCATTATAGGTGCTCTTAATTTTTTCTCTATATCAATAAACATCTTTATACTCTAGATTATTTTTATTATAAATAATTTTTTTAGGTCTTATTTTAGCAAACAGGATTTGCAAAATATATCCCAGAGAAGGTCTTAATAAGCACATAATAATATATTTTAATAAAATATACTTCTAATTTGTACACTTTACATTTAACTTTTTTAATTTTATTTTTATATTTATTTGACAAAAGTAATATAAGTATATTTGCAAAATCTAGTATCAAGTGTTTGGGATAACCTCAGATGGCATAATAAAAAAATCAATATAAAATAAATAAATTACCAACCTTCATTGATGGTCCTGCCAAAACTGATTGTGGGCTTAGAAGCTTCTAAATATAAAATGATAATTAATAAATCTTAAATAGTAAATTAGAGAATATAAAAATTTTGGACAAGCTAAGCCTTTAATTGATTGGCTGTTTGGCAAGGCATGCAAGGATGAACAAATCAGTGTGGCCATAGAATTTGGCCACGGTCTCAGCTGGGAGGGTGTGGATCCCGGCCTGCAGCAAATCAAAGAGGTCCTCAGTCCCAGTTGGGATTCCTCGCTTGACGGCTTGCTTGAGCCACCCAAAGACTTCCTCAATGAGATTTAGGAAGGGCAAATAGGCAGGGAGGAAGAGAAGACGCAAATTTGCTGTGGCCAATTGCTGGGAGCCCACTGCAATCCTAGTGTCAACCATTGGGAATTCCTCAAGAAAATCAGCCACCTTATGAAGACCAATGTTGTCCAGCACAATTACGTTGGTAAAGCCAGGGCTTGTGCGCCTCAGGTGCTCCTGGACCAATTAGAGAAATGACAGGAAGGTCTGGCTATTGTGAGATACCAATATCATTTGGTACAGCTCAACAACCTTTGGACCAAGGAGAGCCACCATCAAATAAGCTGTGGCGCGGACTGCAGCACGCCAAGCCATTCCGTCATTTGAGCCTTTGGGGACATACTCATACCCATTGTACATTGACAAGGCAAATGCTGATTTTTCAATGTAATAGAATTTGACTGTCCCTTTGGCTTTGAGGGCAGTGTACACCTCTGCATATTTTTTCCAGACGTCAATGCTGGCTGGGCTATTTTGATTGTAGGGGGATACCCTGAGCTTTTTCCAGGAAAAGCGCATTCCCTTGAGCAGATGGTAGTAAAAGGAAATCAAGGCCTCAACCCCAAAAGTAGATTTGACCATGGCCTGTATATTTTCCCGTTAAAGATGGCAGTACTGGATTGTCTTCTGGCAGATTTCTTATTTGTGTTCCTTGATGAGCATGGTAGAAACACGCAAGGATTTCTCTGCGGCAAGGACACAACCAGTGTTGATGAACTTGTGGAAGGTCTTGCTGGCGTACTTGGGATCCACTCCAACAATGGCCATGGCTGCCTTATAATTGCCTGATTCACACATTATCTTAAGCAGGATGATGTGTTAGATGTTGGGGATGCGCTTCTGGGTGGGCTTTTTAGCGGTGGGGATTGGCTCATTGGCATTGGGCACAACACAAGGCATGGGTACCTTATTGTAGAAGGCTGCAACCTTTTTTAGCGCTAGCTGTCCCTCATCAGTTTGGTAGAACTCAGGCTCCTTGTCCTCTTCATGGTTGCCATCACTGATGTAGGGCTTGTAGCTATTATCAAGTACAGGCTTCACCTTCTCCAGCATGGCTGACGGGACCAACTCTTGCCAGTACACAATGTTGAACACATACAAAGTAAGTTCTACCTCCTTGTTTCTAATTGTTTTTGTTGTGGTAACATTGGTGGTCTTCTGGTTGCTTGAGGACCCAAGGGTTGATGCTCTGCACCTTAGCAGCTTATGCTCTTTGAATCAGCTGTGTCAGTGCAGCGCCACTATTGAACTCTCCTCTCCCATCTCCTTCTTGAGTAGGCACTTGGGTTGCACTAACTCTATTCTTTGAACTGTGGGGGTGACCGCAACTGCGGTGCACAACAGGTGCATTGGTACTCTGTTGTTGTATTTTTTCCATTTTAAAATTTAATAAAATATTAAATAAAGCTCAATTAAGTCACTCCCTAATTTTAATTTTTGCTTTTTATCTGAATATGGTTATGTGATTAATATTTTTTTCCCACCTAATATATCAACTATATATTTTTTATTTCTTATTTAGTTGTTTTTGGTTTTAAAGCGCCCATTTTAGAATGCCTGAAATAATTTCCATCCATTTTCCCAGATTTTATGTCAAATTAAGCACCCAACACAATATTTTTAAAATTTATGTTTCAGATCTTGTGTCTTATTTTAGATACATTGGTATCATTCTTGATTACAATCCATTGCACAAACTGATTGAGTGATTTTGTTTACATAGTGAGTTGCTATTGTGTTTCATTTTTTGATTGAGCTTTGACTCACCTTGCTTGGGTATATTTTATCACCAATTCACATAGTAAACATATGTGCACCAAAAAGTCAACTCAACCCATTTGTTTTGTGAATCAATGTATTTTGGATTGTATTTTGTATAGTTTTGCTTTGTGTGTGAGCACTTCTTTGCTGTGTTGACTCATTTTGCCCATTAACCCCAAAAATCCCTGTTAACAGAGTGTATATTTTAACCTGATAGTTGTATTTTGTTTAAATCTGAAATCATTTTGTTTAAATCTTAGGTATTTTTGGTTGTTATTATAGCTTTTAAAACTACTGTAAACATGTCTGAGTTTAAATTCCAACTTGATAGCAAAATATAAGAGTTTGGTCTAACAATTACTAACATAAGCTTATAGATCCTGGGTTCAAAACTTTTAGGGAAAAAAGGTAATCTTTGAAAAGAGAATTAACCTTAGATTTAGGTTAAGTTTAAAAAAATTAAGAAAACTTAAAGGAAATGATAAAGGAAATAAGTTGTTGGTCTTTTGTAGTGCCCAATGAACAAGGAATGATAAAATTTGAAGCTTCATAGTAGCAGATGATAAGGAAACCTGGCAGTCAAGCCTAAAAGGCCCAGTAGATGATGGGGGCCATTCTCATCACATAGTTGCCAGTGGTGGTCCAAGGACGCCATACTCCCATGTGGGTTATCACTTGCTCAGCAAGCCCTAGCATGGTCATGTAAGCAAACCCAGGCTTGCTGTAGTTGTATGATGGGACAGAAAGGATGAGGGGTGGTTCTCTGGTAGTGGCGCTCATGGGCTGGCTCAACAGGGCAAGTTTGTGGAGCAGAGGGAAATCAGGAAAAGATAGGAGGGAAGCAGGAGCAGGAACTATATCCTGATCCAGAACCCTAGGAGAAGGAAAAAGGGCTAATGTTGGTAGGTCATAGGCAGCAAGAAATTTGTTCTATTTCCCAGTGCTGACATTGGTACTGTAGGTACTATCTATTTGATAGCACCAAAAGTATAAAATTTGTTATAATATAGTAAACTCCTGAAAATTATAAATGCTCTGTGTGCATTAACCAACAAAATTTTATTAAGTGATGTCAACAGGGAGGGAATTTCCAACCTTCCCAGCTATATACTGCTGGGAAGTTGGTTCTAGGCTTGGCAGGGCATCTTAGTTGACTATCTGGTCACATGCCACTGTTTCCCTGACACTGGCATCATCTGGTTGGTTGCCCAGGGGTGAAAGTATGCTATTTTTAGGTCATGTTGCTTGGGCAAAACCTTGTGGTCTTCCAGAGAGCTTTTTGGGGCCAAAATCTTTACTTTTTGAGGGTTTTGGATAATAGGAGGTATTCCCAAAGGTAAGGCCGCTTCTGAGGGTGCCTCCATGTGCAAGCGTCCCCAGGGCATAAATTTTTTATTTGAAGAATAGTGGTGTGAGTTAATGAATTCTTATTCTCAGGCCCAATTTTTCAATTATGCAATTGCAAATTTGCATCCCTTAGTTTCAATGTTATTTATTTCTTTTTCAGGGGTATTACATTCCCCAACAGGAGTTATAAGATTTTCCACCTGATCCATCAGTGTTGCATGCTGCCACTTCATATAAACTTCTTTCATTAAGTGTTGCTTCTTTGCTTGCAATTCTCATATCCTAGGCAAGGATTCTGGTCCTGGAAGGCTCTCATCAAAATCATTTTTAGATTGGTTGTCAAGAAAATGCAGGCAGATAGGCTCTTGGCCTTCTGAGCTGGTGGGTTGCAGGGAACAGGAGCCAGGGTTCAATCCTTGTTTTGGATATTGCTTTAAAATTAGAAGTAAAATGTCACTTATGAAATCATATCCTTCCTTCCTGGGGTCTCTCCCTTTTGAAGCCTTTTTTAAGATATTATTGAATGGCTTCCTGGGCATTGAAAAAGTTACAGAGGGGTTTTCAGGTGCTCTCTTCTTGGTGGTAGCTTATTCCCCTAACATAGTACTGGGGTGTCTGATAGTGGACTTGGCTGCTGTGGATTTATCCAACTTCATAATTGTTGGAGCAGTACTTGTCATATTCCTGGTAGAGTAGTGTTGCAACTGAACCAATGATGATTCAGTATTTGATTAGGGAAGACAAAAGTCCAATAGAAAGGATTATAATGAATAGAATAAGATGTTGTTTATTATAGAATACTGTGATTAATATACTATATGGGAAAAGCCACTGGGCCACAAGGGGGTGGCATGGTGACATGTAAGGTTCAAAGCCAAGGAATAACTCATGTGGGGATCAGCAGGTCAAATTGGTAGCGCTCCTAATTAGGAGAAAGTTCCTGCAGTTTGATATTGCCATCATATTGATTCATGTTGTTAGACACGCCATGGGCAACTCATCAAGCACCCCCTGTGTATTGTAAGATATGTTGGCAGGAAAGTCTGGAAACTTGGTTGCGACATCCCCCCTTGCCCCCTGCTTGTTGTCAGACACCAAGAACAGAGTCTGCAAAAGGTCTGGGAAGGTCTGCACAAACAACCTTTGTATGGGGATGGCACAGCAGGGGCGCAAGTAATTGTGGTGAAGCTTCTTGGTGTTCCCTTGGGCATCTTCAAGTTGGTAGGTGTGGTTGTCATAGACTGCAGCTGTCTTTAAGGGTCCCAAGTGGTTGGGTTCTAATTTGGATGAATTGGGGTTGAGGGCATAGACAAGGTATCCTACGGCATATCAGGCCTTGAGGTACCTTGTCCCTCCCTCAATTTGCTTGTGTTCAACATCCCAGGCTTTGGCGCGCCAATGGCTCAGGGAAGGAGTAATCAACAGGGGAGTTTACTGGGAACTGTTGATTGTAATTTCCCTTGTTCTACCCCTGCCAGGCTATCAGGCGTCCCAAAGGCCAGGGTGCTGGGGCTGAACCCAGTGCCCCTGTTGATTCTTGCTTTTAAGATGAGTAGGGTGGTGGGCAAGTGTTCAGTCCATGCAGTGTTAGGGTGCTCTTGTGAGAGCTTGGCAATCAGCTGAACCAGTGAGCCATTTAACTGTTCCATGCAGCCATTGGCTTGAGGATGATAGGGGGCTGTAACTATGGGTTGGAGTACGTTCTTGGCTCAGTACACCTTCATGACATGCCCAACAAGCTTGAGGTCATCATCTGTGATGAGGCTTTTGGGTCGTATAAAGAGGGATACAATTTCCTTGCCAATGAAACAAGTGATGGGGATGTCAGTATGATTAGTGGTTTCCCATGCTACTGGCCAACAGGTGAAGTAGTTGATGGCTGTGATGATATACTTCTTCCCAAGTCTGTCTTTGGGGAGAGGTCCAATAATGTTGAGGGCCCACTTCTTGAAGGATTCCATGGCCTTAATGGGCAGGACAGACTTGGGGGTGCAGGTTTAGACATGTTCTTTTCACACAATACCCATGTTTCAAGGAGATCCAAGATGTCTTGGTGCATACACAACCACCAAACCTTATGTTTCATGATTTTGAAGAGGTTACGTCCTCTGATATGACCCAAGGTGTGGTGTTAGTGTAGTATGGTGTTGCCTTGTTGTGTGATGGGAATATAGGGTATTTTTTCACTTGTTTCTGCCCAGCAGCAGACATTGCCAGATTGGTGGTGAACTGAATTTCATTGTCCTTTGGCTTGGAGATGGCTACTAAGTTAAGATCTTTGTAACAGGTTGCCTCAGGGCGGATGTAAAGCATTCACTAATCTGGGTACAAGCCATTTTCCCTGGTGATGGACACCATGTAGAGCCTAGAGAGAGTGTCTGCCATGAAAAGCTCTTTCCTAGGCTTGTACTCAATGTGTGGCTGGTAGGGGGATAGATACTCAAGCCATCCTGCTTGGTGATGTGTCAAGTGGGACTACATGTTGAAGTACTGGAGCAACTTGTGATCTGTCAGGACGCAGGGTGGAAAGGTGGCCCCTTTCAGGTAACAGCGCCACTTCTTGACGCAGAGCACAATTGGCGCTAACTCTTTGTCATGTATGAGATAATGTTGTTCTGAGTCAGTGAGCTTCCTGGATTTTTATGCTATGGGGAGGAAGACACCCTTGTCAGTTTCCACTCTTAACACTCCCCCTATGGCTCTTTCAGAGGCATCAGTTTCATGTTCATGCTGGCAATTCTGGTTGGGGAATTGTAGTACAGATGAGGTTATAAGCCTCTGTTTTGACGTCTCAAAGGCCTGGTCTCTGGAAGGTGTCCAATGGAAGTGTTGTTTGGTGTTTAAGAGCTTGTTGAGAGGTGCAATTAGTTCTCTGCAGTTGGGGATGAACTTCTGCAATAGGCAACCATTCCCAAGAATGTGTGCACCTGACCCATATTGGTGGGGGTGGCATGCTTATGATTGCCTTGATCTTGGCAGGGTTTGGCTATATTCCTTGGGCTGAGATGGAGTGCCCCAAGACTAGAAGTTATGACTGGAGGAATTAACATTTATAAGGCTTGGCCTTTAACTGATGTTTGTGAAGGGTGTTGAGTACAGCACAAAGGTGTTAGAGATAGATTTTTGGTCTTAAATGAAGATAATAATTTTGTTAAGATACACAGCAACACATTTTCCAATAAGGTCTTTAAAGGCTTTATTAATCAACATGGCAAAGGTAGAAAGAGTTTTGCTCATTCTGAAATGCATGTCACAACATTCAAACAACCCATAGCTGTAATACCCAAGTATTGAGGGTAAAATTTTAGTAACATAAGATGGCAGGTTAGGCGGCTCAAAGCCGTTCAAGGCGTAGACAATTGGATAGAAGTTTACTGTCTGACAGAAGGCTTTGGCAAGGATGTTGCATTGTCTAAGGCTGACAACAAGGTACAGTAGCGTAGCTGCGGGGATCACATAAGTAGCCAAGTTGGGAGTTGGGCAAGATGACGCCAGAGGTGTCCATGGGTTCAAATCCATTGAGTTGAGGTAAGTTGGCTCATTGTATGATATCCCTTTTGGTCCCTGTGGTTCAGGACCAAACTGAGCATTGGTTGGCTGGTGGCCCCCTATCCCAAGGTAAGCTGTCAAGACAGCTGTGAAGATGATATAGTTCATCTTCTGACTTGGGGAGGGGTAATGGGTTTTAGTAAGGTTACTTGCTTTACCTGGGTAAAGGATTGATTAATGTGATAATATTGAGGAGGATATTCACTCAATGATAGCACAAACTATCATTGAAGGTTTTGTCTTTATTTATACTAGTGGACCTGCAAGGCATGATTATTGGAAGGCATAGCATTGGGGAACCAAGAGTCTGAGTTGCATCTGTTATTCCCTTTTCTGGATTGACTTGGGTGGCTGGCAATTGAGAAGGTTTGTCTGGATCCAAGTTTGCATTGGCATAGTGCAAGTTTGGTCTTCTTCATTCATCCAAATTTATTTACTGAATTTGGTGCATGATTTCCATTGTTGGATATCCTGTCAGTCCATTCCCCTATTTGGTAGGCTCCCAAATTGGGCAGCAGTTCCTCCCAAGTTTGGCTTTGGGGAAATTGCCTTTCCTGATTTCCCGATCTGGCTATTTCCCAAAGGAGGGGATGGGGACTGGCCTGCTGGCATGGGAGGGCAAAAGCTGGCAGGTGGCTGGCTGGCCCATGGGTGCCTGGTTTGAGGATGGCTTTCAGGTGGGGCTGGCAAGAGTGGTGGGCACCTGTGCAGTGGTGGTGGGCACCTGCTTAATGGCGGCAAGCGTCTGTGTGTTGGCAGCAGGCAACGGCTTGGTGGTGATGGGCTTCTGTGTGGTGGCAGTGTGTATCTGCTTGGCAGCAGCAGGGGCCTGCATGGTGGCAGCGGACTCTGCTTGGTGGCAGCAGGTGCCTGCACGTTGATGGAGGGCAACAGCTTAGTTGTGACAGGCTTCTGCATGGTGGCAGCAGGGGCCTGTGCGGTGGTGGTGAACATCTGCTTTATGGCAACAGGGGCCTGAGTGGTGGCAGTGAACGTCTTCTTGGTGGCGGTGGGGGCCCACGCGGTGGTGGTGGACGTCTGCTTGGTGTTGGAGGGGGTCTGCACAGTGGCAGTGGACATCTGCTTGGTGGCAGCGGGCGCCTGTGCATTGACAGCGGGCAACAGCTTGGTTGTGACAGGCTTCTGCATGGCAGTGGCATGTATCTGCTTGGTGGTGGCAGGGGCCGGCAGGGTGGTAGTGGACGTCTTCTTGGTGGCGGCGGGTGCCTGCATGTTGACAGCAGGTGACCGCTTGGTTGTGGTGGGCTTCTTCATGGTGGTAGTGTGTATCTGCTTTATGGCGGCAGATGTCTGCACGTTGGTGGTGGACGTCTGCTTGGTGACGGCAGATGTCTGCACGTTGACGGCGGGCGCCTTCACGTTGGCGGTGGGTGACAGTTTATTGATTACACAACTATAAGTGTCAGGAATATTCCTGACAGTAGCGTGTGCAAAAGGCAGGCTTTACCTCATTCCTGGGCACAATGTGGACCTGGTTGTACCTTCAGTAAGATCAATTTTACTGAAGACCTTTGCACCTGCAATTGTATCAAATAGATTGTCAAGTAGCAATAATGGGTAATTTTTTTGACTGTCACCTTGTTTAGGGCATAGTAGTTGGTTACAATACAAAGGGACCCATCTTTCTTGGATACACAGAAGTTGCTACTTGCCAATATTGCAACCAAGTTTCCATACTTGCCTGCCAATGTATCTTACAATACACAGGGGGCGCTCAATGAGCTGCCCCTTGATGTATCTAACAACATTGATCAATCTTATGGCAGTATCAAATTGCAGGTACTTTCTCCTAATTAGGAGCGTTGCCAATTCAACTTTGCTGATCCTTGCACCAGTTATTTCTTTGCTTCAAACCTTACATGAAACATGCCACTATGCCATCCCCTGTGGCCTTGTGGCTTTCCCATATAGTATATTAATCACAATATTCTATAATAAACAACATATTATTCTATTCATTTCTGTCCTTTCTATTGGACTGTTGTCTTCCCCAATCAAATAATGAACTCTAATTTGTTCAGTTGCAACAGTGGTAGCAGCAAAAGATTCTTTGACCTACCTAAAAGAAAAATTCCCCCAAGAAAGGACAGAGTATGGTCCATATGACTACTCCCCACCAAGAAACTTTTCTTTTAATCCTCAAGGGAGACATCCTCAAGGGGTATGTTATCTACTAAGACCATCTGGTGCTCACAAGCATGTACAATTGACTCCACCTTGGGCAGCACAACACAAGTGTCACTCTGCCCCAATTGGACCTTTCTCAACACATGCTAAATCTCCTACTTGAGTCTTTTGTGGGTGGTGTCAAAAGAGCTGAAATTGTCAGTTGGCTATATTCTACCAAGACCTGCCTTTGTATATGTCAGATACCTGAGCCCATGTGGGTTGTCATTGCTTCTGGGTGCCTTACAGGACCTGCTGCACTGTGGTTCACCAATTGGGCCAGTCAAGAGATAGATGTCACTTGGTGTTGTTCAGGGACACCGCAAAATCCTGCTACAGTGTAACCTTTTCACCTATTGTGGTGGGAACCCCTCCTGGTCATTAAACAGACTGGGTCCCTCCCTGAATATCTTGCAGCCTGGCAGCAAGCCCTTGCCACCACCCCAGAAGCCGTCACTGACAGGAATGCAATGCTCCTTACTCTGATAGTCAATGAGCTCAAACCCCATATCTGTAAGAGAGGGTGGCTAGACTAACAAAGTCAGGCTCTCATCCTGGTGGGACCAACAACTAGGATGCCATCCAGTGCAAGACTGGGATAGCCGCTCAAAGGGGCCTCCCAAGGGAGACCGGATGTGAAAGGGGAGGGAAGTAAGCATCCAAAGCCATGACCAAGGCTCCAGTAAGTAACCACAGAGAGCAATCCCAAGTGGAAGTGGCCTCTGCATCTGACTCAGGGATTTGGTGCAAGGGGGAAGGATTGTCCAAGTCAAAAGAAGGAGTCTCAGTAGTGCTGGATCCTAAAGGGGGAGACAATTCTTCAAGATAAGAAGGCAACCAAGGGAACAACCCGTAGGATACTGAGTTGGTGGGAACCTGGGTGAAGTGTTCAATTACATTTACAAACAGACCAGGAATAAACTCAGAAGATTGAGAAATCAAGGGAAGTTTGCTCCAAAAGACAGGGTTGGAGGACCAGAACAATAGAGAAATAGGCACCAGTATCCACATAGCCATCTTGTACCAAGGAGACAACATGGTTTCAGTGGGGTGTCCTTTTTCTCTAAAACTTCCAGGCAGACGGGCCAGGTGCACAGGTAGATATCAGGAAATGGTCCAAATTAATATACTTGGAACAATCCCAACAAAAAACGACGGGTGGGCGGGCAGACAGGCAGGTGGGCCAGGGAAAGCGGGATGCAGGGACAACAGCAGGTATTGAAATAATACCTTTATTATTAAACAAACTTCAAAATACAAAAGGATTTGCAAAGTCAGGAGTTTATTCAACAATTGGAATTGGTAAGCAAGGGACCTGACGGCCCATGCTTCCATTTTATGCAAAGGGGGGAGGTGATAGGAAAGGAGGGTTTATGAAAGGGGCTATTGGAGTGCAATCTAAAGGGGACCTATCAGAGAGTACTGGACAATCTTGTCCTGGCTTGAGACCAAGAAAAATAGGGGCCCCAGGCCCAGATGTAAAACTCAGTCCCTCAATTAGCTAGGAGCCTTCCAAGGACTCAGGATGTGCATTTCCTCTAATGCCTTCCTCTGACGTCTCCATTGGAGAGCTCCAGAACCCAATTATTCTGGGCCAAGGGACTTCCAGGCCGGAGGAATTGGCAGCCTGGGATACCACTGATTGCGGGATTTGATACCCAATTTCCCCAGGCTGCAGGTTAGGCTTTTCTGGATTCATGCGGCCTGCATTTTTCCGTTGGCCTGCTAGTTATTTCAGAACCAGGCAACAACAGGACAACAAACAGTCTAGCTGAACTAATGTCTCCTCCGCAGTTGGAGGGGACTCCAAAGGAGAAATGGGAACTTTATCTGGGAAGCAAACACAAAGCGTTCATCCACTGTGTGGGCCAAGTCCTCCAGTTTTTGGAGGGTTTTTGCCTGCACGCAGGCCACTTTTTTTGATAGTCTGGGAAATACACCCCGATTCAGGGCCAAAGGTGGGCCACAGAACTTTACATTATCCTTTCCTTCTTGTTGGGGGTGGATGCCTCCTTGGGGATGGTCAGCCAGGGAGAAGTTTTTGTGGGCCTTAGGAATCTTTAAGGCCAATAGACCATGGGGTGGGCCTAGGGATTCAGGATTCTTACGTTGAAACTCCAATACCAGCTCTTGACAATTTTCACAATCTTTGGAGCTTACCCAGCTATTGTCATATGCTATATATCCTTTCCATGATACACAGTACTGGTGAGACTTCCTCACCCTACAGGAGGCTATTATTTCCTCTACCTCATATTCAGGAATTCCCTCAACCTCTGTAGGACCTGCGTTGGAAGGTAGCAGTCCTTCAAAGGGGGATAAGTGACATGCATTGAAAGTAGTAGGAATGCGGTACAAGGGTGGGAGATCCAGCACATATGCCCCATTACCCTTGTCTTCTAATACCTTGAATGGACCTAACCATTTAGGAGAAAACTTGCAGGCTAGAACTTTCATTCAAATGTTGGTAGCATCTAGCATAACAAGTGATCCTACAGGGTAGTTTGGGGCAGGACGCCTATTCTTGTCAGACACCCTTTTTGTAAGCTTGTATGGATTTGGACAAGGAATTCTGTACCCTGATGTGAGTGGCCTTGAGGTTTTCAGCCATGTCTGCGCAGCAGGAACATGAGCCTGCAAAGTGGGACCAATAACCAGGGATGGGGAGAATCCAAGGGTTGCCTGAAAGGTGGAGGTACCTGTTGAGGAGTGTACTGAGTTATTATATGCAAACTGTGCAAGAGGCAAATTGTCTGACCAAGAGTCCATTGCCACATTTGCATAGCATCTCAAATGCTGCTCCATGGTCTGGTTAACTCTTTCTTTCTGTCCATCTGATTATAGATGATATGCTGTTGAGCGGCATGGTTTGATGTTCAGTATATGCAGTAAGTCCTCCCAGAACCTGGAGGTGAACTGAGGACCTCTGTCACTAATTATCTCCTGAGGCAACCCAAAGTTGGTAAAGATGTGCTTCACAAACAAATTGGCCATCCCCAGGGAGTTAAGAGTAGTGAGACAAGGAATGAACACAGCATACTTGGTAAAGCAATCTACCACAACCATGATTGAATCATAACCATTGATGGAGGCAGATCTACCACAAAGTCTACTGAAATGGAGGACCACAGACCTTGTGATTGTTGCAGGGGTTGTAGAAGGCCCTTATTTCCTGAGCAATCTGGCTTGTAACAGGCACAAGTTACACATTTCTTGATCCAAGGGGCAGTCTCTTTTGTGATTCCTGGCTAGCTGTAGGTGCGTTGGATCAGGTTCAACAACTTGGATGAGCCAGGATGTCCAAACAGCAAAGAGTTGTAATGTTCTGTCAAAATACTTTCCCTCAAGGATTTAGGAACCCATACCCAGTTGTTTTGGTAAACTATCCTTTCCTTTAGAACATAAGGGCCCAATAATGGGTGTTCTGGGGAAAGTTTAGACAGTATCACCTGACCATCCAGCAATGTGTACTAGGTGGATACAACATCATGAAGAAGAGACCCCGGCAATACTAATGGGAACTCCAGAACCAATAGGGCCAGAAATCCCGGTGTGGGCAACAGAACTGACAATGTGAGAATGAGAGTGATCTGGGGATTGTCCTCAGCATTGGATGGGAACATTGATGGGTTACTGCTGAGAAGATTGGGGAGAATTTTGAGAGAACCTGAGACAAACTCATACTTGAACTTATAAGCCAAGAGGGTCTGCATAACCCTAGCCTGACGAGGGAGCAACTTCTGGGGTTTTTGGAAATAGCATAATGCCGTGTGATCTGTATGTACTGCAAACTTGTGGTTGGCTCCTTAGAGATGATGATGCCAATGGGTAATAGAGTCCACCACAGCTTGAAGTTCTTTATCAAAAATGGCTCAGGATTGCTCATTGGATGCAAACTTCTGATAATAGTATGCAACTGGGAGTTTATGCCCATCATGGTCCTGAAGGAGAACTGCCCCAATGGCCACATTGGAAGCATTGCAAGCCACAATAAATTGCTTGGATGTGTTGGCATGGCAAAGAACTGGTGTAGACACAAAGACCCTTTTGACACCCTCAAACGCCTGCTGACACTGGGGTGTCCAGATAAAAGGTGTGTTTTTACCAGCCAAGGGGTGAAGAGGGGCTGCCAGTTCCAAGATAGCGGGCGAGAACTTCTTGAGGAATATGACAGTACCCAAGAAGCATTGTAACTCCTTCTGGTTCTGTGGGGTGGCCCATTCACACAAAGCAAGGGCCTTGTCAGGAGACACCGCATGACCATCTTTTAGAACCAAATTCCCCAGGAAAGTGACTTCTGATTTGAAAAACTAATAATTGCTGGGTTTGATAAACAGGTTTGCTTTTTGGATAGCATTCACCACAGCAACCAGATCTTTGGTATGTGTCTTGGAATTTGGTGAATTAATCAGAATATCATCAATATATGCAACTACACAAGAGAAGAAAAAGTCTCCCAAAGCTTCCTCAATGACCCGCTGGAAGATGGTGGGTGCATTTTTCAAACCAAATGGCATTACTTTGAATTGGAAGCACCCACATCAGGTTTTGATAGCTGTAAGCCACTCATCTTTTTCTGCCATCCAAACCTGATTAAAGGCGTTGACGAGGTCTAGCTTGGAAAAAGCCCTAGACTTGGCAATAGATTGGGCAATAAAGGCTTCCAGGGGAGGGGATAACAATCTGGTACAGTCACATTGTTCAAGAGAGTGTAATCCACACAAAGACGCAGGGTTCCATCTGATTTTTCTTCAAACACTACTGGTGAACTCAAAGATGAAGGCTTCTTTACTATCCACCCTTTGACCAGCATGCTGTCCAGCCAGACACCTAATGTTTTGTCCTCCCACTCACTGAGTGGGTACATGGGCGCATCAATCTTCACCAGGTCTACAGTAGTCCAAAAAGTCTCATCATAATGAGTGTGTTGGGGGAGTGTGGGGTTCCTGTCCATCAGTCCCCAAGTGTGTCCTGGATTGTAACCAGGGACCGGCTGGAAGGGGTTGTCATTCTCTAGTAAGGGGAAATGTATCTCAGAAATATGTATAGGGGTCAAAATGGGCTTTTATTCACTCTCAGAAGGAAGATCCCCTTAGAAACCTTCTGGTATATGACCCAGGGGGTCAAAGAAACAATTTGAATTTGCCAATACTTGGAGTCCTCCAACAATATCTTGGACTCCTTTTACTTGGTCTTGGACTTCTGCACCTTAGTCTTGGACTTCTGCACCTTAGTATTGGACTTCTGCATCTTAGTCTTGGATGTCTGCTCCTTAGACTTGGACTCCTGCTCCTTAAACTTGGACTCTGGCACCGCGCTTAGAATCCAGCTTCTTATTCTTGGGCTCCTGCTCCGTTATCTTGGGTTGTATTAGTCCAACCAAGCTCCTGCTGGTGATCAAAAGGCTTCCAAAACCTCTTGGCAGAAACTCAGAAGACCTGGGAAGGACCTCCAAAAGCCTTCCAAAAGACCTCAAAAAACCTGGTAACTTTCCAGCCAGCCCCCTTCTTATAGTGTCCTTTTCCCAACGGTTCCGCCTTCAAAATGGCTTTCTTTATAAGCTTAAACCATTGCCGCTCACTTTTTCCTATAATAACTTAAGCTTACAAACTTACTTTCTCAAAAGCTTAAAGTATTAATTCACTATTTCCTTGCTTATACTTTAAGCTTTTGGCTTCCAACCAATTATTTTCATCAGGAAACCTGCCAGAACTCAACCAATAAATGCAGAGCGCGGAAATAGACCATTTCTGAAGTTCCACCAGATTCAACCATGAAAATCATTTCCACAGCTCAAACCACTCAAATTGACAACTCTTTGCGCACCAAAACGTTAAACGGTCCATTATTCTGGCACCATTTCTCCCTGCATTCAACCTAAACCCATTTTAATAGTACAATACTATAAAATTGTTCTTTCTGGACCTCTTCAACTTCTTCCCCATATATTTACAAATATTGTAAAATACAAGGAAAACATCCCACTAAAACAACTTTATATCCCGCTCTTATAGCAACATACCTTTTTCTATCCTAGGAGCTTAATAAATAAATATCTTACCCACACTTTTATCCACATTCCTTCTTGATTTTAATACTAAATCAAGGTAAAATATTCCACATCTTCCCACTCTGGCAAATCAATTTGTCAAAATCTTGGCTCATTTCTCTGGACCACCAGTTCTTCCCCATCATCTTCAGATCTTTCAGCCAGCTCATATTCCAGCTCTTCAGCTTAACCAGCAATCAGTCCATTAACTTCTTCAGTCCTCTGGATACTCCTGCAACAAAATATTCTGGTCCTTTGGACAACTTGCATCATGATCTGCTAGTCCTGAATCATAATCTCTGAGCCCTCAGCTTATCCTGAACTAGTCCCTCAACAAATCCTCACTAGGAACCTACTTTGTTCCTTCTACACACTGAACCATATTGGTTCATTCAATTCAATATGAATTAAAAGTCCATCAACTATCCTTCACTGTGACCAAACAGTCCCTCTTGCTAGTTTTCTCTGTTAATTCTGTGAACCACATCAGTTCTTTATCTCAGCCCCCATTACCAGAACTTGTAGACCCAGGCATGAGTCTACATTGAACTGGCGTTTGACTGGGCCCTTGCAAGTGGCAATCCACTTAGGCCTTTCAACCATAGATCAATGTCTATGTGTTGTCTTTACTTACCCAGGTGATTAAGTCTGAGCTTTCAATCACATAGTAATCAGCTCTACTTCCCAGAGGCCTGATCACACCAAGTTCTGCAGCTTGCTTTGCCAAGCAAGCCGCCTTGGTGACACCTCTGAGAAAGTCTATACCCTCTAATGCTCACTTTGGGCTTCCCCAAAGCTCCCATAGGGGCATAAACGAGGACACCCTACCAGTCCATTAGGTAGGGTGCTTGCTCACAGACCTCCATAAGTGTATTAGGGTATTTAGAGCCCTCAGAGCTCTTCTCCTCCCTGGCAGCCCGTGTTACCCGCCAGGGGTCTAAAACCTACTCCCCCCAGACAGAAAAAGTTCCCTGCTTGCTATTTCAGTCTTCACCCTTCTGCAGCCACAGTTTCCTGCGAGGTGAAGCACTATAGCCCAAAGCAGCCAATATCTTCTGCTGGGTGGAGGAAATATCTGCCTCTGGTATTCCTTTGCTACCTACCAGCCAGGCCTTACTTACCCCCTAGTAGTCCTATGTTACCTACTAGGCTCACCTTCAACAAACAACCAAACTTTTTCTTGGCCAACATTAGCCCCACCTGCAAACCACCAAACATGTGGATCATCACAGGGAGTGTAATAGCAAGGGACAGATCAAAAGCATCACAGTACAGTGCCAGGATTCCTGGGATCAACACTGGGGAAGGTACCTCTGGAGAAGCTTTTAAGGACAAGCAACTCTTAGGGGGCTCTACTCCAGGTTTTAGCAAGGACAGAACACCAGTGGAATCATCCAAGGAGAAATAGAGCTCATTTGCAGGTCCGTCAATGTGAACCTGATGCCGGCGCCACCAACCCACTCCAAGGATGACAGGAAATAGCAGATCATCCACGGCCAAGAATCTGCTAACAAACACATGGCTACCAGTACAGTAACTAAGGGGTTTAGAAACAGGATATGCTGTAACTGGTACCTTGCTTGCTCTCAACAATTCTTTGGGGCCAAGGCAGGTGAGTTCCATAGATCTTGCTAAGGTGTGGCTCATGAAGTTGCCTGCTGCACCAGTGTTTATTAGTACAGTGACTTTGGCCTTTCTGGTGCAAGTATAGAAGGTTGTATTTAAAAGGAAATATGACAAATCCTCTTTATTCTGCATACTCAATATAGAGCCAGAAGGCTCTCCTGAGGCAACATCAGGGATGTTGGCAGACGCTGCAAATTCAGGGACTGACCCAGAAGTGGTGGGCCAATTAGGACACAAGACACTTATCCTACCCTGGGGCTTGGACGGTTTATGAGGGGCTTTGGCAGGGGCTTTGGCAGGGGGTTCTTGACCACAGGAAAGCTGACCATGATGCCTTGCTTGGGGGTGTAGGCAGAGAGGGCGCTCAGGTGGCAAGCAAGACCAAATGCTTTTTCCAAGGAGCCGGGAGCGGGATCCCAAGCCCCTTTTGAGGATGAAGCAGGATCCAATGATTGGCAGAACATAGCAACTGCTACCTCTACAGGGAGACCAAAGGAAGCTGCTTTCACAGCAAAAGCTTCAATGTGAGATGTCAGGTCTGGGGCCAACCCTTTTGATTGGAGGATCTTAAAGATAGTGGTATACTTGGATCCTGGGGCTGCTACTGCTTCAGCCACCAAAGTAAGAAGGGAGGAGGAATCCCCAACTTCCTGACTCTGGCGTAAGAGGGTTCTTACCCAAAGACGCGCGTCTCCATCTAAGGCATCCAGGTGAGCAACTGAGTGTTGAGCATCTGTGATGGTAATATCTGAGGGGGAAAGATCTTCTGACAGTTGCATCTGGAGCTCACCCAAAGTGTTGAGGACTTTTTCTTTGACAGCTGCTGTGGGTGGGGAGGTGCATGGACTCACCAACGTTATTTTGATGGCAGGCAACAGATGAAGCTGTAGATGCACTCCTAGCGCATTCTGAGGCCCACTTCTTCAAGGTAGACAGAAGGAACGCAGTGGCCAGGATGGTTAGGGCCCCAGAGATCAGGGAACCCACACTGACACAAATCAGAGCAAGAATAAGGGAGCGCAACCAGTTGCAAAAGGCTTCAAAAGATAAATTAATCAGCTTACCAATTATGTAAGAGAGGGGGGCTAGACTAACAAAGTCAGGCTCCCATCCTGATGGGACCCATCACCAGGATGCCATCCAGTGCAAGACTGGGATAGCCGCTCAAAGGGGCCTCCCAAGGGAGACTGGATGTGAAAGGGGAGGGAAGTAAGCATCTAAAGCCATGACCAAGGCTCCAGTAAGTAACCACAGAGAGCAATCCCAAGTGGAAGGGGCCTCTGCATCTGACTCAGGGATTTGGAGCAAGGGGGAAGGATTGTCCAAGTCAAAAGAAGGAGTCTCAGTAGTGCCAGATTCTAAAGGGGACAACAATCCATCAAGATGAGAAGACGACCAAGAGAACAAACCATATGATACTGGTTTGGTGGGAATCTGAGTGAGATGTTCAATTAAATTTACAAACAGATCAGGAATAAACTCAGAAGATTGAGAAATCAAGGGAAGTTTGCTCCAAAAGACAGGGTTGGAGGACCAGAACAATAGAGAAATAGGCACCAGTATCCACATAGCCATCTTGTACCAAGGAGACAACATGGTTTCAGTGGGGTGTTCTTTTTCTCTAAAACTTCCAGGCAGACGGGCCAGGTGCACAGGTAGATATCAGGAAATGGTCCAAATTAATATACTTGGAACAATTCCCAACAAAAAACGACGGGCAGGCAGGAGGGCCAGGGAAAACGGGAGGCGGGGACAACAGTGGGTATTGAAACAATTACCTTTTTTATTAAACAAACTTCAAAAATACAAAAGATTTGCAAATTCAGGAGTTAATTCAACAATTGGAATTGGTAAGCAAGGGACCTGATGGCTCATGCTTCCATTTTATGCAAAAGGGGGAGTGATAGGACAGGGGGATTATGAAAGAGGCTATTGGAGTGCAATCTAAAGGGGAGCCTATTAAAGACTACTGGCCAATCTTATCTTGGTTTGAGACCAAGAAAATAGGGGCTGCGGATCCGGATGTAAACTCAGTCCCTCAATTAGCCAGGAGACTTCTGAGGACTCAGGGTGCGCATTTCCCCTAATGCCTTCCTCTGACGTCTCCATTGGAGAGCTCCAGAACCCAATTATTTTGGGCCAAGGGACTTCCAGGCCGGAGGAATTGGCATCCTGGGATACCACTGATTGTGGGATTTGATACCCAATTTCCCTGGGCCGCAGGTTAGGCTTTTCTGGATTAATGCGGCCCACATTTTTCTGTTGGCCTGCTAGTTGTTTCAGAACCGGGCAACACCAGGACAACAATCAGTCTAGCTGAATTAATGTCTCCTCTGAAGTTGAAGGGGACTCCAAAGGAGAAATAAGAACTTCATCTGGGAAGCTAACACAAAGCGTTCATCCACTGTGTGGGCCAAGTCCTCCAGGTTTTGGAGGGGTTTTGCCTGCACGCGGGCCACTTTTTTTGATGGTCTGGGAAATACTCCCAATCCAGGGCCAAAGGTGGGCCACAGAACTTTACAATATCTGCATGTGGGTTCCTGTGGGGCGCTATACCTTCAAAGACAACTACTACAAGGCTATCATGGCGGTCAATAATCATACTTATATGGGATTTGTTAGGTCCAACAACGCGCCACCCCAGTCTTGCTCTGCACCTGGCAGGCCCACAATCAGGTGGGCTGCCGCCAGTCCCTCCAACAAAAGAATGGGATTAAGCGTCTGCACAAGGGAGAGCTCCAACTAGCGCAAATTGAGGACCCAGGAAAAGCCTGGGGGTTGTAGATAAGAGGTTCTGCAACTCTACTTGACCCTCACTCTAAATCCCTCCTTAAAAAGAGCCCCTGTGATTACAATATGCATGATGTTGAAAAAGCTTGATGTATTCCAGGTCCATAGCAACAACCCAGTTCTCCAAAAAGCCTTCCTTTTAAATCAAGTAACCTGCTTGGCCTATTCCTTCTGTTTCCATGGGAACACCCAGAAACTTTTGGTAGATACTGGGGCCAACTACACTATGGTTGACCAGGCGTTTGCTGACTCTCAACAACTAGACCAAGTGCCCAGCTTATTAAAGGCATTACAAGTAGCTGACTCCCACAGAGTGGCAATTGCCTATGAGACAATACCCTTCTCTGTGAGAATGGGAAACATGCAGGTCAAGCTCTCTGAGCCAATCATGGCAGTAATCAGCCACAATGTCCTTGCTGGTCTTGGCTGGCTTTGTCACAACTGTCCCTACATTGACTGGGATACGTCTGTAATCATCCTTAACAGAAATGGGGTGATTTTCAGATATATCCTATCAAAATTTGCAAGTTACTCTATTATACTCTGTTTTTCAGAATCACAGAGACGGGTACATATGATTTCAAGGGGGAAACTAGACTTTAACCAATTCTCAGTCAAAGTTATCCACACTGAATCATCTGCAGTCCCCCCTTTGACCTCCTCACCTCTACCAGTGCTTGCTGCACTCCTCAAGGAGTACAAGGATGTATTCAGTGAGACACTTGAACAACTACCTCCTCCCTTGGAGATTCAGTACGCTGTACAACTTCAAGGTTCATTACCTAAAGCACAACCATTATACCGTCTTACACCAAAAGAAGATGAGACCCTCTGTCAACACCTTGTGGACGCGCTTGATAGGGGCTTCATTTTCCCCTTGCTCTCTCCATATGGGGCAGTGTTCTTCTTTGTAGCTAAGAAGGATGGGTTCCTTTGCCTGGTCACAGACTACCGCGCCCTAAATGAAGTGACAGTTAAGAACAAGTACCCCTGCTGCTGATCAACAACCTGTTTGATACACTTGCAGGTGCAAAGGTCTTTAGCAAGATCAATCTCACCGCAGGGTACAACCAGGTCCGCATTGCACCAGGGGATGAGGCAAAAACTGCCTTCTGCACACACTACAGGTTGTTTGAGTGTTGTGTCATGAACTTTGGAATGACCAACACTCCCTCTACCTTTGTCATTTTGATGAACAAAACATTTGAGGATATGATTGGAAGATATGTCATTGTGTACCTTGATGACATCATTGTCTTAAGTCAAGATCAAACCACACGTCCCCAACACCTCTGTGCTGTCCTCAACACCCTTCAGAAAAATCAGCTAAAAGCTAAACCATCCAAATGTGAATTCCTCAAGTTGGAGCTATTGTTCCTTGGGAACACCATCTCTACCCAGGAAATAAAGCCCAACCCTGCCAAAATTAAGGCAATCACAAGCATGCCAGCTCCTTTGATGTGGGCCAGGTGCGTAAATTCTTGGGCATGGTTGCCTACATGCGCAAGTTCATTCCCAATTGCAGGGAACTAATTGCACCTCTTACTGAGATCTTAAATACCAAACAATGCTTTCATTGGACCCCTGTCAGAGATCACGCCTTTAAAATGTTGAAGCAAAGACTTAAAACTGCATCTGTATTGCAGTTCCTCAATTGGAACTGTCAGTACAAACTCAAGACTGATGCCTCTGGCAGAGCCATAGGGGGTGTGCTATAGGTGAAAACTGATTAAGGTGTCTTCCTCCCTGTGGCCTATGAGTCAAGGAAGCTTGCCAACTCAGAGCAGTGCTATCCCATACATAGCAAGGAGTTAGCGGCAATTGTGCACTACGTCAAGAAATGGTGTTATTATCTGGAAGGAGCCACCTTTCCACCTTGCGTCCTGACAGACCACAAGTTGCTCCAGTACTTCAATACACAGTCCTATTTGACTGATGTCAGGTGTCAGGGATCTAACAAATGGGGGGTTCCTGAGAACTTGCAGGGGAAGGCCTGCGGGCCCAGCAGGGAGAGCCCACCACAGTATTGGGGCTAACTTTACAATATAAGATAATGATTTTCCAAGGACTGCCCAAGGTCTGCTTACAGGCACCATAGAATCAATCAGTCCAGTGAGGGTGATATACATTGCCCCAAATATCTGTGTGGAAGTGGATTCATTAGTGGCAACAGATTCATGTGGGCAGTTGGGCCGTGGGGTGAGGGGTGGTTTCATTGGAACCAAATATGCAGGCAGGAAATTATTCTTGTCCCGGAATAGCAGAGGGGGCCAGATAATTTTGATGCCTTCTCTGTAAAGGACTTCTGTCTCTCTAGTTCTAGCTTCAGGGTTGTGGATTAGGATTTCCTCTAGATTAAACTCCAAATACTCCAGGTTAGGTGGGTACTTGGTGAATTGTACTGGGCCAAAGGGAGCTCCTGGTGGACAGTAAAGGTTGGGCGGTTGGGCTGCGGTTTCTTAGGGCAGGTTAGCTTGGGGTGCAGAACCGCAAGACGTAGGCTATAAATGAAGAAGAACTAATAACAAATAAGGTATGATCTGGTTGAACCAAAGGTTCATGTCACTTTATTAAAATAATGGTGATGGGCATCTTCCTGGCGGTCCAGGGTATAAGTATGCCCCTCTGTCATGGTAAAACTTTCACAAATTCCCTTGGCCCGGGTTTTCCTGTTTACTAGGTCTTCCCAGTCCTTGGTGGCATCCATTGCGGGAGGTTATTTCATTGGTTGACTCAAACTGTGAATGCTCAAATTTCCTAGTTGAGTTGTGGGGTTGGTTGTCTCTGGGTGGCCCGCATTCTATGGGAAGTTTCTTGGTCTCCCCTTCCAAGTGGGCCCGGGTTATTTTGGGATCTATGGCTGGAACCGCCCGCTGATTGGTTGAGTTAACAGGAACCTTTAGCATGGGAGGTGTTGATGTAGGTGAATTAGATTCATCAAGATTCAAAGGATTTTTTGAAGTCAAATCCTGCTCTGGTTTGAGTCCAAAAAACTGCAGGCAGTTGGGTAGCCAGCCCTGTGGGCTGGCAGCTTGCAGGGGATCAGGGTTTGAATCCTGTAGTTGAGGCTTTTCAATAATCATAGTCAATAGGAGTTTGTCACTTGTGACATCAGGCAGGCTGTGTCAAAAGTCTCTCTCTCTACCAATTACGCATCAAATACAAGCCTGGAAAGGAACTTGTCACTGCTAACACCCTCTCCAGGCTATATATAGTGTCTATAACGGGAGACAATTGCCTAGATCTGGACTGTCCAATGCTCTACCTACGTCCTGAAGCAACCTGCTACAAATGCCTCAATTTTGCAAATATCTCTAAGTTAAAGGACAATGAAAGTCAGTTCACCACTGATCCTGGCAATGTATGTTGTAGGGCAGAGACCAGTGAGAAGACAATGTACATCTCCACCACCCAGCAAGGAGATACCATATTGCATTACCACTGCACCTTGAGTCATATCAGATAATGTAACCTCTTCAAAATAATTAAGTGTAAGGTTTGTTGGCATTGTATGCACCAAGACATCTTGGACCTCCTTGAAACATGTATGCTGTGCAAGAAAAACACGTCAAAGCCTACACCTCCCAAGTCTTTCCTGACCATCTAAGCCATGGAATCCTTTGAACAGTTGGCCCTCAACATTTTTAGACCCCTCCCTAAGGATAGGCTGGGCAAGAAGTACATCATTAAGGCCATCAATTATTTCACCTGTTGGCCAGTAGAGTGAGCAACCACTCACCACACTACCACCACTATCACCTGATTTATTGGTAAAGAGATTGTGGCCTGCTTTGGGTGACCCAAACGTCTTATCACAGATCATGGGCCTGAACTTGTGGGGCATATCATGGAGGTGTACTGCGCAAAAAAATGCCCTCCAAAGAATAGTCACAACCACCTACCATCCTCAAGCCAATGGGTGTGTGAAGCGTCTAAATGGCTCACTGTTCCAACTAATTACAAATCTCTCACAGGAGCACCTTAACACTGTGTGGACTGAACACCTGCCCACCGCTCTACTTATCTTACAAGTGAGAATCAACAGGGACACTGGGTTCAGCCCCAGCGCCTTGGCCTTTGGAACACCTGACAGGGATGAAACAAGGGAAATTACAATCCATGGTTCCCACAAAGCCCCCCTTGTTGCCTACTTTCTCCCTGAGCCAGTGGCGTGCCAAATCCCAAGATATTAAATACAAGCAAATCAAGGGAGGTACAAAACACCTTGAGGCCAGATATGCTGTAGGTGACCCTGTCTATGCCCTCAACCCCAATTTGGCCAAATTAGAACCCAATCACCTGGGGCCCTTCAAGATAGCTGCAGTCTATGACAACCCGATCTATCAGCTTGAAGATGCCCAATGAAACATCAAGAAGCTTCACACAATTGCTTGCGCCCCTGCCACGCCATCCCCACACAAAAGTTGTTTGTGTGGACCTTCCCAGGTCTCCTGCAAACTCTGATCCTGGTGTCTGACAACAAGAAGGGGGCAAGGAGGTGTTGCAACCAAGTTTCCTTCCTTGCCTGCTAATGTATCTTACAATACACAGGGGGCTTGATAAGCTGCCCCTAGACATATCTAATGACATGGATCAATCTGATGACAATGTCAAATTGCGGGCACTTTCTCCTAAGGAGGAGTGTTGCCAATTCAACTTTACTGATCCCGCACAGGTTATTCCTCAGCTTTGGACCTTACATAGAACCTGCCACTGTACCACCCCCTGTGGCCTTGTGGCTTTCCCATATAATATATTAATCATAATTTTCTACAATAAACAATACCTTATTCTATTCATTTCTGTCCTTTCTATTGGACTATTGTCTTCCCCAATCAAATACTGAACTCTAATTGGTTCAGTTGCAACAATTTGAAGAGAGGGAAGGGCAAATGAAGCCCTTATTGAGCACGTCTACAAGGTATTGACAGAGAGTTATGTCTTCCTTGGGTGTCAAGCATTATAGGGATTGTGCCTTGGACAGCAATCCTTGTAGCTGGACAGCATGTTGTATTTCTCTTGGAGGGGGCAGTTGATCTAGAGTTTTGCTGAATACATCCTTATACTCCTCAAGAAGTGATACTAGTGCTAGAGGTGCTGGTGTGTTTGAGGGGGGAGGTGCCATTGGTTCAGAGAAAATGACTTCCACTGAACACTGGTTGAAGTCCAGCTTCCCCCTTTGAAATAATAGGTGCCTGTCTCTGTGGGCTGTACAAACATGGTGTCATGGAGTAACTTGTTCATTTCAATGGAGTAGATTTGGAAGCCTACCCCATTCCTGTTGAGTGTGATCACTGAGGTGTCCCAGTCAATTTATGGTAAATTATGCTAGTGTCAGTCAAGGCCAGCAATAACATTTTGGATGAGCCCTGCCATTATTGGCCAAGCAAGCTTAACTTGGATGTTCCCCATTCTTATGAGAAGGGTACTGTTTAGTGAGTGATTGCTACTCTGCAGGAGTTGGCCACACATACTGCTTTAAATTGACTGGGTACTTGATCTAATTGTCGGGAATCTTCAAATTCCTGGTTGACCATGGTGTGATTGGCCCCAGTGTGTACCAAAAGTTTTTAAGTGTTCTCATAGAAACAAAAGGGGTAGGCAAATAAGGCTTTTTATTTGAAGAATAGCTGGCTTGGGGAACAGGGTTGTCACTATGGACTTGGAACAGGTCTAAGGTCTCCACCTTGTGCACACTGTAGTTTCAGGGATTTTTTTGCAAAGAGAGATCAGGAGTGTGGTTCAATTGGGGTTGTAGAACCTCTTATATCTACAACCCACAGGCTTTTCCCAATTCCTCAATCTGTGCTAGCTGAAGCTTTCCCCTATGAGGGCGCTTGTTGCTGTTTTCCTGCTGGCGGGACTGGCGGCAACCTACTTGATTGTGGGCACTGCCAGGAGCAGACAAGGTTGAGGGGGTGTGTCATTAGATCTTCAGAATCACATTGTGGCTTGGTTGTTTGCTTCTACAATAACCTTGTGGCAACTATTGATTGAAGTACAATGCCCCACAGGAACCCACTTGCAAATATGGGGTTTGACCCCATTGACTATGAGAATGAGCAGCATGGTGTTCTTGTTAGTGACAGCTTCTGGGGCAGCCAGGGCTTGCTGCCAAGCCGCAAGGTACTTGGGAACAGATCATGTTTGTTTGATGGCCAGGAGGGGAGTTCTCACTACAATGGGTGAAAAGTTTTTGTAAAGTTACGTCTCCCCCTTAGGTCTCCACTTCAATTCCTGCCAAATTCTTGGGAATTTCTACCAAATTATGTTTGAATATTTATCTAAAAGGTTATTGAAAAAGCCCAAGAAAGGCCATCAATTTAATATTTTGGAATTATTCTGAAGATGCCCTCACCTAACCCACCCAAGAGACACCTCTGGTTAAATATTATGTGCAAGAGCAGCTGAGAGCAGTGGTAATTGAATCCAAAGCATATTCCTGATGTTAGTTGGTTTGGTTTCCCTTTTGACTATGTCCATTAAAAATTTGTCAAGATCTTCCTGCCTCAAGAAATGCATTTGTATCCGCTCATATCATTGGTCAATTGATTTGTGACATTCAATCTACCACCCCAATCTCATCACATCCCTTAAATTAATGCAAGTGTTGTAAAAGACCTTGCTTCATCATTCTTTACTCTAATAAAGTTTGAAATTTGGTAGTCTAATTTGGCCATTTGGTTTTTTCTGTTGTTTTTGGTGTTCAGTTGATTTCTTCCCCCCTGTGGCCTCCCAGGAATTTTTGGCAACAACCTTTCAGTTGTTGTCAAAACCACAATTTTTATTGTGGTTGAGAGCTTGGTTTTATTTCCTCTTAACTTGCTTACCAATTCTCACAGTTTCACTGTAACAGGATTTGCCAGCATCCCTTAATGTTGCCCACAAAACATCTGACTCTTGGCTTGCCCAGTTGGTAAACCACACTGCAGCAGGCCCTGTAAGGCGCCCAGATGTGTGACAACCCACATGGTTTCAGGTGCTTGGCAGATGCAAAGGCAAGTTTATGTATAATGGAGCCAGCTAACAATGTCAACCACTTCCATGCCACCCGCAAAAGACTCCAGCTGGAGGCTTGACATGTGTTGCAAAAGGTCCAATTGAGGCGGAGTGAAACTTGTGTGGCGCTGCCCTAGGCAAGAGGATTTTACAGGCTTGGAAGTACCAGCTGGTCCTGGTAGATAAAATACCCTCCAGGGGTGTCCCCCTTGGGGATTGGCAGGAAAGTTTCTTGGTGGGGAGTAGCCATAAGGCCTGTACTCTGTCCTTTCTTGGGGGGAATTTTGTTTTAGGTAGGTTGTGAACCTACTTCTGCTATCACTGTTACAACTGAACCAATTATAGTTCAGTATTTGATTGGGGAAGACAACAGTCCAATAGAAAGGACAGAAATTAATAGAATAAGGTATAATTTATTGTAGAATATTGTGATTAATATACTATATGGGGAAAGCCACAAGGCCACAGGGGATGGCACAGTGGCAGGTTCCATGTAAGGTCCAAAGCCAAGGAATAACTTGTGTGGGGATCAGCAAAGTTGAATTGGCAACGCTCCTAATTAGGAGAAAGTGCCTGCAATTTGACACTGTCATCAGATTGATCCATGCCGTTAGATATGTCTAGGGGCAGTTCATCAATCCCCCTGTGTATTGTAATATATGTTAGCAGGCAAGGAGGGAAACTTGGTTGCAACACCCCCTTGCCCCCTGCTTGTTGTCAGACACCAGGATCATAGTTTGCAGGAGACCAGTGAAGGTCCGCATGAGCAACTTTTGTGTGGGGATGACACAGCAGGGGTGCAAGCAATTGTGGTGAAGCTTCTTGGTGTTTCCTTGGGCATCTTCAAGTTGTTAGGTGTGGTTGTCATAGACTGCAGCTATCTTTAAGGGTCCCAAGTGGTTGGGTTCTAATTTGGCCAAATTGGGGTTGAGAGCATAGATGAGGTCTCCTACGGCGTATCAGGCCTTGAGATGCCTTGTCTCTCCCTCAATTTGCTTGTGTTCAACATCCTGGGCTTTAGCACGCCACTGGCTCAGGAAAGGAGTAATCAACAGAGGACTTCCTGGGAGCTGTGGATTTTAATTTCCATTGCTTCATCCCTGTCAGGTGTTCCAAAGGCCAAGGCGCTGGGGCTGAACCCGGTGTCCCTGTTGATTCTTGCTTGTAAGATAAGTAGAGCGGTGGGCAGGTGTTCAGTCCACACAGTGCTAGGGTGCTACTGTGAGATATTGGTACTTATTTGGACCAGTGAACCATTTAGACACTCCATGCGCCCACTGGCTTGAGGATGGTAGGGGGTTCTGACTATTCTTTGAAAGGCATTTTTGGTGCAGTAAGCCTTCATGACATGCCCCACAAGCTTGAGGCCATCATCCGTGATGAGGCATTTGGCTCACCCAAAGTAGGCCATAATCTCTTTTCTAATAAAGTGAGTGATAGTGCTGGAAGTATGATTAGTGGTTGCCCATGCAACTGGCCAGCGGATGAAGTAGTCAATGGCTGTTATGATGTAATTCTTCCCCAGTTGGTCTTTGGGGAGGGGTCCAACAATATCAAGGGCCCACTGTTCAAAGGGCCCCATGGCCTTAATGGGCAGGACATACTTGGGGGTGCAAGTTTGGATGTGTTTTTTTGCACAGCACACATGTTTTCTAAGGAGGCCCAAGATGTCTTGGTGCATACGCAGCCATCAAACCTTATGTTTCATGATCCCAAAGAGGTTGTGTTCTATGATGTGACCCAAGGTGCGGTGGTAGTGTAGTATGGTGTTGCCTCGTTGTGTGATGGGAATGTAGGGCGTCTTTTCACCTATCTCTGCCTGGCAGCAGACGTTGCCAGAATTTTGGGTGAACTGACTTTTGTTGTCCTTTATCTTTGAAATGCTTACCAAATTAAGGCATTCATAAAAAAAGTTGCTTCAGGACTGAGATAAATCATGGGCCAATCTGGGTCCAAGCCATTGCCACTGGTGGTGGAAGCTACATAGAGCCTAGAGAGAGTGTTTGCCGTGACAAGTTCTTTCCCAGGCTTGAACTCAATGCCCAACTGGTAGGGGGACAGGCGCTTGACCCGGCCTGCCTGATGGCATGTTAAGTGGGACTGTGTGTTGAAGTATTAGAGTGACTTTTGATCTTCTAGGACGTGGGGTAGAAAGGTGGCCCCTTCCAGGTAACAGCGCTATTTGTCAATGCAGTGCACAATGACTGCCAGTTCTTTATCATGGATGAGATAGTGTTGTTCTGAGTTAGTGAGCTTCCTGGATTTGTATGCTATGGGGAGAAAGACACCCTTATCAGTTTCTACTTGTAGCACGCCCCTATGGCCCTGTCAGAGGTGTCAGTCTCAAGTTTGTACTGGCAGTTCTGATTGGGGAATTGCAATACAGATGCAGTTTTAAGTCTTTTCTTTGAGGTTTTGATGGCTTAATCTCTGACAGGGGTCCAATAAAAGCGCTGTTTAGTGTTTAGGAGTTCAGTGAGGGGTGCAATTAGTTCTCCACAATTGGGAATAAACTTGTGCACGTAAGCCACCATGCCTAAGAAGGTAAGTACCTGGCCAACAATGGTGTGAGGCGGCATGCTGGTGATTGCCTTGATTTTGGCAGGATCAGCATTATCTCTTGGGCAGAGATGGTGTGCCCAAGGAACAATAGCTCTGACTTGAGGAATTCACATTTGGATGGTTTAGCTTTTAGCTAATTTTTCCAAAGGGTGTTGAGGACAGCACAGAGGTGTTGTAGATGCCTGGTTTGATCTTGACTGAAGACAATAATGCTTTCAAGGTACACAACAACCCATCTCCCAATCAATTTCTTAAATGCTTTGTTCATCAATATGGCAAAGGTGGAAGGAGTGTTGGTTATTCCAAAGTTCATGACCTGATACTCAAACAGCCTGTAGTGTGTGCAGAAGGCAGTTTTTGCCTCATCCCCTGGTGCAATGCAGACCTGGTTGTACTCTGCAGTGAGATCAATCTTGCTAAAGACCTTCAAATCTGTAAGCGTGTCAAACAGGTTGTCAATCAACAGCAGGGGGTACTTGTTTTTAACGTTCACCTCATTTAGGATGCAGTAGTCTGTGACCAGGCAAAGGGACCTGTCTTTCTTGGCTACAAAGAAGACAGTAGCCCCATATGGCAAAAGCAAGGGGCAGATAAAGCCAATGTCAAGTGCGTTTGCAAGGTGCTGGTGGAGGGTCTCATCTTCTTTTGATTTCAGCCAATAGAGGGGAAGTGCTTTGGGTAATGACCCTTGTAGTTGAACAGCATGCTGGATCTCTTGGGGAGGAGTTAGTTGGTCCAGTGTTTCACTGAAAACATCCTTATATTCCTCAAGGAGAGAAGCAAGTGCTGGTGGAGGTAGAGTGGTCAAGGGAGGGGCTGCAGATGGTTTTGTGTGGATAACTTTTACTGAACATTGGTTAAAGTCTAGTTCCCCCCCCTTAAAAAATTGTTGCAACCAAGTTTCCAGACTCACCTGCTAACGTATCTTACAATAAACAGGGAGAGCTTGATGAGTCGCCCCTTGACGTATATAACGGCATGGATTAATCTGATGGCAAATATCAGATGGCGGGTACTTCATCCTATTAGGAGTGTTACTAATTTGACTTGCTGATCCCCACACAAGTTATTCCTCGGCTTTGAACCTTACATGAAACTTCCCACTATGCCACTCCCTTGTGGCCTTGTGGCTTTCCCCATATGGTATATTAATCACAATACTCTACAATAAACAATACCTTATTCTTATTATTCTGTCCTTTCTATTGGACTGTTGTCTTCCCCAATTCTAAGTACTGAATCCACATTGGTTCAGTTGCAACAAAATTGTATGAGCCCGTTTCTTTTATTCTGACAAACATGGTATTGTGAAGTAACTTGCTCATCTCAACAGGATATATCTGAAAGCCTGCCCTGTTTCTATTGAGGGTGATTACAGACATATCCCAGTTGATGTAAGGACAGTTGTGATGAAGCCAGTCAAGGCCAGCAATTATGTTGTGGCTGAGCCCTGCCATGATTGGTCCAGAGAGCTTAACCTGAATGTTCCCCATCCTCACAGAGAAGGCTACCTTCTCATGGTTAATTGCCACTCTGCAGGAGTTGGCCACACATACTGCTTTAAATTGACTGGGCACTTGGTCTAATTGTTGAGAGTCTTCAAATTCCTGGTTGACCATGGTGTGATTGGCCCCAGTGTGTACCAAAAGTTTGTAGGTGTTCTCACAGGAACAAAAGGGGTAGGCCAAGCAGGCAATTTTATTTAAGGAAGGGCTGGCTTGGAGAATGGGGTTATCACTATGGACTTGGAACAGGTCTAAGGTTTTGACTTCATGCACACAGTAGTTGCAGGGATTCTTTGCAAGAAGGGATTGAGAGTGAGGGTCAAGTGGGGTTCTAGAACCTCTTATATATACAGCCCCCAGGCTTTTTCCAAGTCTTAAATCTGTGCTAGTTGGAGTTCTCTCTTGCAGGGACGCCTAACCTCATTTTTCTGTTGGCGTGGCTGGCGGCAGCCTACTCAATTGTGGGAACTTCCAGGTGCAGGACGAGGTTGAGGTGGTGCGTCATTGAAACGGCAGAAACCCATTGAAGCCTGGTTATTGGCCTCCACAATGGCTTTGTAGCAGTCATCAATGGAGGTGCAACGACCTACAGGAGCCCACTTGCAGATATGATGTTTGAGCTCATTGACTATCAAGGTAAGGAGCATGGCATTTTCATTGGTCACAACTTCTGGGGCAGTGGCAAGGGCTTGCTGCCAGGTGGCAAGATATTCAGAGACAGACCCAGTCTATTTGATGGCTAGGAGAGGAGTCCCCACCACAATGGGTGAAAAGGTTTCACTATAGCAGGACTTTGCAGCGTCCCTGAACAACACCCAAGTGACATCTATTTCTTGGCTGGCCCAGTTGGTGAACCACACAGCAGCAGGCCCCATGAGGCACCCAGATGCAGTAGCAACCCACATGGGCTCAGGTACTTGACAGATACGGAGGCGTATTTTGGTTGAATAGAGCCAACTGACGATGTCAGCCCCTTTGACACCACCCACAAAGGATTCAAGCTGGAGGTTGAGCATGTGTTGCAAGAGGTCTGACTGGGGCAGGATAACGCTTGTGTCGCGCTGCCCAAGGCAGAGTCGTTTATACACACTTGTAAGTACCAGTTGATCTTGATAAATGATATACCCGTTGGGGATGGGCAGGAAGGTTTCTTGATGGGGAGTAGCCATACGGCCCGTACTCCGTCCTTTCTTGGGAGAATTTTTCTTTTGGGTAGGCTGTGAACCTATCACTGCTACCACTATTGCAACTGAACCAAAGAGAGTTCAGCATTTGAATTGGGGAAGACAAAAGTCTAATAGAAAGGACAAGAATGAATAGAATAAGGTATTGTTTATTTGTAGAATATCATGATTAATATACTGTGTGGGGAAAGCCACAAGGCCACTGGGGGTGGCACAGTGGCAGGTTCTATGTAAGGTCTGAAGCCAAGAAATAACTCATGTGGGGATCAGCAGGTTGAATTGGTAGTGCTCCTAATTAGGAGAAAGTACCTGCCATTTGATATTGCCATCAGATTAATCCATGTTGTTAGATCTGTCAAGGGGTGACTCATGGAGCGCCCCTGTGTATTGTAATATACATTGGCAGACGAGTTTGGAAACTCAATTGCAACACGTTGCATCCCCCTGCTTTGATGAGGCATTGGTTTGAAGTTCCGGTGCATTCCTTCTTTGCAGTCTTGATGTTAGTGTGGGGGTTATATCCGCATCAGTTCCATTTCCATTCTGGGATGATTTACATGGCTTAACAATGATAACGATAGCCCCTTAATCATTGCGTTTTTCATCTGCCACAGGCCTGCTAGGTATGTAGCCAGGCTCACTGATTTGCAATAAAGGTTGGAAAGCTTTTACTTGTTCTTCAGTTTCAGATGGTTGGCGCTGACGGATTTGGTCTGGATTTGTAATGCATGATAGAGCGGGGTTCAGGACGGCTGGGGTTCCATTTGAAATGATTGGGGTTCCTTCAGAAGCTAGCCGAGAATAAGAAGTGCTAGAGTTGGCGGGAAACTTCTCGTTGGCCGGATCTGGCTCCACAGCATCCCGGGACGGGGTCGGCTTGATGTAAATTTTATATGGGAAGGCTGGGGATATTTTGATTGGCTGTTCGCTATGGGATATGCTTCAGGCTGCTGACGAGTTTACCGTCAAAGATCAGGAAAGTGGGTAGGATGAGGTTTTTGAGGAAATGCGGCCAGCCGCTTAAAAGCCAGCTGGCAGGGGTTTGCTAAGCCGATTTCGCGGGTTGGAAACTATCGAGTCTGGATGGAATCTATAGATTTGAAGCGGGAAAATTAGTCTCACGCTTTGGTGGATCGATATGGACCAATCAGCGTTGCTTGGATAGAGACTGGAGTACACACTATCTAGATTTGACCCCGTGTAGGGGATTCCGGTTGGCCAATTATCTGTTGCCGTTATTGCAGCGATGAGGATTTCTTAACATGCTGCTGATGCAAAGCTGGAGTTAACTTGATTGATGTAGTAAGTGAATTTATGCAAGTGTGCGGTTCAGATTCTTTTAGCTTGGCTGGAATTGGTTCATCCGAGCCTTTTTTTCTTGACGGAACTTACCTCCGAGGCGGTCATGAACGCTACTTCTAATTGAAAACGGATTCATTTTAAAGGCTGGTTTAAATTCAATAAAAATAAAATATTCAACTTTGACTGGATTGATTTAATTTAGGTTGACTCCAAAGGGGATTCATAGCTGGATAAACTTACAAAGGGGGAATGCGGGTTCATGTAGATTGCCGTTGGGTCCATGACGCAGAGTTATACAGGGTTAATGAAAGGTGCCTGGCATTTTTAATATGGATCCGTAGCCATTTAGTTAACTGTGGATTGATGTGGATATCTAAAAGAAGGAGTCGTTGAATATTCGAATAGACATGAGATTGGGTAACTGGAAGGTAGCCCAATCTAGACGGGGCGACTGCTGATTGGCTAGGTTTGGGCTTGGAGGATGAGTTGTAAATATTGAAGATATGAAAACTGTGGTATCATATTTATTGATGTAGGGTGAACTTTTGGTGGTGGGGTTTAATGAGGGTTAGTTTTTACAGTCAAAAATAAATAGATGCGATTATTTAAGAGTTTCAAGAATGTGGGCAACCCACGGTTCCTCAAAACAATCCTCTAGGCTGGCCCTCGTGTTAGGGTTGGGGTCCAGCAACCGCATGAGCAGGGGGTGGGAGTGTGTTGGGATTTTGAATTTTGTGAGGGTGGCCCCAGCTCGGTCAAGGAATCGCGAGTAGCGGCCATCCAGAGGCTGGGCTTTATCCCACAGGAACCTCCCCGACTGCATTGCGACATAAACCACTCCCAGCGACCACATGTCCGCCTTGACGGCATCGTACAAGAATTGTTCCCAGATCTCGGGCGCGATGTAGGGGTCTGACCCATACACTCCCTTGACTAGTGATGGTTGGGATGAGAAGGTTGCACGAAAGGAGGTAGCACAGCCAAAGTCAATGATTTTAAGCTGGCCATGCTTGTCAACGCACATGTTCTCAAGCTTCAGATCCCGATGAGCAACACCAGTGCTATGCAGATGACTCACACCAAGCAGCAGCTGAACAAAGTAGATATCAATCTGCTCTGGCGTCAGGGTATTGGAAGAGATGACGTCAAATAGATCAGTGGGACAGAATTCCATAATCGTCAGGTACTTGCCACCGTTGGAAACAAAGTCAACAGTGGCGATGATGTGCTTGTGGTGCATGGAGCTGGCAATGATAACTTCGTCGGCAATTCTCTGAAGATACTGGGGGCGGGTTAGCTTGGCATGATCCTTGGAGTGCATCTTGGCAGCAAAAAGCTTCTTATCAGCTTTGCGCTGAACCAGGTATACGCTACCCATGGCACCATCGCCCAGCTTACGGTTGAGAAGGTCGTAGTCCTGGGAGAGAGGCGTAGTTCCTCGGTCGTAGAGGATCTGCACCTGATGCGGGAGGGCCGAAACCTCTTTGCCTTGGCGGCGGCAGTACTTTACTGGGCGGTAAAGGCGGTGGTTGGGGCGGGTGGGGTCAAAGGAGGAAGAGAGCCTTTTGGCGTCGAGTACGAAGCGGGTGGGAACAGAAGAGAGCGTACCTTCAGATCCATCGTCAGACAGGGAGGTGGTGGAAGAAGCGGGAGTGGCGGCGTTGCGGATGCGCCCGAAGGAGAGGATAGAGAAGCGGCTAGGACGCAGGCTCTTGGTGGATTTGAAGTCGTTTAGGGTGGAGGACGAGGGTGCGGGGCTTGCAAGTTCCATTGTGTGCGTAATGCTGAGGGCGTTGCTTTTATTTGGGCTGGAAGCTGTGATCGCCACCGAATCGATTGGAACAGACCGTTGGTAGCAGAGCTGTGCACCCTCCCCTGTCTTATACCCCCGTTTGAGATGGTGGTTGGTGAGATTCTCGGTTGATCACAATTTGGCGGATCGGATCAGGGCAATCCGACGGCCAATCCACTCGGATTGGATGCACATTCGATTTGTCCGCAGGATTTGTGGTGGGAATTTATAGTCAACTGCGCAAAGCTGTGGGATGAATTTTTCGGCTCAAGTTACGCCCCAATATGGCGATCGAAGCAGAATGAAGACATCCAGGAGATCAAGATTAAGCATGCCTTGGCTAGTTTACATCAGTCGATACAAACCTTTTTGCACGCATGTATACAACATTCTTAGTTCCTTTTGCAGCAGCCAAATTCGTGAACATTTTAGCAGTGCTCATCCCAGCACATCCAATTATCATGTATACTGGATGGCTTGAAGCTAAAGTGCGGATCAATCCGGTGGGGTAGTTGCTACACCCGAGCATCGCAGCCAATCAGTAGGCTTAATTGAAATTAAAAGGGGATGATTTCATCCTCACGTTTACAGCATGGGCTTTCACTACAGCCCCTAAACATCCAGGTCAACGTTTCAAATCGCATGCCAAAGCCCTTTGGTTGAGAGCTCATGTGGCATGTTTGATCTCATTATTGTCACGGCCTGGGCTCTGTCCCAATGACATCGGTATTTATGAATGAATAGGAATGCTTTGGCTCAGCCCCGACTTTCTTCCACCTATGACCCCATGTAGCCAAAACAAATTACTTCATATTTAAACATTTTAAAATAAAGCTTTTAAACGAGCTCCCCAGAACTAGAAGCAGCCCTATGAATAAATCATGATTAAGCAAAGATATGACGACCACTTTGGAAGCGCTGGCTAAAATCTCGGTATTAAAAGATTATCCGAGACCAGCCAATCATTGGCCTGCCCAATTAATACTTTCTTATTTCGGGCTTTTGCCAACCTTCTAAATGGCCGATATAGAAGCACTTCAGAAGTCGCAGCCGTTGCGGTAGAGGCAAGCTCCACAATATCCCAAAGTGAGGCATCCTCCCAACCTAGAATCTGTGCTGATTACTTCATGACACATTCCACTCCGCAGCCAACAAAGGCAGCACCACTTTACTCCAGTAAGCCCAAAGGGCTGGAATATCCCATGCCGCACTTCCACGGATCGGACCTCGGATCCAACCCGTGGGCTTGGCTGACAAGCGATCCTCATTGGACCACCGAATTTGACTTTAATTAATATCCATGAAGGTCGCCTATTTTTAGCCTGTAGCGCCATATCCCTACTGCACCTGCCCAACACATCCCCCTGATTCTCGAGCCCAACTAGTTTCACCTGCTCCTCAACTAGGCCCATTACACAATCCAACCAACCTCCCTCAAGCCTAACCCATCCCTAAAAGGATACCTGACTTCCCATAAAACTTCAACCAAGTAACCATTGTAACCAACCCCCATAATACAAACTATCAATCCATATTACACCCCACCTGTACATATACCACCACCCCATCTTAAACATGCTTCCTCTGATATCTTCATCAACAAACCCTTTCCAAAGAACCTGTACCTAGCCTAATTACAGCGGTCCAAAAAAATTAACTGGCCACCAGCAGTTTAGAAAGAAAAAGCAAAATTTAAGTAAAAGCTTGCTATAAATTGCATCAGCAGATGCACCCTGGATCTTTACTCAAGCATGATATAAAACCCATGGAAATAAATAGAAAGGAAGAGGAAATGAAACTATTTCAAAGATAAGGGTGTTTATCCTAAAACTGTGACAGAAATCGTGGGATAGTAAGAAGCTGTCTCCAAGTGGTGGGGAATTACCACCCAAATCCACATAGAGTTAATGATTAACCACCAACGCAGCTTCAAATACTGTTTTGTAAAATTTCCAAATGAGATACTAGGATTAAGTAAAATAATTTATCCTAACCAAAGTAGCCCAAGATAAATAGCCTGTGAAAGCATCAGAGAATCTTCAGAATAAAATTCTGGACAGTGAGATGCAGCACAATTTTCATTTTCCAAGACAGGGGGGACCACTCCAAGATCGGCAGGCATTGAATTAACATTGGGAGGTACCAACAACAAAGTTCCAACTGCAGGGCCCCATCTTCCAGTAATGATCTGGCTTAGAATAAGATTGTAGGAAATGTAGCGCAACAATCCAACTACATGATGCATTTTTAAAAAATAAATTAGATCAAGGGATATTTTATTTTTATTGAGTAAAATTTTGGGAGGACTCAACTCTTAGAGTTGAAACAGTGAAAATTATTCAATATATATCAGAATTGACTAAGCAATACTACCTGGATCCTGGGCTCCTATTCCTTCTACATTGTCAAGCAAGTATCTGGTCCAGGTTGCAAAGAATCCTTGAGCGACCAATTTCTGACGCCCATGCTGATTAATAAGCTCATACCAGGTAACCCTCAAATTACGTCAATTTATCAACATCAATTTGCAAGGAGGAATTGGTTTCAGCTGGAAGACTGGAGCAGCTGTAACCCATTTTCAATTGGCCGTTTGATTTAAATCTGTTAATTTGGTCAATTTTGTTAAAGGTTTGCTGGCTTTTTGAGCCTCTTTACTTGGCCGGGTAATTTCCAGCATGATGAAACCTACTGTGACATTACCCTCTCCTTTAGCCCTGGGCACAATACCACCATCCAGGAGATGGGATAAGGAGAAATTCTTGTGGACAGGCGGGAGTTTCATCGCGGCTAAGGTAAGCTCAGGGTGGCCCACAGCAGTGAGATTGCACTTGTAGAACTCTTGAATCAGGTCTGGGGAATTGGAACAATCATAGTGGGGAACTCATGAATTTTCAGAATCAGGGTAGCCCTTTCATGACACCAAATATTTCAAACGGTGTCATTTCTTATGGGAAGCCAGAACACAATTTAGCTCATACTCAGGTTCTCCTTCCACAAGAATGGGTTGGAAAGAAGGAGTCTCTGTACCCTTAAAGGGAGTAAGAAGGCATTCATGGAAGGTGTGGAAAATCTTGAAAGCCAGGGGTAAATCTAGCCAATATGCAAAGGGACCAATTTGATGTTCAACCTTGAAGGGACCAACTTGCTTGGGCCCTAATTTGCGACAGGTGACCTTCAGTTTCATATTGCAAGCATCAACCATGACTAGATCACCTGGCCTGTAGGTTGGACCTTCCTGGCGCTTGCAATCTGTGTATTCCTTGTAAGTTGTCAAGGCGGCGGCAAGAGTAACCTGGAGCTCCTGATGGACCTGCTTCAATGCAGCAGCTTGATCAGTTGCAGCTTCCACGTTACTAACTAAGCGGGGTCCTATGTTGGATAAAGGGTTGTAATCCACATTGGCATAAAATGGTGATACTTGAGTTGACGAGTGCAGAGCATTATTATATTGAACTCTGCCATGGGTAGGTTATCACACCAGTCATTTTGTCTCGTATTTGTGTAGCAGCGTAGGTAGACCTCCAAACTTTGGTTTACCCTCTCTGTTTGTCCATCAGATTGGGGGTGAAAAGCCATGAAACGGCACAATTTGATACCTAGAATTCCAGTAAAAGCTTCCCAGAACTGAGCAATGAATTGTGGCCCACAGTCACTTACAATCTCCATCAGGATGCCATGCAAGGAGAAGATTCTATTCACAAACAACCAAGCTGTTTCCACTGAAGTAATTGTGGTTTAGCAGGGAGCAAAGTGTGCCATTTTTGTGAAGCAATCAGCCACCATCATGATTGCATTAACCCCGTTGGAATTTGGGAGTTCTCCAATAAAGTCCACCGACATCAACGTCCATGGTCCTGCAGCTGGCTGCAGTGGAACCAACAAATCAGTTGTCTTGTTCCTGCTTGCCTTGGACCAAACACATACCAGACAGTCTCAAATGTAAGCTGCCACCTGTACTGTCAAACTTTTCCAAGAAAACTGTTGGTAAATTAACTCCACCATTTTTTTCTTCCCTGGGTGACCTGCCGTGGGGCAGGTGTGATTGGCCTCCATGATTTTATCCTAAATAGTTCCCTCTGGGACCCACAAGCAACCTTGATGATATAGAATTGGCCCTATCTTGTGATAATCCTGCAGCTGGCCAACTGGATATGCACATGCTAATTCCAGTAAACTATCATAACCTTTGGACAGAGGCTGCAAAAACTTAACTTTGGAATATAGGTCTAAGTCTGCGCCCTTGGTCAAGGACATGGTAGCAAGCGTAGCCGGTGGAGGTAGAACAAAAGGAACCACAGCCTCGTCTGAAATCCTTGTGTGTGTATTAAACTCTACGTCCATACCAGCATCTGGAAGATGAGAAGGATTTCTACTCAATGCATCCGCTAGGTGATTATCTGTACCCTCAATGAACTTGTAGCGGAACTTGTATCTCGTCAAGTCACCATATCATCTGGATTGGCAACCCAACAAAACCCTTGGTTGTCAATAATACAGAAGAGCTTTATGGTCAGTTCTTACTACAAATGAATGCTGCGCTGACATGAGATGGTGATGCCAATGCCTTAAAAATTCCACAACTGCCAACAGTTCCTTGTTGTAAATCATGTAATTGCGTTCCTGAGCCTCCATCTTCTGGGAGAAATACCCTACAGGTCTCTCTATCCCATCACCAGCAGTCTGTAACAACACACCGGCCACAGCATATTTCAAAGCATCCATGGAAACCACAAAAGGCAGCTCAGGATCCACATGTCTCAACACTGTGGAGAACAATAAAAGAGCCTTGACTGCTGCAAAAGCATCTGTGCACTCAGGCGTTCAGACCAGAGTTGTCTTCCTGCTAGCTGAATATAAAGGGGCGGCCACTTCAGACAAGTGAGGGGTGAATTTCTTCAAGAACATACAGGTACCCAAAAAACTACAAAGTTGGGATACTGTTACAGGCGTAGCATACTCTTGAACTGCAGCTTCCTTGTCAGGGCAATGTTGTGACCATCTCCAAAGATAATATTATCTAGAAAGTTAACCTTACACTTGAAGAATTCACACTTACTCCTTTTAATGGTCAAGTTGGCCTGGAGAATACACTCTACTACTGCTGACAGGTGGGCCTTATGCAACTCCTCATCCAGAGAGAATACCAAGATGTTGTCTATATACACAATGGCACACACTTCTAGGAGATCCCCCAAGACTGAATCAATTAACTGCTGAAAGCAAGCCGGAGCATTATTCAATCCAAAAGGCATTACACAGAACTGGAAGATGCACTTCTTGGTTCTGAATGCTGTTAGCCATTTCATTCCTTCTGCAATCCTGATTTGATTGAAGGCATTCAACAGATCAAGTTTTGAGAATACCTTTGCCTTCTCAACGCACCAAGAAATCTGAGCTTCAAGAGGTAAGGGATAGGGATCAGGAATCATAATGTTATTCAAATTCCTGTAGTCAACACAAGGACAAAGAGACCCATCAGACTTTTGAACAAACAACAATGGGGAGCAGATTGACAAAGCCTTCTTTAAAATTTATCCCTTTGCCAACATGTTTCAAGTCCACTCCTCTAAACATACATCTTCTTCAGGGCTAAAGGGTAAATAGGAGACACAATACAAATTAGACCAACAGTAACTTTAAAGTCAAAGTCAAACTGAGTGTTCTTGGGAAGGACCTTGCCCCTAGTAGTGTCAAATGCCGCAAACCAGGGGTGCAGGCATGCTGGTAAATCTGAGCTTGAGGGGACAGGAAAAGGAACCAATTGAATGGTCTGAGAAGACTGCTCTAATTAAGACATACCTAACAACAGAATATGGATAGAGATGCCCAAAGAATGCTCCACTTGCAGCTCATTTTCTTTCAACAAGGTTGCTACATTATGGTCTTGCCACCAGCCCACCCCCAAAATAATAGGATACATAAGGGTAGAGAAAATGGAGAATCTTGCAGTAAAAGACTGACCCGCAACTACAAACGTCACCGGCTTCTTAAGCTGGAAAGAGGGAAACATTTGACAGTTTCTGTGAGAGAGGGGGGAAAACTAACTAAGTCCGGCTCCCATCCCGGCAAAACAAACCAACAGGATGCTGCCCAGTGGAGGACTGGGACAGCCGCTCAAAGGGGGGACCACAAGGAGGACTGGGGGGACAATTGAGGGAAATAGGCGTTCAAGCCCATCAACATCAGTCTGGTGAGCAGCCAAGGAGTGCAGGTGAGAGCAGGAGAGAACACCTCAGGGGACACAAGTGGTACTGAATTGCTCTGGGCCAAACTGGGGAGAGGAGGCATGGAAGACACATCCCCCTCAGAGGCAGGCAAAATGTGATCTAAAATACCCAGATCCAAGTCATTGCACGTCAGGCTCTTGACCACAGCCTCTCCAGAAAAGAGAAGACCACCGGGGAGGTCCCAGAGACTAGAAGGGTCTTCACCCACAAGCCAGGCAGACAAGGAGATTTTCCCCACAAGTCTGGGGAGGTAGACCACAGGAGCAGCAGGAACAGAGCCAAGAAAAACACAACAAATTTGATAGCTGGGAGTATCATAGAATTAATCTCCACAAAATTTGGGATAGATTGGTAGGATTTTCAAGAAAAACGACACTAAAAAAATGCCTAGATAGGGTAACCTCAACCAGAAAGGCAAAAGAAGCAACAGAGCAGGTCCAGACAGCTTTACAGTGATCTCAAACGCCTTGGTAATTACGGCAAGCAAAAGCAGGCTCAAAGATAACAGTTTTAAATGAAAGTTCAAAATATCAATAGAGATTATATTGAAAATTAATTAAAATTTTCAAGTTTGAACTCTGTTTTTGAAAGCAAGAGCAGAGAAGACAACAACTAAGGGTAAAAACCTTAGTAGAAGATCCCAGAGAAGAAGCCGGGTTCAAAACCGGTTGGCACAAGGTAAGCTTTAGAACAACAACTAACACTTCAATCTTTAGGCTGTAGAAACTCCAAACCGGGTTTCCAACAGCAATAAAACTAAAATTTAAGTGCAAACAGCTCCAAAACTTTAATATTATTGGAAAATAGACAAACAGGGGACTGTAGGTCCCCTTGCTGTGTTAAAGGGAGGGGATTGCAAAAAGGGAGAGAGATCACATGATCTATGGAACTGAATCTAATTGGCTAGAGGAGAATTTTTGTGGGACAGGACCAGGGGGACTGGAATGTTTCAACCTAATTTCCGTGGGCCCATTTGATTGGCTGGAAGGGGTCATAAGTATTTGAGGTTCACTTCAGTTTTTGATTGTTGATGTGGCGACATTCAATTGGTTGGTTCTAATAGTTTTCAAATGTGGGCAACACCAAGCCAACAGGAAGTCTAAATTGACCAATGTTTCTTCCCAGGAGGGGGCAACCAAAGGCAAAAAATCTGCGGGGTAGGTCAACACAAACCTCTTGTCAATGGTGTGTGCCAAATTCTCTAAAGAATTAAGGGGTTTGGCTGGGGTTTTTGGACCTTTCTTGGTGCGGCAGGGGAAGATTTTACAATCTAATGACAGGGGTGGCAGTGAATTTACAGTTTCCAGCCCTAACAAGCATTCCAGGGTGATACTTGAATTGTAGCAAGTCTGTGATCTCAACACTCAGAAAGTTCTTGAAAGCACCTGTATCCAACAGAATGGCCGTCCAAAAGATAGTTTGACTGTTATCAACGCTACCATAAAACAAGAAGTAACCAGAAGTAGATTTATTCACAGCAAATGTTGCAATCTTGGCAGGATCCTGCTTCTCTTTGGTGGTACAGACAGCGGCTAAGGAGGCAGGGTGCTCCTGAAAATATTGCTCAATAATTTCTTGGACAGCAGCAGGAAGGACAGGATGATCACAATCAATTGGAACAAGGGGCAACTCTTTGGATTCAACTGCCAAAGGCTTTGCAGGCACAACATGCTGAAGCATAGCCAGTGAACTCTCAGGGCAGACACTACTGGCGCTTCATTCACCTCAACAGGTTTGTTCAAAATTGCCAATTACAGTAGTTTTAAAAGCTATGGTGACAAGCAAAAACACTTCAGATTTAAACAAAATGATTTCATATTTAAACAAAATCCAATTCTCAGGTTAAAATATACACTCTGTTAACAGGGTTTATTGGCATTAATGGGCAAAATGAGTCAACACAGCAACAAAGGACTCACATGCAAAGCAAAACCATTTAAAATACAATCCAAAATACATTGATTCACAAACAAAATGGTGTGAGTTGACTTTCAGTGTACATATGTTTACTATGTGAATTGGTGACAAAATACACCCAAGCGTGGTGTGTCAAAATTCAATCCAAAAACAAAATACAATAGCAACTCACTATGTAAACAAAATCACTCAATTGGTTTGTGCAATGGGTTGTAATCAAGAATGATACCAAGGTATCTAAAATAAGACACAAGATCTGAAACAAATTTTTTATAAATATTGTGTTGGGTGCTTAATTTGACATAAAATATGGGGAAATGGGTGGAAATTATTTTGGGTATTCTAAAATGGGTGTGGTAAAACCAAAAACAACTGACTAAGAAATAAAAAATCTATAATTGGGATATTAGGTGGGAAAAAATATTAATTAAATATCCATATTAATATAAAAGCAAAAATTAAAATTAGGGAGTAACTTAATTGAAATTTATTTAGTATTTTATTAAATTTTGAAATAGAAGGAACACAGCAACAGAGTACCAATGCACCTGTTGTGCACCGCGGTTGCGGTTGCCCCCGTGGGTCAAAGAATAGACTTAGTGCAACACAAGTGCCTACTCAGGAGGGAGGCAGGAGAGGAGAGTTCCATAGTGACGCTGCACTGACACAGCTGGTTCAAGGAGCACAAGCTGCTAGGGTGCAGAGCATAAACCCTTGGATCCCAAAGCTGACCTGGAAGCCCACCAAGGTTACCACTACCAAAACAGTTAGAAACAAGGAGGTAGAACTTACTTTGTATGTGTTTGACGTTGTGTACCGGCAAGAGTCAGTCCTGTCAGCCATGCTGGAGAAGGTGAAGCCTGTACTTGATACTAGCTACAAGCCCTACGTCAGTGATAGCAATCAGGAAGAGGACAAGGAGCTTGATTTCTACAGAACTGATGAGGGACAGCTGGTGTTAAAAAAGAAGCAGCCTTCTACAACAAGGTACCCATGCCCTGTGTTGTACCCAATGCCAACAGGTCAATCCCCACCGCTAAAAAGCCCGCTCACAAGCGCATTCCTGACATTAAGCGCATCATCCTTCTCCGGCTCATGCGGGAATCTGGTGATTAAAAGGCAGCTGCGGCTCTTGTTGGGGTGGATCCCAAGTACGCCTCAAAGACCTTCAACAAGTTCATTGATACTGGCTGAGTCTTTGCTGCGGAGAAATCCTTGCGTGTTTCCACCATGCTCACCAAGGAGCACAAATGGGCAATCCGCCAGTGGATCACCTGTGACTGCCATCTTGAACTGGCAAATATACAGGCCATGGTCAAGCCTGCTTTTGGGGTTGAGGCCTCAATTTCCTTCTATTATCATTTGGTCAAGGGAATGCAATTTTCTTAGAAAAAGCTCGGGGTATCCCCCTACAATTGGAACAGCCCAGCCAATATCGAGACCCAGAAAAATTATGCTGAGGCATACACTGCCCTCATAGCCAAGGGGACAGTGAAATTCTATTATATCAACAAATCAGCATTTGCCTCGTCTATGCAGAATGAGTATGGCTATGTCCCAAAAGGCTCCAATGAGGGAATGGCTTGGCGTGCTGCAGTCTGCGCCACAGCCTACTCAATGATGGCTCTCCTTGGCCCAAAGGAGGTTGAGCTTTATCAAATGATATTGGGTTCTCACAACAGCTTTACCTTCTTGTCATTCCTCTGATTGGTCCAGGAGTACCTGAGGCGCACAAGCCCAGGCTTCACCAATGTGATTGTGTTAGACAACGTTGGTCTCCACAAGGTGGCTGACATTCTTGAGGAATTCCCAATGATTGATACAAGTATTGCAGTGGGCCCCCAGCAATTGGCCATGGCAAATTTGCGCCTTCTCTTCCTCCCCACCTATTTGCCCTTCCTAAATCCCATTGAGGAAGTCTTTGGGTGGCTCAAGCAAGTTTTAAGCAAGGAACCCCAACAGGGACCGAGGACCTGTTTGATTTGCTGCAGGCCAGGATCTATACCCTCCCAGCTGAGACTGTGGCCAAATTCTATGGCCACGCTGATTTGTTCATCCCTGTGTGCCTAGCCAAACAGCCAATCAATTAAAGGCTTAGTGTGTCCAACTTTTTTATATTCTCTAATTTAATATTCAAGATTTATTGATTATCATTTTATATTTAGATGGTTCCACGCCTGCAATCACATTCAGAAGATCCAACAATAGATGTAAGTAAGTAATTTATTTATTTTATTATATATTATTTAATATGTCATCTGAGGTTATCTCAAACGCTTGATACTGGATTACGCAAATATGTTTATATCACTTTTGTCAAATAAATATAAAATAGTCTTATAAAAATTAAACATAAATTGTAAGGTTGAAATTTATTTTATTACCATATTATTTTATACTTTTATGAAACCCATTTCCGCAATATATTTTGAAAATCTTGTTTGCTAAAATGTTATTTGAAAAATTATTTATAATATAAAAATATAGCAGAGTATAAATATATTTATTGATATAGAGATAAAATTAAGTGCGCCTATAATGGGTTTGACAGTATGTACCCACCCCACAATGGAGGTGGTGCACAACCTCCACTGCCACACTGTGGAAGGTAGATACACCTGTATTAAAGTATTTGCGCCCGCTGGTAAAAGGAAGGATGGTGAGGTGGGAATGGAGGTGCAGCTTTTCTGGTGGGGCTGCAAACCCAAAGATGCCAGCCAGGACCAGGGCTTCCTGGATGACGTGATCCACCGAGCCGTACCCAGGGGGACCTTCTTCCTGTCCAGTGAGAGCCTGGCCTTGTTGACCCCAAGAAGGACCCTGTTTAGGTCCTCTACACTGGCACTCATTCCAAAGAAGAAAAGATACCCAAGGTAAACAACAAGGTGAAGCCTTTTTCCAGTAAAGGCTCCTGGAAACTTGCACAATTTGTTGTATACAGTGCTAATCTTCTTCTCATGCTTGGTTTTGGCAAAGGTCAGCTCCATAGCTGCAGGGACCCCCGTCTTGTTGGCACTCCCGCCAGCCCAAAGTCCACCAGGAGGATTTTTGTCTTCTTTACGGCTGTTGCGTCTGCAATAGCCAACTTTGACACTGCACACCCAAAGTTCTCCAACAGGTAAGAGATGGTATGGACCACCGGGAAGCAGAAGCAAGCAGCTGCATGAGCCCAGCCCATCTCCGGTATATTCTTGAATGGGAGCGTTGCCAGGACGTCCCAAACAAGCTCAATGGAGTTTACACAGTAAACTCCACTGAGGTTAACCGGGTCCAGGCGGACCAGTTGGGCATCCTTGTAGGCAGTAACTGCCCACTCAGATGCCCCCTTACCATGCAAAAGCCCAGCCAATGCCTCCCTGGACATTGGCAATGTATCATGGATCCTGTCTTCAAGCTCCCGCAAGACAGGGGGGGACAGGAAAAGCTGCCTTGCCATATGATTAGCATAGTTGGCATAGAAGGTGGGGGGACAAAAGGGACCAGGACCCGGCAGAGTTCACCATCAACATCTTCTAAAAAAGGTAAGTATTTAAGAATTTTTATTAATTATAATTTTTTAGGTTACCTTCTTGGGTTTCTTCCTTGCCGGCAGCTTTAGCCAGCTTTGCATCCTTGGCGCAAGCAGTTGTGCGGGCAATTTGGTATCCTCCACCCTGGCAAGCTTGGCAGGTTTGAGGTGGGCATACATCTCTGGGTCATCAACCCAGACAGACGGCGCAGAAAGATTGTATGCCTTGAACTGGAGGCCCTTGACCACAGTTTTTGAATATTTAGTAAGCACTCAATTGTCTTCTCTGGGGTGTCAGGCATTTTTGACATTAGTGCCTTTGCAGACACCTTGTCAATTTTGTCCCCAGTGAGGACGGCAGACTTCACCTTTGCTTTGACCTTGCGTCAATGTCCTTTATTTTGGCAATCACCAAGTTGAGGTCCTTCATAAGCTTTTCCAATTCTCTCATTGATTTTTTACTAACCTTTCCATATGTCTTTATAGCTTTTGTCTCAATAAATTCTGTATTATTTTGATACTGTTGCCTCTTTGTTTATTCCTTTTTATTTTCCCATTTACTACATTATCCCATCTTTTTACCCATTGTGTATATGTTTTACGCTTAACTCAATAAGTGTTGTTTGCTTTGTGTTGGCATTGTTTCCTTAATTACCATATTATTTCTGGCACTTTGCACAACCCCTTGTGAAAATATTAACAATAATTTGGTGGTTGTCAAAATTTGAATTAAAAAATTATAGTGTTAACTGTTTTTAGATAAAGTTGTTACTGATCCAAATTCAAAACCTTAATGATAAACTTTAAGCCAATCAGGAGCTGAGTGATAAAGTGATTGTTGTGACATAAAGGGTCATTCAATAATTCTTTGATGCATGTGCACTAATTAATCTGATTGGCTGAATGTTTTGCCATTGTACGCCACTGCCGCTGTGGCAAGTTGTTGGTGGACTAGTGCCCAATCAGCTACTGGGTTAGCACTAGTCCACCAACAACTTGCCACAGTGGCAATGTTGTACAATGGCAAAACATCCAGCCAATCATATTAATTAGCGCACATGAATCAAATAATTATTGAATGACCCTTTATGTCACAACAATCACTTTATCACTCAGCTCCTGATTGGCTTAAAGTTTATCATTAAGGTTTTGAATTTGGATCAGTAACAACTTTATCTAAATACAATTAACCTATAATTTTCCAATTTAAATTCAGTTGATCATCAAATTGTTGTTAATATTTTCACAAGGGGATGTGTTTGGGTGCTAAAAATAACTGTGTTCAGGATCTAGATACACAACATAGTAAATATACAATTTTATAGAAATAAGCTAAACATAAAGAATATAGCCAACTATAAAAAGAGAACACAAACAATTGAAATTCAAAATAAAGATAATATAAATAGAATTTTTTTGGGACCAGGGGGTTTATTGAGGCGGGAAAAAGTGATGCCTAGTAGGCAGAATGGCGCTGGAAGGAAGACGTAGAGGCAGTGCTGGCCTGGGGGGTCTGGGATTGGATGGATTAAGTTTGTGGGTGGGGGGTGTTGGTGGCGGGGGTGGAGGCAGGAGGATTTTGCGTGATGGCCGCCATATACCGCTCATTCTACTCCTCATCAGTCATTGGCTGGATGGGCTGGTAGGTGGCTGTGGCACAGAGTGGGAGGCGCTTATCCTTGCATGATTGGTTGCCCATGTTCACATGGAAAACCATTTGCACAAACAAGTCAGCCATCATTTGGTGAGCAAAGAGAAAATTGTGATCAAGGACCCCAAGATAGAGGTCGTTGAAAGCCTGGAGGGTGGCGCTCCTGGAGTGTATCTCCAATATTAAAGAACACAACATCTGCCAGATGGACGTAAGTGTGACCAGCTGGGTACACAGAGGCCTGGTGCCCGCGTTCCTGGAAGGCCTCAAGGGTGGTGGAGCTTCCCTCCATATGGTGGCTCAAGAAAACCTGGTATTTGGAATTCAAGCCATCCCAGCAGTTGAGCAATCTACCAAGGATGTGGCTGTATGAGTACCCATTGATGAAATCAGGGTTTGTCCAATAGTAGAAAAAACCCTTGGCTGAAACAGCCAGAAATGCACCAATGAATGTCCCCTTTTTGACCTTCTTCCTTACATTCTTGGTGGCAGCTTTTTCTTGCTCACCAAAATTGTCAAATGCAATCAATAACTTGTAGTATGAGACAAACATGATGTCATCTGTTAGACTTGTCAAGCATCTGACCAGGGTTGATTAAATTGCAGTGCCATATGGGGAATCCTCAGCGCCATTCCATTGGTTGCCGGCAAAATTTGTAAGAACCCTAATCAAAGCCACCTTTCCATGCATCCAGAGCTGCACCATGCGCTCAGAAACCCAAATGCCATGGTGCGCAAGTTGCTTCTGGACCTGGGTCAAGGAAAGCTTGGGGTCTCTCTGGAGGAGGTCAAGCATTATTGGGTATGCCTCATTGATCTGGGACTCTGTGGCCTTCTTTGACTTCTTGGCCATCCCAATCAGATTTCCCTAATTCATCAGATTGTTGAATTCCCGCATGTCAGTAGCCCAGGTGAATTGTAATTGGCTGGCTATCTGATCCCAGGACAGACCCTGCAGGTTGAGTGCCACAATTTACTGAAGAATTTGAGCAGTGATTATTCTGCGTTTGGGGCACTGGGCAGCAGGAGCTAAAGCCTGATTGACTGAGGGGGGGGACAGGTTGGGCAGTGGCAGGAAGTTGTTCCAAATCAAGGTTGTCATCCTGATTGGTTGGTTGACGGGCAGCTTGTGCAGGGGTGGGTGTGGGAGCAAGGGCAGAGCTAGACAATAAGTGAATCTCAAAAAAGTCAAAGCCATATGGGTTGGGGGATAGTAACAGGTCATCTTCCTTGTTACCCGCCTCAAAGGCTTGGGTGTAAACAGGTGCCTCCACGTTCTGAGCCTCGCCTCTATTGAAGCTGGTCTGGCTGCTGCTGGCTTGGCTGCTGGTGCCGTCAAAGATATTATTTGTAAAAACCATTGTAAAAAACCTAGGATAAAATCACTAAGAGTAGAAATTTTAAAATTTAATGATTTATTTTTATTGATATCTTGAGTCCATATTTGGAAGGTTCTCAAAACCTTTTCATACAAATCTGGAGCATTGAAAATGAATAAAATGCCTATGTTCCTAAATTGGATAGCTGTTGATTGGCTGTTAAATTGATAGTTTTCTATTTTAGGCTTCTCATACTACACATTTTGTGTGAGTTCATTTTGTTTTATGCTTGTGTAATCTCACTTCTATATTGCTCAAATTTTGTTTCATTTTGGTCCTTCTGTTGGTGCCTCATATGAATCCTGCTTGGATTATAATATACTCTGGAATAGAATTCATCCATTTCACTTGTTGTGTCAGTTCATTTTGTTTATGGTTTGAACTACAACACTTGATGTTTGATATAATTTTGTATAATAGGCTAGTGAAATTTTGTTTTTTGTTTGACAGTTCATTTATTAACCAAAAATATTTAAACTAATTGAATCCTGAATCTTGCGCAACTTGGATTTTGTTTAAATCTGAAGTATTTTTGCTTGTTGCCAAGCTTTTAAAACTACTGTACAACTGAGAAGAACCACAGGGAGAACAATCCTGACTCTGGCTGGAGGACGCCACTGCAGAACAAGTCCCAGAAAACCAGGAGTGCGCAGCAGGTTTGACTTCAACTTCCATTGAATCTTGTTTGGAAACCAACAGATTTGAGACCAGAGAAAGAATTTGGCTTACCAGGGCCTCAGTTGTGGTTAAGGGGGAATCTCAAACTGCCAGATCCTGGGCAGTCTGGTCAACTGCTAACCACAACACTGAGAGTTTTTTCACCTCAGGAACATCAATTGTACGGCAGTAAGCAAGAAACTGAGGAAGGAATATTGAAAGCGGAGAAGTATTCTGTTGGAAGGTGTATAACTTATGATATACTTTGAGCTCCTCAATAGATACACAAATTTTTTAACAAAGGGTACAGAGATGCACTTTCAGTTAAAACATGTGGATTGCGCTCCACCGCGGACAACAAACATTCAAAAGCATCCTCAGAAACCTTTGTCATCACATAGTAAACTTGGGATTTGTGACTAAGACTTGAACCAGAATAGAATGATAAAGCTGACAAAAACATCACGCGAAATTTCATCAGTAGGTGGAGCAGGAAAATAATCTGGACGGCAAAATGACATAGCATGGCAGAAATAGGAAACAGAAGATCCAGTCTCAACAACTGCAACTAGAGATGGAAACCACAAATTAAAGAAAAGCACAAACTGAAAAATCAGAAAAGAACTGATATAAATAAGCATGGTAAATACAGATATCTCAACAGAGCAGGAGAAAAGAAACACAAATTCATGACAAACTGCTTCCAAAAACTCAGACGTAGAAGAGTTAAGTAATGTGATGAAAATCATGGGATAGTAAGAAGCTGTCTCAAAGTGGTGGGGAATTACCACCCAAATCCACATAGAGTTAATGATTAACCACCAACACAGCTTAGAATACTGTTTTTTAAAATTTTCAAATGAGATACTAGGATCAAGTAAAATAATTTATCCTAACTAAAGTAGCCCAAGATAAATAGCCTGTGAAAGCATCAGAGAATCTTCAGAATAAAATTCTGGACATTGAGATGCAACACACTTTTCATTTTCCAAGACACGGGGGACCACTCCAAGATCAGCAGGCATTGAATTAACATTGGGAGGTGCCAACAACAAAGTTCCAACTACAGGGCCCCATCTTCCAGTAATGATCTGGCTTAGAATAAGATTGTAGGGAATGTAGCGCAACAATCCAACTACATGATTCATTTTTAAAAAGTAAGTTAGATCAAGGGATATTTTATTTTTATTGAGTAAAATTTTGGGAGGACTCAACTCTTAGAGTTGAAATAGTGAAAATGATTCAATATATATCAAAATTGACTAAGCAATACCACCTGGATCCTGGGCTCCTATTCCTTCTACATTGTCAATTGAGTATCTGGTCCAGGTTGCAAAGAACCCTTGAGTGACCAATTTCTGACACCCATGCTGATTAATAAGCTCATAACGGGTAACCTTCAAATTACGTCAATTTATCAACATCAATTTGCAAGAAGGAATCAGTTTCAGCTAGAAGACTGGAGCAGCTGTAACCCATTTTTGATTGACTGTTTGATTCAAATCTCTTAATTTGGTCAATTTTTTTAAAGGTTTGCTGTCTTTTTGAGCCTTTCTACTTAACTGGATAATTCCTGGCATGATGGAACCTACCATGACAAAAAACAGTGATACAGTTCAAAGCTGAATATCCCATGTACTCAGTGCTTTTTCAGCCAACCTTTGGCTTCAATCACACCACTAAGCCTTATGGGTATACAATGGCTCAGATGCTTTAGAGTTTCTATAGGGATCTCTTCTCACACCTCAGCCACTCCAAATTTAAGGTCCACAATGGATGTGTGGTTATCCACATGTGTGTTGTCTTGCAGGCGAGGGTTGATTTGGCTTCAAATAAAGACAATATGCTGAAGAGTGACAATGTGTGGTTAGCTGATGACGCTGTAAGCTAGTAGGTAACATAGGGCTACTAGGGGTAAGTAAGGTGGGCCTGGTTGATAACATAGGAGTACTAGGGTAAGTAAGGCCTGGCTGGTAGATAACAGAGGACTACCAGAGGCAGATGTTGCCTCCACCCAGCAGAAGATATTGGCTGTGTTGGGCTATAGTTTTTCACCTAGCAGGGAACTGTGGCTGCAGAAGGGTGAAGACAGAAATAGCAAGCAGGGAACTTTGTCTGTCTGGGGGGAGTAGGTTTTGGACCCCTGTCGGGTAACACAAGCTGCCAGGGAGGGGAAGAGCTCTGAGGGCTCTACATACCCTAATACGCTTACAGGAGGTCTGTGAGCAAGCACTCTACCTAATGAACTGGTAGGGTGTCCTTGTTTATGCCCCTATGAGAGCTTTGGGGAAGCCCAAGGTAAGCATTGGAGGGTATAGATTTTCTCAGAGGTGTCACCAAGGCGGCTTGTTTGGGGAAGCAAGCTGCAGAACTTGGTGTGATCAGGCCTCTGGGAAGTAGAGCTGATTACTCTGCAACTGAAAGCCCAGAATTAATCACCTGGGTGAGTAAAGACAACACATAGACATTGATCTATGGTTGAATGGCCTAAGTGGATTGCCACTTGCAAGGGCCCAGTCAAACGCCAGTTCAATGTAGACTCATGCCTGGGTCTACAAGTTCTAGTAACGGGGACTGAGATAAAGAACCAAGGTGGTTCACAGAATTAACAGAGAAGACTAGTGAGAGGGACTGTTTGATCACAGTGAAGGATAGTTGACAGACTGTTGATTCATATTGAATTGTGGGAACCAATATGGTTCAGTGTGCAGAGGGAACTAAGGAGGTTCCTAGTGAGGATTTTTTGAGGAACTGGTTGAGGATAAGCCAAAGGACCAGAAGATTGTGGGGCAGGACTGAAGAGTTAAGAGGATGTGAGTGCAAGACCAAGAGATAACCTGAAGGAACTAGCCAGACTGGATACAGAGGTTGAAAGTGCTGATTTTAGTGTCTTTTGAGAGGAAAATGGATAAAAAGAAACAGTTAAATAATAATTAAATACTTCCTGATTATGATTAAAAAAGGATTTAATATCATATAATAAAAAAAGAAAGAAGAGGAAATATGATATACAGTTTTTTAGAACTGTAAATTTATTTAAAGAAGAGAATTGAGTAAGAGGGGAGCTAGAAAGAGGCCAGAAATAGAACAGAGAAACTGTGAGGGCAAAAGAGCAAATTTTGCCAGAACAACTAGGAGAGGCAAGAGGACAAGCAGCAAGTGGGTTTGAAGTTGCAAAACGTTGAGAAAAACACAGAGAAACACAGAGAAACACTGTAAAATCAAGGGGTTGAAATTTGCCTAAGTAAAACATATGTGGAAGCGCTCAAGATTTGCCAGGGAAACGTGACGGGAATCACGGCAAAACCGTTCAAAACGCAGAGCAGTTGTTTACCCGGAGCAAGACAGCCTCAGGTTTAAACCAGGATCAAGAGCAAGTCATCCAGGGAAACCTTTTTGGCAAAACAGTTGAATCAAGGCATCTGATTGGCTGCAAGCTGGAGTCTATTCAATCAGTGTTTTAAGGGCTTTAACTTAAGAGTTAAAGCCTAAAAAAATTAGGAGCAGAAGCAAAAATTTCAGGGCTTTCATTGGCTGAAGTAAGTTTTAAAGTTTAATATATTATATAAGGAGAAAAACTGGATAGTTTAAGCTTTTGAAGACCAGAGTTCTAAGAGAGGTTTTTGGTCTGAAACAAGGGGCTATAAAAGGGAGAGCTATCTGAGATTCTTCAGGGACTGGATCAAGTGGATTATAAAGGCCATAAGAGCTACAGAAGGAGACAAAGACCAAGAAAAGGAAGCCTGAGCTGGAACAGAGTGCAGGAGCCCAAGACCAAGGAGCCAAAGCCAAAGACCAAGTACAAGGAGTCCAAGAGATTGTTAAAAGGACTCCAGGTACTGGCACAAACCCTCATTGTTCCCTATATCAAGGACATATATCAGAAGGTTTCTAAGGGGATCTTCCTTCTGACTGTGAATAAAAAGCCTATTACAACCCCTACCCAAATTTCCCATGATAAAAAAATATAAGCTCTATGAGTCAATTATCCCACATTTTCTACCCTAGCCCAGGGGACAAGGAATCCTATTGCCTAGGTTACAGAAAGTTTGCCTCTAGTAAGTCTGCCCAGGAGGAGTGGGAAAAGGTGACTAAACATCTTGAAATGACAGAAAGAGGAAGGGAGTTTATTGGGGGGAGAGTTTGATAGACTATTACAGGATTGGTATTAGCCTAAAGAAGGGCTGGCGCCTGCTGAAGTACAAGTGTATGGGGGAGACTCTCACCTGGTGATTGGGAAAGTACTGGAGGAGTTTGCTCTTATGCAGGCCAAGTATAAGATCCTAACCAACCACTCACCACTGTTGGAGAATGACAACTCCTCCAAGCTGGTCCCTGGCTATGACCCAGGACACACTTTGGGGACTGGTGACCAGGATACCCACAGGATGACTTACAGAAGTTTGGCAAATCAGATTCAACAACCTCCCAAAGATTGTCAGGGCCCAGAATTGTCAGGATCCTCCTTTTATTCTATTTTTTTGCTAGTATTTTACAAGTGCTATAGTTGGTTTATTTCACTATCCTTTAGTTAGGAATTCCAACGTTTTAATCCTTCTATTATTTTCCTTCATTTTACTTGCTTTTGGGTCAAATTAACTTAAATTAACAGTTATTTTTATCTTTGCGCTTACCTTTCTTTTGCAATTGAGTTTCAAATCCGGTACCTATACACCAATTTAGTTTAAACAAGTCCAAAATCAATTACCTTTTGCTTTTGCTCTAATTCTCTTCCCGCATTACGCCAGCAGCTTTGGACTTAGTTTTCCTGTTCTTCTGCCTCCCCTCTTCTTGGTTTTAAGGAAAAAGTTAGTCACCAGCTTCCCTGTTTGCTCCTTTACCAATGGGCTTAACCCTTTAAGTCTAAACTTACCAAACAACCATGTGCTCTGGCTCTTATTTAATTTAAGCCACCTAACCAATTCTGGTTGATTTACCACCCCTTTAAGTTTACCTCAGAACCCAAGCTGAATAAAAAGCTTGTGTTCTGTTAGTCTCAACTTAATTTGAGATTGTTTGACTAGCACCCCAAAAAGGTACTTGTTAGGTTTTGTGGCTTGTGTTTCCCTTTCTTTAATTTTGCATTTTCCCATCTTAGATCCATGATATTATTTGATTACATTTTTCAGCAGTTAGGTAGTTTTTATAGTGGGACTCACAACTTGATTGTGGATAGTTTTAATCCACCAGCTAGTGATGATCACTTTCCAGACCTAGAAATTAACTTTTTAACTAAATTGTCAGTCATCAAGACTGGACTTTATTTTGTTCTCTTAGGATTAATAAATTGCCTTAGCCCTTACTTTACTTCATATAAGCTCTTAGAAGCTTTTGTCCAGTTATTGTTGAAAACCTTACCTACCTTTCTATATTTGACAAATATAAACATTCTTGGTTTAAAGGCTTTAGTATACAATAATTTTCCACAAGCCTTCAGACCTTACATTATCTCAACTTCACATGGCAATATGCCAGAATTAAACTTTTCTTTCTCAACTATTCTTTTGTTTGTATTAGAAGTTAAAATATTTTGCACCTTAGCTTTGTCCTTCCTATTATATCTTATTTTGCTTCTCTTATTTAATAATAAGTTACCAGTTAATAAGGATAATACAGAGAACATTTCCACGTCCCATAGTCAGAATGTTATATTAAACAACATTTCTAAGTTTAAGCAATTAGCTAATTCTTCAGATAGCACTTTTAATTTATTAGCCTTCACACAAGCCCACTTCCTAGCATATCCTTTGGAGTTCAACTCAGACTCTCAAAAGGTCATCTACCTTGCAAAGCAGCTTGAGGGTCCCATGCATAGTTGGTTCTGTGAGTCATCCATTCAGGATCCTTTTATTCTCAAAATCTATGACTGTTTTGTATCTGAATTGCTCGCACACAATGCTGAAAAAGGAACTGAAGAGTCCACTGTCATCCCAAACACATGCTTCTCAAACTGCACCCAAGAACAGGCTATTTGACTGACTACAACACGCGCTTCCGCAAAATACAATCACAATTAAATGCTACCCATTCTGAAGCTTGCAACTTTTATATGCTTGGCTTAAACTCTGACCTCAAGGCCTTCCTAATCCACCACAACCTCCCAAAAGAGTTAAAACCACTCATAAAAACGGTCTCCAAGTGAGAGAAGAAGTTCATAACCATATCAAAGCCAGACCAGCCCCAATCAGCCCCAACTATCAACCAGCCTACTACACAACTGACACCTGTCTTGCGCTCCTTCCCTACTGGAAGTCCGCTCAACACTTCATCCCCTTCTGCCTATGAACCAAAGGAGGGTGATGGGTGTTAGGAATTCTGACCAAGAAATGATGCCAATTATGACAGAGCCCATGGATTGGGATTGTTACAATCAAATTCATAATTATTAGTATAAAATACAGTGATGCTAGTTATGACAGAGCTTGCAGATATGAATTCAAGCAACCAAATAACATAAATTGGTAGTATAAATTGTATGCATATTAGATCAGCAGTAGTCTGCTGACCTGAGCCTTAAACTAGCCAATGATAAACACCGCTGCAGCACTTAGATGATACATGATTTGCCGCTGCGCCACTTGAAAAATACACAAGCGCTGCAGCGCCAGCTGGAAAATATTGCAGGCGCCACAGCGCCGCCTTACTTTTACATTGAGCGCCAAGGCGCTGGGTTCAATTCCCCATAATCTTGAATTTCCATATTTATCACATTAATATAGCATTAAGCTTGAAGTATGCCAGAGAAGTAGGAAGTGATCCTGAAGTACTAAATTATTCCATGCCATCAAGGATCACCTGTGCTGGGTGAAGATGAAGATATTCTATTAGTTGACATGCAATAAGCACCAAACCTAAATTAATAATTACCCAAATTAGGGGCATGTTAGAATGTCCTAGAAGACATTGCTAGCAGCCCAGGGATTAACCTTTGCAGAAAGTATAATAAGAATTAATCACTCACAATAAAAAATAAGCTTTAATCTTGAACTGTCCTTGATCTATCTTTAATCTGATTGACCTTATCCTAATCCTTAAGTGCTTTTGTGCAATCAGAAGCCATTGCTGGACAATAATCCTGATTCTATTTAATCCTGGCTCTTCTGATACAATACTACTCATATCCTCACATATGACTGTATTCAAGCAAATGTCCTGTGCCCTATAATCCCAAATAATTGTGGCGCTGTAATGCAAAAAGCGCAACAGTGGGTACCGTCTAACTACTGCCAAAGCCCTTCACAGACAACTAAACAAGTTGTGCTCTTAGTGTGGTCAAGCTGAACATTTGGTGGCAAACTGCCCTGATCCTAGACAAATCCCTGGCCCAAGTTCTGAACTATAACCTACACTAGACAAAACAACATCAAACTCCACAGGCCCTTCCAACAATACCCAGATCAACAACATCCAAGCTCCTGGGAAGTCTTCTCTTCCTTTCATCTGGATTATGATCCATGGACATGCCTCTGACATTGAGACATTTGCCTTATTGGATACAGGTGCCAATGTAAACTACATTGACTCCAGACTTTCCAAGGCTCTGAAGCTCACACCTGGTTCCAAGATCAATGCCTGTGATCCCAACAATCTTCCTGTGACAGCCTTTGAGATAAAACCTCCCATCATATTCCCCTTGGGAAATTCCACTTTCCACTCCCAGTTTGTCAGCTCTGATTCACTAAACTTTCCTGTTTACCTTGGCATGAATTGGTGCAAGGATGTTGGCCTAATTGTCAAATGTCAAGAGTGTAAGGTTGATTTCTTTGCACACAACATCCCTTGCTCTCTAGACCTCTTGAGAAAACAGCAGCTGCTCAATAGCTTTTGGAACGTCAATATGTTAAACTACTTCACTATCCTCCCTTCATCAGAGACAGCCCTAGCCAACAATGTAATTCCTCTATGCATAAGCAATTATGAAGAGGTATTCAGCAACAAGCAATGCCGCAACCTACCCCCACACAAACCATACAACATCCAGATCAACTTGACCAAGGGAGCAAACCCACCCTGGGGTAGAATCATACCTTTATATGAAGCTGACAACAAGTTACTTTTGGATTACATAAATGACAAGCTAAGTAAATGCTTCATCACTTGCTCAACATTGCCCTGCTCCTTGCCTATCTTCTTTGTTGCCAAGTCTGATGGTTCCAAGAGGCCATGCATTGACTATTGTGCCCTAAATGCGGTCACAGTCAAGAATTGCTGCCCAATTTCATCCACCAAAGCTCTCACAGACTGCCTCTCTGGCAGTCAAATCTTCTCCAAGGTTGGCCTTTGCGCAGCATTTAATCAGATCTGTGTTGCCAAAGGACACAAATGGAAGACTGCTTTTTGAGCTCCTTTTGGCCTCTACAAATACAAGGTTATGCCCTTTGACTTATGCAATGCACCCTCAACATTCCAAGCTCTTGTGAATGAATTCCTCCTCCCTTTCCTGAACAAGTTTGTGGTGGTGTACCTTGACAATATCTTAATCTATTACAAGACCACTTACAACCACATCAATCATCTGAGGAAGGTCATGGCCAGGCTACAAGAGTGCCATCTTTACTGCAAGCTCTCAAAGTGTTGCCTTTTCCAGTCAAGCATGGAATTCCTTGGTTATATTGTAACTAAGGAAGGATTTGCCATTGCACCAAGAAAGCTTGATACCATCCTCTCTTGGCCGGTACCAAAGAGCTGCAAGGAACTCTATGGCTTTCTTGGCCTTGCAAATTATTGTTGTAAGTTTGTCCCAGGCTTCAGCAGCATTGTCCTCCCCTCACAAATCTGACCTCCACCAAGTCTGAGTTCAAATGATCTTCCAAAGAACAAGACTCCTTTGAGAAGATCTGCCACCTATTTGCCACTCCTCCTGTCCACTCTTGCCCAATAGCAACAAACCCTTCTTCTTGGAGACTGACACCAGCAACTAAGCTGTTGGTGCCATCCTTCTTCAGCATGGGGGGATGGTATGCTCCATCCTGTAGCTTACTACATCCAGAAGCATCTTCCTGCTGAAAAGAACTACTGTGTTCATGACAAAGAACTTCTTGCAATTATTAAGTCCCTCAAGCATTGGCAATGCTACCTCAAAGGAACCTTGGACCCTCTTAGCATTTTCACAGACCACAAGAACTTGCTGTTCTTCACTCAGTCCCGTTGCATATCCCAATGACATGCCCGCTGGGTAATCAAACTTACCAACTTCTTGTTCACCATCACTTACAAGAAGGGATCCCTCAACGTCCTCCCTGACCTACTCTCCTGCCACCCTACCACTTCCAACTCCAATCCTGAATACAAACGCCTCAACACCAAAGCAGTCCTCCCAGAATCTGTCTTCATCAATCAGATCTCTTCACCCCTATTCAACTTTCCAGACACCTATTCCATTAAGAAAGCCCAATCAGAAGACCCTGCCTCTAACAAAATCATCCAGGACCTGCTATCCAAAGCAATGCCACCCTCAGAGTACTCAATTGAGAACAACCTTCTTCTCTTCTGCAAACTAGTGATGGTACCCAATAAGGACTTGCAGTTGCAAATCACAATTGAATTCCATGATTCCATTACTGAGAAACACTTAGGATATAAGAGAACCCTGGCCCTTATAAAGTCACACTACTGGTGGTCACAGATGGCAAAGACCACCAATGAATATGTTGACAGCTGCCTAGTATGCCTCAGAAACAAGAATCATACTTCCAAGCCATCTGGTCTCCTCTGCCCTCTCCTAATTCCTGAAGGTCCCTGGCAGAGCCTCTCTATGGATTACATCATCCAACTGCCCTCTTCTACAGGCTACAACACAATCCTAGTAGTGATCAACTGCTTCTCCAAAGAAGCCTCCTTCTTCCCCTGTCACACAACTGTCACCGCCAAACAAATTGCTAAACTATTTGTCAAGTATATATTTCCTCACCATGGAGTCCCTTGCAACATAGTCTCCAACTGTGGGACCCAGTTTACCTCTTCATTCTGACAAGACCTCATGGCATCTCTTGGAGTAAACTCTCTCTACAGCACTGTGTACCACCCACAGACTGACAGCCAAACTGAAAGAATAAACCAAACCTTAGAACAGTACCTCCAATGTTTCATCAACAAGAAAAAGGGCAACTGGTCTGATCTTCTTCCCATAGCCCAATACTCCTAAAATTCAGCATATCACAGATCTATTGAAATGACTCTGTTCCAAGCAAGCCTTTGTTACGCCTCTTCCTTCCTCCCTGAGTTACAAGGTTACTTCTGCTCACAGTCTGCACCTAAACTTGCCACCACAATCAAGGAAACACAAACCCAACTTGTTGCCCACCTCCAGTCTGCCATCCTAGACTACAAGAGGCACTATGACAAGAAAAGAATCCCAGGCAACAATATTCAGCCTTGTGACTCAGGGCAACCTCCAGAATTAACTCATTCCGCAAGTTGGCTTACTGAATGTCAAATTTTTGTCACCATTCAGTAAGTCAACATTATTTTAGTATTTATCTGGTGGAATTGGGAATTTTCAAAACTAAGCTAATTTTTCATAGTAAACTATTTGTCAGAATTGCAAAATTAAAAAGGAATAGGCATAATGTCAACACCATTTAAACAAAGGCTTATTTTTAATCCAAAAAACCAATATAATTTACTATGAAAATGTAAGTTTCTTTGTACTTTTACATTAAGGTTGACTCCAGTAAGTAATATCTGGATGTTGACCCCAAATAAGAATCCATAAATTTCTTAATAAAATACACAATATTCTAAAAATAACTACTTTTTATATTTTATACTACTGTTTTTATTAAATATATTTTAAGATAAGCATTAAACAAAGACATATGCCAACTTTCATAGTGTTATTTGTATTATTTAGATATTTACTGTTATTTTAAACTCACTGGATAAACTATAGCTTATTTCTGGAAGTCCACTTATGCCAAAAAGCATATGTTAAAACTAGAATTTATATATTTATTTATAATGTCAACTTTGTGTCAAATTGACGTTTCATCTAAATTGCAACAAAAGGGTCCGGCTAAGCAAACAAAGTGACATAATTTAAGCAAGATTTAATAGGAGAGTTACTATAAAACAGCGCTGACTGTCTCCATGTTGACACCTTCACTAGTTTATTAGTAAAACACTGCCACTTAACAAAAAGCACACATATAATGGTATGATAATTTGGGCCAAAGTGCCCAGGGCTGTACTTTAGACTTCCCTCTACAATCCCTATTATTTAGTGTTCATAAGCTACATATGCAATCTTTAAATTTTTAAATTTAAAATAATCAATTTTGGCCTTAAAAACAACTCCAGAAAATATTAACTAAGCTTTATAAGTGATTTACATAGTGTTTTTCTAGTTTAATGCTGACTGGCAGTATGTCAACAGTCAAAATTAAAGTGTTTTTTATGCTGAAAAACTAAATTAAATATTTTTGACTATTTTGACTACCAGAATGTCAACTTTTTATTTAAACATGGTTTTTTTTCTATTCTTTACTAATAAACTAGCTCTAAAAGCACTTTTCATACTTCTATAAACTATTTAATTAATAATAAAAAATAAAACAAGTGATTATTATTTAATTTTATTCATGTTTCAACTGATTATTCTTACTTGATGAACAATACTCTAATTATTGTAAGACAAATCTTCCAAGAAGCCACAAAAGAACCCCAAGTCAACCAAGAAAGTGCTCAAAGCCTCTGGAAAGGCACAAAGTCCCTACCCCAACAAAAAACCAGCCAAAGAGCCCTCAAAGAAAGAGAAGAAAAAGGAGACAACCCCAGACCCTGAAAGCAAAGAGCTCTCCCCTGACCCCTCCTCTTCTCCAAGCTGGTACCAATCAGAAGAAGATGAGGTTCCACTAAACAAACAAGGAAGAAAGAAGATACCCAAGAGTCCAGAACCCCAGTCAATCCCAGATGAATCAAACTTAAAGGAATCAAGCCCCAAAGAATCAAGCTCATCCCAGTCCAAGAAGTACAAGAATCCAACTATAGATAATTCACTTCCACCACCCAACAAATCTGCACCTCCATCCTCCTCATCAAGTATCAATACAGAAGATCCTGATGATTACCTTTCTGACTATCATCAAGCACCAATTGGCCCATGGGATCCCCTAAAGGTTCACAATATATGTAACATCAAAGGAGAGTTTAAGCTCCCAAAGAAGTTCTCTCAGGGTTTCCCTCTAATGTCTGTCAAAGGAGGTGCAAGTTTAGTCTGTGATGGCTATGTTTTTATTGAAACAATCAAAAGAGAGCAGGAAGAAGCAAGCATTATGTGTTTGAAGATAGAAGCTGTACTGCCAGGATCAACACAGAATGATGGGATAAAGTCACTAGAGAAAAAGGAGAGCCCACATGCAACGCTAATCAATCTTTGTGAAAAGCTTCTAAAGTGGTACCTATACCAAATGGTTCCAGTCTCCAAAGACTTCAAGGCTTCTGATATGGCACTTAAGGCCACTACTCACCTAAGTAATGAGAACCTGAAGATCATCCCTGACTGCGACCAGTTAGTGAAGTACATATGTGACAAACACCGTGATCTATTTCCCCATAAGAAATCTGCCATGGTCCAAGGAGAGTTAGTATTGACAGAGGAGTTAAAGATGTTCAATGGTGACAAGGTATTCCTTTTACATGATGATGGGCCTAAAGCAGAGGCAAGAATTATATGCTATGCTACACAATAGAACCTGGAGCAGTTAAGAGATTCAGAGACCTGGTTATGTGATGGTACCTTTGCAGTATGCCCCCGCATTTTTACCAACTATGGGTTGTACATTCCCTTATTGAAGGCAAGGTGCTCCCACTTGCCTACTTTCTGCTTCCTGGGGCAACAGAATAGATCTATAAAAGGGCCTTTAAAATCCTTCATTAGGGCATCAAAGCCCTACCCAGTAATAAAAAGAGTCCCCCTGGCCATAACACTAGAGCCAATCCAGATGATAATGAAAAGGATGAAGCCACCCTTGCTGCAGAACAAGAAGCTCATGATAAAGCACTTGGCCCCTCAACTATAATCATGTACTATGAAACTTAACAGTATAACACTTTTGTAAAAACTTTTGATAGAGAGGTCCAGGGGTGTTTTTTCTATTATCAACAGGCTGTCAACAGACAAGTAAAGGGTCTACCTAAGCTCAGCATGCTCCACCGTCTAGATATATCAGGAAAGTGAAAGTTCTTAATTCAGCAATTTGTAGCACTAGCCTTTGTAAAGCTAGAGCATACCAGACAAGCCTTTGACCTCCTATGCCAGGATTCATATGCCAATAAACATGAGGATGCCTTCTACCCTTTTATTGAATATTACAAACCACAGTGGATTAGACGTAAGATCACTAAGTGCCAGAGCAGGCCCAGAGCCAAAGCCAACTGGAACTGCTACCAGGCAGTTCTTAAGGATGAGATGAAAACTACTTCATCTTTGGAGGGCTTGTATAAGCATATCAAGTCCTCCTTTGGAATCAAGCCCAGGTACAATACCTTCTACGAGCACCTCAAAGTCCAACAGGGGAAGACTGTTGCATCCATCAGAGATATTGATAACCACCCATCCAAGAAGAAGAGAACCACCAAAGAGAAACAGTATCAAGAGAAGATTAAGGAAGTTTTCAAGGCCAAATATATATTTCAGAGATTGGGGAATACATCAAGAAGATTGCCACAGTCCTTAATGGCAACCAGGTGATCACAGTCTAGCTTTTGATTAAATTTATTGAGTGTTGTCTAATTTTGTATATAGTTTTTATATGTTCAGTATAATATTTTTAAATAAAAAGTTATTCTAAATAACTCATTAATAATTTATTATACTTCTTTTATAAAATTGGTTAATTTTATATTGATATCTTGATGCCTTAGGCTGTATTATATGGCCTATATTGGTATTTTACTAGTAACTTATATGTTTTTTTGTAGTTTTCAGTATAGAAAAAACTTTATATTAATGTTTTTTATTATTAAATTTTCCTATATATGTAAATTTTTATGTAGTACCTTTTTGTGTATTGGATTTTTTTATCTTTATAAGTGGGAAAAATATTTTATAGTAAAGATAGCTAATTTCATAGTGAATTATTTTTGAAGTGTATTTTTATGAATTTTTTAAATTGTCATGTATAACTTTTTATGAACTTTTTTGAATCTATGTTATCATATTACCCTAAAAGTATTTTGAAGCTTAATTTTCATTAGGTAAAATATTCAGGAAACAGATTTCTGCTTATTAAAAAAGTGTTGACATTTAGTAGTCTGCATGAGTGAAAACTTAATTATGACTTTCCAATGCTGTTGACATTAAAGTATTTTTAATTCTGATTATTGGCATATAGTAAGTTAAATTGCAGAATGAGTTAATTCTGGCAGTTGCTTACTCAGTACTCCTCTCAACTAAGAATCTCCCAGTCATCATTGCATCCTGAAAATTCCGCCCTTGCTTCATTGGACCTTTCCAAGTTGTTGAGAAGATTAGAAGCACCACCTTCAGACTGTCCCTTCCTGAAAATTTTGGCATTTACAATGTATTCCATTGTTCCCTCCTCCTAAAGTTAAGACAATTCCCTCCCAGTCATCAAACAAAGGCTCCACTTCCCCCTCTCCTTCTCCAGGATTTGGAGGAATATGAAGTACAGGAGATCTTAGCTCATTGCACTCTATAATCTGGCACTGAATACCTTATCTCATGAAAAGGTTATGACCTTGAAGAATCCACTTTGGAACCTGAAGGGAATTTCAACCATTGCCAACTGTTGCTTAAGGCCTATCAGTAGCTTCATACTAGCAGCTAGGGGGGTACTGTCAGGATCATCCTTTTATTCTATCTTGCTTCTAGTATTTCACAAGTGCTACAGTTGGTTTATTTTACTATCTTTTAGTTAGGAATTCCAACATTTTAATCCTTCTATTATTTTCCTTCATTTTCCTTGCTTTTGGGTCAAATTAACCTAAATTAACAGTTAGTTTTCATCTTTTTGCTTACCTTTCTTCTGCAACCAAGTTTCAAACCTGGTACCTATATGCTAAGTTAGTTTAAACAAGTCCAAAATCAATTACCTTTTGCTTTTGCTCTAATTCTCTTCCTGCATTACGCCAGCAGATTCAGACTTAGTTTTCCTGTTCTTCTGCCTCTGCTCTTCTTGGTTTCAAGGAAAAAAATTAACCACTGGCTTCCCTGTTTGCTCCTTTACCAATGGGCTTAACCCTTTAAGTCTAAACTTACCAAAAAAAACCATGTGCTCTGGCTCTTATTTAATTTAAGCCACCTAATCAATTCTGGTTAATTTACCACTCCTTTAAGTTTACCTCAAAACCCAAGCTGAATAAAAAGCTTGTGTTCTGTCCAGTCTTGTCAGGAATGTTCTTGGTATAACTCCTGACAACAATATATTGTTTGGTTTAGGAGAAGATAGCATTCCTCCTTTGATTTCTTCTGAATCTCCTAAAATTATTAAGTTAGTTTATAGTAAATGTTCATTTTTACCTAAAAATATTTGCTTCAATATGGCTCCAGATGTTGATGCTTCAACAACAGGGTTCAAACCCGGGTCTTCTTCTGTCTGCATTGACAGTCAATTGCTTGAAGAAATGGTTAGCATGATATAACAGGACCAATTGTTACCCTTGAAATTCAATCTCAGCTAATCAGATCAAGAAAAAATCAATTTGAAGGGTTCCTTTGAGCGCTCTGGTGATGTTGGCATCACTTTTGACCTTGGTTTTGACCCTGCTATGCTGTTGACTACGGTTTCTGTTGCTAGTACCTGTCCTTCTTCCCCAGTTTTATCTTGGGGATAGCTGTGTATCTCCTGTTGCTGTTTGGTTTTTTGGTTACTTAAACCAAGAAATTAGTATTTTTAAACTACTGAGGTCAGTACAATGGCTTCAAAAAGTCAAATAATTCTACTTTTAACTCCAACACTCCAGGATCTCCAAATTTCTCCAACTTCATCCCCATGGGGATGATCTCCTTTATGATACCTCCAATTTATCTTTTCACTACCAAACTATATAAGCTGGTAGGCTATGATCTTTCAATTTGTTCAATCAATAAAGTCTACATTCACCCACTGTGAATCATTTTGCTTATTCTTTTATAACTTGAACTTAAGGCTTTAAAATCCAAGACCATGAAATTACCCAAGACTCCTCCCATGGAGTCTCTTAGGTATAAATGGTTGTTTTGGATAATCTTGCTGCCGGCTGCAATGGCCAGCATTTTGATGGGTTTGCGCGCAGATTCAGGTACCTCTCCAGAAGCACAATCCTTGACAGCTCTTGGTGTTGGGTTATACCAGGAGTATGGTATACTGCTACATCCTTATCTCATAACCCACCTTTCAGAGAGGGGACCAAGAACTATCAATCCGCACCCACAATCCCCAAACCCCAAGTCTTTTGTCACTTGGCCTCTGCCTTCCTCTTGTGTTACCTTGGGGCATAATTCTTTTTGGGACGTTTCAACCCGCTGTTGGGCAGATATTGGGTGTTCAGAGAATTATTCCACTTAGGAATGGTGTCCTTGCCTGTAGGATCCTTGATAACCAGATTAAATCCCTCTGCCATCATTCATCACCTAGGAAGATTACTTCCTAGTGGGTGGGTGCCTGACAAGTCTCAACTTAAGTTGAGATTATTTGACTGGCACCCCAAAAAGTTACTTTTTAGGTTTTGTGGTTTGTGTTTCCCTTTCTTTACTCTTGCATTTTCTCATCTTAGATCCATGATATTATTTGATTACATTTTTCAGTAGTTAGGTAGTTTTTATAGTGGGACTCACAACTTGATTGTGGATAGTTTTAATCCACCAGCTAGTGGTGATCACTTTCCAGACCTAGAAATTGACTTTTTAACTAAATTGTTGGTCATTAAGACTGGACTTGATTTTGGTTTCTTAGGATCAATAAATTATATTAGCCCTTACTTTACTTCATATAAGCTCTTAGGAGCTTTTGTACAGTTATTGTTGCAAACCTTACCTATCTTTCTACATTTAACAAATATAAACATTCTTGATCTAAAGTCTTTAGTTTACAATAATCTGTCCCAAGCCTTCAGACTTTACAATAATGCCCTGAATAGCCAGCTGGCCTTCTCAGAGGCCAAACTACCAGCAGCCTGGAAACCTTTACCAATTGTCTCCCAGAGCAAGAAAACCCCCTTTCAATTAACAAATGGCCCAGGAATTGAGAGGCACACAAGCCTCAAATCCCTGGCCTTGATCCCATTAAAAATTTTGGTCCTCTTAATTATTGGTAAACAATACATTAGGAGTGTGATTGTTTGATCAGGAAATCAGGCGCTTGATTGCTTCCAGGCTCTATAAATAGCAATGTCACCTCAGCTTGCTGCAGCCCAAGCAAGGTTCATGTTATACCAACCAATGAGCACCCACCTCCTGGCCCAAGTACACAAATTCCAGTGAAAATTGTAAGCTTAACTGAAATTGATGCCATCATTTCTCTGGTGGCACAAAAGGCCACAAAATTACCAGTAAGTATAAGTAGTGAGGAGGAGAAGCCCTCCTCACTGTTGACATCTTAAATAAAACAAGCTTATGCCCAGAAATAATTATCTTCTTGCAGGAATTATCTATTCTTGCTCAAATTTAATTATTCTGTTTGCATCTAATTGTGAATCCTCTACTCAATATAAATTTGAATATTTGTACCTTCCTGGCTATACTCCTGCTACCTCAGTCAATCCACCCTGCACTCTTGACTTGGAGTACTTCCACCCCCATCATCTGGATCTCCCACCTGCTATTAAGGAGATTCCTAATGCTCCCCCTACCCAATACGCCTCCTGCCCAGGACTTCATTAAGTTGGGATTTGTTTACATCACAGTATTGGGGCTGACTGACCATTCTGTGCCCCATATTGGGAGTTGGCGCCCCCTAGCTACTGCAGTTAACTGCCTGGTCTAAATTGTGCCTATTGTATATATGACCTTCCAGGCCTGGCCTGCCTCCCCTGTGGGAGTCCAGTTGGACTCTAGTATGGGCCGTGACACAAATAATAAATTATACTTTTATGTGATAAAACCAAGCCTTTATCTTATTAACTGGGAATAAAGCATGATAATAATTTATGATCACATATAATAAATCAACTCAAATTAACGCCACTTTGATAGTACTATCTCCATGTAACACAGCCATTAAAAAGCCACTTTAAATATAAAGTAGTTTTAAAAGCTATGACAACAACCAAAAATACCTCAGATTTAAACAAAAAAGGTTTCAGATTTAACTAAAATACAACTATCAGGTTAAAATATACACTCTGCTAACAGGAATTTTTGGCGTTAATGGGTGAAATGAGTCACCACAGCAAAGAAGTGCTCACACACAAAGCAAAACTATTTAAAATACAATCCAAAATACATTGATTCACAAACAAAATGGCATGAGTTGACTTTTGGTGTACATATGCTTACTATGTGAATCAGCAACAAAATACACTTAAGCGCGGTGAGTCAAAACTCAACCCAAAACCAAAACACAATAGCAACTCACTATATAAACAAAACCACTCAAATGTTGTGTGCAATGTATTGTAATCAAGAATGATACCAAGGTATCTAAAATAGGGCACACAATCTGAAACACAAATTTTAAAAACATTGTGATGGGTGTTTGAATTTGGTAGTAAAATCTGGGATAATGGGTGGAATTTTTTGGGTATTCTAAAATGGGCATTGTAAAACCAAAAACAACTAATTAAGAAGTAAAAAATCTTTAATAAGGATATTGGATGGGTAAAACTCTAATTAAATCACCATATTCAGATAAAAAGCAAAAGTTAAAACCAGGGTGTAACTTAATTGAATTTTATTTAGTATTTTATTAAATTTTAAAATGGAAGGTACACAACAACAGAGTGACAATGCACCTGTTGTGCGCTGTAGTTGCAGTTGCCCCCACAGGTCAAAGAACAGAGTTAGTGCAATCCAAGTGCCTACTCAGGAAGGAGACATGAGAGGTGAGTTCCATAGTGACGCTGCACTGACACAGCCGGTTCAAGGAGCACAAGCTGCTAGGGTGTGGAGCATAAACCCTTGGGTCCCAAAGCTGACCCAGAAGCCCACCAAGGTTACCACTACCAAAATGGTTAGAAAAAAGGAGGAATAACTTAATTTGTATGTTTTTGACATTGTGTACTGCCAGGATTTGGTCCTGTCAGCCATGCTGGAGAAAGTTAAGCCTGTACTTGATACTAGCTATGAGCCTTACGTCAGTGATAGCAATCAGGAAGAGGACAAGGAGCTTGATTTCTAAAGAACTGATGAGGAACAGCTGGTGCTAAAAAAATGCAGCCTTCTACAACAAGGTACCCATGCCTTGCAAGCCTGTCACCCACCAGGATCCTAGTTCATCTGAGCCCACTAAGCCTGCCCAGAAGCACATTCCTGATATCAAGTAGATCATTCTTCTCTGGCTCATGCAGGAATCTGGTGACTACAAGGCAGCCACAGCTCTTGTTGGGGTGGATCCAAAGTACACCCCAAAGACCTTCAATAAGTTCATCAATACTGGCCATGTCCTTGCCACAGAGAAATCCCTGCACGTGTCCACCATGCTCACCAAGGAGCACAAATGGGCAATCTGCTAGTGGATAACCCAAGATTGTTATCTTGAACAGGCAAATATACAGGTCATGGTTAAATCTACTTTTGGGGTTGAGGCCTCAATTTCCTTTTACTATCATCTGGTGAAGGGAATGTGCTTTTCCTGGAAAAAGCTCGGAGTATCTCCCTATAATAGAAACAGCCCAACCAATGTCAAAACCTGGAAAAAATACGCTGAGGCGTACACTGCCCTCAAAGCCAAGGGGACAGTTTAATTTTACTATATTAAAAAATCAGCATTTTCCTTGTCTATGTGCAATTCATATGGCTATGTCCCCAAAGGCTCAAATGACAGGGTTGCTTGGTGTGCTGCAGTCTGCGCCACAGCCTATTTGATGGTGGCTCTCCTCAGTCCAAAGGGGATTGAGCTTTATCAAATGATATTAGGATCCCACAACAGCCGGACCTTCCTATCATTCCTCTGATTGGTACAGGAGCACCTGAGGTGCACAAGTCTGGGCTTCACCAATGTAATTGTGCTGGATAATGTTGGTCTCCATAAGGTGTCAGATATTCTTGAAGAATTTCCATCAATTGACACCAGCCCTGCAGTGTGCCCCCAGCAATTGGCCACATCAAATATTTGCTTTCTATTCCTCCCCGCCTATTTGCCCTTCTTGAATACCATTGAGGAAGTTTTTGGGTGCTTAAGCAAGTTTTCAAGCAAGGGACTCCAACTGGGACCAAGTACCTCTTTGATTTGCTGCAGGCCAGGATCCACACCCTCCCAGCCAAGACCGTGACCAAATTCTATGGCCACACTGATTTATTCATCCCCACATGCCTTGCCAAACAGCCAATCAATTAAAGGCTTAGTGTGTCTGACTTTTTTATATTCTATAATTTATTATTTAAGATTTATAAACTATTATTTTATATTTAGAAGCTTCTAAGCCCACAATCACAGTCAGAGGGCCATCAATGAAGGTTTGTAATGCATTTATTTTATATTAATTTTTATTATCATGGCATCTGAGGCTATTCCAAACACTTGATACTGGATTATGCAAATATATTTATATCACTCTTAATAAATAAATATAAAAATAAAATTAAAAAATAAATGTATAATGTACAAATTAGAATTGTATTTTATTAAAGTATATTATTTTGCTTTTATGAAAACCTTCTCCAGGATTTATTTTGCAAAACTTGTTTTCTAAAATAAGAACTAGAAAATTTTATTTTAATAAAAATAATATAAATTGTAATGAAATTTATTGGAAAATAGAGTTTTAAGGGCACCTGTAATGGGTTCTTTGGTATGTACCCACCTGGCAATGGAGGTGGAGCACAACCTCCATTGCCACACTGTAGACAGTGGATACACCCTGATTGAAATATTCACAGAAGCTGGTAAAAGGGAGTACAGTCAGGTGGGAGTGAAGCAGCTTCTCTGGCAGGGCTTCAGAACTGTAAATTCCATCCAGGACTAGGGCGTCCTGGATCACATGGTCAACCAAGTTATATCCAGGGGGACCTTCTTTCCATCTAGGGAGAGTCTGGCCTTGTTAATCCCAAGAAGGACCCTGTACAGGACCTTGACGTTTTATACCCATCCTGAAGTAAAAGAGGAACCCCAAGTAAACCACAAGGTGAAGCCTTTGCCCAGCAAAGGCTTCAGTAAACTCACACAGCTTATTTTTCACAATACTAATCTTCTTCTCATGTTTTGTTTTAGCAAATGTGAGATCCATTGCCAGAGGAACCCCTGTCTTGTTATCACTCCATGCCAGCCCAAAGTTGGCAAGGAGGATTTTGGTATTTTTTACAACTGTTGCGTCTGCAACAGCCAATTTCAACACCTTGCACCCAAATTTTTCCAATAGGTAAAAAAGTGTATGCTCCAAGGGGAAGCAGAAGCAAGCAGCCACATGGGCCTGGCCCATCTATGGTATGCTCTTGAATGAGAGCATCTCCAGGACGTCCCAAACAAGCTCAATGGAGTTTACACAGTAAACTCCACTGAGAGATACCGGGTCCAGGCAGATCAGTTGGGCATCCTTGTAGGCAGTAACTGCCCACTAAGATTCCCCCTTGCCATGTGTCAGCCCTTCTAGCACTTCCCTTGTCATTTGTAAAGACCTGTGAATTCTGTCTTCAAGCTCCTGCAAGACAGGGGGGACAGAAACAGCTGCCTTGCTATATGATTGGTGTAGTTTTGTCAGGAACCCACTTTAAAGGGAACAAGCCCCCAATTTGGTGAGCCAAGGCCCCTAGGTTAAGCCCTTTAATGGCCAAACCAATGGGCATAGTGACCATGGAAATATGGCCCAAATGCCCCAAGTACGCAAACCTTCCCATCAGGGAGCTAAAACAACCCAAAAGGTAATCTCCTACCATGTATGTCAATAGGTAGAGCAATGTGTGGGGCCGTACCAACAAGGGTTCAGCAGGTGGAGGAGTAGAATGGCAACCATAGTGGAACTTTCTACCCCAATGACCAGAAGGATACTTGAACCATCCATTGGCCAAGGACTCCTTCTGGTGGGCATCGTTGGGAGAGGAGTTTTGCCAGTCAATGATGGGAGTAGGATTCTCAAGACTTTTTACAGTTGTAAATAAGGAGACTAGAAGCCATAGCAGAAATAAGAACTCTTTCATGGCTTCAAATGGGAGTTACTAAGATATAGGCTTGGCAAGATAAGATAGAAAATATTCTTTATTGTTAGAACAATTGAAATGGATAAGGAGTGTGCACTTAAATAGCCTTAAAATGAAGGCTGAGATATTTGAGTGGAATTTAGGAAATGAAGGGGATTTACATGAATATATCATTGAAAGGATACCTGTTTCAAGTGTAGGATAAGTTGTTGCTTAATAATGATCATACTTAATTGATGCATGAAGAGGAACCAAGAAGATGCCATAATGTTAATGCTAATTAAGATGTATAGAGCCAGAAGATCTATAATCTTAAGGTACGGAGCCTTATCTAAAGACAGAGCGAGCAGGTCACCAATTGTCAGGCTGGCTTTACGCAGCCAATCAGAAGCAGAGCAGTAAGTGATGTTACCATTCTTATTATTAACATTTTTGAATTTGAAAGGCACTTCAAAAGCAAAATCCAATTGAATGGGATGATAATAAATAGGTAATTTAAGTGAATTGGCTGATTCTGTACTAACATTACATTTATCTTTAGAGTCCTGGGTTTGAATCTTGTTCTTACAAGGTTTAAAGTGCCAACTAGTGTTGAGAATGTTATTGTTTTGTGAATTTGTCTTGGTATCTCCCATCAATTCCTTCATAAATAAAATAGATTCAGGAAAGGAATTTCTGAAAAGTTTGAGTAGAATGTGGTAGGAACTAAGTGGACCAGGACCTGGCAGATTTCACTGTTTATGTTTTCTAAAAAAAGGTAAGTATTTTGAAATCTAAATTAATTGTGTTTATTAGGTTACCTTTGCGTGTTTTGTCTTTGCCCGCAGCCTCAGCCAGCTTGGCCATTCTTGGTGCAAGCAGTTGAGCAGGCAGTACTGTATCCTCAGTTCTTGTGCGCTTTTCAGGTTTGAGGTGGGCATACATCTCAGGGTTGTTGACCCAGACAGCAGCACGGAGCAGGAAAAAGGACTTAAATTGTAGGCCCTCAACTACAGTTTTTTTGAACGTTGAGAAGACGCTCAATTTCTATTTTGGGGGTGTATGGAATCTTGGCCATAAGTGTCTTGGCAGACACCTTGCTGATTTTGTCCCCAGTAAGGACGGCAGCCTTGGCTTTTGCCTTGACCTTGCAGTCAATGTCTTTGATTTTGGCAATTGCCAAGTTGAGATCCTTCAAAAGCTTCTCCAATTCTCTCATTGATTTTTTACTAACCTTTTCATATGTCTTTATAGCTTTTGCCCCAATAAATTCTGTATTATTTTGATACTGTTGCCTCCTTGTTTATTCCTGTTTGTTTTCCCATTTACTATATTATTCCATTTTTTACTCATTGTGTATATGCTTTACACTTAGCTCAATATGTGTTGTTTGCTTTGTGTTGGCATTGTTTCCTTAATTGTCATATTATTTTTTCTACTTTGCACAGCCCCTTGTGAAAACATTAAGAACAATTTGGTGATCAGCTAAATTTAAATTAGAAAATTATATGTTAATTGTGTTTAGATAAAGTTGTTACTGATCCAAATTCAAAACCTTAATGATAAACTTTAAGCCAATCAGGAGCCAAGTGATAAAGTGATTGTTGTGACATAAAGGGACATTCAATAACTTTTTGGTGCATGTGCGCTAATTAAAATGATTGGCTGGTTATTTTGCCATTGTGCACCATTGCCGCTGTGGCAAGTTGTTGATGGACTAGTGTTAACCCAGCAGCTAGTTGAATACTAGTCCATCAACAACTTGCCACAGCAACAATGGCGCACAATGGCAAAGCAACCAGCCAATCATATTAATTAGCGCACATGCACCAAAGAATTATTGAATAACCCTTTATGTTACATTAACCACTTTATCACTTGGCTCCTGATTGGCTTAAAATTTATCATTAAGGGTTTGAATTTAGATCAGTAAAAACTTTATCTAAACACAATTAACATATAATTTTCTAATTTAAATTTAGCTGATCACCAAATTGTTCTTAATGTTTTCACAAGGGGCTGTGTCTAAGTACTAAAAATAACTGTGTTCTGGATCTAGATACATGACATAGTAAATATATGATTTTATATAAATAAGCTGGACATAAAGAATAAAACCAACTATAAACAAAGAGAACATGAACAATTGAAATTCAAAATAAAGATAATATAAATAGAAAATGATTGGCAACAGGGGGTTTATTGGGGCAGGGAAGAGTGATGCCTAGTAGGCAGAATAGTGCAGGAAGGAAGACATAGAGGCGTGCTGGCCTGGGGGTCTGGGATTAGATGGGTGGGTCTGAAAGGTGGGGGGTAGTGGTGGGGGAGGTGGGGTAGGAGGATTGCGTGTGATGGCCGCCATATAACGCTTGTTATATTCCTTGTCTGCCATTGGCTGGATAAGTTGATAAGTGGCTGTGGCATGGGGTGGGAGGCGCTTATCCTTGCGTGATTGATTGCTCATGTTCACGTGGAAGACAATTCTGGCAAACAAGTCAACCATCATTTGGCAGCTAAAGAGAAATTTGTGGTCAAGGACCCCAAGATAGAGGTTGTTGAAAGCCTGTGGGCGGCGCTACTGTAGTGTATCTCTAATGTTAAAGAAGACAACATCAGCCAGATGGATGTCTGCATGGCCGGTGGGGTACACAGAGGCCTGGTGCTTGCGTTGCTGGATGGCCTCAAAGGCAGTGGAGCTACCCTCCATCTGGTGGCTCAAGAAAACCTGATGCTTTGAATTTGAGCCATCCCAGGAGTTGAGTAATCCACCAAGGATGTGGCTGTACAAGTAGCCATCAATGAAATCAGGGTTTGTCTGATAATAGACAGAACCCTTGGCTGAAACAGCCAGAAACGCACCCATGAAAGTCCCCTTCTTGACCTTCTTCCTTCCTTTTTGGGTGGCGGCTCTTCCTTGCTCACCAAAATTGTCAAATGCAATTGATAACTTGTAGCAGGAGATAAAAATGATGTCATCTGATAGACTAGTCAAGCATTGGACCAGGGTTGATTCAATGTCTAGATCATATGGGGAATCCTCAGCGCCATCACGTTGGTTGCTGGCAAAAATTGGTAAGAACCCGTATTGAAGCCATCTTCCCATACATCCAGAGCTGCACCATTCACTCAGACACCCAAATGCCATGGTGCGCAAGTTGCTTCTGGACCTGGTTCAGGGGAAGCTTGGGGTCCCGCTGGAGGAGGTCAAGCATTATTGGGTATGCCTTGGTGATTTGGGACTCAGGGGCTTTTTTTGGCTTCTTTGCTGTCCCAATCATATTCCCCTTATTCATCAGGCTGTTAAATTCCTGCATGACAGTAGCCTGGGTGAATTGTAATTGGCTGGCTATCTAATCCCAGGACAGACCCTGCAGGTTCAGTGCCACAATTTCTTGGAGAATTTGGGCAGTAATTATTCTGTGTTTGGGGTGCTGGGCTGGGGGAGCTGAAGCCTGATTGGCTGTAGGGGGGCAGGTTGGCTTATGATGGGAAGTTGTTCCAAATCAAGGTTGCCATCCTGATTTGTTGGTTGGTGGGCAGCTTGTGCAGGGGTGGGTATGGGAGCAGGGGCAGAGCTAGACACAAAGTGACTATTGAACAAGTCAAAGCCATATAGGTTGGGGGTTAGGTATAGGTTGGCTTCCTCGTTACCTGCCTCAAAGGCTTGGGTATAAACAGGTGCCTTCACGCCCTGAGCCTTGCCTCCATTGAAGCTGGCTTGGCTGCTTGTGCTGTTGAAAATGTTGCTGTTGAAAACCATCTTGAAACAAAACCTAGGATAAAATAACTAAAAGTAGAAGTTTAAAATTTTATGATTTATTTTTATTGTAATCACTATTCCATATTTGGAAGGTGCTCAAAATTATTATACACAAATAAGGATCCATTAAAATGAATAAAATACCTATGTTCCTAAATTAGATAGCTGTTGATTGGCTGTTAAACTGTTATATTCCTATTTTAGGCTGCTCATACTACACATCTTGTCTGACTTCATTTTGCTTTGTGCTTGTTGAATCTCTCTTCCTGATTGCTCAAATTTTGTTTCATTTTAGTCCTTCTGTCAGTGCCTCATATGAATCCTGATTAGATTATAATATACTCCAGAACAGCATCTATTCATCTTACTTGTTGCATCAGTTCATTTTTTTGTGGTTTAAACAACACTGCTTGATATTTTGATATAATTTTGTATAATGGGCTAGTGAAATTTTGTTTTTATTTGACAGTTCATTTATTAATTAAACTTTTTTAAATAATTTGAATCCTGAATCTTACGCAACTTGGATTTTGTTCAAATCTGAAATCATTTTGTTTAAATCTGAGGTATTTTTGATTGTTGCCATAACTTTTAAAACTACTGTACTGGTTTTATTTGTTATCATAGAAGGATCTGTAATATTTGAGTTTCAACTTTAAAATGTTTCATTGATGATTTTATATATGCAAGGGTAGTGACTCCATTAACTGGAACTGCTATAATCAGGTTAAGGACAGCATAACTAAGACCACCTCATCACTTGAATGTTGGCACAACCAATTTTCTTGCATGGTTAAGATAAAGAAGCCCATATTTATTGTGATTATCAACAAGCTGAAGATCCAGAATGGCCATGGGCACCAGCTTTACCCCCAGGCTATCAAAAGCAAAGATGTTGTATCCAAGCATGCAGACTAGCAGGTCAAGTTTGCAAATGTTACTAAGGAGGTTTCAGCCTGTTACACCAAAGAAGGTCCCTTATCCATCTCAAAGGCATTGCCAAGGCTCTTGGGGCTAAAGCCTAATCCACTTTCTTCACCAATAAATTCTTTCCTTTCAAATATTTGATTTTTACTTTTTTTCAGTATACATATTTAATATAAGGTCAAAAATTAATACAGAAATATCAAAGTTTTAGGGGGTGTTGACTTTGAAGCTTTGCACGCTATAGTTGATACTAGCTGATCCCATGTTATTGTTGCAGATTTGGAATCATTGTATTAGTTTGAGTCTAGCCATATTTTTTTCCTGTTATTTTTAAAATGTTTTTGGGCTTTTATTGATTTTTAAGTTATCCAGCGCCGTTTAGCCAGAAATTTGACATAGGGGTTTTAGATGGCAATTTCTAGATGGTGTCTTTCTAGATAGTGTGTCCCACCCCTGTATACCCTTCATAAATAGGTTAAGATTCTGATAGAGAATCCTTCTGCAAACATCAGCATTCACCTTCTCCTTGGTTGGTTGGATCTCCCTCTTTTATTGGCTGTGAAGCAGGCCCAAAATATACTACCTTAGCATCTATTTTTAACATTGGGCTTTGTCATGGACATAGTGTTATAACTGTGCTATTTTAGCAGAGTTACAAGGGTAAAATATTTGGAAACTAGATAATATTCTTTATTGGGAGATATTTATTATATAGTTATTGTGAATCATGGATAACAGGAACATGATTGTGTTGATCACTTGGTTGGATGGTGAAGGGGATGACTTGATCCTGATAATGAGTCAAGCGTCAAATTGAGGTATCCACCATAAGGGATCATCATTTGTTCATGTTGTTGGATTTGGCAATTTGAGTTGACTTCCTAGTTTGGCTACAGGTCACTGAGAAGTTAGGTTGCAGGTCACAACCCTGCTTAGTCAGAACCTTGTTGGCAGGTCAAGTCTGCTGTTTCAACAATAGTTTTTCTGGGTGTGGCTAGGCCAAAGTGCTGCCACCCAGAAACCTGGCTCTGAAGTCTTTTCCGCTTGTGAAGATCATAGATTTAAACTTAATGATTGATTAAGAATGGGTGGCAGCAATATGAATTGAGTCTTAGTGGGGCGCAGCTGCCCTGCGCCCAAACAGTCAAACTTTAAACTTCTTGGGTATCAACCCCTGACCTCTTAGAAGGTCAGGTAACATCTTGCAGAACCACCATTGGTGGTGCATGTAAGCTGACCATATACCAAACATGTCATTTTCTGAGGCGCAGCACAGTTACACAACAGGGAATCCTAACCTTATGATTGGATTTGTACTAAGTCTTTATTAGATGGCAGGGAAGGCTATGCAATCACCTTGTGGCCCTGAATGAATAATATCTACTAGTTGTGGCTAGAGAGAGGCACCAAAGTATGTGGAGACACAAAGACAAAAATGTGAATAGTACTTAATTTTTATTGGTAAAAGTTAAATGGAATATATACTGTGTAGCTTTACCACAAAACAGTACATGGACAGTAGGATCACTTGCCACCAGTATTGGTGGAGCAAGAAAGCTGCAAAGAATCAGGAAACCAAAAACTTTATTTTCCAGTTTGAATACAAAATCATTTTGAGGGGCAAAAGCAAAATAGATATATTTGTCCTTGAAATAAATCATTGAAGGCAAAATCAAAATATGGTGAATGGCGGCATTCACAGCATTTCCCCCTCTAGATTGGCCTTAGGGGGTAGTACTTGCAGAGGAACTTGGCATGTACACATGCAAACAGTCAACCACTGGAGAGGAGTTTCACAGTGTACTCTGATCCTTGTTTGAAGGTCACTTCTAGAGTCCCAATCCACAGTGTATCTAGCTTTTGAGCATGTCCTCCTACTATATGCTGATCATAGAGAGCCTGATCCCCAATGTTGAACTCAGGCAAAGGGGAAAAGCCAGCATTGTCAGGAGAGAGCTCAAGCATCTTGATCTTGTATGCAGAAGTAAACACTGTGGCCTGTATGTCAATTATGCAGTTGACAAGATCTTTGATATGGTCATCAGGGTTCATAGCCTTATCAGAGGAGAGTAGGGGCCCCCCAGGAGCAACAGAGTGGTGGCCTCACGCCCATACAGAATAGCAAGGGGGAGTAACTGGTGACACAATATTTGCTAAGGTAATACACAAAGAGAGCAGCGGGTAAGTTACAATCCCAGTTATCAGTGTCAGAGTAAGTGAGTTTTCTCATGATAGAAACCAGAGTTGAATTTTCACGCTTGACTGTCCTGTTGGTAGAAAAATTATAGGAGGCAGCTAAATACTGGTGAGACCCCAAGGCCTCAACAACAGAGGTCACTAACTTAGTGTTAAAGTTATTCCCATTGTTGGACAACAACACTTGAGGGCAGCCATGGCAATAGAATACATCTTGCAACAGAAAGGCAGCAGTTGTCTTAGCGGTGATGTCCTTAGTAGGGCAAGCTTCTACTCACTTGCTGAAATCATCAACAGCAATTATAATGAAGCAGCATCCAGAGCAGGAGTGAGGTAGAGGCCCTACAGTGTCAATGCTGACAGTATGAAAGGCGTGTTGAAGGGGAACTAGCTTGAACTTGTGCAATGCAGCTCAAGGTCTCTGGAGCTGTCAGTTGTGGCAACTAGCAATGACGTCTGAAATCAGCAGGCAAAGATTTTCCCAGAAGTAGTTTTTCTGGAGCCAGTCATAGGTCTTGGCAATGCCCCCATGTCCCGTCTCCTTATGAGCTTGGAGTACCAACAAAAGGCAAAGACTAGGCCGTACATAAGATAGGTGTTGGTCTCACACTTTTTTGAAAAGCTGGTTGTCTCAGATGAGTGTGTCCTTGGATAGCTTGGACAGGGCAATTTAAACTTCTTCTGTCTTGCTCTCCCAAGAGGAAGGATATCCAATTAATTCATAAAGTCAGTCTGCTTCAGCAGGGTGCAGAGCAAGGATGGACATTCTGGATAATTCATCTGTGTTCTAGTGTTGAATCCTGGGACAGTGTAGTACCATCAAGCTGTAGCCTTGCAGGCAGAGAGCCCATCTAGCTAGTTGTCCTTCTGGTTCCTTAAGCTGTTGTAACCACTTAAGTGAATCATGGTCAGTGACCACAGTGAAATGGGTGCCATAAACATAATGGCAGAACTGCTTGACTGTGTGCAACACAGCTAGGCATTCTTTTTCTGTGACTCTTTAATTCTTCTCATGCTTGTTAAGGACACAAGAAGTATAAGCTACAGGGTGATCCACACCCTCATCATCTAGTTGAGCCAAAATGGCTCTAATAGCCAGGTCACTAGCATCAGTGTAAAGAATAAATTCTTTATTGTAGTCAGGATACACTAGGATGGGAGCCTCTTTGAGTTTTTGCTTGAGGGTCTCAAAGGCTTGTTGTTGACTAGCAGCCCATCTGAAAGGGACATTACGTAACAGTTGGACCAAAGGTTTGCTAGTGTTGACAAAGTTGGGGATGAACTGTCTGTAGTAATCCATCATTCCCAGAAAGACTTGAGCTTCTTGCAGGTTGGTGGGTAAAATCATTTTGTCAATGGCCTCAACTTTCTTGGTCATGGGGCAAATCCCCGTCTGAGTTACCTCATGGCCCAAGAATTCAAGGTGTTCCTTAAAGAAAGCACATTTAGATAGTTTTGGTTTAAGTCCAGTCTCTTGAATCTTTATAGTATACTTCTTTGAGGTGAGCCAGGTGATCTTTAAAGGTAGCGCTGAAGACTTTTATAACATCTAGGTATACTAAGACACATGAGAGCTTCAGGTCACAAAGGATGGAGTACATGGCCTGCTGGAAAGTAGCAGGGGCATTGCATAGCCCTTGAGGCATACATGTAGGCTCAAACAGGCCTTCAGAAGTGATCGGCACAGCTTTTTGACTATCTTTTGGAGAGAGGTTGACTTGCCAATAACCAGAGGCCAAATCCATAGCAGAGAAGAACTTAGAGCCTCCAAGGCAGCAGAGAGTATAATCAATACACGGCAAGGGGTAGGAATCTGTTTTGGTTAAGGAGCTCAATTGTCAATAGTCCATCACAATATGATGACCTCCATCCTTTTTTTTTCAGTATGAGCAAGGGGGAGGCCCACAGACTTTGGGAAGGAGCCAGTAGCCAAGCGTCCAAAAATTGTTTGAGTTCTTTAAACACCTGGGTGTCCTCTATGCAACTGCGGCAATATGGTTTAGCACAGAAGGAGGGAGTATCACCAGTATCAATCTGGTAAATTCCTTCTTTGGCTAGAGCATAATCAGTTCTATATTTAGCAAATATATCTGAGAACGCATCTAGCAAATCAAGCACCTCCTTCTGTTGGACTGGGGATAGCTGTGGGAAATCTTGCGCAGTGAACAAGAATAGGACTTGGGGCTTGTATTTGGGTAAGTTGAAATCCTGGAACATATCAAAGGGATGTAGCAATAGGACATCAGGATCATTAAGCAACTTGCCATAGCCAACAAACTGCCCTCTAGACACATGTATGGGGAGAGCGGTTAAGTTGGCAACCAGCAATTTAACAGGGTCCTTATGAGAGATGTCCAAGATTCCTGGGAAGAGATAGGGTTTGTTGCAGCCTAGCAAGAGAGGAGAGTATAACTCCAGGAATGTACGCTCAGGTAACTCATATGATATCTGAGATTCCAAGATAGCTTGGGATCCAGGGGGAATGTTCACAGCAGAGGTGGTGAGGAGCAGAATCCCGTCAGATGCAGGGCAAGCCATAGGAGGGCACTTCATGTTAGATTAGTGGTTCAGTACTTTAGAGTGAAGACACCAGTGGAATATTCCAAGGTACACATCTTGAGGCGCTTTCTGGGAGCTTTGATAGTCTCCCCAAAGATCAGAGAGACTTCATACCCTAAGATAGAGGGATATACATCCTTTAAGTTGATGATCCCACTGTATTCCCTAAGGATTTGAGTACCAACTAGGAGATTGTAACTCTCATTTCCCAAGACTAAAGTGGGAGCGGCTAAGAGTAGTTTTCCAAACTTTATGAGAAGAGCAGAATAAGCCCCTATAGTACAAGTCATGAATAGCCCAGCTGTACCATACAACTGGTGATAGTTAAGGTAGGGGGCAAGTTTGAGCTTCTTAACAAGCTTTGAGGAGACAACATTAACAGGAGACCATTGTCCAAGATGGCCTTGATTTTCACCTTTTGGATGGATATTTCCACACAAATGGCAGTAAAAACAAAGGGAGGGAGGACAGCCAGGATGTCTTGGGCTTCTTCTAGCTCTTTGTCCCACTTTTTGATCATGTATATCAAGCCTGGAAACTCTTTATAGACAGTCTGTAGAGGAAGCAAGACTGAAACATTCTTGAAATAAGTGTCATCAACCTCAGCAGCTTCTTTAGATGACTCTAAAAGCACAAGGGACCTCTTAGCTTGAGTGGGGTATGGACAAGAGGCAACCTCTTTGGCTGCAGACAAAAGCTTGGCTGTTGTTGTAGTTTTCCCAGAGCATAACTTATAAGGGACCTCGATAGTTTTGGGAACAGCAAGAGCTGTATACCCATAGGTGTTGGGATCATCAACTTCTGAGTCATCCATGTCAGAGTTATCAGAGATATTGTGGAACAGCATCAGAATGGGAGGAGCCTCAGTGTCAGTAGGCTCAGAGTCAGCTGTGGAGGGGGGAATTGAAAGAGACTGGGAAGAATTTTCAACCAAGAGCGTCTCTGCCTCTAGGTTGACTGTTCTTTTCCAGCCTGCTCCTTGGTATCAGCTCCTTCAACCTGCAGATTGGTGCAGACTCAATTATGGTGGCCTATCTGGCCACAGTTATGGCAACCTTGGCGTCTAGGAGGATTCTGGGAGTTCATGGTGAGGATGCAAGGACCACAGGAAGACAAACCAGAATTAGAGGCATCTCAATTCTCCTGCACAAATGCTTCAGAATGGATAAGGTGCATATCTTGTAGCAGTGTCTTTATGCTCTTCATAGAGGAAAGCATGGCTTTGTGAGCCTTAAAATAGAGACACATAAGTTTATTAGCCTTGAGGGCTTGATTGCAGGCCATGTAAGCCTCATGCGCCGCAAGCTGTCTGCTAGTTATCAATTGCTGTCCTTCCATATAGAATCTATCTGTAAATTCATCCAGAGTTTCCTTAGGTTTGAAAGCAATGTGCATGAAGGCGTTCTTCTTCACTTCCAGACTAAGGTCACCACCAAACTCACCAATCAGAAGCTGTTTTATTTCATCCCAAATCTCAATGGTGGGCAACTCTGGCACTACCACTTATTGACAGGTCAGGTGCAGGCAGGTTAGGATGTGCTCATTCTTAACCTCATCAGAAGCTCTTCTCATGGCAGTTTTGTAGATATTTAGGAAAGCTGCAATGGTAGATGTTTTGGGTTCAAAGACCTGTTTAAAGGTAGTTTTGAAATGCACTTTGGGAGTGGGACCACCATTGTTGCTATTGAGTACATTTATGCGCAGGGAGAACTCTGCTTCAGACTCAGAGGGGGACTGTCTGGTCCACAGCTGACAAACACTCTCTTAAAGAATAATCAGTGTCTCAGCAGTGTGGGCACCTGTAATATTATCTAAGGTGGTCTGTTGCTCAGTAACGTCTAGGTGTTGGCTCTGTGTGGTTACTACTGTAGAAAGCTTGGCCAGGCAGGTGATCAGGGAAGGACCCACTGAAAGGCAAGGAGCAAGCCTGTCATTTAAAAAATTGATTAATTCACTCATTTCTTGCACATCTTTGTCAAGGTTGGAGTTGTCTTGTTCCAAGTGGTCCACCTCATTGGCTAGAGCAATCAACTCTCTAGCACAGTGGATTTGGGGGCTCCTGAAAGGCCAGGGTAGCAGCCATCTTTGTCAATGACTCCAGTTGGACTAGCAGTAGCTGTCATCATTTTGTGTAGGGCAGCAACCTCCTGCTGTAGCTCAGCAACTTGAGTCATCAATGCAAGCACCTGATTATCTGGCTGAGGTGCTTTGTTAGGGCAAACTTGACTGCAGGTAGACAATATTAGCTCTCAAATGGCATCCCATAGTTTCTGTTCTCTATCCATCAGATTGTCAGATGGAGAAGAAGGAGGCACATCTGGCTTGGGCGTGGACAGCTCATCTACTTGAGTTTGAAGTTTGGCAATGGCAGTGGCAGTACCTACCCTTTCTTGATCAAACTCTTCACTGAGCTTGCAAAGGTTTCTAGCAGCAAGGTCTGCCACTTGTTGTAGTTGATCAAAGGAGTAAGCACTGAACAAATTGAGCTGATGCACAAGTTGTTTGAAATTGGTAAGATAGGAGTTCAAGGTAGAATCTACTTGGGTTTTCCAGGGCTGTTCCAACTGGTGGAACTCATGTAGATGCTCCCTGACATATTTGGGGATGGCCTGGCACATTCACTTGATGAAATTAACCAAGCGGGTTTGAGAGGTGACAGAGTCGCGTTGATTGTCTGATACTAAGAAAAACAGGGAGTGTATCCACTATTGATACATAGCAAACTGATCCCAGTGATTAGTGATAGCTCCTTGTAGGGACAAAATATCCTGCACATGGAGCTCTAACACCATCTGATGGTGGGCTAAGGCGGGTTGTACAAAGGAAGATAACAGGTGCTCAGCAGAGCCAGCCGCTGAGAATAGATGCTGTGGAAATTACAGAGCCACAATCAATTTGTAGTATTCCGCTCAACTGAACTGTAATTGGAGGCAAGGGATGGCTCCTTCACAGGCTATCCCAAGGGCTACTGCCATGACCTGTTCTAAGTCAGTAGTACCCAAGGGGTAGGCCACTAGATGGGGATCATTCCCAAGGCTCAGTATAGTAGGGACAATAGGTAGGTCTGCAATGTCTTCCTTGATAGGAGGACTGGTGATTTCAGGTGAATTCAGCTCTTTTATAGGAGGAGACAAACAACCTGAAAACATGGTTGCAAAAGGGATAACCAAGGGGCTTACAGCCCCTGTGGTGAGCACCATTTTTGTTATGTTCTGAGGCACAGCACAGATACGCAACAGGGAATCCTAACCTTAGGATTGGATTTGTACTAAGTCTTGGTTAGATGGCAGGGAAGGCTATACAATTACCTTGTGGCTCTGAATGAATAATCTCTAATAGTTATGGCTAGAGAGAGGCTCCAAAGTACGTGGAGACACAAAGACAAAAATGTCAACAGAACTTAATTTTTATTGGTGAATATGAAAAGGAATATATACTGTTTAGCTTTACCACAAAACATTACATGGACGGTAGGATCACTTGCCACCAGTATTAGTGGGGCAAGCAAGCTGCAAGAAATCAGTGTTGCAACTGAACAAATGAAGATTCAGTATTTGAATTGGGGAAGACAACAGTCCAATAGAAAGGACAGGAATGATAAGAATAAGGTGTTGTTTATTATGGAATACTGCAATTGATATACTATATGGGGAAAGCCATTGGGCCACAAGGGGGTGGCATGTTCCATGTAAGGTTTGAAGCCAAGGAATAACTCATGTGGGATCAGCAGGTCAAATAGGTAATGCTCCCAATTAGGAGGAAGTGCCCGCAATTTGACATTGCCATCAGATTGGTTCATGTTGTTATATGTGTCAAGGGGTGACTCATTGAGTGCCCCCTGTGTATCGTAAGATACACTGGTAGGCAAGTCTGGCAACTTGGTTGCAACACCCCCTTGCCCCCTGCTTGTTGTCAGACACCAGGATCAGAGTCTGTGGGAGATCTGGGAAGGTCCGCACAAACAACCTTTGTGTGGGGATGGCATAGCAGGGACACAAGCAATTGTGGTGGAGTCTTTTGGTGTTTCCTTGGGCATCTCCAAGTTGGTAGGTGTGGTTGTCATAGACTGAGGCTATCTTGAAGGGCCCTAAGTGGTTGGGCTCTAACTTAGCTGAATTGGGGTTGAAGGCGTAGATGGGGTCACCTACAGAGTATCTGGCCTCGAGGTGTTTTGTTCCTCCCTCAATTTGTTTGTGCTTAATTTCTCAGGCTTTGGCATACCACTAGCTCAGAGAAGGTGTAGGCAACAAGGGGGGTTTTGCAGAGACTGTGGATTTGAGTTTCCCTTGTTCTACTCCTGCCAAGCTTTCAGGCGTCCCAAAGACCAGGCTGCTGGGGCTGAACCCGGTACCCTGTTGATTTGCGCCCGCAAGATGAGTAGAGCAGTGGACAAGTGTTCAGTTAAGGCAGTATTAGGATGTTCCTGTGAGAGTTTGGCAATCAGTTGGATCAGCAAACCATTTAATTGTTCCACACATCCATTAGCTTGTGGGTGGTAGGTGGTCGTGATTATTTGATGAAGGGCATTCTTGGCGCAGTATGCCCTCATGACATGCCCAACAAGCTTGGGGCCACCATCTGTAATGAGGCGTTTGGATCACCTGAAGCAGGCCACAATTTCCTTGCCAATGAAGTGGGTGATGGTTATGGTGGTGTGATTAGTGGTTGCTCATGCTACTGGCCAATGGGTGAAGTATTCAATTGCTGTGATGATGTACTTCTTCCCAATTCTGCCTTTGGGGAGAGGTCCAACAATGTTGAGGGCCCACTGTTTGAAGGGTTCAATGGCCTTAATGGGTAGGACAGACTTGGGGGTACAGGTTTAGACATGTTCTTTTTGTACAACATACAGGTCTCAAGGAGATCCAAGATGTCTTGGCGCATATGCGACCACCAAACCTTATGTTTCATGATTTCAAAGAGGTTATGTCCTCTGATATGACCCAAGGTGTGGTGGTACGTACATGGACAGTATGTGGCTTCTCATGATACTATATAATACTCTAAACTCATATCAATAAAGTATTAGTCTCTTCTTAATTTTTCACTTTATCTTGTTTATTATACTTTCCAGAAGTATATTCACAATATTCTGCATTTTTTCTAAGACTGAAAAGCAAAAACAAGGATGGAAATCCAGAAATCAATATAGAATCTAGTTTAAGTTTGAAAACCAAACCAATTGTTACGCCAGGAGATAACATAACAAAATCCAAGGATGAAAACTGTTTAAAACAGTTAAATCAGGAATTTTAAAGACAAAATCAGCCAATAATCTAAAAAACAAACAGAATTCATTTATCAATTAAAAGGAACACCACCAAACAACTAACCAGTTCAAGATCAATACCCAAGCCTCCATAATACCAAGCATCCAAGCCTGCAAGACCATTTGGGGACCCAAATACAAACCCAGAAGAAGCAAACAGACCTCAAATCAGCAGTTCCTTCTTACCTGCAGGGCTGTAAGGCATTGTTTCACCTCCAGGATACCCAGCAAGATCACATGTTAAACTTGGCACACATCCTCAATTTCCCTCATCAGTATTTAAACTGATATTTTTGATTAGGAGCAATTGCTCCAACAACTTCTTTCCAATCTTCTAAACTCAATAAATCTATATTTTCTCTCAGATTAGTAGATACTTATTACCTTTAGTACAGTATGAAGACACCTTTCTTGGTGTGCTCCCTCTGCTTGGAATATTCCTGACATGTCTCACCAATGAAGGAATTCCCCCTATGACTCCTACTGAGAAATACCAGGACTCAGTATGGTATCAATTTGGTCCCCAACACCATCACATGCCCTATGTCAAAACAGCTCATATTCCTCCTATTGTTCACCCCTATGCCCCTTGGTATGACCTAGCCTAAACCTTCACCTACTACTTGTTATACAAGCTTAATTCCTTTCTGAGAAGATTTTGAGTCTTAGGCTAATTAGTATATATGTTGATGATGGGTTTTCAGTAGGATCAGCATTAGTTAAGTTCAATCTTGGGGCCCTTCTTCATTCAGTTGGGGATATTGCCTCCCCAGCAATTGGATCCCTGACATATGGTGTTTCAATCCATGGGCTAGGTGTTAATAATTTAAGCTCTGAAACTTACCAGAATTTGAAAAGCCAAAGCTTAGCCACCAAGACTTTCACAGAGGCAGTGGATAAGTTTATACTAAAGGGATGACATCTCCTGAGCCTGCTAAAATACCCATTGGTTCTGAAGTACTGGGCTTCAAAAACTTGGTAGTACAGTCACTTTTCAAGAAGTTCTTGCTTAAGTGGTCTGGACCCTATTATGAGATTGGCCAGGCAACATCAGGTAAATATCATCTAGCAGATCAGGATGGTAAATATTTGATTATGTCATAAATGAAAATGATGGAAGAAATTTCATTGGCCTAATGAGGAAGGGGAAAATGTGGTATAACTGCCAAATACTCGAACTTCAGCCATGCACCTTTATGGGAAACCCAGCATTTACAGTATCCACTCAATCTTAGCCCAAACTTCTAGGAACCTCTTTTTATCCATATTCACATATATTTCAATGGTATATAAGCCAGCCAATTCATTCAAATAAAGACACAAGTATTCCATCAAATTTTTGATTTTGACTTTTTCCAAGTTTATTTCAAATCTCTATTTTTGCCTCTGAGTTTGTCTTTGGAACTGTCATTGTCTGGAAGGTAAATACCTCTGTCTTTGAACCTACAAGGCTTTAAGAACTGGCATTTTACCCAGATACATCTTAGCAGTGTAGCTCAAGTGTGGTTTAGAATTCATTTATCTTTGAACTAGACCCTTTTTGCTAAAATCCGATTTCATTGGCTAACGATCCAGCCTTTTGAAACCACATATGAATTTTGCCATTTTCCTTAACTAAACGACATAGCCTTTTACAAAGCAAATGAGATGGTTTGTTGCCTTAAGCTACAATTTTAACTAGTTCTACATCTTTACTCCTGGGAAATCATAGCACTTAGGAATGCTTCAGCTCAGCCCAGCTAGCTTCCAACCCTGGCCCGCTACATATAAAGTGACATTCAATAATATTTAAATATTTAAATCAGATTTTGATAGGAGTGGCCCAGAGCTGAAGCTGGCTAAAGCAGCTCTAATGGCACCTTCATAATTTCCAAAGCAAAAGTGGGGGTTGAAGGCAACATGCTGTTCAAGGGGCCAAACATACACCTTTATTCGCATAAGAACGGACTTGGTTAAAAAAGCCAGCCAATTAATTTAAACCTTTAATCGTGACTACTTGGGCTCCCTATTTTTCACATTGCATATAAAACTAATTAAAACTCGCTTTTTAAATCGATGCGACCATCAGAAAGCCCTAACGACTCCTCAAAAAGCTGTTTTGAAACTGCTCTCAACAAACAAGTCATCAGTACATAATCTATAAGCAGTTTTTAGTCTAGCTGAGTCGCTCAGCATCGGCAGTCATATTGATTTTTAGTTCCATCATTTTAGTCGAGATTAGTCCTGGAATATAGACAATTATCGTACTTTCAATGGTTGCCCGTTCATCATTTTATCCGTTGGAAGGTATAAAGTTTTTTCTTTTCCATCCATCGCTCTGGAAAAAGTGTTTCTGTGGACTTGTCATAATGGTGATTGTCGCTCTTGGCTCTCTTGTGGGGTTTAGCTTTTTGATATCCCCGACATCTAACCTACTTAAAAACCATGGGTGGCCTGGTTGGCTTGCGATAATCATGTGTATCCTTTTCATGATTGTTGAAAGTGCTCTATTCACTATAATCTTTTCCCTTATATTTTTGCCGATTCTCCAGGACCAGATTTTTGCACATACTATCAAACTGAAAGGCTATAAGGAATCCATACTTGATAGACCAGCCCAGGGAATGGGGTGGAAAATTTTCATTGGTTCCATCGCATACGCCTTGATTCAAGTACTTACAATGCTCTTAACCATTCCACTTCATTTGATTCCAGTATTTGGAACAATAACATATTGTTATGTCAACGGGCTGGTATTCGCCTGGGGTCTACGCTTATCTGATTTAATGCCGTTTCGCGGACTTAGTTTTACACAGACTCGCCATCATGTTTTAAAAAACAAATGGGAGTACATGTCCTTTGGTAGTGTGGCGTTTGCTCTAGAGATGATTCCTTTTTTAAATTGGATTTTTATTTTTACAAATGTCGTTGGAGCAGCTTTATGGGCCATTGATGATTCTCCCCATTAAGCAGCCTGCCTAAAACTCCCTTGACTATTAATTATCAAAGTTCACCAAACAACGATTCATCATCAAGTTATGCAAAACAGTATGGCACAAACTAAACGTATCTGTTTTGGCTCTATCAACCCAGTGGGGTTTTACTTCCATTCCAATGTCTATTTTACTTTTGAGATTCTAGAAAAAGTATACATTCTGCCATGTGCCTCTTCTATACCTATTTCACAATAAACGATCATATGAACCAGTAATGGCCTCGCCAAATCCTTCTATTCAGGAGCCAATATATACTTATAAAGCTTTTGCTGGGTATATAGTTGCCAAGGACACCTTCCTTCTCTGATGTAAGTAAAACCTATTAAGATAAATTATATCGGTTGTCAGGCATCCAAGTTTCGAAATCAAGTTTCAGCCTATTATACGTGTTTTCATAAGAGCCGGTCTGTAAAGCGATTTGATTTAAGGCCCCCATTTATTTGTAAACGATAGCATTAAAAACTACTTTCCAACACTTCGATGTAAAGCCATATAGGGAATCAACAATAAATAAAGATGAGCCCAAATTAGAAAAAAAGTACATACTGGAGAGAAGCGGTAATATGTATTGCAAGTAAAAAGGCTGAGATATTTTTCTATTATCCGTGCCACCTTTATTAGTATCCAATAGCCCTTTGTCTGAACTTTCTTAAGCAACACCTTTGTAAAGAAAGGTTATGAATTTTGAAGTTCAAACTGCGAGTAGGCTCAAGCTGCACTGAAGTTCAACTACTATGATCTCTATCTCCAATCGCTACATAGAGGATTATAAATAAAGAGAAACTACCGTTATTTTCTACCTGGTCTTAGATAGTCACCCCTACCTTCATGATGTAAGATGTTTTTACAATATACAATAGTTTTTATAATTGTGAGGAATGTTGTGTTCTTAGGCCTGACCAAGATACACAACATGAAATCCTAACCATAGGATTGGGTTTGTGCTAAGCTGTGAGGTTGGTCTTCAGGGATGATTAAGGGAGTTACCTTAAGGCCCCGGGAAGAATAATTATCAGAAGTCTCCTCTAGATGGGACTAGGTAGAGGGTGCCGAGGTACAATAAAAATCACAAAGAGAACATGTGGATAGAACTTGTACTTATTTGGAGAACCAAAATTATTCTTATAATGTAAATGCTTATCAAAACACAGTAGGAGAACAGATAAATTGCTGGCCACCCTCATAAGTGGGTCAAGGATCAATCAAGTCACCAGATGGAACATAAATGATGTCATTGCTTTTTTTAGGTCAATGCCCATTTTGAGGAGTAAAAGGAAACTAGAAAACTTTGCTTTCAAAATGTGACACTTCCAAAAGTAAAATTGAAAGTGCCTGAATATTGTGGTTCATGACAAGGATGAAAAAATAATTCATCTGTAAGCAGAATGAATCCAAACTTAAACAGAATCCAGCTCAGGCAAGTTCCAGACTGCAAATAGTTTGAATATTTCTGGTGAACTGGTAAAAGACCAAACAAGAACCAAAACAAAGCCCACTTAAAATGAAAAACTAGATCAAACATTATCTAACACATCCCAGACCACAAACAAAACAACTAAGTACAGCCAGCAAAATGAATTAGGGTTGTTATGAAATGTATTATAATCCAATTGGGATACCAACAAGGCACCAACAGAAGGGCTGAACAGAAAAAACCCAGAGAATATCCAAATGGAATTTCACAGACAAAAACCAAAATGAAATCATGCAAGATGTATCTGATCTACATCCTAAAATATAATACACATAATATAACAGGCAACTGAAGGCTACCCAATTTGGATACAAGGGCATTCTTTCAACTTTCTAGCTCTCCATTTGAGTATAATAGTAATAAAAAACAGTTGAAATTGGGACATGTAGTTACAATAAAATTAAGATCAGTAGAATTAAACCTTCTTCTTTTAGAAATTTTTTGATGCTTTATTTCTATCATGGTGTCAAGGATCTGGATGTACAAGTATTCTGGCTACCGCCAACCCACTTAACATCCAGTCATCGCCCAATTTGGTGCCCTCCCAATATACAGTTTGACATACCGGAAATGGCAACCAAGCAATATCATCTGACTGTCCAAGTATCCAGTGACTCAAACCCATCCCGCACATGACCAACCCCTAGGTTTGATCCAACTAAATCTCTGCCACAGCTAAAGCTATATAAGCCTAAAGTATCATTCAATAAAATATACTTCTCTTCTTTCTCATTTTCATATTTGAAGCTTCTCCAAAAGGCCTCCTCATCAATGGCTTTCTTTGCTTATTAACAACAATTTTGATGGGCTCAACAAGCAAGGCAACAGCCAAACCAGAGGCAATAGACAGGGGGTGGTTACAGTGAAGCCCCCATTTACACCCAGATTATTGTTATGGGGAGTGAGAAAGTTGCTCTATGCATATATCATAATTCAACTAGGCTCATTATGTTTGAGCATCATCAGGTGGCCCTCTCTAGCTGCACACCTCTTCTTTATCCCTCTCAGGGCAGAGCCAAGAAGCCATTTAAGTCGGTGAATTAGTTCTATACTCATCAATATTCAACAGTAAATTAGCTTTAGCTTCAACCAATCATCCTGCAGCTCTTATAACTTTCAAGCCAAAGTGCTGATTAATCACAGGAAAAATCCTACAAGTGTCATGGTGAAGCTTATTTGAAATTCATAACTGATAAGTGGGGGATAAAAAACCAAATACCAAGAGCATTGAAAACCAAAAAATTCTCAAAATTGAAATTAAAAGACGGGATTCTCCACGGCAGGCAACCTCCAGAATTAAATCATAAATCATGGAACATCCTCTGTGCTGACAATCCTCAACAATATTTTTCTTAATTTCAATATTAAGAATTATTTTTTTTCTTGAATAAATAATTGATACTGATAATAAAAGCAATGTTTAATTTTTATTTTGAGTTTTTAATTAAAGTTATAAGGGATAAAGCAAAAATAATTTTTGGAATGGTTGACGTGGAGGATGTTTATACTGTATGAGTTAACTCTGGAGGCTGCCTCAAAGCAGAGGTATGTATAGGGCACATCCAAAGAAAACATAGATAAGCAATAAAAAAGTGATTGTGAAGCTGTAACTGGGTTTTAAATAAAAAATTTCACAGATTGGCTTCACAACTTCCTCAATTTCAGCTTCAGAGAGCCCATAGAACAGCACATAGGTGTTGGAAAATCAAATTGATGTTACACATCACATGTGACCTTACAGGTACATAGGCTGACAGGAGCTCTATTTACATATAATCAAAACATAAAAACTGTGGAACTCCCTTTTAAAAAAAATTATATTGTCTATTTTAACTGCTACTGTAGATCCTAGGATATTTTCAGCCATTATGATGCTTGGGATTATTTTTAATATGTTCAGGAGCCATTTTTTCACCAGGACTCCAAAAGCAAGCAAAATCAAGGGATATCATAAATTGCTTTTGGGGCCAAAAAATACCAAATTACCTGATTTTTGAGCCTTTAGGGCCCTGTTTTAAGATTCCAACTGATTTTTTACATTTTTTTCCACAACCAACTTGTTGTTAATGGCCTGATTTAAACTATACAGCTTCTGAAAGAGCTTGTTTACCTTTGTACTTCTGATTATTGCTTTTCTGGGGATGAAAAGTTTCTATTAATATGGTTTTATCTGTGACAAAAAGAAATGTGGCACTCAATCAATGTAGTCTACACTGGGACAAGATCATGAGGCAGGCCATTTTTTTCTGTGTCACTAATTCAGGAGTGTGGTACTTTTCTACAGGGCTTCTAAGGTCAACTCAGGGGAGTCCTTACCAGAAGGACTTAGTGGGTGGTGATAGGGGAGGTGCTAATCAGTAGCACTTATGAGAGGAGGCAGACAGGGGGTCTGTCTCGTATACCTGATATGAGGGTGGAGGATAGAGGCAGGAGGGTGTGTTCTGGTAAGGAACACAGATAGGTTATGGCACTTACTACAATGCAATACTATCTTAGCAATACAGTAATCTATATCTGTGAAGATATTGGGTAGAGCATCTATAGTACATACCACAGTACAGATAACTCATAGCAATAATGGTATTCTATAACATAAGTTATGGGGGAACAGACAGGGATGGCTGGACCTTGCTCTTTCTATCAGAAGAATGGGAGGCAGCATGTATACACCAAGGTTTCCTAAGTCCACAATAGGAGAAGGAGGGGATAGCACTTGTGGTTGGGCCTGGGACACTAGCCTGGTAGGGACGCTAGTATAGCAGGGGGACCTTCCTGTCACCTTTGGTCTCTGCAACAGGAATAGCAGGGGCTTCCAGAGGAAGGACCTGGTTAAATGACACTATCTAAACAGTAGAAATGTCCAGCCAAGTGCAAAGCGCAATATATATCAAAAGTGGGTCAAAAGGGTCTTCTTTATTGTGAATGATGAGGGACTTATATTTGTATCATTGTGTACTTAGATGAAAGTAGGGAATCAGCTTAAGGGAAATGTATGGATAATGTATGATCAAGAGTATCAGGCACACATAGCATTTGTAGCATAAGAGAATCCAGAGGTTTCAAGAGGTTCAACTATCAGATGAGTGGGTTCCATCATCAGAATAGAGGATCTGATACCTGTGAACATTAGGTAGTGCACCTTGGATAGTGCACATAAGATGGTATACTTTGGATGGTGCACCTTTAGTAGTGCACATAGGCGTTTTCACCTTACAGTGCTATTTTCTGGTATCACAAGGAGCTCAAAAATTACACAAACAAGAGAAATGATGTTGTGACAATGTTGGAAATTGTTGACTATGGATTAATAAATCAACTAATCTGTGTTTAATTTAGCATATACAATTATAATCAACTGTAATTCAGTACATAATTAAGATAGAAGCTGTGAGGGAAAAGTTCTAATGGATTTCTGCATATCATATTGCATAAGGAATAGAAAAGGTCAAATGCAGACTAAATTTTCAAAACAGCAAAAACTTCATGATAGAAATCCTTAAGAAAAACCGGCCTAAAATTTGAAATCATGAAATCAGTAAAATCAAGATGATTGAAAAAATGACAAGCCAAAAAATGAATGGAAGTTAAATAATCAATTTTGAAGATAATTCCACAATTTAAATATTCTACAATAAATTCAGAAGGAAGAGTCAAGAAGTTTGAGGCTTGTCATATTGTTTATTTGAAAGTAAAATTGTCAAGACAAAAAAAGCATAGTACAAAGTACTGTATAAATTAATAATTCAAGAGAAAACATGTTAAATTCATTAATTTTTTTTAAATTTTATAGGAAAACTTAAGCTTTATTTGTATATCCTTAGTTATACAACTACTAAGCTTTTGTTATCAAGATAGTAACTAATTATGATTTTTTGGAGTTCCGATACACTTTTGTGCATTGAATTGCATAGCCGTTTGTTGCAACCGAGATTCCATCCTTGTCTGCTGGCATATATCACAATACACAGGAGGCACTTGATGAGCTGTCCCATAATGTGTCTAACAGCATGAATCAATCTGATGGCAGTGTCAAATTACAGGCACTATCTCCTAATTAGGAGTGCTATCAATTTTACATGCTGATCCCCGCGCAAGTTATTCCATAGTCCCAAACCTTATATGGAACATGTCACCTCCTTGTGGCCTTGTGGCTTTCCCCATATTGTATATTAATTGTAGTATTCTATAATAAATAACATCTTATTCTATTCATTCTTGTCTTTTCTATTGGACTGTTGTCTTCCCCAATCAAATACTGAACAATCATTAGTTCAGTTGCAACATGTTGTTAATGACACTATAAACAGTTTTAAATACCATTTTTATCAAAATACATCAGAAATTGCGCCATTTGAACTATTTTTATATGGCCTTTGAATATTGATATTCACAAAGACTTGGTTGGATTTCCCTTTGATTTCAGAGTTTTTTCACCTTCTGCAAATGGTTCAACATCAATGTCCACCCATTCCAGATTGCCCTACCTTCATCTGACTGATCCTGGTGCAAGTTCAGTTTGGAATGACCTCATCAGCCACTCTGTCTACCTATTGAATGACTAACGCTCTCAGTCTACTATTTAAGTAGAATCATTTATCCTAATAAAGACAGGTTTATCCACATTTGTGTTGGCTTTTATAATCTTCAAGCTTTTTTCTTCCTTTTTGCCAAAAGGAACTCCTCTTTATTTATTACAGGAAATTAAGGTATGTACCCTTAATTTTGCCCTGAAGGCTAACCCAAGGCTAGCTTCAAACCACAAACCTTTTATAATAAAGGTTTCCCGCTGTGTCCTCTTAGATGTTATCCCCAAGAGCCAAACACAGTGTCGAGGGTCTGGATGTACAAGTATTCCAGCTATTTTCATCACACCTAACATCCAGTCATCGCCCAATTTGGTGCCTTTTCAATATATCATTTGACATACCAGAAATGGGAATAAACCAATATCACATGACTGTCCAGGTATCCAGCAACTCAAACCCATCCAGCACATGACCAACCCCTGGGTTTGATCCAACTAAAATCCCCGCCACAGCTAAAGCTATATAAGTCTAAAGTATTATCCAATAAAATATACTTCTTCTCTTCCTAATTCTATATTTGAAGCTTCCCCAAAAGGCGCTCCTTATCAATAGTATTGGGAAAGGAGGCAGGCATTGACTTGGGGGTCACAGGTGGCTCTATATTGAGCTGGTACACAAGCAAGAAGTTGAAATTACCTCTAAACAGTTTGGGCTTGGTTAGGTACCAGGGACCTTGTTGGTTGTATCTAATTGTGGATTTTATGTGGGCCAAAGGATATAGTTCAAGGATCTTTTGGGGGGTATAGTATTTATACTCAGGCTTTAATGGGTACTCTGTGAAATGTACAGAGCCAAAAGGAAAACCTGAGAGACAGAAATCTGCAGCAGAAGGAAAGGAGGGCTGGAAGGTCTTGTACTGAATTGATAGATGGCAAAAATAAAATAAGGCAATAGTTATGAAAGCTAATATGACATAACCTTTATTTAAAAATGGCAATACATTTATAGTGCAAGGACTGTAGGTCTATATAACACCCTGCCTCAAAACCTAGTATTTTCCATGGAGGCTTTATCAAGGTATCAGGAAATGTGCGCCAGGTGGTCAGGATGCTTGGGTTCAGAGGCGGCAAAATGGCACCTGGGTTGGGAGTTCTCTCATTGGTTGGGAATCCCAAATTGATTACCTTATTCTCTTTTTCTTGGGTTGTGGTCATGAGGTCAGTCCATGGGCCCGCACTTACTTTGTATGACACATCCTGATTGGCCACTAAGGCAGTCTTTGAGCCCATAAAGTGGATGGTAGGAATTTTGTTGCCTCCATTAGGCGTCTTGATTACTCCTCCATTTGGTGTGATAATTCCTTTGGTTTTGATGGCTTTACCTTTCAAAAAATCATACTTGGTCTTGGCTTGGGGGGATTCAATCTCAGAAAAATGCAGGTGGCTAGCCCATTGGTCCTCAGGGATGACAGCCCTTGGGGAATCAGGGCCAGGGTTCAAATCCTGTCCTTGGGCCTGGGTTTCCAGGGGAAGGAAATTGTCAATCCTGACACTCCCCTTTGCATTTTGCTTGTCTACCCCTAGAAGAAGTGTTGATAAATTGGATTAACTTTTAGCTTGATGTTGACCATTCTTTAAGAAATCAAATAGCAGCTAATCGAAAACTGCCGCATTATCTCCTGAAAATTCAAAAACCTCAGGAACTGAATCTTCCCAGGATCATTCATTGGCCTCCATATAATCAGAGGCATCCCCAGAAATTAATTGTGGAATCTTCAAGCTTCATGCTTCTCCCCAGTAAATTTTATACTCCAGCCAACCAGGAGGCTCCCTTGCTCCTGGTGGCTCTTGTTGCAACCAAGCTTTGAGACTCGCCTGCTAATGTATCTTACAATACAAAGGGGGCGCTCAATGAGTTGCCCCTTGACGTATCTAATATTATGGATTAATCTGATAGCAATATCAAATGGCGGGTACTTCATCCTAATTAGGAGCGCTAACAATTCAACTTGCTAATTCCCTCACAAATTATTACTTGGCTTCAAACTTTACATGGAACTTCCCACTATGCCACCCCCTTGTGGCTTTCCCCATATGATATATTAATCACAATATTCTACAATAAATGATACATTATTCTTATTATTCTGTCCTTTCTATTGGACTGTTGTCTTCCCCAATTCCAAATACTGAATTCTCATTGGTTCAGTTGCAACACTCTGTTGGGTGAAATATGGTCTCTTAAAAGACAAACAGCCATTTTGGGTCCCTGTTTGTCTATTTTTCTCCAAGAAAAGGTTATTCCTTCAAAAATAACTTAAATTTTGGGCATTGTTTTTAGGGTTCATCCTTTACATTATTAGTGAAAGTTAACAGTTTTATTAACTTTTTCATCACCCCTTGGTTTACAGCAGAATCGGTGGTTTACCTAGTGATTAACATATATTTTAGCCAAATTATTGCCTCATTTTGCTTTTGAAAGAAGACTTGAACCTGAAATTTGAGTTAGAAAACTCTATAACTTCTTGATTTAAACTTAAATTTTCACTGTTTCTGGTTACTTTTGACTTTGACTTTGCTACACTTCAAGTTAGAGTCCTCCCCAAGGTTCCAAAGTTGTCCTCAATCAATTTACTGCCTCTCACTACCCCTGGAGTTCTGATTTTTACTGGGTTTTTCCTACCTCACAGAATAAGAAGTTTGCTGTCCCTCTGGAGCATTCAAATTGTGTTAATCCCTGTTTTCAAATTTGTTGTCTTCACTCTGAAACATGCTCTCCTGCTCATCTGGTCTACATCCCCTGAATTGTGGACTCGTATTTCCTCCTCAACCTATTTGATGGGAGGAAACCCTGGTCAGATCTTGTACTTTTTGGATGACCTTTATGATAAGGCCCATGGTATTCTCTTCACTGGGGAGAGTCTTTTTAAAAGCCTTACCTGTGACAATCTAGAGTTTGTCCTCTCAGAGGTTGCCCCGCAGACTTCCTTCCTGAGGAAATTCTGATCACCAACCCCTTTGAGGAGAAAATCTTAGCCCCTTATCATGACATGCCACTGGCCTCAGACTACGCTCCAAAGTGCACTCCCTGGTTACTCTCAGGTATGCTGCTGATGGTGCTGAATGTCTACTTCCCTAATTGTCTCACGTCTTGTCCTTTTGGACACCTGTTTGAGCGGCCATTCCAGTGTTGCACTGGATAGCATCTTGGTGAGTCTCTTCCCCAGAATGAGAGCCAAGCTTAGTAAGGTTTTTCTCCCCTCTCTCACAATTATCATCATAAATTAATCCCTAACAACGCTTAGTTTGCCAAAGAAATGGAAACCCAAGTTATCTTAAAGCTGATGCACCAGTATTGACTATGTCCTTGTAAAGCCATATACTACAGTGGGGATCACAAATACCAGTACAATAATTTTCAAACCTGTTGAGATAAACAAAAAATCTCAGTCTAAAAATGAAAACAACTCAGACTAAAAGCAAAATCAAAGTGGATCCAAATCTATTGTAATTTCATATAAATTCCTTGATTTTTGACTTTGTTTTTAGACTGAGATTTTTTGTTTATCTCAACAGGTCTGAAAATTACTATACCCAAAGATATCCTGGACAAGTAACAAGTAAAAATTCCAGACACACTTTAAAGGCTACCAAAACTAACAACTTCTAATACCCCAAGAGAAGATGCCATGGCATCTTTGACTGCTCTCTTTTGGGCAAATATTCTTCAATAATTATTTTACAAACTATCAAAGATAAGATTAAGGAATGTTGATCCAAGTCTAATAAATTACTAGGAACCCCTTCAGGTTCTAAAAGAATTTTTCAATACCACTAAGTCTGTATGTATAAAGGTGTGGCTTAACATTCAGTTATAGAAACTCTCTCTTTCTTCACTAAGATAAATCTCTTAGGTATCCATTTTACTTGTTTAGTATACATTATTCAAAGGTATAATCAAGGTTGACATAAAAGTAAATTTAAGGATTTTAATTTTTGGAAATACAATGTATCAATTTATCTGACAATGACAAGTGTAGTACTTTTTTCAAACTTGTTGTCATCAGACAAATTGTTGTTAGTTAGCTTGAACTTTTTGGCTAGCCGAGTCCCTTGACTTTACCAACACAATAAAATATCTTTTTTACTTGGATTTGAACTTTATTCCCCTTTCTACATAATTAAATCATTCTAAAAAATATAGCTACTGTAGTAACATCAAACATAGAAATATTGTTGCTACTATCTAGGTGAATGGTGATTCTGAATCTTATCAATTATTTTACTTCTTTTAGATTTTTATACAACAAGGGGGTTTCCGGGATTTTTATGACCACTGGGTAAGGTTACAGCTACAAGAGTTTGTGGGATTAGCTTTAGCTGATCTTAACGACAAATATTTCTGTTTTCCGGCATTATTAGTGGAAATAGGATAGGCTAAGTCAAACGGTAAATAAAAATAGGACACTCAGAGAAAAGTATCCAATGTATTTTTTCTTTGAGTCTATTTTTTCTTGAACTACTATACAACTAAATAAAAAATCATGTGATCCTATATGCATAATCTTCTACCTATGATATGGATTGAGGTCAACTAAATTGAAAGTTACATTAATTTTTGTTTAAAACTAAAAAACGCTCATTGATTATTAAACATGAGGGAAATTATAAGCCTAGGCAAATCAAAAACTAAAAGCAATGCTTAACCCATTTGGAACCCTTTAGTGCGAACTCGATGTTTGATTTAAGATTACAAGTATCCAAACATCTATTTTATAAGGCATATAGATATCGCGGATTTAGCAAGATACCTCAAAGCATAATACTTAGCGTTTCTTTAAGAAATTCTTGGCCTTGATGGAATCTTTGTTCTTCTTTCTTTGGTAAGCACGAGATAGAATATCTGTTGGGGCTTCTTTGGGCTCTAGTAAAGTCCATAGCCATTCTGGGTATTCCTCATCAGCTTTAGCGATTGGGTCTGTTTGAGTTTTTAAATAGTTTATGCCCTTTAGAACTTGTCCATGAGGTGCAGAAGAGGTAGGTCTAGGAGCTAAAGCTCGGATTAGAAAAAATGTTCAAATAGAATCTCTATTGAATAAAGTTGGGTGGCTCTGGATTAAGAAATCAATGAAAATATATTTTCAGAATCTTAAAAGCGAATCTTAAAACAATACCTGATTCTTCCTGGAATCTACTAACCGTAGTAGAAAAAAGGCGAAAGCTTGATAACAAGTTGTTAACAGGCCTAATAGACTGCTGAATTCTTAACATCTCAAGATAGCTTAAATCTCAAGAAGACTAGATAAAAAGTTATTCATTTGGATGAAAAAATTTAATTCACTTTTGAATAATATAACAACTTCTAATTTTTATATATTTGGTATAAATCAGTGTAACAAAATCTGATAAGAGCAGCATTAAAATGAATATGATTTTTTAGGCTAGCAGATAGATTTTTTATAGTTATACCAAAATTTTAAGTTCAGTCAAATGTCCAGAAAATAAAGAGTAGAAAATAAAGCTTAAAAATAAATTGATTATTAATCTTCACCTGGAGTAAATCTTTTAAGCAAAATTGCCTCTCCTGTGAAAAAGACTCTTGATTCCCACTTGTATCCATTAAAAAAATAGATGTAAACTATTCCAGAAGGGGGTTGAATTATTTTTTTGGGATCGAATTTCATTTTGATTGATAAATTTTGATCAAATCATTTAAAAGTCGAGTTGCACCTTAAAAGAAGCCATTTGTTTTACTTGCAATTGTTTACAGCGATATATTCTCAATTCTTCCTAGTAAATTGAACTATACCGGTTTACTTTTTTAAATCTTGGCTACCTAAAGCAAGTGCAAACAAAACAGACGGCCCCTTAAATAGGTGTAAATTGAAAGTTGATCAAAAGATCCAAAATAATTTGGCCTGAATCAATTTGAAGTTTAGGGAAATTAAATCAGAAATAATTAAGACTAGGTGGTTGTCCCGTCCAAGAACAGAATTAAAGTTAAATATAATAAATCAATAAAATATATTTTATTGTATTTTTAGGCTTAGATTACTTATCACATGTTTAATTAAAATTTTATTTAATTGCTTTATTAAAAGTTAAATTCAATTATATTTATTTAAATTTAAATTTAAAATTGTATATTCCAACAATAAATAAAAACCAAACCTAAATAAGTGTAGTATCACTATTAAGTTTAGTAAAGCTAAACAATTTATTTTAAATTTTAGCATTTGGTTTTTTGAATCCCTTCAAAATGTAGAGCTGATCTGCAGCTTTAAAATAAGCTATTAACCATCAAAATTGGCTTAGTATTCACTGAGATACAATGATTTTAGTTTTTTAGTGTGTATTAAAAGTAAATTTAGATACAGTAGTTTTCAACCCTGTTGAGATAAACATATATTAGTCAGTTTAGAACACATGAACTCAGTCACAAAAAAAATTTCAACTGGAGCCAGTTGAAGATCAATTTACTCAATAAAGCCTCCATTTATCTAAGGCCAGAAAATGAATACAGTCAATCATACAACAAAAATAAAGCCAAATACTGAATTCCAAAAATGAGATAGCAAAAACATGGTACCCATATTCAAAATGCACACAATCCAGTCACTTCCCGAAGCATTCTACATCAAATTTGATTATGAGTGTGTGGCAAATATGATACAAACAGAGAGTGTATGAGGTTCAGTCACAAAAGTGATGAACTCAAACATAAACTGACTGTAAATCCATTGCCACCTTTGGCCTTGGATTGAACTGTTTTTCCCTGACACACCAAAAAAGGCCCAAAAGTTACAGCCAAGCCACTTAATTCTCTAGGAGATTTAGCTCATACTGTTGATGAGAGATTTGTTCTGGACTACCCTGCAGACCCCCCAGCTCTGGTTGCCCCGGCCTGGGAAAAAACACTGATCAATCTGGACTATTTGCTATCATGGTGTCAACCTCTCTTAAAAACTATCAGAAGTGCCCAATCAAATGACACTACATCAATAACCAGAAAGTCAAGTGAGTCCCAAATGCTTGGGGGTGGCCTCTAGCCAATCAGGTGGCACTGCGGAAATTAGCTTGAAACCTTCCAGTGCTCCTGGCCTTGGTCAGCAAAATTTCTCTTCCACCCAATCAAATGCAAGTCATCATGGTCAGGTGACCATCTCTTAGCAATTCATCCCCTTTTAACAATTCCAGGGGACTTTGGGTCCCCTGCTTGTCAATTTTTTCAATATATTAAAGTTTGGGAGTTTGTTGCACTTAGTTTTAAAATTTATAGTTGGTTGGAACCTCTGTTTGAGTTTCTATCATCTAAAGCTTAAAGTGTTAGTTGTTTTGTCAAACCTTACTTTGTGTCAACCCGCTTCAAACCTGGCACCTCTTCTTGGCCCTTCAAAAGAAGCTTTGGTGTATAGTCTTTGTTTCTTTTTGCTTTTGCTTTTGAAAGCAGCTCTCAAACCTAAAATTTTAATCAATTTTCAATATAATACCTATTCTTATCTTGAATTTTCTTTAATTTTCTTTGTTCTTAAACCCGCTTTTTGTTATATATCCTCCCAAGCCACCTGAGACTACCTCCAAGCCTCCAAAACCCATTCTGCTGCTTCCTGCTGGGTTTACTTGTGATAACCATATTTTCCATAAATTTTATTGTTTCAGAGACAAAAATTGCACTCTAAAATTCAGAATTTTCTGGCAAATCCAATTATGATCCTCCCAGTCTTGAAATTTGTGGTGTTTTCACTGGCCCCTTTTTGCTACTCCTTTGGACCGCATCCCCAAATTTATGGTCTTGCCTCTCTTCTTCTGCCTGCCTTATGGGGGACAACCCTTCCAGCCTCCTACACTTCCATGGCAAACTCTTCATCTCTGGGGAGGCTGTTGTCAAGAGTTTAGCCTGCAATGACTTGGACCTCCATGCTGATGATTACACTGTGCCTGTCCCCACATTTGGGGAAATGCCAATGCCTACCCCTCCTAGTTTGGATGGGAATAGCTTGGTACCCCTCCAAGCACCTGTGAAGCTGCCTTCCACTCCCACTAGTACACCCTAGTTGCTTGGTGGACTAGCGCTGATGGGGCTGAATGCTTACTTCCCATAGTTGTCCCCTGTGTCCTCCCTTTGGCCCCCCCCTCTGAGCGGCCATCCCAGTACTCCACTGGGCGGCATCCTGGTGGTTTGTCTCACTGGGATGGGAGCCAAACTTAGTTAGTTTAGCCCCCCTCTCTCACACCAACTCATTTTTTGAAAATATTGATTATTTTTGGAACTCAAATTGAAAATAGTGGATTTCAGGAGTGAATCCACCAAAATCTATTCAGAGAACTACAGCATTATTTTCAATGTACACACTTCTAAATTTGGCCATTTACGTCTGAGAGAATATCTCAAAAAGGGAACACACACTTAAATAAAATTAATTTTCTAGAAATTCTTTGCTTTTCTGTTTATAATAGAATTTTTACTGCTTTTTTTAGTATGAGTATTCAAGTGAAGATAACTTTGATGTCATCAAGGAGCAGTACCAGGGGCTACTCCAAGCTCAGGCTTCAGGTCAAGAGAGCGCAACAACTGTGTTTCCCATCTATACCCAGTTTAATGCTAGCCGTGAGAAGGATGAGTTGTATGTGTCACCAGGCCCATCCATGGGTGGCTTTTCCAATAGCCAATATGGTGCTCCCCAAGACCAGGCCCAACCTGAGCCTTTGCCACATTTTGGAGACTCTGAAACTGTGGCCCCTTCCAATCAGATCCAACCATTTTCTGAGAGTTTGGGCCAATCAGAGCAAGCCCTTCCAAATCTGGGTCCCCTTATTCCTCAAGTCCGCCAAAAACGGCAAGTCATCACCAATGAGGTGGTAGAGGAGATTGTGAGCCTCAAGCAGAGTGGCGTAAATTTTTCCAAAATTGCCACTCAGCTTCAATTCACTGAGGCAGTTATCAAGCAGGAGTTCCGAGTCCTCCTGAAGAGAGGTGGTACAAAGCTGGCCAAGAAGCCAAAGAAGCAATAAGATTCTCAGATCAAGGAGATGTATCCTATAATGCTTGTCCTACTCCAGCAGGATCCTTACCTCTGCTTAACTGAGGTCTGCCACCTACTTGGGCTCAAGGGCATTTTCATTGCCTGCCGCACAGCGCAGCTCTGGATTCATGAACTTGTAGTCAGTGTTATGATTCTGACCAATTGGCCAGCTAATAAGTTGGATGATGACTCTGATTTGCCCTGTGACCTGGTGATTAGTGCCACCATCATCCGCTGCCTGTCCTCCATTTATGACAATGTCATATTTATATCCTATTATAAATTGTCATTGCAATTTAATGATTATGGTTCCCTGGAAAAAAAGAACACCCCAAGGATAAAAAGAAGGAATCAGAGGGAATTGTGATTGGTGCGTTACTTGCAGTTTTCCCAAAAGGGACTGTTTTCTACCAAACCATGACCAGCTACACCAATGGGTACTGGTACAGAAAATTCCTCTCAGACTTGATTGCCACCTGGAGCTCAGCCAATTTAAAGGCCAAGATCTTCCTGAGCCACCAGATGGAGTGAACTGAAGTGGCCTCTGAGAAGATCAAATCAGACAGCCACAATGTCTCAATTTTCCCTGCCAGGCATGCCAATCTACACCTGGGAGATGTGTTGTTCTTCAACATTGGAGACATCATTTGTGGGTGCAACCCCACAACCTTCAGCCAGGTGGTTGGTGCAGCCAACAACCACACTGTGCTGTTTCCCTGCCAGAAGGTCGCCAAGATGTTTACCAAGATGGCCTTGAGTGCTTTCAGCAGCAGCCAATCATCAAAGGACCCCCAGATTCCCCTTGCAATTCCCTGGTGTACAAGCCAATCACTGTCCTCCCTGAGTCAGAATATGATGCAATGTACAATCAACTTCTCCAAGCCAAACAAGGCAACCAATTACCTCTGGGCTATCCAGCCGCCCTAGTCCCCGGCCAACCAATCCTGTTGTTTGGAACCCATCTCCTCAGCCAGTCAAGTCCTCTCCCCTCAACCCAATCTGCCACCTAGTTTGCCCTGCCCAATCCAATTCCCCCAATAAAACTTGCCCCCTGATAATTTTATTTATTTAACTTTTACTTATTTTTTAATGTGATAATATATAGTTTACATTTAAATAAAGTGATGATTGATTTTTATTATGCCACAAGTTAAATTTGGCTACTTTAACAATTATTAATTCTATTGTTTTCTATGATAACTTTAATATATTTGAAGCACTGCACTCAAGTGAATTTTAAAAACTACAAGTGCTATGGACCAGCCAATCAGAATAGACGTACATGTGGTGGCTTTGTGTTTGGCTCAGACCAGACATGCCTCAGTTATTGTACCCAGTTTAACTTAATGAAATAAGCCTGTAGAAAATAGGAGACATCTTTGTGTACAAATTGGTACAAGACTTGTGGTCAATATAGCACCAGAGAACCCAGTGGTCCTGTGCTAGATTGGCTACAAGTTGGCATGCCAATTTGCACATAAAGACGTCTCCTATTTTCTACAGGCTTATTTCACTAAGTTAAACTTGGTGCAATAACTGAGGCGTGTCTGGTCTGAGCCAAACACAAAGCCACCACATGTTCGTCTATTCTGATTGGCTGGTCCATAGCACTTGTAGTTTTTAAAATTTACTTGAGTGTAGTGCTTCAAACATATTAAATTTATAATAGAAAACAATAGAATTAATAAAAATAATCCATCTCAGCACATATATCTATGGAATATATGATCTACATATAACCCATGAATGTGGCTATCCTTTAATAAATATGTACTTTGGGTCAAACTTGGCATACTGATTCAAGAACAAATCATGTTTTACTTGGACAAAATATGCTGTTCATGATACTAAGAATGGGTTGGTATATACAATAAATATACATAATATCAATATCAATATCAAATGAATAGTATTACTTAAAGCTAATAAAATAATAATGAAATCTGAAAATTTATTAAATCTCTATTAGATACATTAGAATTGATATAATGTATTGGGATATTTTATTGGTATACAAAGGGTTGGGATAAGTACAAGGAAAACATGGCATAATTGGAGGCAATGATAAAGGAATTGGTTGCAGTGGTGGCCAAAATCAAGGAGGTCAATCAAAAGGCAAAGGACATTCTAAAAAAGATGGTGTTAGAAGGCAATAAACTTGACAGACTTACCGTGAAAACTGTGAAGAAGAAGATTTCCAATAATACCAACAAACTTGAGCCAGGGTCCTAAACATACAAAAAGATGTTCTTGCTGATCTACAGTTCAATCCACATGGGTTTACAACTGCAGAGGCGTGATCAAAGGACCCTAAGATGTTTGAGCAGCTAAAAAATAAAAAGAAACAAAAACCAGCAGAAGATAACCAGAAACCAGCTAGTGACAAGTCCTGTGAAGCAGCCCCTGTAAAGGGGGTAACAGGTAAAGATATGGAAGAAGGTATAAAATAAAACATCAAATAAATAAAAAGATCTTACTAACTTTTTATTTATTTAGAAGAAACAGAAGGAGAAGTCCACCAGTATCTAAGACTGTACATATTGCAAACATTCTACAGCAACTATGTTCCCCACATAGGGCGTCAGCTGGTACTGACGCCAGCTGCCGCCTCTGAAATGATTAATAAATTAAAAAAATTATCCTATGAAACAAGAACAGCTTACATCACTCCAACCAAAGCAAGACAACACCAAATGGCAGGTCTTGGCTTTGGCTGCGGCCCCCAACCTGCAACTTGGCCAGTATGTTCCAGATATTGGCTTCTGCAAGCTCTTTGTCATTATTTTCTGAGATTTCATCCAAACTATGCCGTACCAAAACCTACCCAAGATGGAAAGAGGACAAGAAGAAGTCTGTTTCTGTTACCTGACCAAGCACACACTATCACATATCCTAAAAAAATTTAAAGAAAAAATAACAAAACTTAGCTATAGTTCCACTGCCGTCATGCCTGCTGCTGTAGGTGTAGGTGTCCTTGGAGACTTTGGGGCCTCCTGGTGCTCTAACAAGAATGATATACCAAAAACAATGGAAAAAACCTTTGCCACTACATTCTTTAAGAATGAAATTAGTACCCTATATAATAAAATTTGTGGGTTCTCTGCCCTGTTCTCAGGGCAGAGACTTCACTTGATTGTTTACATAGTTCTTTTTGCACTGATGTGGCTTAAAGAAAAAGCCTGCAACTGGTCTGATGTGATAATAAAACTGGATGTAGTACGCCATTTACTAGACAGAAAAAAATTGCCCCTGGATACAGTTCAATAGAGCATGTTATTCAGTATTCAGTTATTCTTGCTGCCACCTATGGGATGGCTGCTCCACCAGAAAAAAATCCTCCTGGCCAATTGTATCACAATGCTCCTGTATTCTACCTGCCGCAATTTATTTAGTACAGGTCCAATGTCAACATATGCTTTGTCAATAGAAATTACTAGTCTATTTCAACGCACTATCCTTGAATTCCTCTGCTCCCACCCCCAATAAAAGTCTACACACAAATACTATTTTAATTTCTATATATCTTTTTTAAATATTATTTTCTCAAACCATCTATATTCAACAAATAAATACATACTTTAAATTCAGAATCTAAACGTAAAAATGCAGGATTTTCAAATCCTTGATCCAAATTTTGAATTGCTTTTGCGGGCAACTTAGCTGAGTGAAAATTAAATTATTTTATAAAATCAACCATTCAAATTGAATTTTTTTGGTTTATTTAAATTGGCAAATTTCAAATCTCTTGAGCAGATAACTCAGCTAACAAAAGACAAAACTCAGCAAACAAATGCAGAATACATGAATAATAAATGCAGGATTATAATGTACAATTTGAGATTTCCTGTATTTTAAACAAATCATAGACATCATGTAAAGCTTGAAAAACTGAAATTGCGGGATTTTCAAATCCAAGAACTGAATTCCATATAAAAATGAGGTGAATTTGAAATAAATATAATTTATGGATATCTCAAAAAGGATGCCAAAGGATCTAGAGTGGATGTGTGCTAATTCTTTTAGGAATCATAGGCATTCTCAAATATCACCCTATTCCATTTTAGGACGGCTAAAATTTAGATCATAATATTCACCAACTTATCATACTTAACAGTAAAATTTAATTAAAATATACACTTCTCTTTTTGGGTTTAATTTTTTAATAAAAATATATTATGCCTTCTTTTAATAACAACCAAATAAATGAGCCATTCCCTGGCCTTGACAAAATTATGCAGGGCTATGCTGGGTCTTCCAATAGTGAAGCCTATGTCTATGGTCACTCCCAACCTGCAGGCTTCTCTGTAAGCACTACCCAGGAGTGTGTTCTTTCTCCTGTGTCCTCAAGCATGGTACTGTTTGCCCATCACACACAGGCAGCTGCTAACCCAGATTGCATATCAACACTAGCATCCAGAATTGGTCAAGTGAGCCAAGGGGTCACCCAGAGAACCCAGAATCCAGAAACAGCCAGTCAGATGACACTGTCTGGTTCTCAAGGCGGACACACCCTGCCTCTAGCCAATCAGCTTGCAAGACACAGAAGAAAGCTAATTACCCCAGAGATTGTACTCAAAATGGTCAAAAAACAAGGGATGCTTATGTCCCTTGGGGAAATTGCGGCTGTGATGGGGTTTACAAAGTCCACTGTGGCTGCAACCCTGCAAGCCCACGCCAACTGTGGCCCCCTACCAGAAAGACCCTGACTGATGCCTGTTCTTCAACTGAAGGTGAAAAACCCCACCCCCTCATGATGGCTATTATAGAGCGTGACCCGCGAAAGCCCCTGGTCCAGGTCTGTCTCCAACTGGGACTCCAGAGCATTTTCACCAATAAGAGAACAGTGAATTTGTGGATGCAAAGAGTTGTGGTTGCTGCCAGACTCTTATCCAATCAGGTTCTCAGTGGCCCCATTTTGGTGGATACTGTTTTAAATTGCGCAATTAATGCTATTTTGATATGGCCTTCAAATATTGATAGCTGTAAAGATTTGGCTGGGTTTGCTTTTGATTTTGGATATTCCTTGCCTTCTGTAAATGGGTCTGGTTTAATATCCACCCATTCCAGATTATTGTACCTGTCTGTGATTAATCCTGGTATGACCTCATCCCAATATGACCCCCTCAGCCACTCTGTCTTCCTAATGAGTGATCACTGTCCCTTGTCTACTATTTAAAGTAGAATCATTACTCCTAATAAAGACAAGTTTATCCACATTTGCGTTGGCTTTAATAATCTTCAAGCTTTTTCCTGTCCTTTCTGCCAAAAGGATTTTTACATCTTGTTTTCCAGGAAATTAAGGTATGTGCCTTTAATTTTGCCCCAAAGGCTAACCCAAGGCTAGCTTTGAACCTCAAATCTTTTGTTATAAAGATTTCCTGCCGTGTCCTCCTGGATGTTGTCCCCAGGAGCCAAACACAACAAAATGGTGCTCACTACAGGAGCTGCAAGCCCCTTGGTTACCCTGTTCCCACGCACATTCTCTGATCCTTCTCCCTTTGTTTCTGAAGTACCCAATCAACCTAAAGTTTCTAGTCCCCCTCTAGAAGAAGACATCACCAATGCCCTCTCAAATCCTATGGTATTGGTTCTGTCTCCTGGGCCCCCTTCCAGCTTTCTCTCTCATATACAAGCAAGCTTGTGCTGTTGCCTGCTCCCTTCTTCATTCTGGCACTGTGACAATGCACACTATCCCTGGCCTCTGTCCTGGGTACGCTTCTGAAGACCTGTACTCCTTCCTTTTGGACTTTGGTCTCCCCTTGCGTTGATGAAATCCATGGATATGATTGGTGTGTTGGTCAACCAGCTCATCCAACCTACTCTAGTTCACCACCAACTTGCCTTAGGATCCAAGAATCAACTATTGAATGCCGTAGCCACCGCTGTCTCAAATAACCATGCTCAAAATATGGCCTATCAAGAATGGTCCCACAGCCTCTTTGCGTGTATTTCTGACAACCATTGCAACTCACTGGTGTCACAGAAGTACTTAACCTCCTCCCTGAACTCCCTTTGTTTCTTGCTCCCTGGATACATGAAGGATCAACTATGAAAATTGGATGAACATCAGGCAGCGTGGCATGAGCAAATCAAGGCCTTTCTGCTAAACCATTGCCAGGATTTTGAGACTCTGGTTAGTGAGCTTAATCAATTCAGGGAGCATGTCAACTAGCAACTTGAATTGATAGGAGCTCATGTTGATACTTGGGGCGGCCATCTACAGCATCAATACAGTCTAGATAAGGCTGCACTAGGCAACACTCTATACCAGGTGCAAAATTATGTAGATGACAGGGTAGCGTCTATTGAGGTGACTCCTCCTGCTCCTCCTGTTGAGGCCCCATCTGATTTTGAAACCAAGGTATGGGAGGCAATTGCTGAACTCAAGGCTACCACTTGACGTCAAGATTCTGTTCAGAACCCCCCTCCAGTCAAACCAATGCCTGACCCTTGTATTGCCTCCCTCACTGATCAGTTGGCTACCTTACAAGGTGAAATCAAGTACTTAAGACAGTGCCTCTCTAATTCCGAGGATTCTTTGTCTGAATCTGAAGATGAAGAAGAAGGTGAAGTCATTAATACTCCCGCTCATGACAATCATGATTGTTGCCCTTGTCTGGAAGGTCAACCCCCGGTCAACTGTGCGCGTGCACTATATCAACTTGCAGAAGTGACAAATGATGTAGCTGATAGGAAAGACACATTGGAAAGAGAGGTTCAAAACTTCTCCTGTTTTACCAAGACACTGAATGGACAAGTTGTCCCCTTGGTTGCTTAGGCCACTTCTCTGAATACTCAATCAATGGGATTTCTGGCACCTTGGCAGTACAACAAATCAAGATTGACAAATTTGGGACTGCTGTTGCCACTGCTAGGGATATTAGTGGACAGAACAGCTCTACCTTGGACACTCTAGAGGAAAGCCTTCAACTTCTCTGGGCTAGATAACCTGCTGCTGAATCCAAGTTTGGAAGCAACCCTCATATTAACGTCCTCAACCCTGGTGAAAACAGTCAGTCCTTGTCCATTGACCCAAACTACAAACCAATCTTTAAGAAGATATTTGATCCAAAAACCTCTACCATTGCCGCATTTCTAACCATTTACAAAACTGCAATGCATAGGGCTACTGAAAGACTCAAAAAGGAACACATCTTTATCTGTCTGCATCCTACGTGCCAAGAAGTAGTAGTCCCCAAGCTCCCCTCTATTGTCACTTGGGAGGACATGAAGCACCTCCTTATTGAAGAGTTTGGGGGAGATCTCAGCTTGGAGGTTAAAAAGGATGCATTTATGCACATTGCCTTTAATCCCAAGGAAACCCTGGCTGAGTTTGCAAATTGTTTCTACATTGAAGGCCAGCAGTTAATCACCAGTTGACAGTTAACTCCTTGGGAAGCCTACACGGCTTGCTCAAATACTTTGAAAGTAAGCCAGCTTCTATGCCTACACTTTAAGGCACACAAGGCTTCACCCACTTCCATGAAGAGTATTAAGACGCTCTTACAAGACATGTATTTGACCAATGGAGGTACGGTGGTACATGAAACTAAAGCCAGCAATGCTGGGACTACCTCTTGTACGCCGCACATAATGACCCTGGGTGCTGGTGGACAGGCTAAAAGGCAAGGTTTCCATAACTGTGGCCAAATTGGGCACCACTTGCGTACTTGCACTAATCCCCAAGTGGAAGGTTGTGATCCCAAGAAACAGACAGGAAAAGAGAGGTCAGCTTAGAAATAGAGACACTCTCTGCTGATCAATCTCCCCCTGATCCTCTGTCTGATGAGGAAGCTCCCTCTTCCTCTGGCCCAACTATCCTTCATCTATTTCACAATCTCTCCAGTGATTCAGAGCCTGAAGATTCTGATAGTTATGGCTATTTTGTTCTGGCTGTCCCAGAAACCATCCCTGTACCATAAAAAATTTGCTCTGGAAAGACCACCACCACTTCCTGAGTACCTACTAGTGAAGCTAAATCCATGGTGGCACACCCTTACCTAGCTCAAGCCCATCAAACACCTGTCTTGGTTGATTCTTCTGAGGAAGCAGCCAAGCTAGCCAAAGCTCTCTTTCAAAATGTGACTGTATCTCTCCTGATAAAGACTGTATATAAGGAAATTTCTGCGTTACAGTGCATGTTAGCTAAATGGGAAAAGGAGCTAGAGGCTGCACAAGATGTGTTGACAGTCTTTCCCCCCTTTGGGAAAGGTAAAAACCGCATGGAAGTATCAATCCAAAATGTTAATATCAAAGCCATCTTGGACACAGGTTCACCAGTCAACGTAGTGTCTTCAAAACTGATGAAGAAACTTAAGTTGCCCCCTGACCTCAACTGCACACAGTTGTATGGCACAGCTGGCATGGTGCAAACACGGGCCATTGGTGCCTACTCCTCTCTATCCATGAGGTTTGGGAAACTCCTAATTGCGTCCCCCACTGTAGTCCTTGAGAACAAAAGCTATGACCTCTTGGTTGGAACTCAATTCCTCTGAGAATATAATGGGATTGTAAACTTACGAGATGGATACCTTTTGCTCTTAGTATATGAGGTTCCTTTGATTTTTGAGGAACCTCCACGCCTCCCAGGAAAGCTTCTTAAAAATTTTGTGCTTGAGTACCCTACAGGTATCTTCTCTCTCAAGTATAGGACTCACTTCTCCAACATGTGCACCCCTCCTCCTTCTTGCCCTGCGGAATAAGGGGTACCCCTACTAGCACTAGCGGCTATCACCATTCCCCTGGGCTCTCAAGTGGTGATTGATTTCCAGATTTCTTATGAGATGCCTGAAAAGTTGTTCTTGGAACTCTACTCACCTGAATCCCTAAGCCGTAAAGAGCCCTGCCTGTGTCCTGGGATTCTAGATCAAACCCACAAAGAGCCCGTACAATTACTGCTTGCCAACCTGACGGCCCTGCCCATGCAGGTGACCCAAGGCCAGGTTGTAGGGCATGGTTGTATACTGGGAGCAGAACAAGTGGCCTCCCTCTACCCCTTCAGAACTTTTAGTGATTTCAATCTACCTGAAGACAATCCTCAAGTCCTCTCCTTGTTCACCGCTGCCAATTTCCCTCAGCTGTCTCCTGTTCAACAAAAAGACGTGTTAGACCTGCTCAATCAGTTTAGCAACATCTTTGCCTTGGGACCTACAGACTATGGTCTGGCTAAAGGAGTCATCCATCAGATTGATACTGGGGATGCAGCCCCTTTTTGTGCCAAACCATACCGCTGTAGTAGGGTAGAGGATGCTCAAGTGTCTAAAGAACTCAAACAACTTCTGAACGCTGGGCTACTGGCTCCTTCCCAGAGTCCTTGGGCTTCCCTGTTACTGATTCTCAAGAAGAAAGATGGCGGACATCACATTGTAATGGACTGTTGCCGCCTAAACTCCCTCACTAAGAAAGACTCATACCCCCTACCCAGAATTGACAATGCTCTCAGACAGCTGGGTGGTTCCAAGTTTTTCTCAGCCATGGATCTTGCCTCTGGGTACTGGCAGGTTGACTTATCCCCTGAAGATTGAGAGAAGGCCGCACATATCACCTCAGAAGGCCTTTTTGAACCCACTTGTATGCCACAAGGACTCTGCAATGCCCCTTCCACATTTTAACGGGCTATGGACTCCATCCTACGAGACCTAAAGCTCTCTTGCATCCTTGTGTACCTTGATGACATCACCGTATTCAGCGCTACCTTTACCAACCACTTGGAACACCTCAAGGCTGTCTTCATCAAGATTTGCAAAGCTGGCTTGAAACTCAAACCCTCCAAGTGCTCCTTCTTTAAGGAACACCTTGATTTCTTAGGTCATGAGGTCACTCAAACTGGAATCTTCCCCATGAATAACAAGGTGGAAGCCATTGACAAGATGCTACCTCCCACAAATCTTTGAGAGGTTCAAATATTTCTTGGTATGATGGGCTACTACCAACAGTTCATACCTGATTTTTCTGAATTGAGTGAACCCCTTGTCCAGTTGTTTTGCAACGTCCCCTTTGAATGGACTGACAGCCAACAACAAGCATTTGAAGCGTTGAAGGCCAAGCTCAAAGAGGCTCCTATCTTAGTCTATCCTGATTATGATAAAGAGCTCATCTTGTATACTGACGCTAGTGGAGTAGCTGTGGGTGCCATCCTCACCCAACTTGACAAGGAAGGTGTGAATTGACCTGTATCCTACTCTTTGAGGGTCCTCAATAAGCACAAGAAGAACTACAGTGTCACTGAGAAGGGATGTTTGGCGGTGCTGCATGCAGTGAAACAGTTTCAGCACTACATTTATGGGACCCACTTCACGGTGGTCACAGATCATTCCTCCCTCAAACGGCTGAAATAGCTAAATGAGCCTGAAGGTCAATTAGCTTGTTAGGCTCTGCATCTACAAGGGTATGATTTCACTATGATATACTTTCCTGGGGCCCAACATCAGAACGCTGATGGCCTGTCAAGGATACCAATTCTAGATATTTGCCCTGCTGATGCTGATTGCCTATACAAATTAATAGGGTATCCTGACTCTTGGACCACTGAGCCAGAAGACATCCACTTGGCGTTATAGACTCTATCCAAGGACACTGTAATTTGTGATAGACAGCTCTTCAAAAAGGTTAACAATGCCTACCTACCCTACATCTTCCCTAGCATGAGGATAGCCATTATCCTTCAAGCTCACATTGACACTGGACATGGAGACATAGCAAAGGCTCATGACTGGTTGTGCAAAAACTTCTATTGGGAGAACATGCACATCCTGATCCCTGATGTCCTTGCCTCCTGTCATTCCTGTCAACTCCAACGCCCTTGCCTGTCCCAACACCAGTTCAAGCTCATCCCTCCAAAGCATGCCTTCCACACAGTGAGTATTGATGCTGTTGGGCCTTTCCCTTGGTCTAGGTCAGGATGTTGGTTTATCTTAGTTGCTGTGGACCATTTTAGAAAATGGGTCAAAGCCAGAGCAACAAAAGATATAACTTCCAAGACCACGGCTACTTTCTTGCTGCAGGACATCTTCTATTGACATGGCTGCCCTCAAGTCCTGCTGTCTGACAATAGTACCAACTTCAATGCTCGCCTCATCACTTCTATTTTCAAAGCTATGGGGACCCACCAATTGTTCTCTGCACCATATAATCCCTCAACTAATGGGACTTTCAAACAAGCAAACTCCACTCTTGTGTCCATAATGAGGAAGCTCACACTTTTGGACGCTGCCAATTGGGATATGTTCCTCCCTGCTGCCCTCTTTGCTTACTGTCTCAGTAAACACCAAGTGACTGGAAAGTCCCCTTTTGCCATGTTGTATGGGCGTGAAGCCACCACCCCCTCAATCTTGGGACCCCCTTGATCAAAGTTGATGTGTCTGCAAATCCTGAGGCCCATGTTAAAGACTTAACCAATTGTATCATCAACATCCAAGCAACAGCGTATTCCACTACTTACAAGGTCAAGGCGCTGGAGCTCCTCATCCAATGCTGCTAGAGCCCCCCTCCCTGAGTATCAGATAGGCGATCTAGTCCTCTACTACCAGAATTGTACAGGTAGCAGAGCTCATAAGCTGGATTCCCTTTGGATTGGGTCTTGTGAGGTCACCTTTAAAAAGGGTGTTAAGTATACCGTGAAACTACTGTCTTCTGGACGTCCTTTTGCCCGCATTCACTCCAAATTTCTCCGCAAATATCAACTCTCTGTGTCCAATCTTGAGGGGGGAGATGTCGTAAATTGCGCAATTAATGCTATTTTGATATGGCCTTCAAATATTGATAGCTGCAAAGATTTGGCTGGGTTTGCTTTCAAATTTAGATATTCTTTGCCTTCCATAAATGGGTCTGGTTCAATATCCATCCATTCCGGATTATTGTACCAGTCTGTGATTGATCCTGGTATGGCCTCATCCCAACGTGACTGTGAGAGAGGGGGGCTAAACTAACTAAGTTTGGCTCCCATCCTGGAGGGAGGATCCACCAGGACGCCATCCAGTATAGGACTGGCATGGCTGCTCAAAGGGGCATCCATAGGGAGGATGCGGCAAACACCCAGGGAAAGTAAGAATCCAAACCCATTAAGATCATTCCGCTGAGCAACCAGGATGCACACTTAGGAGTGAGCTCTGGGGTGCCCACGTCTCCCTCTAAAACCAGGACGGGCAGGTCCTCAGAGGGAAGGGACGTGGAGTAGACCAGACTGAGGGGTGTGGCAGGGACTGTTTTGGTGGTAGAGAGGTCAAGGTCATTGCAGGTCAGGCTTCTCACCACATTATCACTAGTGGTGTATATACCCTGAGCGCGTGCAGGGATATATTCAAACATATTCAAGAGCTGGTCAGGATTTGCACCAACTCAGAGGAAAAAATCAGCAATACATCCCCAAAGATCTGGAGAGGTAGACCAAATCATCAACAGAGCTGGTGCCAAGGTGAAAGCCACGAACTTGGCCAGAGAGACTAACATGTTTGGGATCTGGAAGAGGAGCCCAGAAAATGCAGATAATTTCATTGTCTTTAACCCTTAAATTAAAAACTGAAGACTCAGGAGCAACCAGAAGGACTCTGTAAAACCAGTGGGGAATAGAGAACAGCAACCACAGTTTAAACAATTTTTAAAGTGTATATGAAGACTTATCAAAGTGTATATAAAACTTATCAAAGTGTAAATAAAGCTCAAGTGCAAGTGAAAGCAAATTGAGCACAAAATTAAACTTATAGTAGGTAAATAATGAATTCAATACTAATCTTTAAAATTGAGTCACTTTCTCTAAGCAGAAGAGGAAAGCTTCAACTTTAACGTTGACAACGCAGGCAAGTACTTTTGGAAGAAGCAGAAGGGTCCAGGAGGCAAGGGGAAGGTAAGGTAAGAAGAAAATTTTACTAAAAATCTTAGAGAATTGTAGGGCCAGATAGGAGACCCAAAAATTAACTAAAATTCTGATAGAGAAAGCTTAAAACTTTAATTTGAAAAGAATGAGCAAGCATGGGACCAAAAGTCTCCTGTCTTGCTTTAAGGGACAGACTTCAAATTTGAAAGGTCACCTGACCCAGAAAATGGGTCTGATTGGCCAGAAGAGAAATTTTGTGAGGGCTTATCCATTGAGTTGGAGGGTTTTGCAATAATTTCTGGCTTCCTCTCTGATTGGCTGGCCATACTGGAATGATTTAAATCAGCATTCAATCCAGTTGGATTGGAATTTGATGGTTTAGCAGTAGCGCAACCTGTATGTTTGGACTTAATTAATTTTAAATGTGGTTGAGCCCAAGCCAGAAGGTAATCCAAATTAATTAGGGATTCCTCCCAAGTGGGGACAGAGTCCAAAGCGTCATTATTTACCACTTGAGAAGGGTATGCCAGCACAAATATCTCATCAATTGTGTGGGCTAAATCTTCAAGGGAATTGAGGGGCTTGTCTGGCTTCTGAGCAGATTTTTTTGTGCGGCATGGAAAGATTGTCCTATCCAAGGATAAAGGGGGAAGTGACTTTACAGTGACCCCCTCAGCCACTCTGTCTTCCTAATGAGTGATCACTGTCCCTTGTCTACTATTTAAAGTAGAATCATTACTCCTAATAAAGACAAGTTTATCCACATTTGTGTTGGCTTTAATAATCTTCAAGATTTTTCCTGTTCTTTCTGCCAAAAGGACTTTTACATCTTGTTTTCCAGGAAATTAAGGTATGTGCCCTTAATTTTGCCCTGAAGGCTAACCCAAGGCTAGCTTCAAACCTCAAATCTTTTGTTATAAATATTTCCCGCTGTGTTCTGCTGGATGTTGTCCCCAGGAGTCAAACACAACAGATACTGACCCCTATGATTCTACCATCATCATTTTTATCAAAGGGAGGGCAATGAGGGCCCGTAATGATGTAATCTTCCTGTCATATGCCAAGATTTTGGAAAGTATTCAAGATTATGGAGAAAATCGTATACAATCTGACGTTCACAATTGTGGGCCAATCTTGTATCAATTTGTTGGGGTTTTATTGGCAGTTTCCCCATTGGGTGTCAATTATTACTCAGTAATATCAAACACCGCAGATGGGTATGCCTATCAGACAGAGCTCAAGGTCATGCTAGAGGAGTGGGCTACCCAAAACGCCCCGTACACAGTTGTACTGAGTGCAGAGACAGAGCAGCAGGAATGGGCAACCCAAGAAATCTGGCCTGAAGTATATATGTTGGTCCTATCCTATCAACCACGCCAACATGCATCTTGCAGATGTATGTCTCTATAATTTTGATTCCGCACTCAGGCGCTTAAAGCCTGCCACATATAATAAACTGTGCACCCAAATTGATAAGGGTTATGAGATTTTCACTTTCTTGTTTGTCCAGGACCTATCAGATCTTGTTATTTTCTATGCAAGTGATAGTGATAAGTCCAGAAAGGACTCCCCCACGCCAATCTATTTGTTTCACCAAGCCCACATATGTGATGGAAGAAGAATTTGAGCAATTAAAGCACTCAGCTTGTGCTACCCATTACCAGTCAACCAACCCTGCCTCCTCAACCCCCCATCTGTCAGGGATTCAACCAGTGGGGGTTTCCTGAGAGCTTGCGGGCCAACAGCCCGTGGGCCCAGAAGGGAGAGCCCACCACAAGATTGGGGCTAACTTCACAATATAAGATAACAATTTCCCAAAGACTGCCCAAGGTCTGCTTACAGGCACCATAGAATCAATCAGTCCAGTGAGGGTGATATAAATCACCCCAAATATCTGGATGGAAGTAGATTCATTAGTGGCAAAGGATTCTTGCAGGTGGTTGGGCCGCAGGGTGAGGGGCGGTGTCATTGGAACCAAATATGCAGGCAGGAAATTATACTTATTGCGGAATAGCAGAGGGGGCCGGATAATTTTGGTGCCTTCTCTGTAAAGGACTTCTGTCTCTCTAGTTCTAGCTTCAGGGTTGTGGATTAGGATTTCCTCTAGAGTAAGCTCCAAATATGCCAGGTTGGGTGGGTACTCGGTGAAATGTACTGGGCCAAAGGGAGCTCCTGGTGGATGGTAAAGGTTGGGCAGTTGGTCTGTGGTTTCTTGGGGTAGGTAGGTGTGGGGAGCAGAACCGCAAGACATAGGCTGTAAATGAAGTAGAACTAATCACAAATAAGGTATGATCTGGTTGAACCAAAGGTTCATGTCACTTTATTGCAAGAATGGCAATGGGTATCTTCCTGGCGGTCCAGGGTATAAGTATGCCCATCTGTCATGGTAAAACTTTCACAAATTCCCTTGGCCCAGGTTTTTCCATTTAAAGGTCTTCCCAGTCCTTGGTGGCATTCATTGTAGGGGTTATTCCATTAACTGGCTCTAACTGAGAATTCTCAAATTCCCTAGTCAGGTTGTGGGATTGGTTGTCTCTGGGTGGCCTGTATTCTATGAGAGGGTTCTCTGTTTTCCCTTCAGCGTGGGCCCAAGTTATTTTGGGATCTATGGCTGGACCCGCCCACTGATTGGTTGCGTTAACAGGAACCTTTAGTGTGGGAAGTGTTGATGTAGGTGATTTTGATTCATCAAGTTTCAAAATATTTTCTGAAGTCAAATCCTGCTCTGGTTTGAGTCCAAAAAACTGCGGGCGGCTGGCCCTGCGGACTGGCGGCCTGCGGGGTGTTGGGGTTCAAATCCTGTAGTTGAGGCTTTTCAATAAGCATAGTTGATAGGATTTTGTCACTTGTGACATCATCCCCTTCTCTTCCGTTGTCCTCCTCCTTCCTGGTCCTCTTTTCCAAGTATTGCTGTATGGCTCCTTGTGCTTTAGGTAGGTTGGAGGCCGGTTCCCAGGTGCTTTCTTTGGGGGGATAACCTACCCATTTGACATAGTACTGTGGGGTCTTGTAGTGGAGGCGGTGTCCATGGATGTACTCTATTTTGTATTTGATTGAGCGTCCCTTCTGGATGGGTGGAGGGTTGGTCTTGATCTTCTGATGAGGGAGGGAGGTTCCTTCTTTCTTGAATAGTAGTGACCAGTGGAATACATTGTGGATTTTCCAAGTAGGCAGCTTCTCTAGTTTGTACGCCATTTCTCCTATTTGCTTTATGATCTTGTAAGAGCCACAGCAGCAGTGGGCTAGCTTCCTACTGGGTACGTGTAGGGGAACATTCTGTGATTCAAGGTAAACTTCATTGCTTATTTACAGAGGTTTCCTGGGGACTCTTTTCTTGTTGGCAAATGTTTTGTAGGTCTTAACAGCGCAGGTCAAGTTCCTAGACAGGTTTATTGGATGGTATGTATTTGTTCAATCCAAGTTTGTCCTGCTGTATTCTGTTTCTTGCTGCCAATGCTAGGGTCTCATGATGGATAACCCATAGTTGGCCCTGAACAGAGACATCCCACTGGAGGTGTGGTCTTTACTATTGTATGCAAACTGGGCCATGGGAAGCATGTTGGCCCAATTGTCCTGGTTAGTGTTGGCATAGCATTGGAGGTATTGTTCCAGGATTTGGTTGACCCGTTCAGTTTGTCCATCTGTGTGCAGGTGGTAGGAGGTCAACACACAACGTTTTATTCCAAGGTCCTTCATCACTTGGGTCCAGTAGTGGGAAGTGAACTGGGGTCCTCTATCAGTGATGATTTCTTCCAGAGTGCCGTGTTATGTCAAGATTCAGTTGTGGAAGTGTCTTGCAGTCTCAGCTGCTGTGTAGTGGGTGGTGGTCGGGAGAAAATAGGCCATTTTTGTGAAGCGGTTGACCATGAACAGGATTGTGTCAAAGGATTTCAAAGGGGGGAGCTCTACTATGTAGTCCATTGACACTGACTTCCAGGGGTCAGCAGGGATGTCCAGAGGTCTCAGTAACCCTTCTGGTTTAGAGCAACACATCTTGGTTCTTCTGCAGGTTTCACAACCATTGATATAGGTAGCTACTTCTTTGTCCATACCTGGCCATGCGTAGTTCTGCTTGATACTTGAGAGGGATTTGTGTCTACCTGGGTGGCCGGCCATCTCTGAATTGTGGTGGTCAATCAATACGTTTTTTCAGGTTGAGCCTTTGGGTACATAGATCCTGCTGTGGAGCAGCAGGGTAGCCCCTTTCAGGGAATACCCTTTCTTTGAGTGGTGGCAATCTGGGTCCTTTGTCAGGGCTTTGAATAGCTCAGTCAAGTAGGTGTCCTGTTTCTGGGCTTTTATCACATTGGGTTTGCTGGCAATAATCTTTAGATACTTCAGTTGTATCCCTAGGCTGACAGGGTCTAGTAGTGTGTGGGTGTTGCAGTCCTTGATTTCTGTAGAAGAGGGGGTCAGGTCAGCTCTCCTGCTCAAGGCGTCTGGTACCATTTTAACCTTTCCTGGCTTGTAGTCTATGGTCAAGGTGTAGTCAGCCAATTCCAAAGCCCATCTTACTTGTTGTTGGTTTAGCTGGCGTGGTTTGAAGAAGTAGACTAAGTTCTTGTGGTCTGTCAGAACTTTTACCGGATGTTCAGCACCGCACAAATACCTGCGCCAGTGCTTCAATGTCTTCATTATAGCTAACATCTCCTTGTCATATGATGGGTAGTTCCCTTTGGCTGCTAGCATCTTCTTGGAGTAATATGCTACAGGATGTAGCATACCATCCCCTCCTTCCTGAAGAAGGACCCCACCCACTGCAAATTTGGACATATCTGTCTCCAGTACAAAAGGTTTAGCTGGGTCAGGCATGGCAAGGACCAGGGCAGACGTGAAGGCTTCCTTCAGGGTCACAAACGCGGAGGTGCACTTGTCATTCCAGACAAATTGGACCTTGTCAGAGCAGAGACAGGTCAGGGGCAATGTAATCCAAGAAATTTTTTGGATGAAATCCCTGCAATAATTTTCCAGGCCCAAAAAGCTTCTCACGTCTTTTCTGCATTTGGGTATTGGCCAGGCTGTTACAGCTTCCACTTTGTCCTGCGCCATGGCAAACCCACTAGTCTTCATCACATATCCCAGGAATTTGACTTCAGACTAAAAGAATTCACATTTCTTCAGCTTGGTGTGTAGGTTGGCCTGCAAGAGTTTCTCCAGTATTTGGTCAAGGTGTTGGAGGTGTTCCTCATGTGACTTGCTGGTATGAGGATGTCATCCAGATATGCCACACAGAACTGGTCAAGGTACTTGCCAAGGACAGAGTTGATCATCCTTTTGAAAGTGCTGGGGGCATTACACAAGCCAAACAGCATGACCAAGTACTCGTATAAACCATATCTAGTTTTGAAGGCTGTCTTATATTTGTCCCCTTCTTTGATTCTGATCTGGTTGAAGGCATCTCTCAGGTCAATTTTTGAGTACACCTGGGCTCCTGTCAATACATCACAAAGGTTGTCAGCGTTGGGGATGGGATAGCGGTTCTTTACAGTGATGTTGTTCAGTTTCTGGTAGTTTACGCAGGGACACATCCCGCCATCTTTCTTCCCTACAACCAGCATGTGCAACAAGCAAGGGCTTTTTGACACCCAGATGAACCCTTTTTTGTCATGTCCTCCAGGTATGTCTTCAGTGCTGCTTGTTTGCGGTGATTTCAGCTGTATATGGGGCCATGGTGTGGTTGGTTTCCAGGTAACAGGTCAATGGCATGGTCATAGATTGAGTGACTGGGGAGCTGGGTTGCTGCTTCCTCACTGAAGACGTGGCTCCACTTCTCCAAGGGGCAGGTAGGCTTCCCACACTGGGTTCCATTCTCAGGGTCAGGAGTGTGTTGGGTTCCTTACTGGTTGGGCCCAACTGGAATGGCACCACATCAAACAAATAGTCTCCCTTCAAGGTAACTTTTTGATTACAGAAGTTCAGAATAGCACTGTGTCTTTGGGACCAGGAGTCCCCTAAGATCAGGGGGTGGGGAAGTCCTTTCAGGATGATGGGAAACGCTAAGTACAAGTTCCACCCAATTTTCAGGGGCAATTTGATAGCACACCTGAAACCCAAGTTTTGGGAGCTGTTTTCATGATTACTTTGATGCTTTTATTGGTGGCCATCAGTCCAAGGTCCTTGGTAAGGGTGGCATTGATAAAACTCTCCTCTGCTCTGGTATCAATGAAAGCTCCAACAGTTTGGGATGTTGTGAATGTTTTTTCTTCAACTTGGATAAATTTGTAAGATTGAGTAGAGGTGTTTATTTGCGCCAAGAAAACTGAGGAGTTACTCTTATTGGGGCAAGCCTTGGTGAGGTGCCCGGGTTTGTGGCAATAGAAACACAAGCCTTTGAAGTAGTGGTGCTGTAGTTCATCAGGGACATCCCTAGTCTGATGGGTGTTGGGGCTTAGTTTGCATGCTGGGTGGAAGAGGGGGTGCCTTCTTTGTTGAGGCTCAATCCTCTGCACAAGAGGAGTAATTCATCCAGGACAAGCGTAGGGTGGTGGTGCTTGAGGAGCTCCTTCAGGGCAGGGCAGGCTCCTTGGCATTGCAAGATGGCCAATAGCTCGTCCTCAAGTTGTGTTCTGGCTTTCAATTTCAGGAACATGTTGGTGTAAGCTTGCAGAGAGCGTGGTCCTTGTTGGATATCCAGTAAGCTTATTATGGTGTGGTGGCAGGTATCTTGGTTGTTGCCTGTGGCCATCAATTTTCTCTTGAATTGGGAGTAGTCTAGGCAGAACTCAACATCCTCAGTGGTTGCTTTCCCAAACCAGTCCAGGGCATTGCCGCAGAGCATGGAGGCTACCCTAAGGACTTTCTCAGTGTCATTGGAATATGAGCTTGTGTTAGCTATAAAGTGGAGGCAGAGGACTGGCATTGCTCTTCTGGCTTCTTCTAGGATGAGCTTCACCATTTGGGGCATGTCTACTCTGGTTGTGGTCTGGTTTAATATGATGTTCTGCACCTGCAAGTTCAGGGTCTTGGTCTTCTCATTGCCAAGCAGGGCGTCTTTCTGTTCAGGGCTGGTTTGGTGTCAGGTTGCTGAGGTGATAAGGTTGGTAGCTAACTTGTAACATAGTAAGCTAAAATCAATAAAGATAGAATATAAGATGTCCCAAGAGTTAACAACATCTTGGGGCCCAGGTTACTGTGTTTGAGGTAGATTGCCGTAATGTCAGGGATCCAACTAGTGGGGGTTTCCTGAGAGCTCATGAGCCAATGGCCTGCGGGCCCAGCAGGGAGAGCCCACCACAAGATTGGGGCTAACTTCACAATATAAGATAACAATTTCCCAAAGACTGCCCAAGGTCTGCTTACAGGCACCATAGAATCAATCAGTCCAGTGAGGGTGATATACATCACCCCAAATATCTGGATAGAAGTGGATTCATTAGTGGCAACAGATTCTTGCGGGTGGTTGGGCGGCAGGGTGAGGGGCGGTGTCATTGGAACCAAATATGTGGGCAGGAAATTATACTTGTTGCAGAATAGCAGAGGGGGCCGGATAATTTTGGTGCCTTCTCTGTAAAAGACTTCTGTCTCTCTAGTTCTAGCTTCAGGGTTGTGGATTAGGATTTCCTCTAGAGTAAACTCTGAATACGCTGGGTTGGGTGGGTACTTGGTGAAATGTACTGGGCCAAAAGGAGCTACTGGTGGACGGTAAAGGTCGGGCAGTTGGTCTGCAGTTTCTTGGGGTAGGTGGGTGTGGGGGCAGAACCGCAAGATGTAGGCTATAAATGAAGTAGAACTAATAACAAATAAAGTATTATCTGGTTGAACCAAAGGTTCATGTCACTTTATTGCAAGAATGGCAATGGGTATCTTCCTGGCGGTCCAGGGTATAAGTATGCCCATCTGTCATGGTAAAACTTTCACAAATTCCCTTGGCCCAGGTTTTTCCATTTAAAGGTCTTCCCAGTCCTTGGTGGCATTCATTGTAGGGGTTATTCCATTAACTGGCTCTAACTGAGAATTCTCAAATTCCCTAGTCAGGTTGTGGGATTGGTTGTCTCTGGGTGGCCTGTATTCTATGGGAAGGTTCTCTGTTTCCCCTTCCGCGTGGGCACGAGTTATTTTGGGATCTATGGCTGGACCCACCCGCTGATTGGTTGAGTTAACAGGAACCTTTAGCATGGGAAGTGTTGATGTAGGTGAGTTTGATTCATCAAGCTTCAAAAAAAATTTCCAAAGTCAAATCCTGCTCTGGTTTGAGCCCAAAAAACTGCGGGCAGCTGGCCCTGCAGACTGGCGGCCTGCAGGGTATCAGGGTTCAAATCCTGTAGTTGAGGCTTTTCAATAAGCATAGTTGATAGGAGTTTGTCACTTGTGATACCATCAATCCACCTGCCTTCTAACCCTGACTCCCAAACCACCACACATTCCCTCTCCACTACCTCTGATGCCGTCCCTTTCATAAGCACATATGATGGCAATGTTCATTCTGCCCAGTCTCTCCCCTTCTCATCCTTTGATGAATAAAATAAATCTTTTCTTTGTGACAACTTATTAAAGTTGATATTAAATCTTCCAATTCATAATTAATAATAATTTTTTTACATTATCAACTTTTCCCATAATTAATACAATGTTGTGCATTTTATGAATAACTTAAAATTAGTAGCATGAATATTCTTCATCATTATTAATAAATTAAAGACCATAAATGTAAATATTACATTAAAATATTGCAGTTAGACATCAACTCTTGATATTTAGACATTGTGTGCATAACTCAATGTATTTTGTTTAATAAAACTCATTGTAAACTTGGCCTTTTCCATTGTAATTTATTGAAATGAACTGTGTTTATATTAGAGAGCCATTAATGCTTAGTACAAATATTGATACATAGTGCATTTTACAGCCTGTGTATTTACCTATTGGTTATAATTCTGTAAAACTTTTAGTCAGATTTTGTGAGGTAATAATAATGTAATGGGTTAATAAATTACTGTTTATTACCTTTAATTGACTGATTTTCTTTGCTGTGGCAATTGTATATTTTCTGATATTTATGCACTGGTTTCCAATTGATTGATTTCACATCCAATCACACAGGCAATAGGAAATCAAGTTGACACACCAAGACCAGATGTGGCTGGGGTGGCAACCATGTCTCCCATTGCCTGTGTGATTGGATGTGAAACCAACTAATTGGAAACCGGTGCGTAAATATCAGAAAATGTACAATTGCCACAGCAAAGAGAATCAGTCAATTAATGGTAATAAACAGTAATTTATTAACCCATTACATTATTATTACCTCACAAAATCTGACTAAAAGTTTTACAGAATTATAACCAATAGGTAAATACACAGGCTGTAAAATGCACTATGTATCAATATTTGTACTAAGTTTCAATGGCTCTCTAATATAAATACAGTCCATTTCATTAAATTATAATGGAAAAGGCCAAGTTTACAATGAATTTTATTAGAAAAAATACATTGAGTTATGCACACAATGTCTAAATATCAAGAGTTGATATCTAATTGCAATATTCTAATTCAATATTTACATTTATGGTCTTTAATTTATTAATGATGATGAAAAATATTCATGCATTGAGGATAGTACTATAAAAACCAGTTTTTTGATGTAATTCAAACAAAATGTCAAATATCTACAGCCTAATCAACAAATTAGAGTCAGCCCTCCAAAAGGTGGTCAAGCTAGAACATAACATAAGGAAAATTGTGGTAAATCAACTGGGAAATGATTGAAGGGCCTTGGTCCAGCAAAACAAAACCGTGAAAAATAGCCTGGGAACAATGGTCAACAAAGAACACAAGGAAGTAATTTTAAATCTTCAAAAGGAAACAATCAAGCAGTTAGATTTCAAAAGTGAAAGTTACAACTTGTGGGAATTTGCAAAAACCAATAGAAAGAATACTGAAAAATTCAAACTAATTGAAGGAAATGAAATTTCAAAGGAAATCAACACAAATGAAGAAATCAATCAAATAGAAACAGATGAAAATGAAGCACAATCAAGAAGCAGAAGTGCCTCAAGAAACAATGAAAATTCAACTAGATGAAAATCAAGAGGAATCACAAGTAACACAGAAAATATGGAAGATCAAGCCCAGAAAAATAAATGAAGAGCAGCCAACGCTCATAAAGTTTGCTGAAGGGGTGCCTGTGGCTGAGGGGGCCGCAGGGGAAACAATCAGTAAGTTTCTTAATTTTTTACTTATATTTACTTTAGTTATAACTAGGAACGGGGACAAGGTTACGGAAGTGGCAGCTTTTACGCCAAGTTGGTTCTACGAGGGTTACCAATCACTGGTAGCCCCTGTAAAACAAATAAATAAAAAATAAAATAAATAAAACAATTCAACTGAATACAAATAATTTTGCAAATATTGAAGCCAGAGCTAAGGAATACCTACCACCTGTGGGGTGCTTGCCGTGGATTAGGGAAGCATACAAAATAGGAGCAAATATCAACTTCAAAGAGATGAATGAAATTTGCGGGGATATCAAATTAAACTTCAATGAATATATTTATGAAAGTATTCAATGATTCCCATTTTCAAATATCAATAAATATGAAAAAAACTAATAAAACCCAACTTTCAAATAGGAAATAAATATATTAAAACTTAAATTTTTAATGAATTATTCAAAGCATTATCAAATAAAGTTGGGGATGCAGTCCTCATGAATATGTTTAATCCTTTATTCATTTTGTTTGCAGAGGCATGGGGGCAGATACAAGTCTGACGCCTCCTGGTACAATATTCAAATTCAGTCAAACAGCCTATATAAACAGATTAGTTCAAGTGTACAAGAAATTTTGCATGTTCTCCAAAAAATATACCTCTCAAAGGATTTACGTCGCCATATACCTAGGAATACTGTTGCATTGCATATTAAAAACAAACATCAAAAAGTTGGAGGATGTACCTATACAAATTGATATATGTCAATTAGCACTAGAATGCCAGAAAACACCACGGGGTATAGGACAGTCAAGCACGTCCTGTATGACTCCTTTACAATGGCATTATTGTATGGGTACTATGTGCCTCCCAAAAAGAATCTACTAATCAATTTGCTTACCTGTCTCCCTTTTATTAAGCGTTTGGAAATCACTAGAGTGCAGGGCGCCACCCCTCTAGCAATTGCATACAGGGTTGTCCACCACGTACAGAAGAGTATGTGGATTCAGTTAGACGCTCTAGCCAAAAATTTGATTTTGGGGCATACTTCCCCGGAATAATTGCATTCTATTTGCAAGTTGCATATCCCTAATAAATTTTATTCCCTTGCAGTTTAAATTTTTAATTTTTTTAAAATATTAAAATTTTAATATTAAAACTATAATATTTAAATTATACTATTTAAATTATAATACTGTAAATTCAGAACCTGAACGTAAAAATGAAGGATTGTCAAATCCTTGGTCCAAATTTTGAATCACTTTTGCAGGCAACTCAGCTGAGTGAAAATTAAAATATTTAATAAAATCAAACATTTAATTTGACTTTTTTATTTATTTAAATTGGAAATTTTCAAATCCCTTGAGCAGATAACTCAACTAACAAAAGACAAAACTCAGCAAACAAATGCAGGATATATGAATCAGAAATGCGGGATTCTAATGTACAATTTAAGAATTCCTGTATTTCAAACCAATCATAAACATCATGTAAAACTTAACAAATCTGAAATTGTGGGATTGTCAAATCCAAGAACCAAATTCCATATAAAAAATGAGGTGAATTTGAAATAAATATAATTTATGGGTGTCTAAAAAAGGATTCAAAGGATCTAGAGTGGATTTGTGCTAATTCTTTTAGGAATCATAGGCATTCTCAAAAATTGCCCTATTCCATTTTAGGACAGCTAAAATTTAGATGCTTGATTACAGCAGATTTTAAAAAATGCTAATAATAAAATAGAATTATATATTACAATCTATCTTATCACGTTGTCTTTTCCTTGATGTGTTGATAGTTCATTTGCTGTTGATAATGTGCTTGCGTTTAATTGGATAGTTTCACCTTACGTTGCCTTGGCAATAGGAAATCAAGTCGCCTCCCCAAGAACAGCTGTGGTTGCAGAGGCAACTTGATTTCCTATTGCCAAGGCAACGTGAGGTGAAACTATCCAACTAAACGCAAGCACATTATCAACAGCAAATGAACTATCAACCCATCAAGGAAAAGACAATGTGATAAGATAGATTGTAATATATAATTCTATTTTAATATTAGCGCTTTTTAAAATATACTGTAATCAAGTATTCTTAATAGCAATACATGAATACAAAGTAGTAATTTGATGGTTTATCTCCCCCCCTCCTTTCTTCCTTGAGACAAAGTTTTTTGGCCCCTGGCTACGCCGGGGGCCAAAAAACTTTAAAAAAATTTCTGTGTCATCAGGAGGGTAGCTCATATATCATTATATGGGTTTATGGTCACAATATTAGTGATTTAGAATGCAGAATATTGCATCATTTCCAGTTTAGACAATTTTGCATTTCACTTAATTTCATGTCTAAACATGGTTGTTGAGATTGGATTTTACATTTGATTTTATCCAGAGTGGAGCTTCTTGATCTGGGTTGGTGTTTCCTAGTGTGCTTACTGTATATTAAATTTGGATTTCAGTTCCCACAGTTATTATTTTAGTTTACTAGTGGCATTCAAAAGTGATTTGAAATTTGATTCTTGGATTTGACAATCCTGCAATTTCAAAAAACATAGTAAACTTAATGAAAATGGTTGATGGATTTGTACACTTCAAATCTGATTCCAGTTAATTCATTCCATCCATTGGAAATATGCAGTTCAAATTGAACTTTGCTAAGTGTCTACAAGTTCCTGCATTTTTAAAAATCCAAATAAAAATACAAAAAATTCAATTTAATTAAAAAAGGCTATTCCGCAAAAGTGATTCAAAATTTGGACCAATGATTTAACCATCCCGCATTTTTACGTTCAGGTTCTGAATTTACAGTATTTAAATTTTAATATTTAAATTTTAATATACAATCTTAATTATGATATTTTAATATTTAAATTTTAATATTTAATAGTTTAATTATAATAGTAATATATCTAAATACATTATAAGACATTAGCTATAGTTGCAAACATGTCAAATAATAATAAAAATTAAAAATGTTTTTATTTACTAGCTTGTCAAGTATGGGTTACTTTATTACATAGTTAAACATCAAGAACTGAATTTATCTGTAACAAACAGCCTGCTCCACTTATGTTATAAATAAGTGATTGTTTAGAACTCAAATTACTTTTCCCTTGCATTATGATTTGATGAATAGATTTGCTATATTTAACCTGGGTCATACATACTAATTAGTTTGATATAGATGAAAATTATTGGTTTTGTGTTGTGTGGCTGTAGTGGCACTGAAATAATAAGGATCAGGTGATGCCTCACAAGGTAAAATATGTGGCTTTTAAAATAAAAGACAATGCTTATAAAAAGGATTCATGGCTATTTAAATAAAATTAATCTATTTCTATCTTTTTTAATTTGTATTTGTTAGCTCTACAGTCAATACACTATTTAGTGGATTATAATAAAAAATATATATCTCTATATCTAGTAAAATAAATTTTATTTATTTTTTGTACTAATTCTTATATGTCTATAATACAATCTGATGTCTTGTCACTATATATAAATAATAATTTCTGTGTCCTAGCAAAAACAAAATAAATAAAACTGAAATAAATTGATATCCAGAGCGTCCATTTATCTGGTTGGCTCAGATTCAAGGGCTTTAGGGAGGAAGGATTTGAAGTGCTTGTAAAAAGCTGCCACCTCATCAGGTGGCATCTCAAATTGAATGATCTCAAGAATGTTAAAGAGATCTTTGGTTTCCTGAGGGAGGCCTTTCTTCATCTTATTCTTGATCCACCCAAATACCTCCTTGATTGGGTTAAGGAATGGAGAATATGGGGGGAGGAGTCTCATTGGGCAGTCAGCCAGGCAGTGGCTGGCCAAATGGCTACTTTTATTAATTGGAGGGAGCTCTGATACAACCAAATCCACCTTGTGGAGCCCAACATTATCCAACACAACAATGTTAGTTGTGCCCCAGTAATTGATCCAAAGGTACTCCTTGACAGTTTGGATAAAATCAAATAATGTCCTGTTATTATGGGAACTCTTGATCATTTGGTATTGCTTCAAACTGCAAGCACCAAGAAGTGCTACCATTGAATAGGTCTGGGAACAGATATCTGTACAATGTGCTACACCATCCTTGGACTCCTTCTTGACCCACACATGACTAGACCTGAGTGAGGAGGAAAACAAAAATTTGCCAATGTAAAAAAATAGGACATTTCCAGTCTTCTTGAGAGCCACATAGGTCTTGGCATAAATGCGTCAATCCTCAATTGTTTTGTTGCTGTTCCTGTTATACAGAAAAACTCCTAGTAATTTCCAGGAGAAGCCCAACTTGACCATTGTTTTGTTGACAGGTTTTTTGAAACCAAAAGCCCAAACTCTGTGGCCCACATTGATTGGACAGCAAGTGTGTCCAGGTGGCAATCCTTGGTAAGTCACTACTTGATTGCATTGACATGAACAGGCTGAAGGAGTTTTGGCTGCCGCTTGGCCTTAATGACTTTGCCAATTTGTTTGGTGTTGCTATATTTGGTGTTGAGGTTGCCAATATATCTGGATGTGACACCAAATTAAAAAGCAATATCCCAAACTGCCATTTCCCTGTTCAAGCAGTTGAGGAGAGCTTCACGCTCACTATCTGCCAACTGACGCTGGCCCTTTGCAGGTACCACAGCATCCTGGCTAGCAGGATTGACACAGGGGATGGAGACTTTTGTGTAGAAGGTGGGATAACTCTTGTTTGCAGTGGCGCCGTCAATGATGGCGTACATCACAGGCGCAGATGGCTCCTCAGTTGTGGCCAATGGCTCATATGATGTATCAAAAACACAGGGACAGGAAGTGGTAACTCTTGGATCAAGAGTGCGGGGCTGGGTGACAACTGGGTACAGAGTGGAGGTATAATTAACCTCATTGTTACCAGTGACCCTGGTATAGGAGACTTTAGTGGCAGGCCTTGAGAGTGGCTTCTGTCTGGGATTTGGGCTGTGTGATCTGGCTTGGGATGCGGGAGGTGGTTGACTGGTGCTGACGCCTTGGGAGGCCTGTGTGTTGGCATTACTCCCTTCAATTTGTGTTCTGTATCATGAATGATATTTCAATACTTGTATTGAAAACCCAAGAGTCAAACACCAGTCCCCTGAAGGCAGATTGGACCCCCCAGGACGTTCCAGGACCCGTCAATCCGTTAAGTCACAGACTCAAATTGTTAAGTTGCCCCGCGACCCGCCGCCCAATACTGAGGATTCCCAGAATGGTTGCCAGATTGCCGCCAAACCGGTGCCACTGGAGACCCATACCTTTGCAGGAAATGTGGTCTGTCTAAAGGAGGTTGAGAAAAGACCTACTACTAGCCCTGCCAACAAACACCAGCTTTTGCCAGTCTCAAGTCCAGAAAAGGTATTACAATTGGCCAGCTCAGGTGACATAGCAAATAGCAGCGGCAAAACAAAGCATTACCACTTCTGTTACCCAGAGCCAGCCCAGCCAGGACCCTCTAAACCAGTGCTATTGAGGGCCCAGACCTACGCAGAAGCTGTGGCTTGGGTGAGGTCCACTACTAGCCCTGCCAATAAGCACCAACTGCTGCCAGTCCCCAGTCCAGAAGGAGGAATGCAATTAGCCCGCTCAGGTGACATGGTGAACCAAAGCAGCAAAATTAAGCATTGCCACTTCTGTTTGCCAGAGTGTACCCAACAAGAGCCTGATGCCCTCCAGACCCTAAGCCAAGATCCATGCCCTACCAGCAACCCACCCATGGACCTGAAGCCTGCAAAAAGCAAGAAGCAAAATCACATGTTATAAGAACACTGGCAGTGTAGTGATGACTGCATTGTCATTTTTGATAATAAAGTTTATGAACCTTTGGTTTGAAAAAATTCTACCCTATTTATTCCTGGTGATCTTCCATCTTAATTCCAGCCAAGTAGACAACCAGGCCGCCGCTCCCTCCAGAGACCAACCTGGCAAACTGCCCCAGGCATTATACCGTCCCCCAGGAGCCCCCTTTAGACCTGTGCACTTTACTGAATACCCGCCCAACCCAGCCTATTTGGAGTACAACTTGAAAACCATCCTCATTGCCAACCCATTGGCAAGGACTAGAAGTACCAAATACATAGGACGCAAAGGAAAGAGGATCAATATACTGCCCTTATTGTTTAAGGACAAGTACAACTACCTACCAGCGTACTTTGTTCCCATGACTCTGCCATTAACCCCAAGACCAGACTGCCCACTGGAACCTACCACTGCAGCCAAGACCACCTCTACCCAACTGTTTGGAGTACTCTATATTACTTTGACAGGATTGGTGGATTCCATGGTCCCCAACTCCGGACCCTGGTCCTTGCTCGGGCAATCTGTATCTTACATTATCACGTTAGCACCCATTCTATGGTGGGCCTTACCCGCCGGCTCGGCTGCACCTCACCCTGAGCTGCCCAATGCCTCTACCTATGACTGGCTTCCTGAAATTATGACAATCTTCTACAAACATGGTAACCTGGGCCCCAAGATGTTGTTAACACTTGGGGCAACTTGTATGCTCTTTTTGTGATAATCACCTTATTACACCCATAAGGCAATTACCTCCCTGATACTCTCATGGATGAAGAACCAACCTGCCAAAGAATTAAAAGACCCTGCACCTGGTGCAGACACCCAGAACCCAGCCACATCACAAGTTCAAAATGTGATAGTGAACCAGACCACAACCAAAGTGGATATGCCCAAGATGGGCAAACTCACCTTAGAAGAAGCTTGCTGAGCCATGCCTGTCCTCCGCCTCCACTTCCAAACCAACACCAACGCCTACCCCAGTGACACTGAGAAAGTCTTGGGGATGGCTGCCATGTTATCAGGAGACGCACTGGATTGGTTTGGGAAAGCCACCGCTGAAGATGTTGAATTTTGCCTTGACTATTCAAGATTTGAGGCCAAACTCATGAGCACTGGCAATGAACAAGACACCAGATACTATGCGCTGAACTCTCTATTAGAGATCTGTCAAGCAAACCACCCTATCCAAGCCTATATCAATGAGCTCCTTAAACTTAAGACACACACCCAACTCAAAGATGAATTATCCGCCATTATCTTCATAAAGGGAGTTAATTCAGCCATGAAAAACCTGTTGAAGCACCACCTGCCTACATTGAGCCTGGAGGAACTACTACCCCTATGCAAAGGCCTGAGTCTAAACCAAGAAGGACATAACTTGTACCCTGCCCAAGCCAGCAGGGCCATGACGCCCAATTGACCAGGAATGTCCCCTGACAAGTTACAACACCACTATTGAGATGGGTTGTGTTTCTACTGCCATGAGGCCAGACACCTAACCAGAGCATGCCCTAAGAAGAATACACCTCCTGTATCCTTGGCACAAATAAACACCTCTGCACAATCTTAAAAATTCATCCAAGTGGCCATAGACTGTGTGGGGATCAAGCACCAGATTAAGGCCTTTATTGACACAGGAGCTGATGAAATCTTCCTTGACGCCAACCTGGCAAAGGAACTAGGATTAACAGCTTCAGAGCGCAGCCTACAAGTAACCATGGGAAACAGTTCTCTGGACACTGGCTACAAATGTGAACAGGAACTTCCTTTGACAATTTGACAGAACGTATATCCAACCCCCTTGATCCTCTTGCTGGGATTGCCACATCCTCTAGTACTGGGCAACTCATGGTCCGACAGACATGGCCTGATTCTAAACTATTGTGAGCAGACCGCCACTTTGGGACAGCCTGAGTCTTGTGATATTGTTCCATTCTGTATAAGCCATGGCAGAGCACCAAACAACATACTCTTAACCATAAAGATGGAACCCAGCGTTGGGACACTACCCACCACCTTGCAGAAATGGGGCCATGTATTTAGCAAAGAAGAGGCCACAAAACTACCCAGCCACTCAATCTACGACCACAGCTATAGATCTGCTACCAGGTACCCAACCACATCACAGCCCCATCTATAGCTGCAATCACTGTGAGCAAGCGGCCTTGAAAGCTTACCTGGAGGATATGACAAAAAAGGGCTTCATCTGAGTGTCAAAGGCCCCCTGCTTGTCACCCATGCTGTTTGTAGGGAAGAAAGATGGCAGAATGCGTCCCTGCGTGAACTACCAGAAGCTGAATGATATTACTGTGAAGAACCTCTATCCCATCCCCAACGCCAACAACCTTTGCAATGTACTAACTGGAGCCCAGGTGTACTCAAAAATTGACCTGAGAGACGCTTTCAACCAGATCAGAATCAAGGAGGGGGACAAATACAAGACGGCTTTCAAAACCAGATATGGGTTGTACAAATACCTAGTAATTCCATTTGGCCTATGCAACACCCCCAGCACTTTCCAAAGGATGATCAACACTGTCCTAGGGGAATATCTTGACCACTTTTGTGTTGCATACTTAGACAACATCCTCATCTACAGCAAGACTCACAAGGAACACCTGCACCACCTGGACCTTATACTCGAAAAACTCTCCCAAGCAAACTTACACCCAAGCTTAAGAAGTGTGAATTCCTTTAACCTGAAGTCGAATTCCTGGGATACGTAGTGAAGACTGGCGGCTTTGCAATGGCACAGGACAAAGTAGAAGCAATAAAATCTTGGCAGGTGCCCAAAAGCAGGAAGGATGTGAGAAGTTTCTTGGGCCTAGCAAATTATTGCAGGGATTTCATCCAAAAATTTTCTCACATCACCCTGCCCCTGACCTGCCTGTGCTCTGACAAGGTCACCTTTGTCTGGACTCTGGAATGCACCACCGCCTTTAAGACCCTGAAACTTGCCTTCACCTCTGCCCCTGTCCTGGCCATGCCCAACCCATCCAAGCCTTTTGTGCTGGAAACCAACACGTCCAACTTTGCGGTGGGAGGGGTCCTTCTTCAGGAAGGAGGGGATAGTATGCTACATCCTGTAGCATATTACTCCAAGAAGATGCTGCCTGCCAAAGGAAACTACCCAATCTACAACAAGGAGATGCTTGCTATAATGAAGACCTTGAAACATTGGCGCCGGTACCTATATGGCGCCAAGTTTCCAGTAAAGGTCCTAACCAACCACAAGAACCTGGTTTACTTCTTTAAACCCAGACAGCTGAACCAAAGGCAGGCCAGATGGGCCTTAGAACTGGCCAACTACACCTTGACCATTGACTACAAACCCAGAAAGGTGAATGTGGTACCTGACGCCCTGAGTAGAAGAGCTGACCTGATCCCTTCCTCTACAGAAACCAAGGACCACAACACTCATGTACTCCTTGACCCTGCCAGCCTAGGCATCCAAATGATGTACATGAAGATCATGGCCCACAAATCTGACATAATTGAGGCACAGAAACAAGACAAATACTCAGCAGAACTTGTTGCCAACTTGACCTCAGACCCAGAGAGCTGCCACCACAAGAAAGGATTCTTGCTAAAAGGATCCACCCTGCTATTACACAACCAGATCTATGTACCAGAAGGTGAAACAAGGACCAAGGTACTCATTGACTATCATGACTCAGAGATGGCTGGCCACCCTGGCAGACTCAAGACACTCTGAGGAATTAAGAAGAATTACACTTGGCCCCAACTGGACAAAGATGTGGCCGCCTACATTGAAGGCTGTGAGACATGTGGAAGAACCAAAACCCGTAGATCCAAACCTGAAGGCCTGCTAAGACCACTAGACATACCAGCGGGACCCTGGCAGTCTGTTTCAATGGATTATATTGTAGAACTGCCCCCCTCCAATTTGTTCAACACCATCCTGGTCATGGTAGATAGGTTTACTAAGATGTCCTACTTTGTTCCTACCACCACCCACTGCACCGCCGCAGAGACAGCTAGAAATTTCCACACCTGCATCCTAACCCAACATGGCACTCTGTCAGAAATTATCACTGATAGGGGCCCTCAATTCACCTCAAATTATTGGACCCAAGTGATGAAGGACTTAGGGGTAAAACGCTGTGTATCCACCTCATACCACCCACAGACCAACAGCCAGACTGAACAAGTAAACCAAATACTTGAACAATATCTACAATGCTATGCTAACACTGACCAAGACAACTGGGCTGAGATGCTACCCATGGCACAGTATGCCTACAACAGCAAAGACCATGCATCTACCGGAATGTCCCCCTTCAAAGCCAATTATGGTTTTGACCCATCTTGGGACCCCAGTATTGGTAGTAAGGAAATAAACCCGTCAGGACAAACCTGGATTGAACAGATACACAACACCCAACAAACCTGTCTTAAGAACCTGACCCATGCAGTCCAGACTTATAAGGCTTTTGCTGACAAAAAAGGATCCCTGGGAAACCGTTGAAGGTAGGAGACAAAGTCTACTTGGACTCTCAAAATGTGCCTCTGACTGTCCCCTGCCATAAGTTAGCCCACAGAAGAAGCGGCCCCTACAAAATCACCAAACTAGTAGGTGAAGTAGCATTTGAACTAGAATTACCCCCCTCGTGAAAAATACATAATGTCTTCCACCGTGCGCTTCTATTCAAGAAAGAAGGAAAATCCCACCCCCACCAGAAACTCAAGACTGACCCTCCTCCCATCCAAGTAGGACGCTCTGAAGAATACAAAGTTGAATATGTTCATGGATACCGTACCCACTATAAAACTCTCCAGTACTATGTCAAGAGGAAGGGATATCCACCCAAGGAAAGCACCTGGGAACCATTAAGCAACCTAACCAACGCCCAACTAGCAATCCAACAATACCTTGGGAAGAAGGCCAGGAAGGAAGGGACCCCTAGGAAGGAAGAGGATGATGTCATGAATGACATTTCAATACTTGTATTGAAAACCCAAGAGGCAAACCCCAGTCCCCTGAAGGCGGATTGGACCCCCAGGACAGTCCAGGACCCGCCAATCTGTTAAGTCATAGACTCAAATTGTTAAGTTGCCCCGCAACCCGCCAGCCTAATACTGAGGATTCCCCAAATGGTTGCCATATTGCCGCCAAACCGGTGCCACTGGAGACCCATACCTACGCAGGAAATGTGGTCTGCCTAAAGGAGGTTGATAAAAGACCTACTACTAGCCCTGCCAACAAACACCAGCTGTTGCCAGTCTCCAGTCCAGAAAAGTTATTGCAATTGTCCAGCTCAGGTGACATAGCAAATAGCAGCAGCAAAACAAAGCATTGCCACTTCTGTTCCCCAGAGCCAGCCCAACCAGGACCCTCCAAACCGGTGCCACTGAGGTCCCAGACCTACGCAGAAGCTGTGGCTTGGGTGAGGTCCACTACTAGCCCTGCCAATAAGCACCAACTGCTGCCAGTCCCCAGTCCAGAAAGAGGAATGCAATTAGCCCGCTCAGGTGACATGGTGAACCAAAGCGGCAAAATTAAGCATTGCCACTTCTGTTTGCCAGAGTGTACCCAACCAGAACCTGATGCCCTCCAGACCCTAAGCCAAGATCCATGCCCTACCAGCAAACCGCCCATGGACCTGAAGCCTGCAAAAAGCAAGAAGCAAAATCACATGGTATAAGAACGCTGGCAGTGTGGTGATGACCACATTGTCATTTTTGATAATAAAGTTTATGAACCTTTGGTTTAAACAAATTATACCCTATCTAGTCCTGGTGATCTTCCATCTTAATCCCGGCCAAGTAGACAACCAGGCCGCTGCCCCCTCCAGAGACCAACCTGCCAAACTGCCCCAGGCATTATACCGTCCCCCAGGAGCCCCCTTCAGACCTGTGCACTTTACTGAATACCCGCCCAACCCAGCCTATTTGGAGTACAACTTGAAAACCATCCTCATTGCCAACCCATTGGCAAGGACTAGAAGTACCAAATACATAGGACGCAAAGGAAAGAGGATCAATATACTGCCCTTATTGTTTAAGGACAAGTACAACTACCTACCAGCGTACTTTGTTCCCATGACTCTGCCATTAACCCCAAGACCAGACCGCCCACTGGAACCTACCACCGCAGCCAAGACCACCTCTACCCAACTGTTTAGAGTACTCTACATTACTTTGACAGAATTGGTGGATTCCATGGTCCCCAACTCCGGACCCTGGTCCTTGCTCGGGCAATCTGTATCTTACATTATCACGTTAGCACCCATTCTATGGTGGGCCTTACCCGCCGGCTCGGCCGCACCTCACCCTGAGCTGCCCAATGCCTCTACCTATGACTGGCTTCCTGACATTCTGGGTCTGTTCTTGGACCCTCTGGGACGCCCTTGTGGACAGGCTGCCCCGCAGGCTGGTGCAGGAGCTGGTTGAGAATGTGATTGACAGTCCATAAAAACAAAATAAAAAATATATTTTAGATTAAATATGTATTTATTTAGAGTTATTGGTTTAGTTGTGGGTAGTTGTTTTCTCATGATTTAGCCTTGAATAGTAACAGAATTTCTATACATGATTTGAAGTGGATAATATTGTATACTTTCCAGTTTTGGATGATTTTAAAGTTTAATCACTTTTTATGTCTAAACATGGTTGTTGAGATTGAATTTTTCATTTGATTTTATCCAGAGTGGAGCTTCTTGATCTGGGTTGGTGTTTCCTAGTTTCTTACTGTACATTAAATTTGGATTCCAGTTCCTGCAATTATTATTTTAGTTTACTAGCAGCATTCAAAAGTGATTTGAAATTTGTTTCTTGGATTTGACAATCCCGCAATTTCAAAAAACATAGTAAACTTAATGAAAATGGTTGATGGATTTGAACACTTCAAAACTGATTCCAGTTAATTCATTTTGTCCATTGTAAATATGCAGTTTGACTTGAACTTTGCAAAGTGTCTATGAGTTCCCGCATTTTCAAATATTCAAATAAAAATACAAAGAATTCAATTTAATTAAAAAGGGCCATCCCGCAAAAATGATTCAAAATTTGGACCAAGGATTTGACAATCCTGCACTTTTACGTTTAGGTTCTGAATTTACAGTATGGATATTTAATTAATTTTTTTCCCACCCAATATCCCAATTATAGATTTTTTATTTCTTAATTAGTTGTTTCTGGTTTACAACGCCCATTTTAGAATACCTGAAATAATTTCCACCCCTTTTCCCAGATTTACCCAAATTAAGCACCCAACACAATATTTTTAAAAAATTTGTCTCAGATTGTGTCTTATTTTAGATACCTTGGTATCATTCATGATTACAAGCCATTGCACACACTGAGTGAGTGATTCTGTTTACATAGTAAGTTGCTATTGTGTTTCATTTGTGGATTGAGTTTTGACTCACCTTGCTTGGGTGTATTTCATCACCAATTCACATAGTAAACATATGGGTCATTATTTTAGGGATTATGCCATTTTATAATACACATGCTGCCCAAGTTGCAGCATAACACAGTTCAATTTTGAAAAAATCAAATTAAAAATGTTTATATTTAAAACAGTAATAACTCAAGAAAAAGTTAATATTTTTTTACACTGTAAACTATCAAAATAAAGCTAAGAATTTTATATTTTCATTGGTGTTAAAAAGTTTATACATATAATATATTGAATATTAAAGCAAAAGCAATTTAAAAGAGCATATGTCAGATTTTATTATATTATTTTGATAATGAAATAAAATGGATTACTTTAAGCTTAAAAAAGTTAGCTTTTCATTAATTATTATATTCTTTTTATTTAATGAAATAAGATAAGATCAAGAGCAGTATTTCCGCATTTTATTTTATTTAAAAGCTTAATTATTTAGGATTTTATGGTAGTTTGAAGTTAGGATGTTAATTTATTTGCTGTTTAGATGAATTTTGAGGTTCAAGTGAACTGCAAACCTCAAATTAAGCATTTTTAAATACAATTCTTTAATATTTTATCATTTTAAAAATATGTGGAACAGTTATAATTAAGTTAATGCATTATTTTAATTGATTTGCATAGATTACAAAGAGGATATGATATAATTTGATGCTTAGCTGATACACATATATCACTTGTGCATGAAAACTGGGATTTCATTTATTCTAGAAATATAAATTCAAGTTGAAATTGTAAATAAAGCTGTCACATCATTTCTTTCAGAATGGTGTCATAAGGCTTGGTATATAAGAGCTAAAGCACCATATAAGGTTTAATTCAAACCATCTTCACAAAAAGATATAATTCCTGCAACCAGAACTCTTTTGCAAGGCATCTCTACAAAGCATCTCTTTATCAGCAATCACAAATCCAATATTATGGAATCTGTTAACTTTACTTCTGCCATGAAGCCATTTTCCTCACTGGGAGCATCAACAAAAAGAGAAAGAATTGCTATGCTAAAGAAAGCATTCCTCTTTGTTTCTGAAGGCAATCTTAATTCCTTCATCAATCACTTCCTCACTCAAACTGAGTTTGTAAAAACAGAGTTCATTCCTTTAATTCAAAATCAGAAACTAAATGGGATAATTCACAACTTAAAGGATCTTCTGAAATCTGCTCCTCAAAAGCATCTCCCAGCCTTGAGATCTCTGGTTACTTCCAGTTACTCTTTAAAGGAGCTTACTGTTATGGGATTTAATATAACCAAAAGTGAGTTCAAATACTCAAGAAAAATAAATAAAAATAAAAATGTAAGCTTAAACAAAAAAAGCCAAAAAGATAATAACTATTCATTAAAAAAAGAAATAATCAAAAAATAATTAAAAAACTACTGGAAAATTCTTTTGAAACAAGCCAGTTTACAAAAAAAAAGTACCAGAAAAAAATTATAAAGACATTGAAAAAGAAATGAATGAATATTCAACTGAAATAAAATATTCTCTATTAAAAACAAAAAAGAAATAAATGAAAATATGAAAATAAAAAATGAAATTTCAATATCACTTTCAACTTATTATAAATTAATACCAAAAAATATAATAAAGAGTAAAAAACAAACTGACATGTGTAATATTTGTAACTTAAAATCATCCTTGGAAAAAAGAAAAGAAGAATGTGAAAGTAAAAACTTATTATTGCTGGAATCTATAAACAGGGACGTAAAAGCAATTAATCAGCACCAAGACTTTTAAGCTCATCAAAATAGGGAATATAAGAAAGATATCAATGAATTAGATAATGAATCATGTATTATAGTTATAGATTTTAAGGAGAGTTTAAAAGTTGGTGGTGGTCCAATTGAAACCAATAACTATTTTTATTCCAAAAGACCTATTTCTTTATTGGGGTTTGCATTGGTATTTAAAGAAAACAATAAAGTTAAGTATGAATACCATGATTTTTTTATCTCAAATATTGTCTCATGATTCTTTGTTTTCAGGTGAATGTCTAATAAGTCTTCTTAAATCAGATAAGTTTAAAAAATAAATAATATCAAAGTATGAACTGATAATGGAAACCATTTTAGATCCTATAAATTCTTATATTATCTATTTAAAGAGGCACTGCAATACATTAAAGGGTCTATTAAATACAATAGATTTGTAGAATGTCATGGAAAAAGCATTGTTGATGGTCACTTTGGTATAATATCAAAAACATTAAAAGAGAAAGAAAATCAGCTTTATATTAAGAATATAAATGATATTAAAAATATTTTTGAGAAAGAAGAAAAAAAGAAAAGAATTATATAAATCAGTGCTATCAGGCTCAAATATTTCTCAAAAGTCATTCTTTTATATTTATGAGAGAAAAGTTAGGCCTATAAGGAGAGAGCTTAAAGTTAAAAATCTGCACATTAATCTTTCATATTTGATGAAAGATGGGAAGTTGTATAATTCACCTTTAATATTTGAAAGTTTATCAGAATATTCTGAGATAACTTATCATTTGAAAACATGTGATGATACCAGAGAAACAAAAATATCAGAAGATACTAGTGGTGCATTAGGGCAAGTTCATGAAGTAGGGCAGCTTATTAGAGGGTGTATTTTAAATAGAGTTATCAGTCTTTAAAAAACAACAACCTTTTTTCTGAAACAAACTAAGAATATTTATGATGAGCCAAAGATAGGGCAATAGCATTTATAGCTTTGGGGCTGCTATTACTCTCCCATAAAACTCATCATAAATATTTTTAGCTTGTAATATGTAGTATCACTTAAGATATTTCCAGCAATATTATAACGTGCAATTTTCAATTCTAAAATTGATAAATTATTTTTTTAAAAATATCTAAGCCCAAGATCAATTAAAGATTTGACATTGATTGTATTTTAATCTTTCTTTGAGTTTTTGTTTTACCCCCCCCCCCCAAAGGAAGTTATTGAGTATGCGTCAACTTGACGGGATGTATCCCAAGGACTTGCACCTTGACACACTCAATTGCTGTGTGAAGCGGTTTCCCACCCACAATTGAGATAGCTTGCACTATCTCTAACTTACATGTTCTTATCTGTTTGGAGTGCAAGTCTGCAAAGGCAGACAAGCCGGGCTCAAAACATGAATATCCATTTCTGCTGTGAAACAAGATACCAGACTGACCTGTGAGTCAACAGACTCAGAAGAAAGAGGATTATCCTTGCTACCAACAGCTGCAAGCAGCTGTTGCTTCACAATGTCTTGAGTTGGACGCGCTCTTTGACCGGGACCTAAAAAGGTTCTCTTGTTTCTGGCAAGCCATAAACCAAAGAGGGATTCACCCCACACCAATCTCCAAACCTTCTCACCTGCCACATTAGCGTAAAGCACCTGTGGTGGGATTGCAGCCAAGAGTTTGGGCTATTGCCAAGTGACCCAAACTGCTTTCTTCTTGAGATGGTACCAATTGTACCAGTGGAACACATGTGACCATATTTTTCTTGCTTCCGAGCACTCTAGGAATATGTGTTTTGCTGATTCCACTTCCCCGCAAACCTTGTAAGCAAAGTTTGCAGGGTCCTCTTTGTTGTGCCACTTTTGTAACACCTCTCCTGTATGAAGGATCCCCCCCTGAGTTGGTATAAAAAGTTATGAACCACAATGGCCCATCCCGTTCCTATTTTCCCCCAAAGGTTGACTAGCCCTTGTTTCACCTCCTTTTCCGTCATTAGCTTCAGCATGTGTCTCAGAGCCAGTCCCTTGGATTGATTTTTCTGATAGTCACAAGTAGTGAATTCAGCCAGGAGAATCCCGGCATCTTTCCCTATCCTCAACATTCTTCTTAACATCACCAAACATTCAGACTGTGTTAACCTTGGTCTGTTGTTTTGGCACTGCCCTTGCTCTGCTTCCTCTTCTGTCAAAATCCTGTTTTGATCATCCCCATCTAAGTTCTCATATGGTATACAGTATTTTCTCAATTCCACTGGCCAGTGACTTTGATCCTCCACTATATCCCATCCCTTTTTAAAGTAAGCCTTGTCCAAGAGTTTAGAGTTCTTTGGTGGTTCTGATCTTCTTAGTAATCTGCCTTTGCCTGTAATGATATTGCCCCAGTGTGTTGCCCCAGTGATCTTAAAAAAGGCCTTCTGGGACTGAGCATCTATGTCCAATCCACAGTCCCCACCCCACAAGGGAATGGCTCTTGCTTTTTGTAATGCCCACTTGTCCACCAAAATTCTACCATTGTTCTTTGTCCAAGTTCTAAAAATGTCCTTCCAGCAGCCTGGTAGGTATTTTTCTGCTACCTTAGTGTTCTGGTTAATCCCCAAGCTCACACCTTGGTTGTTCTTTGTTTTGGTCAATTTTGCCTTGTTCAGATAATCTTTCAATATAGGTAATCACACCTTTGGCTTCTCATTGTCTGCAATGCGTGCTAACCACCGTAATTGAATTGCCTCCAGCATAATCTCAAAGTTGATTAGTCCAATGCCCCCTTTGACGTCTCCTGGCATAGATCTTTGTATCTGATTTTTGCTGCTTGGCCATTCCATATAAAATTTGTTATTATCTTCTTTATTGTCCTAGTTGCTGATAGTGTTGGTGGAACCACCCCAGCCAATTACCATAGTTTGGATAATACAAAAGTGTTGAGAACCAAGGCTCTGCCACGGTAGGAAAGATTGAGCCACTTCCACTTTCCCACCTCTTTAGTTATCTTGGTTACCTGGGAGTTCCAGATTTTCACTGGCAACATTCCTCCCTAGATGGGACACCCCAAGTACTTATACTCCTCCCTGTCTGCCAAACAAGGGATTTGCTGGCATGAGTTGTTCATCCATGCTGCCGTCTTTTCAATAGTAATGGATCAGGATTTGGAAAGATTCACCTTTGCATTACTTGCCCTCTGGTACTTATCTAAGACACACATTACCCTTGCTTTGTCCTTCACGTCTCTACAGAAAATCCATGTATTGTCCACATACATTGAGTGAGAGTAACACTTTCTGTTGATTTTTAGCAATTTTTGATTGGCCTTTAGAAGGGCCGCTGACAGTGATTCTATTACAAGGACAAACAAAAATGGAGAAAATTGATCTCCCTGATGTACACTTATTTTTAACTCAAATGGCTGTGACAGATTCCCATTCACATTAATATTAGATTTTGCCACTCTGTATATTGCTTTTAACATGCTCACAACATTGTTTGGAAACCCAATCTTAACACACACTTTCCACAAAAATCCATGACTCACTCTGTTGTAGGCCTTCTCCTGGTCTAAGAACATCATCCATCCAGTTTCCCAGATATCATTTTTCTTTGTCCATTCCTTGATTAAGAAGTACTGAATTAGGTTATCTGCTATTGATTGTCCAGGAATGAATCCTATCTGTTCTTCACTGACAATATCCTTCAGCTGGTGCTTCAAGCGCCTGGTCAGAACTCCCATGAGTATTTTGTAATCTACATTCAAAAGCGTAAGGGGTCTATAGTTTGCAAGGTTGGTCAGATCACCCTTCTTATATAGCATTGTAACTATACCCCTCGCCCATTATTTGGTTGTTATACCTATGTCTGGGTCCAAGGTCTTGTTGAAAACTTTGCATAATATTGATGACGTCTCTTCCCTGTAAAACTTGTAAAACTCCATTACAATTCTGTCATTTCCTGGTGATTTTTCATTCTTAGAATGTTGAACCACATTTGCTACCTCCTGCCATCCAATGGGAGAACCCAAGGACTGCTTTCCTTCCACTGATAAAGCCTGTAAACCTTTGATGAGCTCTTCAGCTGCTGCCTTGTTGCTTTCTGCTTCACTATACAGATCTGCATAATACTCCTTGGCTGCCTCTGTCAAACCTTCCCTTGTGTCTACTGTGGCTCCATGAAATGATAATTCTACAATCCTAGCTGACAGTTGGAATACTCCAATTGCGCTCTTCAGGAGCGCTAGGTCTGTGTTGGACTTCTCATTCCATTTTGCCTTCAAAGCCTTCAATCTATCTGCTGTGAAATCTCCAATTACTTTGGCATATTTAATTGCCTGTTCCGTGATAACTGATGTCTCCATTTCACTTGCTTTCCTACATACCTTGGCAAATTTGGAATCCCTAGCCTGATATCTTGTCATCTTTGAATTCATCAGTCTCCCAAAGTTCTCACAAGTCTGTTTGATTTCCTCCTTGGTCATCTTCCAGAAATCATAATCCCTTTCCTCCTTCATTTCATATCTGCAGTATAACCTGTTCCAGTAGTAATTAAGTTTCTTTGTAAGGAGATCTTGGAGTGGAGACCACTCTAAGAGTCTAGGGTTCATCCTCCAGATTCCTTTCCCTGCTTGAGCCTCCTGCTCCTCCTTTACCAGCAGTTCCAGTGGTCTGTGATCTGAATCCGTTGACACCAAATTTCTGACACTAATCTTACACCTTTGCAGCATTACTTTGGGGACTGTGATGATGTCAATTTGGGAGAAGAGTTTCTCTCTAAAGAAAATCCACCCTTCAGTCTCCTCTAAACCTCCTTGATCACTCTTTCTCCACACATCTACTACCCCCATTGATTTCATTAACTGTGTTAACTCTGTTGCTCCTTGATCTGCAGACCAATTGCTTGATGCGCCAATTCTGTCACACACAGAGGTCACACAGTTTACATCTCCCCCCATTATCACATTTCCGCCTATACCTAACCCTCCCACTTTCCTTTGGACCACCTGGAAGAAGGCCTTCCGTTCCGTAGGATTGTTTGGTGCATATAGGCCCACTAACCATTGCCATCCTGACTTTACCTCAACCTGGATGGCTGAGGCTCTGCCGGGTACTATTTCCAATTTTTGTATTACTTTGACTTTCTTCTTCCACCATATTATTACACCTCCCTTTGGATTCATTGGTCCCTTTGGTCCTGCCCTTTTGGATGTTCCCTCTGTTTTCTTAACTAAGTGAGAGTAAAATGATTGTGTCAGAGCAAGTTGATATCTCCACTCTTCCTCCACAACTGGTTTGGATTTGGTCTTCGTGAATACTCCTATATTGATGTCATGTTGTAATAGTCTATATGAAAGCCTCTGTATTTGTTAAAGTTCCCCTAAACCTCAGATGTTGGCAAACTCTAGCTTCATACTCATTTAATCAATATTGTTTGTAAATGAAACTATCTGTGTGGGGTTATCCACACTGACAATCACATTGCTGGGTACAGCAGATTTCTCCTTCTGACAACCTTGTGATCTTGTTTGGACTCTGGGCTTCCCTTGACCTAGGTTGTCTTCTGTTTCCATCTTTTCCTCCTCTCTGATTTCCACTTTGACTGGGGTCTCTGTTTCTGTCTGAGCCTTGGTTGTATCCTTTTCCTTCAGGCTTGTGTTGACAAAGGATACTTTTTCCAGAACCTCAGCACCCTTTGGGAACTGCGCCTTTAGGATATCTGCATTAACTACAGTAGCGCGCCGCTTCCTTCCACCATTCTCTGCTATCAGTGGTCCTAGCTGAGAATTGCTTTGGGTAGCATTTTGAGTAACTCCAAAACCTTCAATAGCCAAAGATTTGGCCACCTTCAGCTTCCTTGCTGCTTTCTTACTTTCATTGTTAGGGACAACTGGGTTTTTGCTTACAGGAACTAGGTTCTTTGCCTGTGTCTCTTTCTCGCTCAACTCCTTCAACTTTGCCAATGCTATGGCTGATTATGCCCCCAACTTCTTTCCCTCTTCCACTCTCTTTCTTCTCTCCTCCTCAGCTGCCATACTTACTGGACATTTTGCCCTGATATGTCCCTTTAGTCCGCAGTGAAAGCACCTGTCCAAAGGGCAGATTGGGAGTTTCCAACCACCTACACTCAATGAACGCGGTAGCTCATTCACTGCTTTCACTAGTTCCACCTTCAAGACATAATCCCTGGTTCCTGTGAAAAACTTCTTTTGTGTTCCATCCAATTTCTTAATACTCAATGTCTTTTAGTTCTCCACACAGCTGGTAACCCTGCCCAAGACCTTTGCCTTTTCTTTGATTTCCATTGTGTTTACTACCAGCGGTACATTTTTTATTAAGAATTTCCCAACCTCAGTCCCCACGTTGCAAACAGTGATTTCCTCCGTCTTTGTCCCAAATTCCGTCCTCATGGTCTGCTCCTTCTGTGTCTTTGTCTGGAATGTCATTAGTATTGTTCCCTTACCTAGTTTTGAAATATTTACAGGCGTGAACCCACACTTTTCCACCACTCTGCAAAAGAGCCAATCTCTATTCACCACCATTATTACTTCTACAGCGTGTAGCCTGCGTAAACTTTTGATTACACTGGCTGGCAGGTTCCTGGTGGTTCCCACGTTTCCACACTCTATTTGTCCTTCCTTTGGTATAGTTGCTGCCTTCTCTGCCCACAATGCAACCATTGTTTGAGAGAAAGATGTGGTTTTTTCCTTAGTCTGGGTTCTGTTTGTGTTGTCTGTTGTCCCTTGGGAGCAAGGAGCATGGCTCCCCTCTCTTGCTTGTCCAATTGTTTTTTCTGGTCTGTTAGAGGCGGTACTGTTCCCATTTGATATTGTATTTTTAGCAGGCTATGATTATTCTTCCTAGTGGCACACCCAGACCAATCTAGAATATATTAAATTTAAGGCATGAACTTACCACTGCGTTGTTAATATGCCTGTCCTTTTGGAGCAAGCAGGAGTGTCCCCTCCTTGTTGCTGGGCAGCCTACGCACATCCTTACCAGATCTAGTTACCAAAGTAACCGTACAACCCAGCCAGCCTCTTAGCAGAGAAGTGTGACAGGTGATGTGCCCAACTCTCACCCTCCCCTTGACAAACTGTTACTCCTTCACCCATTGCTGAGATCCAGAGCTGCAACACCCTCAAGTTGTTAGTTCATGCCCATTTGTTGCAACGTTCCACCTTGATTTGACCATTACCAGATTGCATTGTAGTATCATCCCTTGTTTCTGCTTATTTGCCAGGAATCACCCTGTTATCAACAGAGACCACGGGAAGGTCATGCAGCTAAACCATCAACTCCACCTATTTTAATCTTTCTGAATAACTTGAATATGAATAATGTAATTAAGCTATAAAATAATCAGTCCAGCGCTTAGGCATAACAAGAAAAATAATGACCCATATGTACACCAAAAGTCAACTCATACCATTTTGTTTGTGAATCAATGTATTTTGGATTGTATTTTGAATGGTTTCACTTTGCTTGTGAGCCCATTGTTGCTGTGTTGACTCAGTTTGCCCATTAACACCAATAAACCCTGTTAACAGAGTGTATATTTTAACCTGAGAGTTGGATTTTGTTCAAATCTGAAATCATTTTGTTTAAATATGAAGTATTTTTGATTGTTTCCATAGCTTTTAAAACTAATTTACATGAATACATAGTATAGCAAACTGATGGTTTATCTTTCACCCCTCATTTCTTTCCTTGAAAAGAAGTTTGTTTGGCCCCTGGCTACTCTGGGGGCCAAAAAACTTTTAAAAACATTCTGCGGCATCAGGAGAGTAGCTCATATATCATTATATGGTTTTGTAGTTTCTATATTAGTGATTTAGAGTGCAGAATATTGCATCATTTCCAGTTTAGACAATTTTGCACTTCATTTAATTTTATGTCTAAACATGGTTGTTGAGATTGGATTTTCTTTTGATTTTATCCAGAGTGGAGCTTCTTGATTTGGGTTGATTTTTCCTAGTTACTCACTGTACATTCAATTTGGATTCCAGTTCCTTCAATTATTATTTTAGTTTAATAGTGGTATTCAAAAGTGATTTGAAATTTGGTTCTTGGATTTGACAATCCCGCAATTTCAAAAAACATAGTAAACTTAATGAAAATGGTTGATGGATTTGAATGCTTCAAATCTGATTCCAGTTAATTCATTTCATCCATTGGAAATATGCAGTTCAACTTGAGCTTTGCAAAGTGTCTATGAGTTACCGCATTTTTAAAAATCCAAATAAAAACACAAATAATTAAATTTAATTAAAAAAAGGCCATCCTGCAAAAGTGATTTGAAATTTGGACCAAGGATTTGACAATCCTGCATTTTTACGTTTAGGTTCTGAATTCACAGTATAATTAATAAGTATTTAATTATATAGGTTAATTAAATTGACTGGATCAAGAAGTTTGGTTAAGGTTAACCATAGGTAAACCCACAAATTTGGGTTTAGAAACACCGTGGTGGTGTCTTGTTTGAGGTTTGAAGCATTTTAATGGGTTTTTAAAACACAAGAAAAACTATTAAATGCAACAATAACTAAATAAATGCAAGGATGTCTAGGAATTTTAGGATTGATCAGCTGGTTCCCAGTTGTAACATTGATAGCTGAGTTTTGGAATGTGTATATTCCACAGGGTTTTGGTGCCAGAAGCTGAGGAAGCTCCATGCTGAATTGGTACATTGGGATGAATGGAGTCAGGTGACTTCTCCCCATTGTAGGTTGGTTCTCATAGGTTGAGAATTATTGGTGATCTTTTAGGTAAAGATCTAGGTTTGGACAACTCAAATGTCATAGACTTGAGATATGAATCATAGGTTGCTTCAGGAAAGGAGGGGTTTTCAGCTGAATATGCCCTGAATGATATATAAGCAAAACAGCTAATTTTTAAATAAATATATATTGTCAATTTTGACGCTTTCCCCTCAATTACTTTTTAATTATCATTTCTTCTTTGCTATCATTTGAAAGAGCAAAATTTGGAGTGCTTTGTGTAGAGTCTGCTGCTGCTAGGAAGGAAGTTCCCACTGGTTTGCTTGAGGAGGCTTGGGCAAGTCTGGAGGTCTCTAAGTTAGTGCCTGAAGAATCTTTGGTAGAAGTGAAAGCAGCCTTTGAAGAACTATATACCAATTATTTTGCCAAAGAGGGAACCCCTGCACAAGGGAATATAATTTATGCATGGGATTCCTGGAACTTGCTGTCAGGGTTTGATGAAATTTTACAACAAGTAAAGGACAGAGCCAATCATGAAATTGAGGCATTAAGAAGTAGGGAAGAAAAGAGTGTCAAAATTATGGCTCATTGGCGGGATGACAATAAAGTGTTGTCTCATAAAATTGCCTCCCTGGAGGCAAAGCTCCTCAAAGTTTTGTCACAGGAAGGTAACAGTAATAAGAGTCAAGGGCAAGATAATGGTAAGCTTGACTGGTTGGACTTGGATCCATCACATGGCTATAAAACACAGCAAACTTTTTCAGCACCTTCTGCCCTCTAGTGGTTTGGAAATACTGGGTTGGCTTGTCCTTGTCTCCCTTGTCAGAATCACTCATGTAAGGCTCATATGTGGTGTCAAGGACTGGCTTAACCTTCTCCAGTAGGGCTGTGGAAACACCATTGCAGAGGTATACAAGGTTGTACACCAAGGACACCCTCTTGGTGGTGATGTCATTTACCATTTTGGTGGTGAGAACCTTGGTGTATTTTCTGGTCAGCTTCTAGGCCCAGGGGTTGATGCTCCTCCCCCTTGCATGTCGTGCTCCTCAAACCAGCTGTGTCAGTGCAGTGTTATTATTGAACTCTCCTCTCCCCTCTACTTTCTGAGTAGGCACTTGTGTTGCACTGACTCTGTTCTTGGACCTGCGGGGGCAACTGTGACCGCAGCGCACAATGGATCCATTGTTACTCTGTTGTTGTGAAGCTTCCATTTTGGTATAAAAATAAAATAAAATTATAACAGTTTATCTATATAATTTTATTTATTATTTTTGGGAATTTTGACCAAGCAATTATGCCAATTATGACAGAGCCCACAGATTGGGACTGTTACAACCAAATCCATAAATTAGTAGTACAAAATACAATGATACTAATTATGACAGAGCTTGCGGATATGAATTGCAGCTACCAAACTACATAAATTGGTAGTATAAACTATATGCATATTGGATCAGTTGTAGTCTGCTGACCTGAGCCTTAAACTAGCCAATGATAAGCGCCGCCATGGCACTTTAAAAATACACAAGCGCTGCGGCACCACCTAGCAATTAAATTTGGCGCCAAACTACTTTTACGTCAAGCGCCAACTGAAAATTATTGCAGGCGCCAAGGCACTGCTTTACTTTTACATTGGGCGCCAAGGCGCTGGGTTTGATATCCCATAATCTCAAATTCCCATATTTATCACATTAATAAGCATTAAGCTTGCAGTATGCCAGAGAAGTAGGAAGTGATCCTGAAGTACTAAATTATTCCATGCCAGCAAGGATCACCTGTGCTGGGTGAAGATGAAAATATTCTACTGGTTGGCATGCAATAAGCATCAAACCTAGATTAATAATTACCCAAATTTGGGGCGTGTTAGAATGTCCTAGAAGACATTGCTAACAGTCCAGAGATTACCCTGGTAGAAGGTATAGGAAGAATTAATCATTTACAATAAAATCATCTTTTAACCATCTTTATTTTATCCTTAATCTGGTTGACCTTTATCCTAATCCTTAAGTGCTTCTGCACAATCAGAAGCCATTGCTGGGCAATAATCATGGTTCTGTTCAATCCTGACTCTTCTGATACAGTACTACTCATATCCTCACATATGACTGTACTCTGGCAAATGTCCTGTGCCCTATAATCTCAATAATTGTGACGCTGTAAAGCAAAAAGCGTGATAATTATAATTTTTATCTCTCTCTATATAGTAGCCTAAAGGCTTGTAGTTACCACTGTTTATTTCAAATTAGATTTTTATATTTCTATATTAATTATTTTTAGTTGTAAATGTGCACCGTTCATCATGAGTTTGGATAAATTTGATATTTTTATTGATTCTAATCCCAAAACAGACACTCAGAATATTTATTTTCTTTTTGTATTCTAGATTGCATTATTAATTAGGCAAGTTGGTACCAGTTTTATATAGTCATTAATGTTTTTTGATATTTGATATTTACATTGTCTGTTTCAGTTGCTATTGGGGCTTGTTGTTGGATCAATTTTGTAACTTTTGTGACTGAGTTTCATGCGTTCACCAAAAAATAGTAGATGTGTTCTGTGACTGAAACCCATGTGTTCTAGTATTTGATACACTTGTTGTTGAATTGTTTAGCATTTGTCCCCAGTTTGGGTAGGCTGTTGTATGACTGGACATTTTTGCCAAATAGTGCTCATTTTCTGTGAAATTATCTTCTATTTAGATCTATCAAGTTGAAATTTGTTTTTAGACTGAGTTCATGTGTTCTAAACTGACTAATATACATTTATCTCAACAGGTTTGAAAACTACTGTAATTGATTTCTGACTGAAAGCTATATTTTAAAAAGTGAAAACCAAGAATAAAGATTGAGGAGTTGATATAGCATCCTGTGGTGTCATAGGTAATTTTCTCCCATGAATCATGTGCACCAAAGTGATTGGCTGATATGAAACCCAGCAAAATTTGAAATAAAGCAAATTGAGATGGTGTAATTCTTGATTTATATATTAAATCCAACAATAAAATATTTTATTTTAAAGATAATTTTAATGTATCCCTGTATAGATAAGGAACAAGTTACATGTGTAAAAGGTGGCTTTTTGAATGGTAGTGATAATCAGTGTTAGGACTACTGTAAATTCAGAACCTGTTGGTAAAAAGCGGGATCATCAAATTCTTTTGCATGAACACACCAACTCAATGGAGTAATTTTCATCCCAGAACAACTTACTTTTTTATATAAAAGGATGAAAAATATTCCAGTAAGTTGGTGAGTTCATGCAAAAGAATTTGACAATCCCCCATTTTTACCTTTGGGTTCTGAATTTATAGTATCTTAGGGGTGTTGTTTTAGGTTATTCTTATTACAAGTGTCCTGGATTAATACTGGGGAGCATATCCTGTCAGTATAAAAAAGGCTCCGATTTAGTGCTGATATGAGCTTACTTAAATATGTAATAGATGGTGTAAATTGAGATGTTGTAAATCTTTGATGGCATAAACATGTCCTGCACTATGCCTTTTTTATATAAATAAAGTTAGTGGAAAAACATGTTATTAATTATATTTAAGGGGGTAAAATCAAGCTGCCACATTTTCGAGATGGTGTAGTGTAAACTGATAAATGAATTTTAACTATTTTATTTTTTAAATTTATTAGCATTCAAATTTTTAAATGCAAAAAGTACCATCTTAAAAAAATTGGGATGTCATAATTTGAGATGCCATTTTTGAGATGGCATTGCCTACCCAAGTTATGGTGGCTTTTTGGTTTGATTCATACAGAGCTAAATTGCAATCTATATGCAATTATTTAGTGTATTATCAATAATTGTAAGGATGGTATGTAATAATAAGACGGTTATTGGATGAAATTAGTAACCAATCAGTGGCTAGAATTACCCTGCAGTTTACTAATTGATGTGCCCATTCGTGTTATATAAGTAGGCCCTTTCGTGACATATTCTTGTCGAGGGTAGTAATTCCGCCTTGTAGCCTATCAAGTGAAAAATGATCAATCGTCAACCATGAGAGTTTTATTGGCTCAGGCTAATTAAATTTAAAGCGACATCATTTCATATATAAGTATATATATTACAAATATGTTTATTAAGCATACCCATTAAATAGCTATACGAATGTAAGTTATCGCTATTTCAAATTCAAAAATTAAATAAAAGTGATTGAGCCACAATTGAATCTCGATTAAGTAACTGTGTGGTCTGCCCCAGGGTTATATCCAAAATTAAACAGTTGATTTTCATTTTATTTTATTTGTCCTGATAAGAGCTTCATCATTTTAATCTCATTAATCCGAAAAGTGAAGCTTACTTTGATACTTATATCTAAAGTAGTGAAAATCGTAGAGCTTGTCTTGACTCTGGTGCTTTTTTGAAATGGTTGAGTATTTGTTTCAACAAATCATATCCTGGATAGGAATAGTGATCGAAGTAATAATAGTGGCTCAACTTTATCAAAATCTTGGTGGCACGAGGATTTGAAGGCGAACCAATGTATGACCCTTTGTAATAGTGGAGTCAAATTGCAGAACGATCCAAATTTCCTGCTTGTCCTCGATGGAATCCTTGATGGAAGCAAGAGTCTCTAGCGCCAAGCAGCTCTTGACTCAACCTGACGATTTGTACGCGTGAACTCTAGGTAAGTAATTAATTTTACGTATCACTATTTAAAGATATCCCGAACTTCATTCAACAACCTTCATTTTCTAAATATCTTTAATTTATTCAAAGGTTAGATATCATTTTGGTTTGCAATAAAACTATAATCTCAGAGCTTCATATCTATGCATGCTTTCTTTACTTGATCATGGTTTCAGAACTTATTCTCCAGTAGAAAGCTCTTGTTTTTTTATAACTTTCCATAATTTTACCTAATTGCTATAGTTTTTTTGAAAACCTTTTTTATAAACCTTATACAAATCAGTAAATTTTTGCTACCTCTTTAAAAACTAAGAGTTAATTTCCAAAATAGCACTCATCTTTAAATCATTTTGGTAGCCATGAGTGATGATACTCCAGATATTCTGAATGTTACTCCTGGGTTCCTTGATAAAGAGATCGATTGTCTTTCAGATTTACAGCCAGGTTTCATATCAAAGGCAGATCAAAGGGTATTAAGTGATGTATTTTATTTGCTTATATCTTCTAGAACTTATGCGCTTTACTCCCAAAGGAAACAAAATTAACATCCAAACAAAAGGAAAGTTTTATTAAAAACCAATCCCAAAGGAGCTCTATGGTGTTCAAGGATACAAACTCAAATGCTGTAGCTGTTTGCTCCAGCTACCCTAGCCCAAAATTTTCACCAACTCAAGCCATCTCTATCCCTTGCAAATTTGAAGATCAACCAAAAGAAACAAACAACTACCGCCGGCCTAGACTATTCATAATGAAGTCCCAAAAGAAGAAAGCTGCTCCAGTGGTTGAATTATGCAAGGCTACTGCAACAACAGGCTTGTCCTTGGATGGGCATATAGATAACAATAGCACTTTGGTCAGTCAGAATGAAATCTTCAAGTCAAACAACTCCCTTAGGATACTGTCTTCTACAGCATCTAGTACCTTTAGCCTACAGTCTTCATTATCACATGAATCTACACAGACTGGTGCTCATGGAAGTGGGTGGGTGAGAGTATATACACTTTTTTCAAGCTGGATGGGTAAATCAAAAAGGGTATCTGAGGAAAGGTGTGGAAAGCGCCTTAGTCCAACCAGGTTAGAAATAACTAAGAAACGGATGCTTGATGCCCAGATGCTACAGTCCCACACAGAGGCTCACCTCAGATTATTTGCTCCTCTATTCACACTAAGGCTAATAACAATCCTGTTTTCAGATGAAGAGGCCCGTATGCGCTTGGAGAAGCAGCCCACTATATCTTGGGGATTGCGGCGTATGGCATGCTGTGAGTATGTTGAAGTTGATGCTCCTTTAAATGCCCAGGTATTTATATATTGTGATATGTGCTGAAGTTCAGAAAGGGCCCCGGATGATAGGTCAAGCCATGTCAGCACCAAAGTATGTGACTCGTGTTGTTAAGGAGTGTTGGAAGGCTATCCTCAAAATTGGCCGGGGCAAAAGCTTAGATGCTCGGCAAGGGTTGTGGTTTCTCCGGCAGTTCTGTATACTATATGGATTTGGTGTCATCAAACTCAAGGTTATGACTATTCACATGCTGCCCCAGCTCTTGGCGGTGGCAGCTATATCTGATTTACTCCCTATTCTTCCTTACAATGAAGATACAATCTATGCACTTGAAAAGTACCAGAAGACTGCCCCTGGCCTTTTGATTCGTCGTTCCACACTCAAACGGTTTGGGGTCTTAGATACACTTGGCCATCGCCGCAGCAAGACTATGCTGCTTCCATCACCACTTTCTATTCAAATGGTTGAGGAGGCCCCCACCTCTAAGGTAACTCTAGAGCGTGTGGTATTATTCTTAATGGAGTGCTTTACCCGATCTGGCGCCCCTACCATTCCAGAAGATGTTTTTGCCCAACTGTTAATGGGTGTTCCATGTGGTCCCTCTGTAACTGATATACTCACCTGCCATGAGATCCATGTCTGCACTGACTTTCTTCTTAAATGCAATTCAATCATCTCTCCCAGCCGCTGGTTCCGTGAAAGCTGTGACCTCCAGCAGTTGGAGCTAATGAATCAATGTGGCCTGGAGGCTTGTTACCTACCCAAGATTGACCCCCGTTTAGTAGCTGCCCATCTAAAGCATGTGATTGCTTCCCAAGGAGGCCTGGTTCCAGTAAACATCGCTAGAGCCATCATGGCGCTTTTCCCCACAAAATCACCCCGAGATGATCCCAAGCAGTGGCAAATAGGGCATGCAACTATACAAGCCCTTGAATCAATTCTGATTATCCCACTCTTTCAGTTCCAGCTACTGAAGCAGGTGGTAAGGGTTGCTCAGCACATCATAGAATCCCCGGGCTGCATCACTGGCCAGGCACTGGCAGTTGTCTTTCCAGTTGTACCTGCCCACAGCTTCTCCAGCATGAATGAGGTCAAGTGCTGGAACCTGGTTTGGGGCCGCATCCTGGACCATTCCAGGCTCCTCTTCAACCATTCCGACCTGTATGCCTTTGTCCAGCCCACCCCTCGAGTCAAGGAGGGGTACCGCTACGCCCTTGAGCTTCTGGCAGAGTCTGGGGTCAAGTTCCTCAAATAGGGCCACTGCACTGGATCCTCTTGCCCACCCCCAAATTCTCTGTACCCTAATACATCCTTTCTTTACCTTTAACCCATATTGCCTCTACTTTTAAATACTGCTCAGCTTAATATGAAAGATGGTGCTAGCCCCAAAAAACTGTGCAGCTTCCTTGGCATTGTAGGTTAAACAGTCTGGTATGACCCTGGCAACTCCGAAGCAGGATCTGATGGGGAGGGGATATGCAAAGTAGGCTGAAACAGGTGCTGGATCGAGGGAAGGTTGCCAGCCCCCACCGGGCATGGACCTGGGCCAAGCTCCATACCGCACATGCCAAGGGAATACTGCTGGTCTGACAAGGTCAAGGCACCGGCCAAGCTCGACACCCCCAGGCAGTGTAGGTCCAGCTGTGCCCCATTGGGCTAGCTGCAGCATCGAGGTAGTGGTGCAGCTTTATCCTCTGGCACCATGTTTCCCACACATGGTGGGTTCTGTTATCCTTACTGGGAAACACAAGAAATCATAGTGTGTGAAAGATAAGGGTGCAGTAGTATTTTTGGGGCCGCGTCACTAAACAAAATAAGCTCGGATTTAGACAAGATACCAAACCAACAAGTTTATATTGTTTAACAACAGATCTGGGTCCAGCTCTGTTTTTAAATCTGGGTGATTTCTCTTGGCGCCACAGCTTTGAAAACTACTGTATGACGTAAAGCTGAACCAAGTGGTTGCTTTTGAGTGCATCCTGTTGCTGTGCTGAAGCCTTCATGACTACAGATAAGGGGAGCACAGGGTACCCCTGGCTTTTAAGGGTATAGGTTCAAAAGTAGCCAATAGTCAGTACTTCAGGGATAAGTCAATGATGCTGTACCTTAAAGCCCTGGGATTGATAGTTATGAGTAGGTCTTTCTTTGAGTTTTTGTTGTACCCCCTGAAGGAAAGAATTGGGTATGTGTCACTCAACAGGATGTATCCTAATGATTCACACCTCAATACACTTGATTGTTGTTTGAAGCAGTTGCCCATCAATGATTGGAATAGCTTGAGCTAGCTCAAGACGTATATGTTCTTATCCACTTGTTTGTCTGACTTGCAACAGTGAGCCAGGCAAACAAAAAACATATGTATCTGTTTCCGCTGTGAAACAAGAGACCAGGCTGACATGTGAGTTAGCAGACTCAATGAAAGAGGGTTGTCTTTACTACCAAAAGCTGCAAGAAGCTGTTGCTTCACAGAGTCTAGAGTTATACATGCCTGGATTTTGGGACTCACAAAGGATATTTTGCTTCTGACAAGCCATAAACTAAATAGGGTTTTACCCACACCAATCTTCAAACCTTATCACCCACTACATTAGAATAAAGCACTTGTTATAGGGTTGCAGCCAAGAGTTTGGGCCATTGCCATTTTTTATATAACCAAGCTTTATTAAGAGAATGGTGGGTGGAAATGGGGGATGCCACATGGGCTCACCCAACTTTTTTGGGCCATTGCCATCTGACCTAACCTGCGTCTCTCTCTAGAGGGTGCCAATTATACCCATGAAGCACACATGGCCATATTTTTCTCACTTTTGAGCATTCAAGAAATATGTTTTTTTATCAATTTTACTTTCCCACAGAATTTGCAAGCAAAATCCTCAAGGTCCTCTTTTTGTGCCACTTTTTGTAGCACATCTTCTGTGTGAAGGATCTCCCTCTAAGCTGAAATAAGTAGTTCTGAACCACAATGACCCATCCATAACCTATTTCCCCCCAGATTTTGATTAGCCCTCATTTGACTTCTGTCTCCATTATTAGCTTTAAAATGTGTCTCAGAGCTAGTCCCCTGTTTTAGTTCTTCTGATAGTCATAATGTTGAAACAACGGGGTCAATCTCCCGGCAAGGTTCCAACTAAACAGGTTTGTGATCTGCAACCCAACTTTCCAGTGTCCTGAAGCCAAATGCATAAGTCAACTCAAATTTCCAAATCCAGCAACATGACCAAATGGCAATCCCTGTACAGTGGTCAGCTCAATTCAGCGCTTGACTCATTAAAAGGATCAAGTCACCCCCTAGCCATCCAATTGAGTGACCTTCATAATCATGTTTCTACTATCCTGATTCACAACAACTATATAACTTCTATATCCCAATAAAGAATATTATCTAGTTTACTTTTATTTTCCCCTTTATTGCTTTTCTAAAACAGCACAGTTATGAAATCGATAGCACAAGTATGTTTTTCATCCTACCTTCCCTTTAAAAATCCCACCTGTTGTCTGTACTTGCAGTGGTCAACAAATATACAAGAGAATTATGTCCAGGCTCCCTGTAGACTAGAAGCCCTACACACCTGGGACTGAGATACCATAAAGATATGTGCTGTACTAAAACATGGTGATGCTGGTCCCTGCCTTCAATACCTTATCAGCCCAAGGGTTCTTCCAGCCCCCTTCTCTATGCCTTAAACCCCTAAAAAAGCCACCATTCTTGCCTACATAGTTCAGAAGCTCTGTAGCACTGCCTTGGAATTATTTACAGTGTCAAATGATCACAACACTACAATGTGTATCCAATCTGCCCAAATCAAGCTGACACAGATGGAGTGCCCAATACATTTTTGAATTGGAGAGATATTCATTTTCCTGACCCACAACAAAGGAACCTGGTGCAATAAGTTTCATAAGGATCATACACCAAGTAAAGAACCTGACACAGATTGGCACAATGAAGGAACTTATAAGAGCCTACAAGAAGTTGCGACTACAAGCACCTGCAGATATGGTGTTTGATAACCCAGCTACACACCTCATGTACTATACCGCTCTCAGGCCACATGTGATGAGACATGTTAATCTGGACCAGTTACCAACCTCCAGAGCCTGTACCGTGAAGCGGAGAAAGCAGAGCAAACGTCTAATGCACTGCAAAAGGCACAAACTGGAAAAAGGGAAAGACCCAAAATGTCAGGCACCCACCCACTTGGAAGTAATCTTCCAAGGTGGTGAATAATTGCAGAGGGATTTAAACCAGTTACCAGTGAACCCACATGTGACAGATCCAGGTCCAACCAGTCAAACTTGTTGCTATCTTGCCCTTGACTCTTATTACCGTTACCTTCCTGTGACAAAGCTTCAAGGAGCTTTGCCTCCAGGGTGGCATTTTTGTGATACAACACTTTATTGTCATCTTGCCAACAAGCCATAATTTTGACACTCTTTTCCTCCCTATTTCTTAACGCCTCATCTTCACAATTGGCTCTGTCCTTCACCTGTTGTAAAATTTCATCAAACCCTAACAGCAAGTTCCAGGAGTCCCTTGCATAAACTTGATTTCCTTGTGCAGGAGTTCTCTCTTTGGAAAAATAGTTGGAATATAGTTCTTCAAAAGCCGCTTTCACTTCTACCAAAGATTCCTTGGGTGCTATCTTAGAGACCTCCAAACTCGCCCAAGCCTCCTTGAGTGAACTGGTAGGAACTTCCTTCCTAGCAGCAGCAGACTCTACACAAAGCACCCCAGATTTTGCTCTTTCAAATAAGTAAAGAAGACACAATAATTAAAAAGTAGTTTGAGGGGAAAGCGTTGAAATTGACAATATCTCTTTATTAAACTTTAGCTGTTTTTGCTTATATACCATTTGGGGCATATTTGGCTGAAAACCCCTCTGGTTCCTGAATCAACCTATGATTCATATCACGTGGTCTATGAAATTTGAGTCATACAAACCTAGATCTTTACCTAAAAGATCCCCTGTAATTCTCAGCGTATGAGAATTGCTGTAACTTCAGCTATCAGTTGGTTGATAGCTACTAACGCTTAACTCGGCTACAACCTTAAGTGTTACTAAAGATTAAGCTAAGATAAATCTTTCAGTCTAATGCATATAATAAGTATAAGTTTTATGTAATTAAATCTTTATTTAATCAATCAAAGAGAGAGTTATATAGTAAGGGAGGGGATTAATGAGAGTCATAGAACACCAGGATCCTCTGGTTACAGCCCAGTTCTCTCTATTGCTTAGCCCAATATTAAACTAATGATCAGATGATCATCAGTTAATATGAACTCAGAGTACAACCTAATTGATTGTTTGGACTAGTTATCATCCAGAGGAAGAGTACCATCACCCTTTGGTTCACCGAGCTTAATGGATCAATGCGTGAGTATAGTGACGGCTAGTTTATAACCAATCACTTCACAACATTTCCTCCCACTAAACTAGACGTTACTGTAAAAGTCTTTTAACTTCCTTCAGTATGGTAAACCGCCCAAAAAGGAACAGAAAGCCAGTTGTACGCTACACCAATGTTCCAGAACAGAGAATCAATAAGACCCAAAGGGGAATACCCAAAATTCCGGTTGGGAACGTACATGTGTACTCACCTGTTCTAGCCTCAGAAGAAGCTGAATTCACTGAGATTCTAGGCGGTGAAATAGATGCAGCTTTCTATAGTTTGTCCAGTACTGTCTCTTATAAACTGAGTACACCTTCAAGTAAGTTGGTAGTGTAAGACTCCGGTATGCCTACATCTAGCCAGCTTTCCACAATTGCAAAGAAGAGTAGCCATAATGACAAGAGTAAAGCTGCTACAATCACTCCTACTGATAAGACCAATGAACCTGTACCAAGCTTAACCAATATTCTCCAAAATTTGAACAAAGATGAGGTAAGCTCTACTTCTGTGGTGGTCCAAGAAGATAGTCAAGGTTCCTACATTAAAATGGTTGCCTTTCTTTGTTGGGAGAGGATTCCCATTCTACAATTCTGCAGCCCAGTAGTTATGTGATCCACCCTTATGCTAGCTCTGGAAAATTCTTATGTGATCTCCACAAAAAGGCTTGAAGTAGGAAATAGCATTCATTGGCAAATCCCTAGGGTGAAACTTGTAAGATATGCACAGTTGTGCCTCTAGGACTTCTCCTTCAATGGTGTATACTTGAGGGACAATCAGATCTCTCATGCTCTCAAACTTCTTGGGCTGGTTTTTGCAGTGTGGTCTGATCCTTGGTCTGCTGTTGGCCCAGTGCCCTTGTGGCATGGTTCAGATAGTTACAAATACTAATTGCAACAAGCTATGGGTACTACCCTAGAACTCCTTAGTTATAGTCACACAGGAAGTAGACAGTCCATGGCATTGGCAGGAAACTTGGTGCTCAGCGGCTCCAAGGTTGTTTATCACCAGAGACTGCACCACATGCTCAAATATATTGAATGGCTGTTGGGAGTCATGTACTTGGTAGGAGGCAAAACACCAAAGGAATATGCCCAGCAAGAAAGTCATCTCTGGGAATGCATCTTGCTTGGACTTTCTTTTCCTTATTCCATTGGTATGAACCATGTCAATTTCCTTCCTGTAGATGATTCTCCTTTTCTTCCATTTGCATTCCGTTGACTACCTAATGTCTGGATAATCTACGCAGCCATTGCCAAAAACTCATCCAGTTGCATCTGGGTTTAGAGGCAATAGTATCTCAATAAAGCACCAATTGCCTAAACCACATGTGGTGATCCAAATGTGTGTTGTTTTGCAGGCAAGGGTTGATTTGGCTTCAAATAAAGACAACATGCTGAATATTGACAATGTGTGGTTAGCTGATGACACTGTAAGCTAGTAGGTAATATATGGCTACTAGGGGTAAGTAGGGTGAGACTAGTAGGTAGCATGGGACTACTAGGGTAAGTAAGGCTTGACTGGTAGGTAACATGGGACTACCAGAGGCAGATGTTGTCTCCACCTAGCAGAAGAAATTGGCTGCTTTGGGCTATAGTGCTTCACCTTGCAGGAAACTGTGGCTGCAGAAGGGTGAAGACTGAAATAGCAAGCAGGGAACTTTGTCTGTCTAGGGGGAGTAGGTTTTGGACCCCTGGCGGGTAACAGGCTACCAGGGAGGGGAAGAGCTTTGAGGGCTCTACGTACCCTAATACACTTACAGGAGGTCTGTGAGCAAGCATCCTACCTAACAGACTGGTAGGGTGTCCTTGTTTATGCCCCTATGGGAGATGTGGGAGAAACCCCAAAGTGATCATTGGAGGGCATAGATTTGGTCAGAGGTGTCACCAAGGCGGTTTGCTTGGGGAAGCAAGCTGCAGAACTTGGTGTGATTGAACCTCTTGGAAGTAGAGCTGATTACTCTGCAACTGAAAGCCCAGACTTAATCACCTGGGTGAGTAAAGACAATGCATAGACATTGATCTGTGGTTGAATGGACTAAGTGGATTGCCACTTGCAAGGGCCCAATCAAACGCCAGTTCAATGTAGACTCATGCCTGGGTCTACAAGTTCTGGTAACAGGGACTGAGATAAAGAACTGAGGTTGTTCACGGAATTAACAGAGAAGACTAGCAAGAGGGACTGTTTGATCACAGTGAAGGCTAGTTGACAGACTGTTAGTTCATATTGAATTGTGGGAACCAATATGGTTCAGTGTGTAGAAGGAACAAAGGAGGTTCCTAGTGAGGATTTGTTGAGGAACTGGTTGAGGATAAGCTGAAGGACAAGAAGATTATGATGCAGTACTAGCTGATCATAATGCAGGATGGCCAAAGGACCAGAAGTTTGTGTTGAAGGACTAAAGGACGGAGAGGATGTGAGTGCAGGACCAGGAGATAACCTGAAGAAACTAGCCAGACTGGATATAGAAGCTGGAAGAACTGTTTTAGTGTCTTTTGAGAGGAAAATAGATAAAAAGAAGCAGTTGAATAATGATTAAATACTGCCTGATTATGATTAAAAAAAGGATTTAATATCAAATAATTAAAAAGAAAGAGGAGGAAAAATAATATATAGTTTGCTAGAACTGTAAATTTATTTAAAAAGAAGAATTGAAGAAGAAGGGAGCTAGAAAGAGGCCGGAAATAGAACAGAAACTGTGAGGGCAAAAGAGCAAATTTTGCCAAAAACAACTAGGAGAGAAAAAAGGACAAGCTGCAAGAAGGTTCAAAGTTGCAAAATGTTGAAAGAAACACGGAAAAACACAGAGAAACGTTGAAAAATTGAGGGGTCAAAATTTGCATAAGTAAAACATGTGTGGAAGCGCTCAAGATTTGCTGGGGCAATGTGACGAGAATTATGGCAAAACTGTTTGAAATGCGGAGCAGTTGTTTACCCAGAGCAAGACAGCCTTGGGTTTGAACCAGGATCAAGAGCAAGTCATCTGGGGAAACCTTTTTGGCCAAACTGTTGAATTGAGGTGTGTGATTGGCTACAAGCCGGAGTCTATTTGATCAGTGTTTTAAGGGCTTTGACTTAAGAGTTAAAGCCTAAAAAATGAGGACCAGAAGAAGAAAATTCAGGGCTTTCATTGGCTGAAGTAAGTTTAAAGGTTTAATATATTATAGGAGGAGAAAACCTGGATAGTTTAAGCTTTGAAAAACCAGAGTTCTAAGAGAGGTTTTTGGTCTGAAATAAGGGGCTATAAAAGGGAGAGCTATCTGAGACTCTTCAGGGACTGGATCAAGTGGATTACAAAGGCCACAAAAGCTATAGAAGGAGCCAAAGACCAAGAGTAGGAAGCCAGAGATATAACAGACTGCAGGAGCCCAAGATCAGAACACAGAAGCCCAAGACCAAGTACAAGAAGTCCAAGAGATTGTTAAAGGACTCCAAGTACTGGCACAAACCCTCATTATTCCCTATCCCAAGGCCATATATCAGAAGGTTTATAAGGGGATCTTCCTTCTGATGAGAATAAAAAGCCTATTACAACCCCTACCCAAATTTCCCGTGATAAAAGAATATAAGTTCTATGAGTCAATTACCCTATATTTTCTATCCTAGCCCAGGGGACAAGGAATACTATTGCCTAGGGTGCAGAAAGTTTGCCTCTAGTAAGTCTTCCCAAGAGAAGTGGGAAAAGGTGACTAGGCATCTTGAAATGACAGATAGAGGAAGGGAGTTTATTGGGGGAGAGTTTGCTAGACTATTACAGGATTGGTATTGGCCTACAGAAGGGCTGGTGCCTGCTGAAATACAAGGGTATGGTGGAGACGCTTGCCTGGTATTGGGAAGGTACTGGAAGAGTTTTCTCTTATGCAGGCCAAGTATAAGCTCCAAACCAACCATTCACCACTGTTGGAGAATGAAAACTCCTCCAAGCCAGTTCCCAGCTATGACCCAGGACACACTTTGGGGACTGGTGACCAGGAACCCCACACCATACTAATCCTTCTTACTGTAAGCTTTATCTCTTATTGATGAAAAAAGGATAACAACCCATGGACTATTTTCATTAGGTTTTTCTTTTTCCAAATTGTTATCCATAAAGGGGTTTATGCTTGATCACTTAGAGCCTTGCGCATGGACTCAAGTGATCAGTTAGCCAGTTTCCAGATACTTGAGAGTGTAGCTATCTACTCCCACTTTCTGGACTACCTTGACTGGACCTTGCCATAGTGAGGCAAGTTTACTTTTGCAACTGTACCCTAAATTGCTGTAGAAGTATACCAAACTTACTATTTTTTATGCAGGGAGGGCAGGCCAAGTTTTTATTGCACAATCCATATCTTTCTCCTTTGTTGCTAAATTGGTAGAGTACACCTCAGACTGTAACTTGATTAGCGTCTGTGCTAGTCTCTTCAAATAAGCGTCAGGGGTGAGGAGATCATTGGTTTTAACTAAACTGTAGAGATGTGGCGGGAGACTTGACTGTCAACCATAAGGAAGCTGGAAGGGGCTTTTTCCCGTAGCCCTGTGGAATCCTATGTTGTATGCAAAGGTAACTGCCGGAAGATATGTATCTCATTCTGTTTCAGGATGATGGCTAAGCTTCCTTAGGATCTGTACAAGACTTCCATTTGTTCTCTCTACCATTTCATTTGTTTGGGGATGATATGGTGTTGACAGGGTACCACAAATACCCATAAGCTTATTCAGCCTGGGTATCATGTATCCTGTGAAGTTTGTCCCATTATCTGTTAGCAATGTTTGTGGGCAGCCATGTTTGTAGAGTATGTTCTCTAGAATGAACTTGGCTGTAGTAAGCGCCAACTGGTTAGGAATTGCTTTTGTTTCTACCCATTTTGTAAGCTGATCTACTGCTACAATTATAAACTTGTTCTTGATAGCGGTCAGTGGAAGGGGACCTACTACATCTATAGCAACAGTATGAATCACAAAGCCAGGTCAAATTAGCTGGTGCTGATAGTGCAAGACCTTTGGTTGCTCTATTGTACAGTCATGGCAAGTGGCCAGGGTTTCTGCTACATCCAAGTGCATACCTTCTCAGTAGCAGTGCTGCTGTAGGAGGTTAAGGGGTTTATGGATACCTCCATGGCCCACAGTACAATGTGCCAATACTATTGCATCTGTACATAAGGATGGACAAATGTATGGTAGCAACTTCCCTTTATACAACTTAAAAAGCTGATTATCCTTGACCCAAGTGTCCACCACAAGAGCCTTCAGATTTTTCTGAATCTTGAGCGGCTCCTCCCCCCACATAGAAGGTTTCAGCATCATCTTGTTGTAAAGTTTGTCTGCTGCTGAGGAAACCAAGGCTATGGTAGGAAGATGTGAAAAGCAATCTGCATTATGATGCATAACTCCAGCACAATGGATTATCTTGTAGTTGTAAGCTTGTAGCTTAATAGCCCATTGTGCCAGTTGTCCTTCAGGATCCTTCAGGGTTTTCAACCATTTAAGTGAGGCATGATCAGTTAACACCGTAAAGTGTACTCCATGGAGGTACACTCTAAATTGTTGACAGGCATAAATGACTGCTAGGCATTCCCTCTTGGTGACCATATAATTCCTTATGTGACTATTGAGTGTACAGGAAAAATACCCTACAGGATGATCTTGGTCATCATCGTCCAGCTGAGAAGGAACAGAACCAATTGCTGTCAAGCTGGCGTCCATGTGTACAATGAAAGAACGCTCAAAGTTAGGATAGGAGAGTACTGGCTCTGTCACTAGGGTGGCCTTCAAGTCCTTGAAGGCTTTCTGGCATCCTTCCGTCCATGAGAACTCAACATCATTTTTCAACAAGTGGAATAGTGGTCCTCCTAGACCTGCAAAGTTTGGTATAAAACGTCTTTAATAACCAATCATTCATAAAAACACCTGAACATCTCTCTTGTTGGAAGGCATTTGCATGTGTGTGATAGCTTTGACCTTAGCAGGAACAGGCCGTAAGCCATATTTGCTGATAATATAACCAAGGAATTCCAAATGTTCCTTAAAGAAGTTACACTTTCTTGGTTTTAGCTTGAGATTGGCAGCAATAATACATTGAAACACGCCTCCAAATGGTCCAAGTGTTGACTGAAAGTTTTTGAAAAGACGTTAATGTCATCAAGGTAAACCAGAACACAATTCAACTTGAGGTCTCCCATCACAGAGTCCATGGCTCATTGGAAAGTTGCAGGAGCATTTGCAAGTCCCTATGGCATCCTAATAGGCTGAAAAAGCCCTTGCTCTGTAATGATGGCACACTTTTCTTGGTCTGCCGCTGGAAGGTCAATCTGTCAGTATCCACTGATCATATTCATTGCGCTGAAGTACTTAGCGCCACCCAGCTTGTCCAATGTGTCATCAATGCGGGGCAACAGATAAGAATCCTTTTTTGTGACAGAGTTCAATTTGTGGTAGTCCATTAATATGCAATTAGACCCGTCCTTTTTCTTTATAATCAACAGTGGTGAAGACCAAGGACTCTTTCTGGGTACCAGAAGGCCAGATGCAAGTAGCTTCTGTAGCTCTTTGTTGACAATGGCTTGGTTGACCAAGCTACGTCTTATTGGCCTAGAGCATATAGGGGCAGTACCTTGTATATACAATACATGTTTAACCCAAGAGCTTTCTCTAGGTCTTGGTCATTTTCTGCAAAGATGTCCTTATATTTCTTAAAGAGCCAAATAGCTTGGTCTTTCTGATCTTCTGTTAGTCCATTTAAAGAATTGCGCAGGATAAGCAACATAATGCTTGGTTGGTTGCAGGGTAGCGCAAATTTGCTGAACTTGCCAAAAGAAGTGACATCCATAAGGCTAGAGTTTTCCTCCAACTTCATGTAGCCCAGCAGTTGGTGTTTCTTCACCTTCAATGTTTTATCAGAAAGGTTCCCCAAAAGTACCAGAATCTCTTCTGAAGATGGCATGGCAATCCCAGGTAGGATCCAAGGTTCCAACCACAAACCGTTGTGGAGTCCAGATAATTCACCATGCATTACTTTAGGGAAACTGAGGATTAGACCTGTATTATGTATAACTTGAGAACCCGTTGGGATGGAGAATTCACTAGAGGAATATAAGGGAATCCCTTTGTACTCTTTAGCGGCCAGAAGTAAAACCTTGATTTTGCGCTGACACAAGGTGTACGCTACTGGTATATCTCCATCAGCGTATTCCATATTAATATAATGGATCTTCTTTGTAGGGAGGTCTCTTGGTCCATTATTGTGATAAAAAATTGGTACAGAGTGACCTAGAATGCTGAAAGTACTATCCTGATGGTTGATGATAGTCCTGTAGGTTGCCATGAAGCTTGTTCCAATTAAGATATCATAGCTTTCATTGCGCAACACTATTGCCAGGGCTGTTACCACCAATTTACCAAAACAAAGCAGTAAGGATGAATAGGCTCCCAATGTCTTTGTTTTGTCAGGTCCTGCAGTACCAAATTCCTCATTATAATCTAAGTCAGGCGCAAGTTTCAGCTTCTTGACTAGCCTGGTTGACATGATGTTCCCTGGGGCTCCAGAGTCTAGAATTGCTCTTACCCAAAGTTTATGAACCACCAATTCAATGTATGTGCAGTTGTGTTGTTCCCCATAATGAGAAGAGGTAATTTTGGTAACCTTGTGAATATCTAAACCCTTAAATTGAGCAAGAAACAACTCTAGCGCAGTTGTTATATTGGGCTTCAGGGATTTCAAGGTATCCAAATTTGTGGAGACTTGTACCGGCCTCAATAGTTGAGAAATTTTTTTAACACTGAAACTCTCACGAGTGACCTCAGTGTATGACATGGAAAGTTGTTCAGCGTAGGGTATAGAGATGGTGTCAACAGCTTCTTTAGAAGGTATACTTTCTGTACAGATTGCTTACTTCCTTATGACTGTGTTGACAGCTAAAGCTCTTTGGAGCAAGTCTTTGTTTATTTATTCTTTATACGGTAAGTATCTCTTGGGGAAGGCTTCTTGGTCCAGCAGGCCAACATTGCAATCAGGAATGTTGGGGTCCGGGTCAATAGGTGGAGAGGGTCAGGGACTACTAGCATTCAGGGTTTTCTCCTCAAGCTGACTGCTTAGCAGTTTTTTGACTCCTGGCCATCTTCTTCTCTGTCCTTGTCTTCATCCTTGACTTCTAGCTTTCATCTTCCACGTTGTCTTCCTGGTTCAGGTGGCAAAAATTAGCCTTGGGCTGCTTGCAATCCTGAGAAAGATGTCCTAATTGCCCACACTTGTAGCATGTGCAGGTGTTTGCTGTGTTATTAACTGGGGGAGTAGCTACAGTTGTTGGTTTCTTTGGTGAGTCCCCATCTCAAGTCTTGCCCTTGGAATCTGTAGAAAAGGACAAAGTGGCTTTCTTATAATCAGAAAAGGGAACTTCAAACTGCTCCTTAAAAGATCCCAAGTGGCGCATGAGTTCAGGGACTGTTCTTGCACCATATATTCCAGATTTGAGAGCAATGGAAAGCACTCTATTGGGATGTACGTAGTTAAGAAGTGCTCCTTTTACGTCAACAAAAGTGGCGGCTCCCATGGAGACTAGGGTCTGTGCTTCTAAATAGAAGCGCTCTGAGAAATCCATTAGACTTTCCCCCTTCTTTATTTTCCCTTCTGTAAACTCCATTTTTTGGCAAAATAAAGCCTCTTCACTGCCAAACTCTGCAATAAGGGCCATGAATACGTTCTCAAAAGTCCAGCCTTGTTATGGAAGTCTTGGGATTATTATTGTTTGGGTCTCCAAATCCAAGCAATTAAAAATGGCTGCATTCTTCATGACATCATCTGCACCATACATAGAATTATTGTATAGCCGGAGGAACATATAAAATTAGCCTTTTTGTCAAATTTTGGCAAGTTTGTTGGCTTGAAGTTCTGGATCACAGAAGGAGTGCTAAAATTATAGCTTCTTCTAGGCAGACGTGAGGTATTTCTCTGGTTTGAGGTGCAAAATTGCACTTCAGAAGCCACATCTCTGGCATTGTTGCTGGTCCTGGAAGTTGAAGAAGCAGCGCCAAGAAGATGATTTTCACTGCTATCCAGAACTGGTTCTGCTACATAGAACTTCCTCATTGTACGGCCTATGTTGTCTTCATTATTCTCATAGCTATGGAAGGAGCAACGGTCTTCTGACATTGCCTGGCTGATGGTGGACAAGACACTTTGACTTCTTCTTATGGTTGTCTGTAGTCCTGGATAAGACACAATCTGGCTGGATACACCTGAAGTAGCTGCTCTACTTGCCCTTGTAGATGCAGAATATTGGTATGTTGCAATTGTACTTCTTGGGCCAGGTCCTTTACCGTGTAATTTGCTACGTGTAGTTTGTCTTCAAGCTTCTCCATATGTGATTCCTGTTTTCCAAACAACACATTGTTCTTTTCTTGCATAGCCCAATGACTATCACTTAATCTTTCCAGATTATCATGATTTTCTTACGTGCAGTTGTGGTTGTGGTCAATCATTTTTGCAAACTTGAGAAATTCCACGTTAAAATGGTTGCAGTCAGAAAGGGATTGACAAAGGCCCTTGTCAATCTCACTGATGTGTTCAGATAGCTCCTCCATGTACCATTAGATAATGGCAGTGGCTTCCTTGTTGCCTTCTGACACAACCCCATCCTCAATCATTCTTACAGAGCGGCAGAGCAACTTGACCTCACTACATAGGTAGCAAAATGTGGCTTCTGCCCCTTTTACGTGGTGAGTTACTGTGCCTAGCCAATTATTATCCAACCCTTTGTGTTCAAGCATGGTCCCAACCATTGTGACCACATAGTTTGTCAGGCGTTCCTCCAGCTGTGCTGACCAATTTGTAGTGAAGTTTTGGTGAATAGCCAAGCTGTTTAGTTGGTGACTGATATTGGCCATAGAGTTTGTGAGTTTGTCATACAGGCAATGGAGGAAAGCCTGCTGATTGTTTATCAAATTTCCCTGATGCAAAAATCAGGGACAGTTGATAACCCAAGTGAGTCTGATTTTGACAAATGGCAGGATGTGCAAAACTATGGGCATACTCCTTGGCTTGTTTGATTGTTTTCATCTGCAATCAAAGCTGATTGGGAGTTATTACTGTGAAGTTGTGGAATTTCTCTTTAGCCATAGTGCCATAGGATGGCAGTACCGCAAGCTTCTTGTGAGCTTCCCCATTTTGGTATGCACCACAGTCCATACCACTGATGGCTTGCTCCAGCCGTTGCTGGGTAGGCTCCGCGTTTCTGTCTAGCTCAAGTGGCACTGGGACAAAAAGGTGCAGAGAGGAATGATCCTCTATCTGACAGGGATGCTGTACATCAATCATAAACTGACCAAAATCCACAAATTCATTAGGAAGACCATCCCTTGTTCCAGCAAGACAATTGATCTCCAAGAAAAGCCCATCAGGGTGGTCCTGGAAGTGGCAAAGAAAGGCATGGAGAAGATTATCTTCATCACCTCCCCACACAAAAGATGAGTCCCCAGCAGGGTGACAAGTACCATTAGACAGATGCATGCTAGAGTGAGCACCAAATGTTGTAACTTCAGCTATTGGTTGGTTGATAGCTACTATTTCTTAACTTGACTACAGCCTTATGTGTTACTAAAGATTAAGCTAAGATAAATCTTTCAGCCTAATGTGTATAATAAGTACAAGTTTTATGTAATTCAATATTTATTTAATCAATAAAGGAGAGAGTTATATAGTAGGGGAGAGGATTAATGAGAGTCATAGAATACCAGGATCCTCTGGTTACAGCCCAGTTCCATCTATTGCTTAGCCCAATAGTAAACTAATGATTAGATGATCATCAGTTAATATGAACTTGGAGTACAAATTAGTTTATTTTTTGGACTATTTATCATCCAGAGCAAGAGTACCATCACCCTTTGGTTCACTGAGCTTAATGAATCAATGTGTGAGTATAGTGACGGCTAGTTTATAACCAATCACTTCACAACAAGAATTAACCTACAATGAGAAGGAGTCACCTGACGCCATTCATCTCAATGTATTAATTTGGCATGGAGCTTCCTTAGCTCCCAGCGCCAAAACCTTGTGGAATATACACATTCCAAAACTCAGCTATCAATGTTCCAACTGGGAACCAGCTGATTGAACTTAAATCCCTAGACATCATTGCCTTTATTTAGTTGTCTTCCCATTGAATGATTTTTGCCTTAAAACCCATTAAAACACTTTGAAACTTGAACCAGGCATCACTTTGGTGTTTTATAAATTACTTAGGCAGCTCAGCGGCGCTTCTAACCTAAATAACTTGTCAAAACAGAGCTTTAACCCAAAATTTGGGGGTTTACTTTTGATTAACCTTAATCAGACTTCTTGACACAGTCAAGGCAATTGACCAATATAATTAAATCCTCATTAGTTATATTCCCATGTATTTATTAATTAATCTTCCCGGTTAATTAATTTTTTTGAGATGCCTAGCCTCCAAGATTGATTTGGCCAATATTGTCTTCTGTTCTTTTATTAAATATAGATACTAAGTTTTCAGGAATCTTTATCTGAAGAATTCCAGCCAAACTTATCTACATAAAACAAACAGCAAAAACAGAGCAACTTTATATTTTGGAGTATTTATTTGGCTAAATACTTAACAGTGACTGTCGTACAGTCACATCACGGGCTAGGACACCATACCAAGGTGAAATAGTTCTTCAAAAAGGCAATGCTGGCCTAAAAGCGGATTGAACTGTCCAAGGAAGAACTACACTCCTAAGTAGTACAAGAGGAAGGCAGAGGCCATGGGTGGAAGAACTGTGGTTCTGCATGTTTGTTTACAGACTGGTAGTTCTGAGGTTCTTCCTTCTGAGGTGGGTTTTGGGACAATGAGGTAGTGGTATACCAAACTCCTGGTATTACCCTGCACCAGGAGCTATCCAAGAAATGAGCTTCAGGGAAGGTACCAGAGTTAGCTTGTGTACCCAGAAAAATGCTGGCCAGTACAGCCAGCAACAAGATCATCCAGTAAATCCATTTATACCCAAGAGCCTCCATAATAGAAGTTTGGGTAATCTAATGATTAGGATTAAGAAAGGTTTAAGTCAAGCTAAAATAGATAATAATTTATTTAGGGTGAATGTAGACTTTATTGATTGAACAAGTAGTGAGATATAGCTTACCAGCTTTATATAGCATGGTAACTAGGAATAATCTGGGGACAAAATTTGGAAATATGGAGGAGGAACTGGGGATTTTAGGGCAGTTGGAACTTAAAATAGAATTTTTCTTGCAACTGAATTCAAAATAATAACCTCAGAACGTAAAAACAATATTAGTTTTTAAAATAGTTGCCTACCAGGCAGTACAAGCACTGGAAATGCGCTTTTTTGCCCCATATGTAAGCTGGGCATCAGGAGAAGGATTGTCAACAGAACCAGAGTTGTTTACACTAAGAATAGAGGAAATAGCATCAAATACAGTGCAAACATCACCATCAATAGTTTGGAAAGGGTTTGAAGTTGATTTGGAGTTAAATGATTGGCTGCAGCCTACTGTTGAATGTAACAATTAGTCAAAATCAAATCCAATACTAACATTTGAATCAGTTGACCAACTAAGTCCAGGGGAGTTGCAGGTTTGATCCCTGTTCTTGAATTGATCAAACAATTAGTCTCATCTGGACTATTATTAAAAGGTAATAATGAACAAATGCTACTAACTAAATTAACTTTCTTAGCTTTTTACAATGGACCTGGCTTGGGAACCCATATGAGCTTGGAATTTCAAATGAATTGTTAACAGGAATTTCATCAGGAAGATTCCTGACAAAGACTCTCACCCCCTAAGTCATGCCAGCTGCCCTCCACCTAATGAAAATAATAGTACAAACAACAAATCCTTGAACTCTAATGATCATGGTAACGGGAACAATTGTCAATCCAACCTCACTCATTTCAGAGTCACCAGTGCCCAAGGTAATCAGGACAAGGGAAAAGCCCAAGGAGAGCAATAAGCAAGCTGTGACAATCCACATGGAAGCATTTTTCCAGGCAAGGGCTTATTTGGTCATAATTAAGATTGAATGCCTAGAAACAGGGAAATGCTAGTTATTTTGTTGATATATGTAGGTTATAGCCAAGAAAGGTGAGAGATCTAAGCCAGGAAAGGGGGGCAAGGATGTCCTTAGATTCATGCAGAAGATGGTAGAAAGGTCCTGGCTAGCTGGAAAGGGATGCACTGGAGGAGTTCTGAGATCTTAGTTCCAACTGCTGGGGATATGCAGTTGACAAACTTTATCTAGGATAGAGGGGTAAAGTTTCTTCCCAGGATTTTCAAGTAACTTTGAGGAGGTCTTGAAGATATTAAGCAAGATTGAATTTTCCCAGAACCATCATTAGGGTGGCTGCCTGGAGAAACAGCGCATAACTTGATAATTAAGACATTTCTGGGAAGTGAAGTTGGTTACTTTACGCTTGAAAGTTCAAACTATCTACTTGAGTGAGTAAAAACAGTGGCAAGACATGGGGAGTGTCTGTTGCTGATGGAATAATGTGTAGGTCACTGATGGGGGTACAGTCTAGGTTGATTTACTTGTGGAGACTTATTGCCTGAGTCTGAGGTGTTGACTGATGGATACTAGCAGAACAGAGGAAGACAATTGAGGAAAGTAGTAGCAAGAAGGAGCAGAAGGACTAGGTAAAGGCTATCAAAAAAGGCTGGAAATATAAAAGAGGTAATCAGGGAAAAATAAAGCAGGGATAAAGAATTAAAAATAATAATAAAGAGATAAAAAGAATTTCTAAAAATAAATAAAAGAATTAGGAGAATTAAAAAAGAAATAAAAGAAATAAAAGAAATAAGAAATAAGAAATAAGAAATAAAAAAATAAAATAATAAGGGTTAACTACAAAAAAGGATTAAAAAACAAAAAGAAATAAAAAATCCCATTAGGAATTTATTAAGAGTTGATTGAGTGAGGTGAGATAAAAGCAGACAGAACAGAACAGGAAAACTCTAGGGATAAAAGCTGGGATTTTTCTGGGGCATTAAGAGGAGTGTGGAGCAAGCAACAGGCAGGTTCAAGTTTTGGCAAGGGGGAAAGAGCACGGGAAAATACAGAGAAATGTTGAAAAAATTAAGGTACAAAATCCACTAAGTAAAACATAGGTTGAAACATTTGAGTTGACCTGGCAAAAGTGACAGGAATTACAGAGAAAAAGTTTGAAACACAGAGCCATGGGTTTTCCAGAGAAAGAGGACAACAGATTCAAACCAGGGTCAGGAGCAGGTAGCTCTGGAAACCTGTTTTGCAAAATAGGCCAATCCAGATGCCTGATTGGCTGAAGGCTGAAGCCTGTTTGATCAATGTTTTCCATTGGTTAAACTGAAGGGAAAAACTAAAAAATAAGGGGTTGGCAGGAAAAAGTCTGTTTTAATTAGCTGAAGTAAGTACAAAAGTTTAATATATTATAGAGCAGGAAAAACTGGATAGTTTAAGCTTAGAAAAACAAAGAGTTAGAAAGGAAAAGTCTGAAAACAAGGAGCTATTTAAGGGGAAACAGCCTGAAACAAAGGGGAAATGATGGATTTCTAAAGCCATAAGCCAGTACAAGGAGCCCAAGACTTAGGAGCATGAGCCCAGGACCACAGTGGCATATTACAAGGCCAAAAGCAGGGTATTGCAGGGACTCACAATCCAGGAAGTGTGATGCAAAGAACAGCGCAAGGATTCCAAGACATGGAGCAGGAATGCAAGACCAAGGACAAGGAGCCCAAGACCAAGACCAAGTGCAAGTAGTCCAAGAAGTAAATCAAGGACTCCAGAAATTGACAACCTAACTCATATCCTCCTAAAAAACAGACCGTATCACAGAGAGTTTCTAAGGGGATCTTACTTCTGAGTACAATAAACACCACTCTTGACCCCTATCTATTATCCTCACTTGTGCATAGTTTTTAATAGACAAAATACATAACATTTTCTAACCTAGCTCAGACAAATAAGATGTCTATTTCCAGAGCTTTTGAAGGTTTGCAATAAGCAAGACTTCCAACAAGGAGTGGGACAGATTAATCAAACACTTGAAGATGACTACCAGAGGAAGGGAGTTTTTTGTGCTCTGAGGCGCATCACAGACACACAACGGGGAATCCTAACCTTAGGATTAGATTTGTACAAAGTCTTGGTTAGAATGGCAAGGAAGTCTATGTAATTACCTTGTGGCCCTGAATGAATAATCTCTACTAGTCATGGCTAGAGAAAGGTACCAAAGTACTTGGAGACACAAAGACAAAAATGTAAATAGAACTAAATTTTTATTGGTGAAAGTGAAATAGAATATATATTGTGTAGCTTTAACACAAAACAGTGCATGGACAGTAGGAACACTTGCCACCAGTATTAGTGGAGCAAGCAAGCTGCAAAGAATCAGGAAACCAAACAATTGTATTTCCCAGTTTGGATACAAACTCATTTTGAGTGGCAAAAGCAAAAGAGAGATATTTGTCCTCAAAATAAATCATTGAAGGAAAAATCAAAATATAATGAATGGCAGCATTCACAGCATTGCCCCCTCTAGATTGGCCTTAGGGGGTAGTGCTTGCAGAGGAACTTGGCATGCACTTGGGAAAACAGACACCCACTAGAGAGAATTTTCACAGTATACTCTGACAATTGTTTGAAGGTCACTTCTAGAGGCCTGACCCACAACATATCTAGCTTGTGAGCCCTTCCTCCTACTCTATGCTGATAATAGAGAGCTTGGGTCCCCAATGTTGAACTCAGTTAAAGGGGAACAGCCAGCATTGTCAGGAGAGAGCTCAAGCATCTTGGTCTTATATGCAGAAGTATACACTGTGGCCTGTATATTGATTATGCAGTTGACTAGATCTTTGATATGGGCATCAGAGTTCATAGCCTTATCAGAGGAGAGTAGGGGCCCCCCAGGAGCAACAGAGTGGTGGCCTCACGCCTATACAGCATAGCAAAGGGGGAATACCTGGCAACACAATATTTGCTAAGGCAACAAGCAAAGAGAGCAGCGGGTAAGTATAGATCCCAGTTAGCAGCATCAGAGTAAGTGAGCTTTCTCATGATGGAAACCAGTGTTGAATTTCCATGCTCAACTGCCCCATTGGTACAAAGATTGTAGGGGGCAGAGAAAGACTGGTGAGACCCTAGAGCCTCAACAAAAGAAGCCACCAACTTAGCATTGAAGTTAGTTTCATTGTCAGATAGCAACACTTGAGGGCAGCCATGGCAGTAGAAATCATCTTGCAACAGGAAGGCAGCAGTTGTCTTAGCGGTGATGTCCTTAGTAGGGTGAGCTTCTACCCACTTGCTGAAGTGATCAACTGCAATCAGAATAAAGCAACACCCAGAACGTGAGCGGGGGAGAGGACCTACTGCATCAATGCTGACAGTGTGGAAGGCATGCTGCAGGGGGACTAATTTGAACTTGTGAGAGGCAGCTTGAGGTTGTTGGAGCTGATAGTCATGACAACTTGCAATGACACCTGGAATCAGCAGGCAGAGGTTCTCCCAGAAGTAGTTCTTCTGGAGCCAGTCATAGGTCCTGGTAATGTCTCCATGTTCAGTCTCCCTATGAGCTTGGAGCACCAACAAAAGGCAAAGACTAGGCCATACATAAGGCAGGTATTGTTCCTGCACTTTTTTGAAGAGCTGGTTGTCACAAATGAGAGTGTTATTGGATAGTTTAGACAGGGCAGTTTAAATATCTTCAGTCTCATTTTACCAAGAAGAAGAGTACCCAATTAATTAATATAACCAATCAACTTCAGCAGGGTATAGGGCAAGGATAGGCATTCTGGACAATCCATCAGCGTTTTGTTGTTGGATCCTGGGACAATGTAGTACTGTAAAGTCATAGCCCTGTAGACAAAGGGCCCATCTAGCTAGTTGTCCTTTGGGTTCTTTGAGCTACTGCAGCCACTTGCAAGAGGCGTGATCAGCAACCACAGTGAAATGGGTACCATTGTTGAGGATCTGGATGTACAAGTATTCTGGCTACCGCCAACCTACTCAACATCCAGTCATTGCCCAATTTGGTGCCCTTCTAATATACTGTTTGGTATACCAGGAATGACATCAAGCAATATCACATGACTGTCCAAGTATCCAGTGGCTTGAACCCATCCCGCACATGACCAACCCCTAGGTTTGATCCAACTAAATCTCCACCACAGCCAAGTCTATATAAGTCTAAAGTATTATCTAATGAAATATACTTCTCCTCTTTCTTAATTTCATATCTAAAGCTTCCCCAAAAGGCGCTCCTTATCACTGGTAGCAGCTACGGTTTTTTACCACACCCATGAGAGAGAAAATGACTGACCAAAACCCGCCCACCTTTGCTCATGTACTCAACCAGGCCACATCCCAGGAGACCTGGAAGACATACTTCCGCACCCACAACATTGACAAAGATATACCTAGCAGATGCACCGTATTCAAAGGTCTGGTCATGCCCAAAGCATGCGCCAAGATAATTCAATACAGTCACTCTCTTCAACCACAAACAAACACACAAACACCTATCACAGGTGAAGTTACTAGCACCAAGTACATTGGTATCAATAAGTTCTTTGGTAAAAACAAAGAAAACATCATCAACTGGCTAGAACACTCAGCTGCTAAACTCCGCGCCAGCCGCATCCCCCATAAAAAATGGGTCCAGGAAGCCAGCAAGCGCTTTTACAAGGCCGCAGTTAACTGTTTTGCCACCTGGGTTGGCTCACAAACTGACAACCAGCTTGAAAACGGGGAAAAGTTCAAAGCAGACCTCACACACAATTTCTGCGTCACAGATTCCCTCTAAGACATTGCAATCCAGCTCAGCAATCTTCCTCAGAAAACCACTATCACAGCCTACACCAAGAAGTTTGAGGAAATACACCACAGATTCCAAAACCCAGCACAAACTGACAACGTACATACCAGAGTCTCATTCATAAACAGAATGAAACCCTCTGTTGCTGCCCTTATCCAACCAGAGGCCAATACATCCATGCCTGCGCTCATTGCAGAAGCCAAGTGCGCAGAAAAACGCACAAACATGGAATATGCTGACACAACAGCAATCACTCCTCAAAAAGCAATGGCAAAGATAATTCTAATAGCAAAAAACTCCAAAACACCAATAATAGCAACAGCAACTCCAATTGCAGCAATGACAATTGCAGCCAAAGCGTAAACTGCTCCTGTCCCAAGAAAGAAGACACCACCAAAGTAAACAATGCTGAAATAGCAACCCACTATGAATCTGACCCCACATTCTCTAACCTTGAAGGTCTCAAAACAGAGGAACAGGCTTAAGTGCCCCTGTCTCCCCCCAACTTGACAAGAAACTGTACCAAGGCACAAACTTTGCTGCTTGCATCCCACGTGTCCCGCAATTCTCCATTTTTATGAACTTAAAAATTAAAGATTGCTCACACCTTCTTGTCTACCCATGCACTTATAAATCTCATACACATAAATTTTTATTTGACTCTGGTGCACAACACACTATGGTTAGCAAACCATTTGTAACCAAGTACAAAATACCAGTTGTCAAATCCAACTTCAAATACACCAGAATGGCAGACAAGTCAAAAGTTCTACTCAAAGGCAAAACAACTCCCGTCAGAATTGACCTCCAAGGCATACAAAAGTCCATCAAAGGACTTGTCATAAACAACATAAACTATGGCATTGTAGCAGGCATGGACTGGTTCATCCAAGTGAACCCCAGCATATGTTGGAAAACAAAAACCCTGACCATCAAACACAACGGAGTAAATTTTAATATCCACAAAGAACCCAATAACCTCATTCTAAGTGACACAGTATTTGTCTTGGTCATGAATCAAGACAACTCTGAACGTCTAACCAAAGACAGTACACTTCACATAATGAGATACATCAAATTCAATAATATGCAAACAACCATGATTCAATGCCCAGAACTTGCAGCACTCCTAAACAAATACACTCATTTATTCAAGGAAGAACTCACATAATTACCCCCCAAACAAGAGGTCAAACATGGCATCAATTTATGCAAAGCCATGCCCAAACCTGCACCCCTCTACAGACTCTCCCCCATGGAGACCCAAACACTTAAAGCCCACATCAAGGACAATCTAGCCAAAGGATTCATTTGTCCGTCTGAATCCCTGTGGGGGGCAGCAGTTTTCTTTATAAAGAAGAAAGAAGGATCTCTTTGCTTAGTTACTGACTACAGAGCACTAAATGCAAGTACAGTAAAAAATAAATACCCACTTCCTCTCATAGATAACCTATTTGCAAGGCTCTCTGGAGAAAAATTTTCTCTAAAATTGACCTCACCTCAGGTTATAACCAAGTTGAAGTAAAAGAAAAAGACATACCAAAAACCGCATTCTGTACGCAATTTGGATCCTTTGAATGTAAAGTAATGAACTTTGGGATGACCAACGCTCCTGCAACATTTGCCACCATGATGAACCAAGCGCTAAATGGCCTCTCAAATACATTATGCTACCTTGACAATATCATTCTATTCTCAAAAACAAAATAGGAACACCTCACGCGTGTCTGCAAGACACTCAATTGACTTGCAAAGCACAAACTTTATGAAAAACCAAGTAAGTGCCAATTTATGGAAAAGGAACTCCTGTTCTTGGGCCACATTGTCTCTGACAGTGGTATTGAAGCAGATCCAGACAAAATAAAAGCCATAAACAACATGCAACGCCCCACCTTTGTTAAACAAGTTAGATGCTATCTCAGAATGGTAGCTTACCTAAGAAAATACATCAAAGACTGCAGAAAACTAACTGCACCAATCAATGACCTAACCAAGGGTAATGCCAAAAAGAAATTCATCTGGACACCAGAATACAACAAGAATTTCAACTATTAAAACAAGATTTGATTGAAGCACCAATCTTGCAATAACCTAATAAAAAAGGGTGCTACAAGCTCAAGTCAGATGCCAGTGACACCGCCATTGGTGCAGTCCTACACATCTGCCAGCCAGGGCAGCAAGACTTTGTGCCAGTATGTTACAAAAGTAGAAAACTAACCAATACTGAGCAGAGGTACCCAATACACAACAAGGAATTACTATAAATATATCCTGCATGCAAGAAATGCAGATGTTACTTAGAAGGACATTTAAACGCCTGAGTACTAACTGACCATAAAATTTAATATATTTCAAAACTCAGAACACACTTGCACGGCGGCAATTCAAATGAATGTCCTTGCTGGAACAGCTTAACCTGGACATCCAATACAAAAAGGGGGCAGAGCTAGTCACAGCTGATGCTCTCTCTAGACTATGCCAGCCTAGAGAGAATCATCCTGACCACCTGGACCATGAATGGCCAAGCCTATAAAATCTGAGTATAAAACCAAAGGGAAAGACCCCTCAACACATCAACTGACCCACAATACATTAGTAAGGAACAAAAAGTATTTCCATGTATCAAATGGCACTGTATACTGAATCATTAACCGCAAACATGTCCCTTACATTCCACTTGCACAAAGAGTTGACACCATATTAAGACATCACTGCCTACTAGGACATACAAAGGCTAACAACCTATACCTCACATTAAAAGAGATAGTATGGTGGCCCAATCTCAAACAAGATATAGTTGATGTTTTGAAAAAGTGCACAGTGTGCAAGAAATACACCAGCACAAAGCCTCCAGCCAAAAATCAACCCAGTACCTGACCCTGAACCATTCAAGGTTTGGGGACTGGACGTAGTGGGCCCCTTCCCAGAAACTAAGACAAACCAACATTTCCTGATTGTAGCCAATGACTTTGCTACATACTGGCTCATCTTCTGGATAACAAAGGACTACAAAGAAGAAACCATAAACTGATTCATTAATAAAGCAAACATAGCCAACTATAGCACCCCTGACTACATCATAACTGATGGAGCAACCAAGTTATCAGGCCACATAGTAAACAACAACTTAAAATCCAAAAACATTAAATATTCCACAACCTCTCCCTACAGGCCACAAGCCAACAGAAGAGTTGAACACCTAAACAGCAGCCTTATTAGAACCCTGGAGAAAATAATGGATGGCAAAGCCAAAGATACATGGCCACTATATGTGAAACATGCATTACTAGTATCCTGGGTCCATACCAATCAAGGGACAGGCTACTAACTATTTGAATTGACATACAGATACAAACCAAAGATAGTTACCCACAACAAACAACCATATGTAAAGACGCCCCTGGGGAAACCCCCTACAGTAGAACAAGTACCAACTCTACAACACATACACCTTAAAGCCAAAATAGCAGAAATAAAAAGGCTCAAGACAAAAAAGGTAACCTCTACAGAGGAACCACTTCCCATCAAATCCCCTGTCTGGGTCTTAGCTGGAAACAGAAAGAAACTAGACTTAGTACACAGAGGACCAGGAAGAATAACCAAGTACAGATCAGACAGAAACACCTATCTAGTGAAATTCCAAGGTTCCAAAACCCCAATTGTCAAGAAATACCACAGAACCCGTCTCTGCCTCAGTAAAGGAGAACACTCAACCAGACTGGTTCCAACTAGTAAACAGCTCCAGGAGCAACAGGCAGCAGCCGTAAAAACAAAGCACCCTCCTGATGCACCAGAGTAATCCCTTAAGGGTGTGTGTGTCAAGGGTTTGTATGTACAAGCATTCTGGCTACTGCCAACCTACTTAACATCCAGTCATTGCCTGATTTGATGCCCTTCTAATATACCGTTTGACATACTGAGAATGGTAACCAAGCAATATCACATGGCTGTCCAAGTATCCAGCGGTTTTAACCCATCTTGCACATGACCAACCCCTAGGTTCAATCCAACTAAATCCCTGCCACAGTCAAGTCTATATAAGTCTAAAGTATTATCCAATAAAATAAACTTCTCTTCTTTCTTAATTCCATATCTGAAGCTTCCCCAAAAAGCGCTCCTTATCACCATAAACATAATGACGTAATTGTTTGACTGCATGAAGTACAACAAGGCATTCTTTCTCTGTGAAACTATAGTTCTTCACATATTTTTTGAGGACACAAGAAGTATGCACTATAGGATGATTCACTCCCTCATCATTTAGTTGAGCCAGGATGGCCCCAATAGCTAGGTTGCTAGAATATGTGTAGTAGATGAATTCCTTATCATAGTGTTGCAACCAAGTTTCCAGACTTGCCTGATAACATATCTTATAATACACAGGGGGCTCTCAACAAGCCGCCCCTTGACGTATCTAATAACATGGATTAATCTGATAGCAATATTGAATGGCAGGTACTTCATCCTAATTAAGAGTGTTACCAATTCAACTTGCTGATCCCCACACAAGTTATTCTTTGGCTTTGAACCTTACATGGAACTCCCCACTATGCCACCCCCTTGTGGCCTTGTGGCTTTCCCCATATGGTATATTTATCACAATATTCAACAATAAACAAACCTTATTCTTATTATTATTTCCTTTCTATTAGACTGTTGTCTTCCCCAATTCCAAATACTGAATCCTCATTGGTTCAGTTGCAACAATATTCAGGATACACTAGGATGGGAGCCTCTTTGAGTTTTTTTAAGGATCTCAAAGGTTTATTGCTGACTAGCAGTCCATTTTAAAGGGACATTACATAACAGTTGGACCAAAGGTTTGCTAGTATTGGCAAAGTCAGGGATGACTGTCTGTAGTAACCAATAATGCTCATAAAGACTTGTACTTCTTGCAGGTTGGTGGGCAGAAGCAATTTTTCAATGGCCTCAACTTTCTTGGTCTTGGACAAATCCCTGTCTGGATCACCTCATAGCCCAAGAACTCAAGGTGTTCCTTGAAGAAGGCACACATTGATGGTTTCAGTTTAAGGTCAGTGTGGGGTTCCTGGTCACCAGTCCCCAAAGTGTGTCCTGGGTCGTAGCCAGGGACCAGCTTGGAGGAGTTGTCATTCTCCAACAGTGGTGAATGGTTGGTTAGGAGCTTATACTTGGCCTGCATAAGAGCAAACTCCTCCAGTACCTTCCCAATCACTAGGAGAGCGTCTCCACCATACACTTGTACTTCAGCAGGCGCCAGCCCTTCTGTAGGCCAATACCAATCCTGTAATAGTCTAACAAACTCTCCCCTAATAAACTCTCTTCCTCTATCTATCATTCCAAGATGCCTAGTCATCTTTTCCCACTCCTCCTGGGCAGACTTACTAGAGACAAACTTCCTGCAACCTAGGTAATAGAATTCCTTGTCCCCTGGGCTAGGATAGAAAATGTGGGGTAACTGACTCATAGAACTTATATCCTTTCTTAATGCGGTAAATTTGGTTAGGGGTTGTAATAGGCACTTTATTCACAGTCAGAAGGAAGATCCCCTTAGAAACCTTCTGATATATGGCCTTGGGATAGGGAATAATGAGGGGTTTGCGCCAATACTTAGAGTTCTTTAACAATCTCTTGAACTCCTTGTACTTGGTCTTTGGCTCCTGCGCTTTGGTCTTGGACTCCTGCAGTCTGTTCCAGATCTGGCTTCCTACTCTTGGTCTTTGGCTCCTTCTATAGCTTTTGTGGCCTTTGTAATCTACTTGATCCAGTCCCTGAAGAGTCTCAGATAGCTCTCCCTTTTATAGCCCCTTATTTCAGACCAAAAACCTCTCTTAGAACTCTGGTTTTTCAAAGCTTAAACTATCCAGGTTTTCTCCTCCTATAATATATTAAACCTTTAAACTTACTTCAGACAATGAAAGACCTGAATTTTCTGCTTCTGGTCCTCATTTTTTAGGCTTTAACTCTTAAGTCAAAGCCCTTAAAACACTGATCAAATAGACTCCAGCTTGCAGCCAATCACACGCCTCAATTCAACAGTTTTGCCAAAAAGGTTTCACTGGATGACCTATTCTTGACTCTGGCTCAAACCTGAGGCTGTCTTGCTCCATTTAAACAACTGCTCTGCATTTCAAACAGTTTTGCCGTAATTTCTGTCACGTTTCCCTGTTAAATCTTGAGTGCTTCCACATATGTTTTACTTAGGCAAATTTTAACCCCTTAATTTTCCAATGTTTCTCTCAACGTTTTGCAACTTTGAACCTGCTTCCTGCTCATCCTTTTGCCTCTCTTATTTGTTCTTGGCAAAATTTGCTCTTTTGCCCTTACAGTTTCTCATTTCATTTTTCCAGCTTCTTTCTGGCTAATCTACTCTTTAATTCTTCTTTCTAAAATAATATATAGTTCTAACAAACTATATATTATTTTTCCTCCTCTTTCTTTTTAATTATGTGATATTAAATCCTTTTTAAATCATAATCAGGCATTATTTAAAATATTTAACTGCTTCTTTTTATCTATTTTCCTCTCAAAAGACACTAAATTCAGCTCGTCCAGCCTCTGCATCCAGTCTGGCTGGTTCATCCTCTCAGCTCTTCAGTTCTTCACCATAAACTTCTGGTTGTTTGGCCATCCTGCTTTATGATCATCTAGTCCTACATGATAATCTTCTTGTTCTTTAACTTATCCTCAACCAGTTCCTCCACAAATCCTCACCAGGAACCTCCTTTGTTCCTTCTACATACTGAATCATATTTGTTCCCACAATTTAATATGAATTAACAGTCCATCAACTATCCTTCACTGTGACCAAACAGTCCCTCTTGCTAGTTTTCTCTGTTAATTCTGTGAACCACCTCAGTTCTTTATCTCAGTCCCCATTACCAGAACTCGTAGACCCAGGCATGAGTCTACATTGAACTGGCGTTTGACTGGGCCCTCGCAAGTGGCAATCCACTTAGGCCATTCAACCATAGATCAATGTCTATGTGTTGTCTTTACTCACCCAGGTGATTAAGTCTTGGCTTTTAGTTGCAGAGTAATCAGCTCTACTTACAAGAGGCTCAATCACACCAAGTTCTGCAGCTTGCTTACCCAAGCAAACCGCCTTGTTGACACCTCTGAGCAAATCTATGCCCTCCAATGCTCACTTTGGGTTCCCCCAAAGCTCCCATAGGGGCATAAACAAGGACACCCTATCTGTCTGTTAGGTAGGGTGTGTCACGGCCCATACCAGAGTCCAGCTGGACTCCCACAGGGAAGACAGGCTGGGCCTGGAAGGCCATGTACACAATAAGTGCTATGCAAACCAGGTAGTTTATAGAAGTGGCTAGGGGGCGCCAACTCCCAGTATGGGGCACAACTTGGTCAGGCAGCCCCAATACTATGATATAGACAACCCCAAGCTTGCTAAAGTCCTGGGTGGGAGGCGCGTCAGGGAGAGGAGGGGCAGTTGGAATATCCTTCATTGCTGGTGGCAGATCCAGGTGATGGGGAAGGAAATACTCCAGGTCAAGGGCGCGGGGCGGTTTGGCAAGGACAACAGGAGTATGGCCAGGAGAATATGGGTATGCAAATTTTTATTGAGTAGTGGATTTACAAATGGATGCAAAGAGAATAATTAAATTTGAGGAAAAATAGACAATTCCTGCAATAAAATAATAATTTCTAGGCATAAACTTGCTTTATTAAGATGTCAACAGTGAGGAGGGCTTCTCACCCTCACTACTTATACTTACTGAAGATTATGTGGCCTTTTGTGCCACCAGAGAACTGATGGCATCATTTGGAGTTAGATTTACAGTTTTACACGGAATTTGCGTGCTTGGACAAGAGGGTGAGATCTCATTGCTGCTATAACATGAACCTTTTGAAATTTGCATCATGGCAAGTTGCTACAGTTATTTTTAGCTCCTGCAATTAATCAATTCTCCAATTGCGCAATCAAACGGTTGTGCTCCCAATGTGCCATTTCCTGATATGTAGGTGGCCCAAATTTGATATTTAGGCTGAATGCTAGGGATTTGAGGCTTGTGTGCCTCTCAAATCCCGGGCCATTCACTAGAGGAAAAGGGGGTATTTTGCCCTGGAAAGTGCTTTGTGGGGGTTTCCACACTGCATGTTTAATCAACTATAAGGAGGCCAGCTGACTGTCCAGGGCAATATAGGCCCTGACAGGTGCTTGCTCAAAGACCTCCTGCAAGTGTATTAGGGTACGTAGAGCCCTCAAAGCTCTTCCCCTCCCTGGCAGCCCACGTTACCTGCCAGGGGTCCAAAACCTACTCCTCCCAGACAGACAAAGTTCCCTGCTTGCTATTTAAGTTGGCAACAGTGCCTATGTCAACACTAAAAATGTCAACAGTGGCTATGTTGACACTTTTAATGTCAATACTATAGTAAAGTGACTCCCTAGTTTCACTAAATGTTGTTTCCTGGATGACAACACTTTTTTAATTAACAAAAAACTTTACCCTGAAAATTTTTTAATAAATTTTCTTTTAAATACATTATTATATTAAATGATCTCAGAGAGTCCAAAAATGAAATAAAAATACCATAAGTAATAAGAATAAGAAGATATAAGCAACTATTTTTTAATTTACTATGTAAAACACACTCTTTATTATAAAATTATTTTTTATTCCCATAAAAATTAAAATTCCAATGAACCAAAAATAAAGATATTTTATATATTATAATAACTACAAAATATAAAAAATTCTATATTTAATTTATTATACTTTATATAAGCATAACTGAAAATATCTCATACCTTAAAGATAAATTAACAAAACATAAGATATTTCTTACAAAACCACATTGAAACTGTATCTGAAACTTACCATTTATACTTAAAAAGATTAGTTCTATCCAAAAAAATTAAAGATTATAAAAATCTAAAAGTAAAAAACAATCCAGGCAAAGAAAAGCAAAGTTTATTTGGCTAATTGAAGCCACCAGCAAGAGCAGTTGTGACATCTTCTAGGTACTTCTTGATCTCCGCCACCTTATATTTTTTCTTGACCTCCTTCTGCATATCCTCCTGGTAGTCTTGCTCCCTGGACTTCCTCTTCTTGGGGGCCACCCATTTGGCCAGGTTGAAGAACTTAGACAGTCTGGGCCTGCTCCTCTTGTAGCTTGGAGAAGAACTTGTTATATTTGGGGTTGGCCCCAAACTTCACCTTCAGGTGCTTATGCCAAACCTCAAGGCTAGAGGTGGTCTTCATCTCCCCCTTGAGGCAGGCGCCTTGACAGTTCCAAGGGGCAGTGGCCCCATTCTTACCTCTTCAGGCAGTCACATTCTTGCTCACCCATTAGCGCTTGAAGTAATCCAGGTAACCTTTGAAGATGGTGGAGTGCTTCTTCACATAAGCATCCTCCAGGAGGGCCTCAAAGACAAGCCCAGTATGCTCTGGGCTCACAAAAGCCAAGGCAGCAAACTTATTCAGGGCAAAGCGGCACTTCCCCTTACCATTGTTAAGATACTTCTCAAAAAGGTCCTTCTCACTCTTGAGATTCTTGACAAGGGCCTGCCTAAAATGGAAGAAGCAGCCCTGGACTTCTCCATTAAAGATGGACTCAAAGGCTCTGAACTGAGCCTGCTCAAAGTCCATTATTATAACCTTTGGCCCAAGTGAGCACGCATGAGCTAGCTGCTCAGCAGCTATGGTTGCCTCATCCTTCTCAGCAGAGGAGGGATTTGCCCTTGTGGTGTGGGTGGGAGGGGGAGCTGGTTGGTGGGAAGGGAGCTCAAAGCATCCTGGACAATCTTGAAGGCTCTGGTATAGACTTCAGTCTTGGAACCAGGAAGGAGAAAGAAAACAAGGGGGATAACCTGCACATCAAATTGCCTGTGCAGGACCCAAAGCTTCTTGAAGAGAGAGGGGCAAGTAGCAAATGTGCTGTCGCACAACCAGGTGGTAGCAGTGTTCAGCTGCTCCAGGTTTTGGGTTGTGGCGTAGGCTACAATCCTATCCTCCACTTCCAGCCCATTGTCATGGAGCAGGAACATCTCACCATCCTCTGTCTTCTTGAGGGCATTTGTGAGGATAAGGTCCTTGATACTGGTGGTACTCTTGGCCAGGGGATTGGAGGCTTGACGCCTATCACTCACAAGCTGGACCAACTGGGTGTGGGTAGGGACCCTCTTGAGGTTGGTAGGGGAAAGGTACTTGCAAGCAAGCACAGCCAGCTGGGTGGCAGAAAGGTCTTTGGAGGTGGGCATAATTTGCACAAGGTACCATTTGAGAGGGCAGGAGATGGTAGTGTTGGGCATGATGCAGGTATGCTTGCCCTTGATGGTTTGGACCAGGTCCCAGCGCTCAGTGTTGAGCCGCACTGGTTAGGAGCGGTCCTCACAGGCTTAATGGCGGTTCTTGAAGCCCTGGTTGGCATTGTTGCAGCTGAAGATATACCCATTGGCCACCATGGCCAGCCCACCCTTTACACTCATGATTGGGAAGTATTTGGGCAAGGAAGAGGGAACCTTGAACTTGCCGTCAACGTTGCAGATGTTGTGGGTCAACAGAGGGTCCCAAGGGCCAGCAGGAGCATGGCAGAAGCCAGGGAAGTAATTGGGGCGGGGCTTTGAATCATCCCCAGATGAGCTTGAAGGGGGAGTTTGGAAGGGGTGGGGAAGCAGAAGGGGGCTTATTATGGTGCTCCTCATGTGCAGGAGACTTATCTTTGGGAGGGGTATTTTTGCCTTGTTGCTTCTTCTTGATTGGCTCCTTGTCAGAAGCCAAGTTGTAGAAACTGTGCTCTGTAAGAGAAACATCTTTTTCCTCTCCCCCAGTGGAGTGAGAAGTGCTCTTCTCAGGAGTGGGCTCAGGGGATGGCTTGGGGGTGGCCTTCTTTGATGAGACAGTCTTTTTTCTTGGTAGATTTGGTTGGCTTAGAAGGACGCTTGGTTCCTTTGGGCTATTTGGAAGTGTTCTTGTCCTAAAATAATAAGTAAAAGAGTTTAAAATAAATCAATGTATTTAAAAAACAAACAAAACAACTTTAAAAGTAAAATATATAAAAATTAAATCTTAGATAGCTTTTGAAGGCATTTAAAAGTTAAAAAAATACTTGTATAGTATTATTTTATTAAAGCTATAAATAACAAGTTAAAAGTTAAGAGAAATATGTAAAATTAGTAGCTTTAGATATAAATTTTATTTCTAAAATTAAAAAATATGAAAGAGAAAAGTTAAAAATACAACATATCAAAAAATGAGAAGTTTTTACTATGTAAAACATAAAGTTTTATATATGAGATCTGAAAAGCGTTGACATTATGAGTGACAATTAGTAAAAAAATGCTGAAATCTCACTGTCAATTAGAAAAATTGTAGAAATTATTTTTTAAAAAATTTCACTGTTGACATTATTTTGAAAATTTACTATGAAAAAACATAGTACGCTTAATTAAATTTACGCAGGCTAGTAAAAATTACCTGTTTTTTTGTGTATTTTGGTTCACATATAAAAATTAAAAAACATATAAAAATAAGTAAAAAAAGTATCAAGGTTCTTTATTCTTTTATTAAAAAAGATATTTGGGTAGTGGTAATATGATATTTTACCATTTTGTATATGTGAAGTTGTGAAGAAAGTTGTTTTCAATATTGAAAAGGGTAAAGTGTCAACAACGTCACTTACAACATTATTTTTAATAATAAATTTTATAGTAACTTACATAGTAAGTCACGCTTAAATTATTGGATCCTTGTTAGCCACCAATCCACTTAATATATCAAAGTTGTAATAAGTGCCACAGATATATTTATAACATGAACCTTTCAACAATCAAATGTATGCGCACTGTCTTTTTCAATATAATAATTCAATAAAAAAATATTTTTAAATGCGCACTTATTTTTTTACTGTAGATGCTTCAGTTTTGTTATTAAAAATAAGTTCAGATTAAAAAGTGTTGACATTGACACTTTTACGTTGTGAAAACAAATAAAAAATAAACTAATTTTTATTAGTAAAAGTAAAGGAAAAATCAGGTTAAATTGAGTTTTTTATTAAGCTTAATATTAAATTGTGTTGAGATGGCCACAATTTTGTCATTTTTTCTGGGTTTGCACTCATGAACACTTTAAAAAAAGAATTAAGCTAGTGCAACTAGCAAAAAATATAGGAGATTTAGAGCTTTGAGTCAACAGTGGCCATGTCAACATTATTATTGTTGACATGGGCGCTGTTGCCTCTCAGTCTTCACCTTTCTGCAGCCACAGTTCCCTGCAAGGTGAAGCACTATAGCCCAAAGCAGCCAATTCCTTCTGCTGGGTGGAGGCAACATCTTCCTCTGGTAGTCCTATGTTACCTACCAGCCAGGCCTTACTTATCCTAGTAGACTATGTTACCTACTAGGCTCACCCTACTTACCCCTAGTAGCCTCATGTTACTTACTAGCTTACAGCGTCACCAGCTAATCACACAGTGTCACTCTTCAGCATATTGTCTTTATTTTAAGCCAAATCAACCTTTGCCTGCAAAACAACACACATGTGGATCACCACAGTCAGCCTCTCAAATCTTTATAAACACTTCTTTGAGGTGAGCCAGGTGATCTGTAAAGGTAGCGCTGAAGAATTTTATATCATCCAAGTATACCAGGACACATGAAAGCTTCAGGTCACAGAGGATGGAGTCCATGGCTTGTTGGAAGGTAGCCGGGGCATTTCAGAGTCCTTGCAGCATACAGGTAGGCTCAGACAGCCCTTCATATGTGATAAGTGCGGCCTTCTATCTATCCTTGGGAGAGAGATCAACTTGCCAGTACCCAGATGCTAGATCCATAGCAAAGAAGAACTTGGAGCCTCCAAGGCAGCAGAGAGCATCATCAATACGTGGCAAGGGGTAAGAGTCCTTTTTGGTTAAGGAGTTCAGTTGTTGATAGTCCATCACAATACAATGACCTACATCCTTCTTCTTCAGTATGAGCAAGGGAGAGCCCATAAACTTTGGGAAGGAGCCAGCAGCCCTGTGTCTAGCAGTTGTTTGAGCTCTAAGACACCTGAGCGTTCTTTGTGCAACTTAGTGATATGATTTTGTGTGGAAGGGGGGTGCATCACCAGTATCAATCTGGTGAATAACACCTTTGGCTAAGCCATAATCAGTACTATCCTTATCAAAGATGTCTTCAAACTGATCTAATAAGTCAAGCACTTCCTTTTGTTGAACTGCAGAAAGCTGTGGAAAATCTTGAGCAGTGAACAAGGATAGAGCTTATAGCTTGTCTTCAGGTAAGTTAAAGTCCTGGAACGTACCAAAGGGATGTAGTGATAGGACATCAGGAGCATTCAGCAGCTTTCCATAGCCAACAACCTGCCCTCTGGACACATTTATGGGGAGAGCAGCTAATTTGGCTACCAACAACTGGACAGGATCTTTGTGAGAGACATCTAAGATTCCTGGGCAGAGATAGGGTTTGTTGCTGCCTAGCAAGGGAGGAGAGTATAACTCCAGGAACGTACAATCAGGTAACTAATATGATATTTGAGAGTCTAACTTAGCATAGGACACCAAGGGAATGGTCACAGCGGAGGTGGTCAGGAGAGGAATCCCCTCAGACGCAGGGCAAGACATAGGAGGGCACTTCATGTTGGATGAGAGGGTACGGTATTTTAGAATGAAGACACCAGTTGAATATTATAAGGCACACATCTTGAGGCGCTTTCCAGGAACTTTGACAGGCTCCTCAAATATTAAAAGAACTTCATACCCTAAGATAGAGAGATACTCATCTTTTAAGTTGATGATCCCATTGTACTCCCTAAGGAATTGGGTACCAACTAGAAGGTTGTAACTCTCATTCTCCAGGACTACAGCAGGCAAAACTAGGAGTAGCTTGTTAAACTGCATAGAAAGGGAAGAATATGCCCCTATAGCACAAGTCACAGACAGCCCAGCTGTATCATAGGACTGATGATAGTTAAGGTCAGGGGCAAGTTTGGTTTTCTTGACAAGCTTTGAGGAGACAACATTAATGTGAGATCCAGTGTCCAAGGCGGCCTTAATCTTCACCTTTTGGATGGATATTTCTACAAAAGTGGTAGTACAATCAAAGGGAGAGAGGACAGCTGGGATGTCCTGAGCTTCTGCTAGCTCTTTGTCCCACTTTTTGATCATACATCTCAAGCCTGAAAACTCCTTATAGACAGTCTGAAGAGGAAGCAAGACTGAAACATTATTGAATACAGCATTAGCAACTTCAGCAGCTTCCTCAGATGACTCTACAATCACAAGAGACCTCTTAGCTTGAGTGAGGTTTGAACACAAGACAACCTCTTTGGCTTCAGACAAAGGCTTAGAAGTTGTTTTAGTTTTACTAGAGCATAATTTATAAGAGACTGCAATGGTTTCAGGGACAGCAAGAACTGAATACCCATAGGCGTCAGGATCATCAGCGTCCAAATCATCCATGTCAGAGTTATCAGAGATATTGTGGAACAGCAGAAGAATGGGAGGAGCCTCAGTGTCAGCAGGCTCAGAGTTGGCTAAGGAGGGGGGAATTGGAAGAGACTGGGAATAATTGTCAACCAAGAGCGTCTCTGTCTCTAGTTTGACTGTTCTTTTCCTTCCTGCTCCTTGGGATCAGCTCCTTTAACCCAAGGATTGGTGCAGACTTGAGAGTGGTGACCTATCTGGACACAGTTATGGCAACCTTGGCGTCTAGGGGAATTCTGGGAGTTCATAGTGAGGATATGAGGGCCACAGAAGATGAACCAGGCTTAGAGGCAGCTCAATTCTCCCAAAAAGATTCTCCAGAATGGGTAAGTTGCATGTCCTGCAACAGCGTCTTTATGCTATCCATAGAAGAAATCATGGATTTATGGGCTTTGAAGTAAAGGCACAGAAGTTGATTAACCTTGAGGGCTTGAGCGCAAGCCATGTAGGTTTTGTGAGCCATCAATTGTCTGCTAGTTATCAATTGCTGTCCTTCCATGTAGAGTATATCTGCAAATTCAGCCAGAGTCTCCTTAGGTTTGAAAGCAATGTGCATGAATGTGTCTTTATTCACTTCCAAACTAAGGTTGGCACCAAACTCATTGATCAGAAGCTGTTTCATTTCTTACCAAGTCTCAATGGTGGGCAGCTCTAACACTACCACTTCTTGACAGGTTGAGTGCAGGCAGGTTAGAATGTGTTCCTTCTTAACCTCATTGGAGGCTCTTCTAATGGCAGTTTTGTAGATAGTTAGGAAATCTGCAATGGTAGATGTTTTGGGTCAAAGACTTGCTTAAAGGTAGGTTTGAAGTGTGCTTTGGGAGTTGGATCACCATTGTTGCTATCAAGTAAATTTATGTGCAGGGAGAATTCTGCTTCAGATTTAGAGGGGGGTTGCCTGGCCCACAGCTGAAAAACACTCTCTTCAAGAGTAGTCAAGGTCTCAGCTGTGCAGTAACCCGTATTATTAGCTAAGGTGGTCTGTTGCTCAGTAACGTCTAGGCATTGGCTCTGTGTTGTTACTACTGCAGAAAGCTTGACAAGTTGGGAGGTAAGGGATGGCCCCACTGATAGGCAAGGGGTGAACCTATTGTTTACCAAATCAATTAATTCACTCATTTCTTGTACGTCTTTATCAAGCTCAGAGTGGTCTTGTTTCAAATGATCCACCTTGTTGGCTAGAGCTATCAACTCTCTAGCACAGTGAATGTGGGGGGCTCCCAACAAGCCTGGGCAACAGCCATCTTCACCAGCAATCCAAGTCAGACTAGCGGCAGATGCCAATACTTCACACAAGGTAGCAACCTCTTGTTGTAAGTCAGCAACCTGAGTTGTCAAAGTAAGCATCTGAGGGTCTGGCTGAGGAGCTTTGGTAGGGCAATCCTGACTGCAAGTGGTTGCTCTTAGCTCTTGAATGGCATCCCATAGTCTCTGCTCTCTATCTGCCAAATCATCAGATGGAGGAGAAAGCAGGGCATCTGGCTTGGGCGTAGAAAACCCATCTACTTGAGTTTGAAGTTTGGAAATGGCAGTGGTGGTGGCTACCCTTTCTTAATCAAACTCTTCACTGAGCCTGCAAAGGCCTCTAGCAGCAAGGTCTGCCATTTGCTGTAGTTGATCAAAGTAGTCAGCACTAAACACATTGAGCTGATGCACATAAGTTTGAAATTGGTAATATAGGCATTCAAGGTAGAATCTACTTGGGTTTTCCAGGGCTTTTCCAACTGGTGGAAATCATGTAGACACTCCCTGGCATATTCAGGGATGGCCTGGTGCATCCGCTCAACAGAATTGATCAAGTGGGTTTGAGAGGTGACAGAGTTGCGCTGATTGTCTGATACCAAGGAAAACAGGGAGTGGATTCATTGTTGATACACAGCAAACTGATCCCAGTGATTTTTGACAACTGCTTGTAGGGACAAAATTTCCTGAATGTGGATCCCTAACATCATTTGATGGTAGGATAAGGCAGGTTGTACAAAGGAAGATAACAGGTGCTCAGCAGAGCCAGTCACTGAGAGGAGATGCTGTGGAAATTGCGGAGCCACAATAATTTTTGTAGTATTATGCTCAACTGAACTGTAATTGGAGGCAAGGGATAGCTCCTTCAAGGGCTATCCCAAGGGCTTATGCCACAACTTGTTCTAAGTCAGTGTTACCCAAAGGGTAGGCCACTAGGCGGGACCATTTCCAAGGTTCAGTACAGTAGGGACAATAGTTGGGTCTGCAATGTCTTCCTCAATAGAAGGACTGGTGATTTCAGGTAAATTTGGCTCTTTCATAGGAGGAGGCAAAGGACCTGAAGATGTGGTTGCAGAAGGGATAACTGAGGGGCTTACAGCCCCTTTAGTGAGCACCATTTTTGTTGTGTTCTGAGACGCGGCACAGACACACAAAGGGAATCCTAACCTTAGGATTATATTTGTACTAAGTCTTGATTAGAATGGCAGGGAAGGCTATGAAATTACCTTGTGGCTCTGAATGAATAATCTCTACTAGTTGTGGCTAGAGAGAGGCGCCAAAGTACTTGGAAACACAAAGACAAAAATGTGAATAGAACTTAATTTTTATTGTTGAAAGTGAAATGGAATATATACTATGTAGCTTTATCACAAAACAGTACATGGACAGTAAGAACACTTTCCACCAGTATTAGTGGGGCAAGCAAGCTGCAAAGAATCAGGAAACCAAACAATTGTATTTCCAAGTTTGGATAGAAACTCATTTTGAGGAGCAAAGGCAAAAGCAAGGGGTTTGTCCTTGAAATAACCCATCAAAGGGAAATCAAAATATGGAGAATGTCAGTATTCACAACAGAGTTCATAGGATATGAATTCAAGAGACTCTTCAAGGATTTTTATCCACCCCAGGATGGTCTATCTCTATCAGAAGTCAAGGTATTTAGAGGAGATTCTTGCATGGTCATAGGAAAAGTACTTGAGGAATTTGCCACTCTGCAAACCAGGTATAAGCCTCAACCCAAGAAGTTTCCCCATCTGGAGAATGACAACCTCATCCAGTTAGTACCTGGATTTGACCCAGGACATGCCATGGTGTCCAAGGAGCTGGAACACCACACAAGCCAAGCTCTCCCTGTCAACCTTCTGCCTCACCAAATGATGAGTGCTACCCAGAAGATTTGGATCAGTGTCCAATGATCTAGGTCTCTTCAGGAGATTCAGTACTGTATATCATTGCCAGACATCTCAATAAACTGATATCTTGCCCTTTCTGCTTTTGAAGTTATATAAGTTCAGCACTCCTGGATTCAAGTGCAGATTTTACCCTTGTCAATAACAACTTTGTGAACAAGTTCAAGCTATCTACTAATCTTTTGTGGATTAAGAACATGATTTTGGCTGATGAACATCACATTTCTGTGACCCAAGAAGCTGCCCCTTTTTACATTAAGCTGTAGAACTTATACTTAATATCCAAGGACTTGTCACCTACTTCCCCAGATTTGATGTAGTACTTGGCTTGGACTGGCTGAAAAAGAATAGCCCTCACGTGGAATGGGTCACCTCAGTATTGACCTCAAGCAAGAAGAAGTCATTCATCAAACCTATCCCAGCACAGTGGACCAACTTCTTTGGGACCACATGTTTGTACATATTACTGAGCCCCAAGAAGAGAAGAACAACCTCAAGGTAATTGATTGGAACTCCTGCCATTACAAGATCATACACTTTAAGGACCAACAAGATACTGTCACCCCCCAGGATCAGGAAATAGTGACCCAGCATTCAGATATCTTTAAGGAAGCCCTTTCAGGACTGCCATCTAATAAACACATACAGCACACTCTTCAACTCAAGGATGCAGTTTCCAAGGCACATATCATATACTGCCTCACACCTAATGAGGACAACACACTTTGGGCCTACCTTAAAGATGCTCTAGAACAAGGACTCATCTGGCCTTCAAAATTCCCCTTTGGGGCTTCCATATTATTTGTATCAAATAAAGATAGTTCCTTCAGGTTAGTCACCAACTATCTCATGTTAAACAAGGTCACTATCAAGAATTGCTACCCCCTTCCACTCATCAATAACCTCTTCAATGTCTTAGGAAGAGCAACAGTCTTATCTAATATTGACCTGAATGCTGGATAAAATAAAATTTGTATCAAAGAGAAAGACATCCCAAAAACTACATTACAAACTAAGTATGGCTTGTACAAGTGTGTTGTGCTTAACTTTGAAATAACTGATGCCTGTTGACCTTTGTTGCATTCATGAACAAGGTCTTTGCACCACACATTGGGAGACATGCACTGGTATAATTGAACAACATCATTTTATACAGCCCCACCATAGAACAGCATCACAAGGATCTGGAAGCAGTGTTTGCAACCTTGGCAAAAAACAAACTGCTTACCATGCCATCCAAGTGCTAGTTCTACCAGGAGCAGCTCCCCTTCTTAAAACACGTCATATTCAAAGACAGTATCAAGCCTGACAAGCAAAAGATCCAAGTCATATGCAAAATACTGCCTCCAAAAACCAAAGGAAGAACTCAGAACCTTCTTAGGCATGATGGCCTACATTTGATAATTTATCCCAGACTACAGCATCCTCACAGCACCGTTATCTGCCATCACAGGTGCCCAGTCAAAGTTTGTATGGACCTTGCAACAAGACCTCTTTTTCTGCTGCCTAAAAGAAAATTTGGTATCCACTCTCATTCTACAATATACCAAGAGAGATGTGGATTACCAAATGGAAACAGACGCCTCTGATGCATCCATTGAGGGTTTACTCTGCATTAAGACATACTCTGGCAACTTCTTGCCAGTGGCCTACAAACCATGCAAGCTGACAGACAGCAAGTGCCAATACCATATACACAATAAGGAGTTGCTGGCAATTGTACACTGCCTGGTCAAATATTGTTACTACCTAGAACAACAGGAGGAGTTCACGGCATTGAATGATCACAAGTCAATTATATACTTTAAAACCCAAGCAAAACTATCCTGCTGTCAAGCTTGCTGAATAAAACTCCTGGAGAGGTTTAATATGCCCATACATTATAAGCCTGGTCCAAAACTTGCCATGGCAGACACACTCTTGCGCCTGTACGTCAGAGCCACAAGAGGCAAGAATGAGATTGACCCAGACTGGCCTATCCTGGTGCTCCAAACAAAGGACAAAGGCTTCCCCCCTGGCACCACAGACATAACAAAAGAAACAGTCATTAAGAACAAGCACTTATTTGCAGATGTCTATGGGACCCTTTGCTGCAAGATGACCAACAGAACAACTATCCCATACATCCCTACTCACCAAAGAGTTGACACCATTCTCCAATACTATTGAGACCTAGGCCACTCCAAGAGCTAAAATATATATGATTTCTTGAAATATAAATCTTGGTGGCCCACACTGTACTGCAATGTGCAGGAAGTACTTGATCAATGTGAGGTGTGTGAAAAGCTGGTCAAGAGTGACACGCCACCCAAATCTGTACTACCCATTTGAACTCAACTATCTTTCTAGGTGTGGGCCCTAGACATTGCAGGGCCCATGTCAGAAAAAAAATGATAAGAAATATATCATCACAGCTGTTGACTTTGCCACACATTGGCCAGTGGTGCAGGCTGCCAAGGACCATACTGGTAACAAAATAAAAAGATTCATAGGCAAGGAGAACATCATTAAGTTTGGAAAAGCCAAACTATTGATTAACAATTGGGACAAGGAATTGACCTCTGATAAAACCAACATCTAAATTACTAAAAAAGGCATAAAACACACTGTAACCACACCATATCATCCTCAGGCCAACAGCAGGGTCAATCAGCTGAATGACTGAATAGCACAGGCCCTCACCAAACTCACAGCTGGGACTCCAGAGGACTGGCATAAACAACTAGAGACTACACTCCTTGTGTATTGCTGTTGTGTTGCAACTGAACCAATGAAGATTCAGTATTTGAATCAGGGAAGACAATAGTCCAATAAAAAGGACAGAAATGATAAGAATAAGGTGTTGTTCATTATAGAATACTGTGATTAATATACTATATGAGGAAAGACACTGGGCCACAAGGAGGTGGCCTATTCCATGTAAGGTTTGGAGCCAATAAATAACTTGTGCGGGATCAGCTTGTTGAATTGATAGTGCTCCTAATTAGGAGAAAGTGTCTGAAGTTTGACGTTACCATCAGATTAGATCATGTTGTTAGACATGTCAAGGGGCGACTCATCAAGCTCCCCTGTGTATTGTAAGATACGTTGGCAGGCAAGTCTGAAAAATCAGTTGCAACAGTTGCAAACCCAACTTTAGATGTATTAATGATTGGACAAACAGATGGTTCAGCATTTGGTAATGGTTTCAACTTTGAGGTTTTTTGCCTTTTCTTTGAGGTGTTTGGTTTACTCAAGTATGGATTGAGATCAATTAGTGAGTTGGCTGTGCCTCTACCAGTGGTATGCCACATTGGTGTCTCCACTAATTATACAGCAACCAAGTATTGTGGTATTTACTGGAATTTACCTTTCCAAATCAAGTTTAATTTTACCTATATTCTGCTTTTGCACTTTCTCTCTAAGCTTCAAGCGCCCTCTTCCTATAATTCAGGAAGATTTATATTTACATTATCCCAACTCTGGGGAAAAACATAATACACATTAATTTTTTGCAACAACCAGGTTTCTAACTCCTGCTTAGCTTGAACTACAAGTATTTTGCCTTAAAGACTTCCTGCCAAGTTATCTCCTATTTCAATATAGTAGAGTGCAACTCAACACTGAATTTTGAAGAATAGAGGTCTTGATTACAGAAAACTTATTCTCTAACCTAATTGGGCAATTACATAATTGCAAATTTGTATTCCTTTAATTTGATGTTATTTAAATCCTTGTCAGGCCCATTTTGGGCCCTAACAAGGCTGGGTAAACGAGGTAAATAACCTTCATATATTTAATTGGAAGAGTGGAAGTTATGGGTATGTGAGGAGCTACCATCATTTAGTATTCAGGGGTATCAAGCCAAAATTATATATTGAGGATGGCTTCTTTATAGACAAGTCCAAGGGCAACTGAAGCTATCTGTTACAAGTTATGTGTCCCCAGGATATAGGTAAAAATTCATATATCATTGGGCATATTTAGGATAGTATGTGTATTTTTGGGGCAGAAAAATACTCTGTCAATTTTTTTGTTACAGATTTTCAGTCAAATTTGATTAACTATATTTTTCTTCCTACATAATTTTTTTAACTTTAAAATAAATCAAAAACTTAAAAACAATCTATTTACTAATAAAAACTATGCTTTACACATATAATTATTTTTAATATATATATTTTGTATCTAAGAGGCTTAATTTTAAATGTTTACTTTTTAAAAAGATAATTGAATTAAGTTTCACTGCCAGATTATAACATAAAAATTAAAAGAGTTAAAGAATAATTTTTGTAGAAAATATTTTAAAAATTTTGTGTTTTTTTATTGTTGCAAAGTAAAAATATTTACATATGAAGAAAATTATATCTAAATCAATTTGACTGAAAATCTGTTGACAGGAAAAAATTGACCAAACATCTTCTTAACCTGTATTTTTAGGATTATGTCAGGATACCAAGTGTGGGAGAGGGCAGCAGCAGATGCTGGCAAACAACAAGCCTCTGGGTCATTTGTTAATGCCCACCAGAGGATTAGCATTAAATTGATTATATAAGAGAAATATATTCCTATCAAGGACCAGGGGCCATGTGACTGTGCAACAATCACCTTAGATATCTAGCCAAATAAATATCCCAATACACTTATATAAAGTTGTTACATTTTTATTATAGATTTTGTATAGATATATTTATAGGATTCTTTGGAAAAAATTTCTTAGATAAAATTGGTATCTATATGAAATAAATAATAAAGTGACTGGCTGTTAGTTAGGCTCTGCAGTAGTTTTAAAAGCTATTGTTGGGATACCAGGAGTACCACAATGCTCCTGAAGGTGATGGAGGAGTTGAGGCAGGTACCGGCATGGCCTACCAGATGATGGGACCTAACTTTACCAGGTAAGAAAGGGCCTTCCCAGCCACAGCCCAGGGCCCAGCTGCTAGCAAGGCAGAATCAAACAATCCTGTGAACGCCAGGTATAGCACTCCCAGTAATTGACTACTCTGGCCAGCGGCATCAGAAGTGGGTGAGATCAAGATGATTGGTTTGGGCATTGGGGGTGGTTCCATTAGAATCAAGTAGGCAGCAGGGTTTTTGTATTTCCCATTGAAGATCAAAGGGTATATAGTGATTTCTCTGCTGTCACAGATAATCTGATACAGATCCTTGGGGCGTCTGGGCAGGTGTACCACTGCAAGTATTCCTAGGTCCAGGGTTTGTGATCAGGGCTGTGTGATACTCAGTGAAGTGCACAGGGCCAAATGGAGTGTCAGGAGGGCAATAGTAATAAAAGGCTTTGGTTTTGTCAACTGATGCTTGGCTATCAATCCTGAGGATGGGTACTAGTGCTTTGATGATTGCAGATGGAAGAGTATCAAATATATGTAAGGATGATGATACAGAATTTTTTCAGGTGCTTCTGACTTATATACTTACTCACATGCAAATGCCTCTGGGCATTCTTCTGGTGCTATCTGTGTGGCAAGGTTTGGCATCTCAGGTTCTGCTGGTTGATAGGCTGCTTCATGGTCATTTTTGGGGTCTTCAGGAACAGTTGCTTGGCTTGTTGGTGGCCCATATTTGCCTGGCTGATCATTGGTTCTGATAGGTTTGGCTGCAGGAGTAATGGGGTTTTACCAATTTGATCAAAATTCTGGAGCTGGCTTTACAGGCATTTTTAGGTGAAAAAACTTGATTAAAAAAGGGGTTCCCAATTGGGAACCCCAAATTACTTAATGGAGGGTGGTCTTGATCTGGGTTTACTGGGCAGCTAAAAATAGCCTGCCCAGGCCCAGCCAAACCCACCGAGGCTTAGGCGTAGCTTTTGAGCCCAGAACAGGCCCTTCAGCTGCCACCAGGGCGGGAATGATTCCCACACCTGGATTTGCTTTGAAAAGCAAAAATCCAGGTTCAGGCAAATACCTGCTATCTGCTTGCCCCATGTTGTAACCTTGGCTATGATGTGGTAGTTGCTGTATTCACTTAACTCAATTACAACCTATGTTTTAATAAAGACTAAGCTAGAATGTTTTATCTGCCTAGTACATATAATAAAAGTATAGTTAATGTAATATCAATCCTTTATATAATAATACAAGAGAAGATTTATATAGGGGATTTGTAATTAATCTTAAGCCACTGATCCTCTGATCAGACTTCACCTCAGATTATATTAGCTCTCAGCCCATCAAATGGTATGATTGTTTGAAGGGCTAGTTAACCCTATGAGGTTATGACCTGTTGGTCAACCAGACTAGTTGTTCATCTGAGCTACAGGGCAATTCTATCCTTTGCACTAGAGTCTAATTGATGAGGGGTATTGACATCAGTAATGGATAGTTTACACTAACCCCATTATGACACCCTGTCTGATGGCGCAGCACAAGTTTGATTACTGCCTAGACCTTCAACTCTGTTACTTCTGTAACAGCTATGGCAATAACCAAAAATACCTCTGATTTAAAGAAATGATTTCATATTTAAGTGAATTCCAACTATCAGGTTACAGTAGCTTTAAAAGCTATGGCGACAACCAAAAATACTTCAGATTTAAACAAAATGATTTCAGATTTGAACAAAATCCAAGTTGCGCAAGATTCAGGATTCAACTAATTTATTAAATTTCAGTTAATAAATGAACTGTCAAACAAAAAAACAAAAATTCACTAGCCCATTATACTAAATTATATCAAACATCAAGTGGTGTAGTTCAAACCACAAACAAAATGAACTGACGCAACAAGTGAAATGGATGGATGCTATTCTGGAGTATATTATAATCCAATCAGGATTCATATGAGGCACCAACAGAAGGACTAAAATGAAACAAAATTTGAGCAATCTAGAAGCAAGATTATACAAGCACAAAACAAAATGAACTCACACAAGATGTGTAGTATGAGCAGCCTAAAAAAGAAAAATAACAGTTTAACAGCCAATCAACAGCTATCCAATTTAGGAACAGGGGCATTTTATTCATTTTCATGGCGCTAGATTTGTATGGAATAGTTTTGAGAACCTTTCAAATATAGACTTGAGATTACAATAAAAAAAAATCATTAAATTTTAAAATTTCTACTTTTAGTGATTTTATCCTAGGTTTTTTACAATGGTTTTTACTAGCAATATCTTTGACGGCACAAGCAGCCAAACCAGCTTCAATGGAGGCAAGGCTCAGAACGTGGAGGCACATGTTTACACCCAAGCCTTTGAGGCGGGTAACAAGGAAGCTGACCTGTACCTGACCATCAACCCCTATGGCTTTGACTTGTTCAGTAGTCACATAGTGTCTAGTCCTGCCCCTGCTCCTGTACCCACCACTGCACAATCTGACAACCAACCAACCAATCAGGATGGCAACCTTGATTTGGAACAACTTCCTGCCACCAGCCAACCTGCCCCCCTATAGCCAATCAGGCTTCAGCTTCAGCTCCTGCGGCCCAGCGCCCCAAGCAACAAATTATCACCACCCAAATTCTTCAGGAAATTGTGGTACTGAACCTGCAGGGTCTGTCCTAGGATCAGATATCCAGCCAATTACAATTCACCTGGGCTACTGTCATGCGGGAATTCAACAACCTGATGAACAGGGGGAATCTGATTGGGACAGCCAAGAAGCCCAAGAAGGCCCCCAAGTCACAAATATCTGAGGCATACCCAATCATGCTTGACCTCCTCCAGCGGGATCCCAAGCTTCCATTGACCTAGGTCTGGAAGCAACTTGCGCACCATGGCATTTGGGTGTCTGAGTGCATGGTGCAGCTCTGGATGTATGGGAAGGTGGCTTCCATACGGGTTCTTACCAATTTTGCCGGCAACTAATGGGATGGCGCTGAAGACTCCCTGTATGTTACAACCATTGAATAAACCCTGATCTGATGCCTGACTAGTCTAACTGATGATGTCATGTTTATCTCCTATTACAAGCTATCAATAGCTTTTGATGATTTTGGCAAGCAAGGAAGATCCACCACTCAAAAAGGAAGGAAGAAGGTCAAGAAGGGGACATTCATTGGTGTATTTCTGGCTGTTTCAGCCAAGGGTTTTGTCTACTGTTGGACAAACCCAGATTTCATCAATGGCTACTCATACAGCCACATCCTTGGTGAATTACTCAACTCCTGGGATGACTCAAATTCCAAGTAATGGGTTTTCTTGAGCCACCAGATAGAGGGTAGCTCCACTGCCCTCAAGGCCATCCAGGGACACAGGCACCAGGCCTCAGTCTACCCTGCCAGCCATGCAGACGTCCATCTAGCTGATGTTGTCTTCTTCAACATGGGATCCACATTAAAGGAGCGCCGCCCTCAGGCTTTCAACAACCTCTATCTTGGAGTCCTTGACCACAATTTTTTCTTTGGCTGGCAGATGGTGGCTGACTTATTTGCGCAAATGGTGTTCCATGTGAACATAGGTAACCAATCACATAAGGATAAGCACCTTCCACCTTGGGCCACTGCCACCTACAAGCCCATCCAGCCAATGTCCAATGAGAAATACAACAAGCGTTATATGGCAGTCATCACGCGAAATCCTCCTGTCTCCACCCCTGCCACCAACACCCCTAACCTGCAAGCCCAACCCACCAATCCCAGACCCCCCAGGCCAGCACTGCCTCTATGTCTTCCTTCCTGCGCTATTCTGCCTCCTAGGCATCACTCTCCCCCTGCCCCAATAAACCCCTGTTGCCAGACATTTTCTATATATATTATATTTTTTTAAATTTCAATTGTTCATGTTCTCTTTGTTTATAGTTGATTTTATTCTTTATGTTCAGCTTATTTCTATAAAATTATATATTTACTATGCCATGTATCTAGATCCAGAACACAGTTATTTTTAGCACTTAGTACACCCCTTGTGAAAATATTAACAGCAATTTGGTGATCAGCTAAATTTGAATTAGAAAATTATAGTGTTAACTGTTTTTAGATAAAGTTGTTACTGATCCAAATTCAAAACCTTAATGATAAACTTTTAGCCAATCAGGAGCCAAGTGATAAAGTGATTGTTGTGACATAAAGGGTCATTTTATAATTCTTTGGTGTATGTGCGCTAATTAATATGATTGGCTGGATGTTTTGTCATTGTACGCCATTGCTGCTGTGGCAAGTTGTTGATGAACTAGTTCTAACCCAGCAGCTGATTGGGCACTAGTCCATCAACAACTTGCCACAGCAGCAATGGTGTACAATGGAAAAACATCCAGCCAATCATATTAATTAGCGCACATACACCAAAGAATTATTGAATGTCTCTTTATGTCACAACAATCACTTTATCACTTGGCTCCTGATTGGCTTAAAGTTTATCATTAAGGTTTTGAATTTGGATCAGTAACAACTTTATCTGAAAACAGTTAACTTTGTAATTTTCTAATTCAAATTTAGCTGATCACCAAATTGTTGTTAATATTTTCACAAGGGGCTATGTCAAGCGCTAAAAATAATATGGTAATCAAGGAATTAGTGCCAACATAAAGCAAACAACACATATTGAGATGAGCGTAAAATATATACAAAATGGGTAAAAAGATGGGATAATGTAGTAAATGGGAAAACAAAAAGGCAACAGTATCAAAATAATACAGAATTTATTGGTGAAAAAGCTATAAAAACATATGAAAAGGTTAGTAAAAAATCAATGAGAGAATTGGAGAAGCTTCTGAAGGATCTTGACTTGGAAATTGCCAAAATCAAAGAAATCAACCACAAGGTCAAAGCTAAAGTTAAGTCTGCCGTCCTCACTGGGGACAAAATTGACAAGGTGTCTGAAAAGGCCCTAATGACAAAAATTCCAGACACCCCTAAGAAGACCATCAAGCGTCTTCTCAACATCCAGAAGACTGTGGTTGGGGGCCTGCAATTTAAGGCATACAATCTTTCTGCGCCATCTGTCTGGGTTGACAGCCCGGAGATGTATGAACATCTCAAACCCTCCAAGCATTTCAGAACAGAGGATACTGAATTGCCAGCGCAATTGCTTGCACCAAGAATGGCCAAGCCTGCTGAAGCAGCCAACAAGGAAGAAATACGTGAAGGTAACATAAAAAAATAAAATTAATAAAAATTTGCAAATACTTACCTGTTTTTTAGAGAGCATAGATGGTGAACTCTGCCAAGTCCTGGTCCCCTTTGTCCCTACCACATTCTATGCCAACTATGCCACTCATGTGGCCAAGCAGCTTTATCTGTCCCCCCTGTCTTGCAGGAGCTGGGGGACTGCATTCACAGGTCATTTCCTTTGTCCCAGGAGGCATTGGCTGGGCTGATGCATGGCAAGGGGGCATCTGAGTGGGCAGTTACTGCCTACAAGGATGCCCAACTGGTCTGCCTGGACCCAGTTAACCTTTGGAGTTTACTGTGTAAACTCCATTGAGCTTGTTTAGGACGTCCTTGTGACGCTCCCATTCAAGAATGTACTGTAGATGGGTTGGGCTCATGTGGATGCTTGCTTCTGCTACCCCTTGGAGCACACAATTTCTTACCTTCTGGACAACTTTGGGCGCGTGGTGGGGAAATTGGCTGTTGCAGACGCAACAGCTGTCAACAAAACTAAGATCCTCCTGGCAGACTTTGGGCTAGCCTGGAGTGCAGATGAGACAGGGCTCCCCTTGGCAATGGATCTTATCTTTGCAAAGACCAGGCACAATAAGAAGATCAGTGTGGTCTATAATAAATTATGTGAGTTTACAGAAGCCTTTGCTGGGCAAAGGCTTCACTTGGTTTACCTCGTGTATCTTTTCTTCTTTGGGATGAGCGCCAGCGTGGAGGATCTAGACAGGGTCCTTCAAGGAATTTTGTGGCCAGGCTCTCCCTGGACAGGAAGAAGGTCCCCCAAGTATGACTCTGTGGATCATGTCATCCAGGACGCCCTGGTCCTGGCTGGTATCTACGGGTTTGCAGCCCCATCCAAAAAGCTGCTCCTCCATTTGCACCTAAGCCTGCTCCCCTTCACCGGCAGGTGGGAGTTTTTTAATAAGGGTGTATCCACCGTCCACAGTGTGGCAGTGGAGGTGTGTGCCACCTCCATTGCAGGGTGGGTACATACAGAAGAACACACTACAGGTGTTTGTAATAAATTCTCTCTTCTAATAAATTTCATTACAATTAATACTATTTTTATTATAATAAAATTTTCTAATTCTTATTTTAGCAAACAGGATTTGCAGAATATATCCCAGAGAAGGTCTTAATAAAAGCATTAAAATATATATAATCTACTTCTGATTTGTACACATTACAATTAACTTTTTTTGATTATTATATCTATTTGCCAAAAGTGATATTAATGCGTTTGCGTAATCCAGTATCAAGTGGTTGGGATACCCTTAGACGCCACAATAAAAAATGATTATAAATAAATAAATTACTAACCTTAATTGATTGTCCTACTGAATGTGATTGCAGGCTTGGAACCATCTAAATATAAAATGATAATTAATAAATCTTGAATGTTAAATTAGAGAATATAAAAAAATTGGACATGCTAAGCCTTTAATTGATTGGCTGTTTGGCTAGGCAGACAGGGATGAACAAATCAGCGTGGCCATAGAATTTAGCCACAGTCTTGGCTGGGTGGGTGTGGATCCTGGCCTGCAGAAAATTAAAGAGGTCCTTGGTCCCAGTTGGGGTTCCTTGCTTGACAACTTGCTTAAGCCACCCAAAGACTTCCTTGATGGGATTTAGGAATGGCAAATAAGCAGGGAGGAAGAGAAGGTTCAATTTTGCTGTGGCCAATTGCTGGGGGGCCACTGCGCTGTTGGTGTCAATCATTGGGAATTCTTCAAGAATGTCAGCCATTTTGTGGAGACCAACATTGTCCAACACAATGACATTGGTGAAGCCAGGGCTTGTGCGCCTTAGGTGCTCCTGGACCAATTGGAGAAATGATAGAAAGGTATGGCTGTTGTGGGAGCCCAGTATCATTTGGTATAGCTCAACCCCCTTTGGACCAAGGAGAGCCACCATTGAGTAGGCTGTGGTGCAGACTGCAGCACGCCAAGCCATTGTGACATTGTGACCTTTGGGGACATAGCCATATGCATTGCGCACAGACGAGACAAATGCCAATTTGTTAATATAGTAAAATTTGACCATCCCCTTGGCTTTGAGGGCAGTGTACACCTCTGTGTAGTTTTTCCAGGTCTCAATGTTGGTTGGGCTGTTTCTATTATAGGGAGATACCCCAAGCTTTTTCCAGGAAAAGCTATTCCCTTGACCAGATGGTAGTAAAAGGAAATCAAGGCCTCAATCCCAAAAGTAGATTTGACTATGGTCTGTATATTTGCCAGTTCAAGATGGCAATCCTGGGTTATCCACTGGTGGATTGCCCATTTGTGCTCCTTGGTGAGCATGGTTGACACACACAAGGATTTCTCTGCGGCAAGGACTTGGCCAGAATTGATGAACTTGTTGAATGTCTTGGAAGCGTACTTGGGATCCACCCCAACAATGGCCGTGGTTGCCCTGTAATTTCCTGATTTGCGCATTATCTTAAGCAGGATGATGTGTTTGATATCAGGAATACGCTTCTGAGCAGGCTTTGTGGGTTCAGACAAGACAGGATCCTGATTGGTGACAGGCTTGCAAAGCATGGGAACCTTGGTGTAAAATGCAGCAACTTTCTTCAACACTAACTGCCCCTCATTGATTTGATAGAACTTGTTCTCCTTGTCATCCTCCTGATTGCCATCACTGACGTAGGGCTTGTAGCTAGTATTAAGTACAGGCTTCACCTTCTCCAGCATGGCTGATGGGACCAACTCTTGCCAGTACACAATGTTGAACACATACAAAGTAAGTTCTACCTCCTTGTTTCTAACTTTCTTTGTAGTGGTGACCTTGGTGGTTTCTGGGTCAGTTTTGGGACCTGAGGGTTGATGCTCTGCACCCTAGCAGCTTGTGCTCCTTGAACCGGTTGTGTCAGTACAGCATCACTATGGAACTCTCCTCTCCTGTCTCCTCCTTGAGTAGGCACTTGGGTTGCACTAACTCTATTCTTTGACCTGCAGGGGCAACCACAACCACAGCACATAATGGGTGCAATGGTACTCTGTTGCTGTATTGCTTTCATTTTAAAATTTAATAAAATATTAAATAAATTTCAATTAAGTTACTCCCTAATATTATTTTTTGCTTTTATCTGAATATGGATAATCAATTAATATTTTTTCCCACCCAATGTCCCAATTATAGATTTTTTATTTCTTATTAGTTGTTTTTGGTTTTACAACTCCTATTTTATAATACTCAAAAAAAATCCACCCTTTTTCCCAGATTTTACTTCCAAATTCAAACACCCAACACAATATTTTTAAAATTTATGTTTCAGAACTTGTGTCTTATTTTAGATACCTTGGTATCATTCATGATTACAATACATTGCACATATTGTGTGAGTGATTTTGTTTACGTAGTGAGTTGCTATTGTGTTTTGTTTTTGGTTTGAGTTTTGACTCACCTTGCTTGGGTGTATTTTGTCACCAATTCACATAGTAAATATATGTACACCAAAAGTCAACTCACACCATTTTGTTTTTGAATCAATGTATTTTGGATTGTATTTTTAATGGTTTTGCTTTGCGTGTGAGCTCTTTGTTGCTATGTTGACTCATTTTGCCCATTAACGCCAATAAACCCTGTTAACAGAGTGTATATTTTAACCTGATAGTTGGATTTTGTTTAAATCTGAGGTATTTTCAGTTGTCACCATAGCTTTTAAAACTATTGTAAGTGACATTGTCAACACTTTACCTTTTTCATATCTGAATACAACTGCTTAACAACTTTATATAAACACAATGATAAAATATCATATTCCTACCCCCAAAAAAGAATTTTTAATAACAAAATAAAGAACTTTGATCATTTTTTAACTTATTTTCATATTTTTAATTTTATTACATGAACAAAAAAGCACAGAAAATGGTTAACATTTGCTAGTCTGCTTAGATTTAATTAAGTATACTATGTTTTTTCATAGTAATTTTTAAGAAAATGTTGACAGTGTTAATTTTGTCAATAATAATGTTATTTTTTCTAATTTTCAGTGAAAATTTGGCTTTTTTACTATTTTTCACTCATAATGACAACTCTTTTCATTTCTCATATAATAAAAACATCTGATGTTTTGATATGTTATATTTTTAACATTTTTCTTTTATATTTTTTTACTTTTAAAATAAAATATTTATCTAAACATAATAATTTTAAATAAATCTCTTAACTTTTAACTTGTTATTTAAAACTATAATAAAATAAAAACTATACAATATTTTTAAATTTAAATGTCAATAAATGCCATATAAAGTTTAATTTTTATATATTATGCTTTTTAAGCTTTTCTTTTTGTTTTTAAATACATTACTTTATTTTAAATCATTTTACTTATTATTTTAGGACAAGGACACTTCCAAATAGCCCAAAGGAACCAAACGTCCCACAAAGGCCCCTAAGACCCCAAAGAAAAATCCTTTCTCATCCAAGAAGGCTGCCCCTAAGCCCTCCTCAAAGTCCTCTCCTTAGAAGAGCCCTGCTTATTCCAATGGGGGAGAGGAAACTGATGGTTTACTTACTGATCACAGTTTCTATAACTCAGCTTCAGATGAGGAGCCTAATAAGAAGCGCCACCAAGCCAAGAAGTTCCCTCCCAAGGATAAGTCTCCCACACATGAGGAGCACTAAGACAAGCCCATTTCTGTTTCCCCCAATAAAAACTCCCCTCCTTCTAGTTTATCAGGGGATGACTTAAAGTCCTGTCCTGACTACTTCCCTGGCCTTTATCATGCTTCTGTTGGCCCCTGGGACCCTCTGTTAGCCCATAATATCTGCAATGTTGATGGCAAGTTCAAGGCTTATTCCCCCTTGCCCAAATACTTCCCAATCATGAGTGTAAAGAGTGGGCCAACCATGGTGGCTAATGGGTATATCTTCAGCTGCAAAAATGCCAACCAGGGCTTCAAAAACCGCCATTACACCTGCAAGGACCGCTTGTGCCCAGTTTGGTTCAACACTGGGCGCTGGGGCTTGGTCCAAACTATCAAGGGCAAGCACACTTGTGTGATGCCCAACACCACCATCTCCCACCCTCTCAAATGGTATCTGGTGCAGGTGATGCCCACCTCCAAAGATCTTTCTGCCACCCACCCAGCTGGCTGTGCTTGCTTGAAAGCACCTTTCCCCTACCAACCTCAAGAGGGTCCCTACCCACACCCAGTTGGTCAAGTTTGTGAGTGATAGGCGTCAAGCCTCCAATCCCCTGGCCAAGAGTGCCACCAGTGTCAAGGACCTTATCCTCACAGATGCCCTCAAGAAGACAGAGGATGGTGAGATGTTCCTGCTCCATGTCAATGGGCAGGAAGTGAGGATAGGATCATTGCCTACACCACAACCCAAAACCTGGAGCAGCTCAACACTGCTACCACCTGGCTGTGTGACGGCACATTTGCAACCTGCCCAACCCTTTTTGAGCAGCTTTGGGTCCTGCACAGGCAATTTGATGTGCAGGTTATCCCCCTTGTTTTCTTTCTCCTGTCTGGTGCCAAGACAGAGGTCTATGCCAGAGCATTCAAAATTGTCCAGGATTTTTTGAGCTCCCTTCTCATCAACCATCACCCCTCTCTCACCCACATCACAAGGGTCAATCCCTCCTCTGCCAAGAAGGATGAGTTCACCCTAGCCGCAGAGCAGCTAGCTCATGCGCGCTCACTTGGGCCAAAGGTGATCATAATAGACTTTGAGCTTGCTCAGTTCTGAGCCTTTGAAGCCACCTTTAATAGAGAAGTAGAGGGCTGCTTCTTCCATTTTAGACAGGACCTCATCAAGCATTGTAAGAGCAATAAGAAGCTCTTTGAGAAGTATTTAAACAATGTTAAAGGGAAGTGCCGCTTTGCCTTAACCCAGTTTGCTGCCTTGGCTTTTGTGCAGCCAGAGCATACTGGGATTAGCTTTGAGGCCCTCCTGGAGGATGCTTACATGAATAAGCACTCCACCATTTTCAAGGGATACCTTGATTACTTCAAGCGCCAATGGGTAGGAAAGAAGGTGACTGCCTGGAGAGGAAAGAGCGGGGTCACAGTGCCGTGAAACTGTCAGAGCGCCTGTCTCAAGAGGGAGATTAATATCACGTCCAGCCTAGAGGTCTGGCATAAACACCTGAAGCTGAAGTTTGGGTCCAACCCCAAGTACAACAAGTTTTTTCTCAAGCTGCAGGAGAAGCAGGCCCAAAATGTCTCTAAGTTTTGTGACCTGGCCAACCAGGTGGCCCCCCAAGAAGAGAAATAGTAAGGAGCAGGACTATCAGAAGGACATCTAAAATGTGGTAAAGAAGAAGTATAAGATGGCAGAGATCAAGAAGTACCTAGGAGATATCACAACTGCTCTTGCTGGTGGCTTTAATTAGCCCATTAAACTTGGCTTTTCTTTGCCTGGATTGTTTTTTACTTTTAGATTTTTATAATTTTCTAAATTTCTTTATATTTTACTAATCTTTTTAGGTATAAATGGTAGGTGCAATATGTTAATTTGAAAACGTCAGAGCAATTGACTCCATCTAAAAAAAATTGAGATGGCGTCAGGATATACATCAGCAAAGTTTTAAAAAAAACTTAATAAAAATTATTAAATAGTTGTTTTTTACATATCAGTTTCTAATATGCCATCACAAAAAACTGCACTACAAAAACGCTATCTCAAATCAAATAAAAAGTCTGAAATCAAAATAAGGTTACCAAAACTTTGCAAATTCAACTGCAAAACTACCCAGCTTTAAATGCTTCTGCGCCGCCTTAAACAATTAAAAAGCGCTGCCGCACCAACTTGGGATAGTCTTGGGCGCCGCCTTGCAAACATCTTTTATGCCACAACGGCGTCTTACTTTTAAATTTAGTGCCGCAGTAGCGCAAGATTTGAATCCCCAACATAAAAACTCCACTAATCAACAATATTTCCATAAGCACTAAATTTAAAAGATAACTACAACAATTAAAAACTTAATATAATAAAAAATAAGAACTAAAAAATAATAGAAACAATAAAAAGAGGATAGGCAAAGCAAGTTTATTGCAATAAAAGGCAGGATGTGTGGGATTAGTCCCTTGTGTTGCAGGCGCCTCCACACTGCTGAGCAGAAGACGTGGCAGGAGGATAGGACTGATGGTTGGCGGGGCAGGGATGCTTGGCGGTGCGCTGGATGGTAATCACTGGGTGCTCATGGGTGGGCATCATGTAGTGGTTGTTGTCCAGACACTGGCACACGTGAGCTAGGATCACCAGCATTTGGGCCCAGGCCAACAGGGAGTTGCAGGACATTGACAGCCAGTTGCAAAGGGGAAGGAGGATTTGACTGACTGGCACCAACCAACCCCAGCCACCACAAGCAGAGAACGCAGCACCTATGGTGAAGCAGTCCATCAACGCATCTTTCATGTAGGAATATGATAGGGGTAGGGGGTGCAGAGTTGGTAAGCTAGGGAGCGGTAATGCTCCAAGCAACAACCAGCGTACCCGGGCTGGCCAGGCTGGCAACTTTTGGGAGGATACCATATAAAGTGGCAAGTTGCGGCAGCTAAAGGAAGGTAAAGGGAAGCATTTCCAGTGGCAATGGCTTGGAGATACACCTTGAATGTGGCAGAGAAGCAACAGTTGGTGCTGGCTTGAATGGACAAGTCCAAGGTCTGGTGGAAGCTGGGATCTGCTGCAAGCTCAAGAGCCCATACCTAAGCCAACTTATCAATATACTCATTGCGGACAGCAATGGTATGAGCATGTTGCACGGAAATCTCACTGGGGCCAGGGTAGCTGACTGCAGCCCTAGACGCACCTCAGCGGCCAAACATGAGGCATTGTACCGGCTGTGGTATAACTCCCCTGCCTAAATTGGGGACATTGCATCCTCGTCAGAATGTAGTGTCTGTACAAAGCTGTACATTGTCTCCTTGTGGTAGCAGATCCTAAACTTGCTAGGAAGGTCAGGGTAGTCTATCACCACATTGTCAGAGTTGCAACAGGCGCGGAGCAAAGAAGATGGGGTAGGGGGAGGCGCGCCAGTGGAAGGAAGGTGTTGAGGAAATGGGTGCTGAGCACCGGAAGGATTGCCGCTGGGTGGCGCACTGCTGACAGGAAGAGGCTCCTCAAACATGGAGTCCTCATCAGGGAAATCCTGGCACTAGAGTTTGGTGCAGTACTACGCTCAGAGGCCGCCACAGTGGTTGCGCAGTCCTGTTTGCAAAACTGGGAGTCACTGGCCCAAAGTCAATTCAAGAAAGCAATACAAACTGAGTGTGGCATTTTTTGAAAAGTGCGTTGCTCCGCTTAGTCCATTGAAGCCATCATTTTGTTATAGGCTTGGTGCATGTTGGTGTTGCTGTTGTTGTTGGTGTTGGGATCCATCTGATGAAGAAAGAAAGTAGTGTTTGATCAAGTGGGGGGATATGTTGGAAATTTTGACCAAGCAATGATGCCAATTATGACAGAGCTCACTGAATAAAATTACTGCAACCTCATTGTCATAAATTTATAATATAAAATTTATATATATTCAATTGACAGTAGATTTTGGATCATAACTGCAGAATACCCAATGACATGCGCCGCTGCGCCGTCTCTATCATACATAAAGCGCCACCACACCACCCAAAAAAAGCTCCAGGCACTGCAGTGCCGCCTTGTAAATATTTTAGATGCCAAAGCGCCGCTTTACTTTTACATCAAGCGCCGCCGCGGCGCTATTTTTGAATCTCTAAAATGTTAATCTAATTATTAAGCATATTTCTAAGCACTAGTCTCAATAGGATAATCAAAAAAAGATATTTTGGATTGGTAGTAGATTTATAATTGTAAAGACAAAATCCAACCCATTGAAAAGCAGCGCTGCGGCAACAAAAATATTTGCAAAGCAGTGCCTGGAGTTTTAAATTGTTGGCGCCACAGCGCCTGAGATAATTTTCAGTTGGCGCAGCAGCGCCTAAGCTTTAATTAAAATGGCGCGGCTGCGCCATCTTTGACTTTGTTTGTCTAACCAATCATACTTTTATGTGATACATCCAAGCCTTTCCATTTTTAGTTGGGAATAAAGTATGATATTATTTTAAAGCCCTACATAATAAATTAACCCAAATTAATACCACTTTTATAGTACTACCCCCTATAATACAGTCATTCAAAAATACCATGTTTCATATGCTAGTCTTATTTCTTATCATATTATGAACTTTGCTATTTGGGTCTCAACAATACAATATTTTACTAGTGATTTTATTTAGTAATGAGGGTATTTCTGTTGTGCAAAATGTACCCATTACAAAATCTACTAAGCAGCTAAGCGTTCAATAGGAGTGGCGCCCACCAATGTAGCACTAATAATTAACCTGTTTTAGCATGTGGTGTCATAGGAAGCTATAAATAACACACCATCACAAATTGACTGTTTCCACTTTTACCAAAGTACAGTTCAGCGCCAAATCTCAATTAAATAAAAAATTTAAGAAACCGTCTGAAACTTTTCATATATGTATTTTTTTATCTCCTCTAAACAACTGGGTACTTTTTAACCCCAGTTGCATAAGCTAGTTTTAAAAATATTCCAGTTTTACTCTTTGGCCCAGTTGAGGTAGCTCCACCAGAAATTTGTTAATTTAAATAAAAAATGGTCAAAAACACTATATTTTTGAGCTACAGCATCTCAATTACGCCATCTTGAAAACACCATTTCACTTGCAAGTTTTTAGTCAAAACTCACAGTTTTGCAGTCCTGTGCTACTAATAAATTTTTGATTTTTACATAATACAAAACATAATAATTTTGATGGTATTTAATTTGAAATTTTCTCTACAATTCCATGTAAAATTATTGACTACTTTTATATTTAACACATTCTCATTTTTCTCTTTAAAAATTGTCCCAAAATTTGAACTTTTCTGAAGCAAATTCACTCTTAGATGCCTCGCAAGCCTATCACCAATGCTACCCCCAAGGCTCCCAAGAGCACAGCCACTCCCGCTCAGGCAAGAAAGACCAAGGCTACCCTCTCCAAGCAGACTCCTAAAGAAAAAACGCCTGCCAAGACCCCCACACCTTCCCCCAAGCCTGAGGCTGATAGCCCCACCCCTCCCCACTCTCCCTTTGTCTACTCCCCCTCTGATCTCCAGAAGGAGCACATCCACTCCAATGATGAAGATTAGAATGAAAGAGTCTCCAAAAACAACTCTGGTGATCATGGTTTTGCAGCCTCAGAGGAGGAGCCTATCCTAGAGTGGGACCTACATGCAGTTGCCAATATCTGCAACGTCAACGGGCAATTTATAGTTCCAGCTGTTTTCCCTGACTTGTTTCCCATTATGATCAAGAAGGGGGATAATGGCTTTGTCAAAGACAGCTTCCTTTTCATATGCAATGACCAGAGAAAAAATATGGCAAACCATCACTACAAATGTGATAGTCCAGGCTGCCACACGCAATTAACTACAATTGGGTTTACCCAAGTCAAGGAGCTCACTATTGAGCATGACTGTTTGGGCTCTGATATGATTCTCTGCTATCTTATGCGCTGGTACCTTTGCCAAGCCATTCCTTTCAACAAGGACTTGACTTCAACTGAGCTGGTAACTCATGCTCTCCTTTACCTGAATAATAATCAGAGAGAGGAGGTTGGAGAAAAGACCATACTTTAACAGTATGTGACTGATCAACAATCAATTGATGCCAATATTGGCGTCAGCGCTAGAATTATTGATGAGCTTTTACTTTCAGACGTCCAGAAGACTACCATGCTTGGAAAGCCCTTTCTGCTACACGACGGCAGGCAAGGCTCACCAAACCGTATTTTATGCTTTTCAACACAAGAAGATCTTGTACGCATTCTGAAGTGTGATACCTGGTGTGCCAATGGGACTTTTGCCTCTTGTCCAAAGCTATTTTATCAGCTTTAGGCCATCCATGGTCAGGTCAATTAACATATCATCCCCTTTGTCTTCTTCTTTCTCCCTAATAAAAGGGAAGAGACTTATATTCACGCCTTAAATATACTCAAGCAAAAAAAGGATGCCATCTTGCCTACTCTTGAAGAAGAGCCAACCAAGAAAAGGGGCCGCAAGAAGAAGGTCAGCCCAGAGGCTACCCAAGAGCAACAGGCCATAACCAGAAAGGCGCCAGAGTCCCTTCCTTACCATACCATATTGATGGTTGACTTTGAGGCTGCACAGGCCAACACTTTCATCAAAGTATTTAGGAGCAGGCCCCAAGGCTGCTTCTTTCACCACCGCCAGGCTCTGCGCAAGAACCTGATGAAAAACCCAGCCCTCAATAAGCTGATATATAAAGATGGTACAAAGGAGGCCAGAAAGATATTCAATTGCTTTGCTGCTCTGGCCATGGTCAGAAAGGAAGAGGTTAACCTTTTTTACAGCAAGCTTCTCAACAACAATTACACTCTTGGGAACCAAGAAGCCTTTTCTCCTTTCATACAGTATTTTGAGCACCAGTGGATAGATGTATTCCAGGGACATTGCTGCATCTGCAAGGCGGCAACTCAATTAACTGGAACTGCTATAAGCAGGTCAAAGCCGGCGTAACTAAGACCACCTCCTCACTTGAAGGTTGACATAACCAATTTTCCCGCCTGGTTAAGGAAAAAAAGCCTATGTTTAATATAATCATCAACAAGCTGAAGGTTCAGCATGCGCATGGGGATCAGATATATTCCCAGGCCATCAAAAGCAAAGCTTTTATAGCCAAGCATGCTGTCCAGCAGGTCAAGTTTGCAAGTGTTACAAAAGCGGCTTTGGCCTATTACACTAGAGAGGGCCACCTTACCCATCTCAAAGACATTGCCACAGCCCTTGGATCCAATTTATAATCCACTTTTTTAATAATAAACTTCTTTTTTTCAAATTTTTGATTTTAACTTTTAATATGTATATACATGTTTAATATAGTGTTAAAATTTAATACAAAATAGCACCTTTTTAGGATGTGTTGACTTTGGAGCTTTACAAACTATAGTTGTTACTAGCTAACTCCATATTTTTATTGCAGATTTGAAATTCTTGGATGATTTGGAGTCTAGCTGTATACTTTTTTTGAAACTTTTAAGATGTATATACATGTTTAATATAGTGTTAAAATTTAATACAAAAATAGCACCATTTTAGGATTTGTTGACTTTGGAGCTTTGTGCACTATAGTTGGTATTAAATGACCCCATATATTTATTGCAGATTTGAAATCCTTGGATGATTTTTAGTCTAGTCAAATGTTTTTTATAGTTTTTAAAATGTTTTTTGGGCTTTTAGCAATATTTTAAGTTATCTGGCGCGGTTTAGCCATAAATCCAAGATGGCGTTTTTAAGATGGCATCTTTCTAGATGGCATTTTTGGACACATTTTTGAGATGGCATCTTCCTAGATGCCGTTTTCAGGATGGTGTTTTTGAGATAACGTCATTCAAATTGACGTATTGCACCAAATGGTAAGTTTCAGATAAATTTTCAATGTGGTTTAGTAAGAAATATCTTATATTTTGTTAATTTATCTTTAAGGTATGAGATTTTGTCAGTTATGCTTATATAGAGTATAATAAATTACATATAGAATTTTCTTATATTTTGTAGTTATTATGATATATTAAATGTCTTTATTTTTGGTTTATTGGAATTTTAATTTTTATTGGAATAAAAAATAATTTTATAATAAAGAGTGTAATTTACATAGTAAATTGAAAAATACTTGCTTATATCTCCTTATTCTTATTACTTATAATATTTTTATTTCATTTTTGGACTCTCTGGGATCATTTCAGTATAATAATGTATTTAAAAGAAAACTTATTAAAAAATTTCAGGGTAAAGTGTACTGTTAATTAAAAAAAGTGTCAACATCCAGAAGACAACATTATGTAAAACCAGGTTGTCACTTTACTATATTGTTGAAATTTTTACTGTTGGCATTATTAGTGTTGAAACAGGCACTGTTACCAATATACTGCTTATCATATTCCTTGTCTATCATTGGCTTTATTGGTTGGTAGGTGACTGTGGCACAAGGTGGGAGGCGCTTACCTTATGGGATTGGTTGCCATTGTCAGGAACCCATCCGCTCGGCAACATACCACCCAAAAGGTGTATGGCTGCAGATGGATTCAACCCTGTGATTAGAGAACCAATTGGAATGGAGATCATCTCCATATGGAACAATTCTCCAATAAGACTGTATTGACCCAAAAGGGGATTGAACTGTCCCAACATGAAGTAAGCTCCTAGATAACTTAGAAGGAAAACAGAAGCCAAGGGATGAAATAAGGAAGGAGTGGGCGGACTGGCCCCCATGACCTGTGGTTCCTCTGTGACGGGGGGATTCTGTGACAATGAAGTGGTGGTGTACCATACGCCTGGTACCACTTGGCATCACAGCTTTTCCAGGTAATTGGGGGGAGGTGAACCATAATCTGCTCTGGTTCCAAAAGATATACTTGCAATAAGGGACTTGACAAGGAGCAACCAAACCAACCATTTATACCCAAATGGTCCCCATTGGGATGACTTGGGTAGCATCATGATGTTTGATTTCAGGACTGGAGAGCAGGCAAAAGAATAAATCAAGTAGGTAAGAAAATTGACTTTATTGATTGAACAAATAAAAGATAATAATTTACCATCATTATATAGCATGACTGCTAAATGATAGTCTGGAGATAAAAATAAAGTAGATCAATCACTTGGGGCTGAATTTGGAGAAATTTTGAGATCTTAGGCAGTTGAAGATTAAGCTAGAATTATTTGCATTATTGATCAATTTAAACTGACCTTAAATACATCAATTTAAAATGCTTAATAAATTTGCCTTTCAGGCAGGAAACACAGGAAACCCCCAATTATTCCCTAGTATTAACTGGGGAAGGAGCACCAGGACCAACAACGGAAACAGCGGGCAACGGGCAAGTTGTGACCAATTCAAAGGCAAAACTGTTGTAATTGTCATTGGAATGCTTAAGAGGATCAATTGAATGGATCAGCACAATTGCTGATTGACTGAATTTGCTAATTGAAGGTAATAATTTGTTATTAACTAAACTAACGTTTTCATCAATTCAAAAGTCAACACAAACAGCAGGAGACCCAGGTTCAAACCCCAGTGTTGAATTTCCTTTGTCTAAGGCTATATTGAAACCAACAATTTCAGGTAAAATAGAACAGTAGCTACTAACTGACCCAACCATTTTAGGAGACCCAATTAACCCCAGATAAGGGGTCATTTCTGCTGATGTCCCAAGAGGTAAATTGTTGTCAGTAGGGTCTGAAAGAACATTCCTGACAGCCATGTTCACATGGAAAATCATTTGAGCAAACAAGTAAGCCATCATTTGGTAACTAAAGAGAGACTTGTGGTTGAGGACACTAAGATAAAGATCATTAAAAGCCTGAGGGCGGCGCTCCTGGAATGTGTCTCTAATATTAAAGAGCACAACATCAGCCAGATGGATGTCATTGTGACCGTCTGGGTAAACTGAGGACTGATGCCCAAGTCCTTGGATTGCCTTGAGGGCAGTGGAGCTACCCTCCATCTGGTGGCTCAAGAAAATCCAGTACTTGGGATTTGAGCTATCCCAGGAGTCAAGAAATTTACCAAGGATGTGGCAATACTTGTATTCATTAGAGAAATCAGGTTTGTCCAATAGTAGATAAATCCCTTTGCTGAAACAGCCAGAAACGCACCAATGAATGTCCCCATCTTGACCTTCTTCCTTCTATTTTTTGGCGGCAGCTTTTCCTTGCTCACCAAAATCATCAAAAGCTATTGATAGGCATTGAACATGATGTCATTGGATATACTTGTTAGGTATTAGAATAGGGTGGATTTGATGGCTTGATGATATGGGGAATTCTCACTGTCATCCCATTGGTTGCCGCTAAAATTGAGCAACACCCTGATTGAAGCTACTTTTCTGTGCATTCATAGCTGCACCATGTGGTCAGACACCCAAATGCCATAGTGCGCAATTTGCTTCTGGATCTGGATCAGGGGAAGCTTGGGGTCCTGCTGCAAGAGATCAAGCATAATTGGGTAGGCCTCACTGATCTAGGACTCTGGGGCCTTCTTGGGCTTCTTGGTCATCCCAACCAGTTTTCCCTTATTCATTAAGTTATTTAATTCCTGCATTATGATGGCTCAGGTAAATTGTAATTGGTCAGCAATTTGTTCCCATGTCAAACCACACAGTTTCAGTACCACAATTTCTTAGAGAATTTGGGTGGTAATTAATTGGCTTTTGGGGCCCTGGGCCGCAGGAGCTGAAGTCTGATTGGCTGAGGAAGAGACAGGTTGACTGGTGGCAGAAAGTTGTTCCAAATAAGGGTTTCCATTCTGATTGGCCAGTTGGTTGGTAGCTTGTTCAGGGATGGGTAAGGGAGCGGGGGTAGAGTGGGTGCAAAGCAACTATTGAACAAGTCAGAGCCATAGGGGTTGGGGGTCAAGTACAGGACAGCTTCCTTGTTACCCGTCTCAAAGGCCTGGGTGTAAATGTGTGCCTCCTTGTTTAGAGCCTTACCTCCATTGAAGCTGGCTTGGCTGCTGCTGGCTTGGTTGCTGGCGCTGTCAAAAATATTGCTGTTAAAAACCATCTTAAAATAAAACCTAGGATGAAATCACTAAAAGTAGTAGTTTAAAATTTCATGATTTACTTTTACTTTAATCACCATTCAATATCTGGAAGGCTCTCAAAACCATTTTATACAAATCAGGAGCTATGAAAATGAATAAAATTCCTCTATTCCTAAATTGAATAGCTGTTGATTGGCTGTTAAACTGTTATTTTTCTATTTTAGGCTGCTCATACTACACATCTTGTGTGACTCCATTTTGTTTTGTGATTGTGGAATCTCAATTCCAGATTGCTAAAATTTTGTTTCATTTTAGTTCTTCAGTTGGTGCCTCATATGAATTCTGATTGAATTAAAATATACTCCAGAACAACATCCATCCATCTCACTTGTTGCGCCAATTCACTTTGTTTGTGGTTTGAACTACGCTTCTTGATATTTTCTATAATTTTTTATAACAGGCTAATAAAATTTTGTTTATTGTTTGACAGTTCATTTGTTAAATGAAAATATTTAAATTATTTGAATCCTGAATCTTGCGTAATTTGAATTTTCTTGAATCTGAAATCATTTTGTTTAAATCTGAGGTATTTTTGGTTGTTGCCTTAGCTTTTGAAACTACTGTACTAAATAACAAGATTAATGCAAGATTGGCCAAGTCTGTCAAAGCCCAGAATGGGCCAGACAAAAACCTATGTTGCATAGGTTCAACACTTGCAATTGAGCAATCACATAACCAAACAATTGTGTCATCAATCATGCAGATTAACCAAAAGGAAACTTTAATTCCACGTGGGGAATCAAACCCTGGTCAAGGCTAAACCTGGGGGCAATTGGGAACTGTACTAAAACCAAGCAAAAAATATTTTAATTGGCCCACACCCTCTGAAACCCAGGAATGGGGACTTGGGTTACCAAATGGCCTAAAATTTCCCTGCCAGCTTCCCCAGGGCAAAAATAATGAAAGTATTCATCTAACTGGCAAATCAGGAGTCATCAATGGAACCCAACTTGAGAATAATTAATTGACAGACAATAAGGAGTTGCCATTAATTCTGATTGCAGTTTCCCAGCAGGATATAGCTGGGAACACTGGCATCCCCTTTCTATGTTGACATCTTCATCTAATAAACTTTGTTGGTTAATGCACACTGAGCATTTATACTTTGTAGGGGTTTATGGCATTATTACAAATTTTATACTGCTGGTGCTTTAAAACAGAGAGTACCTCCAGTACCAACATCAGCGCTGGGAAACAGAGCAACTTCTTGCTGCCTCCAACCAACCACCGCCAGCCTTTACCCCATCTCCTAGATTGCTGTATCAAGAAATAATTCCTGCTCCTGCACCGCGCCTCTCCTTTTCTGGTGTTCCTCTGCTCCACCAACTTGCCCAGCCAAGCCTGACCATGAGTGCCACCACAGGAGAGCTTCCTATTGTCCGTTATGCTTCATCATATGCTTATAGTAAGCTTGGGTTTGCCTACTTGACCATGCTGGGGCTCACTGAGCAAGTGATATCCCACATGGAAGTGTGGTGTCCTTAGGCCACAGCTGCCAATTATGTGATACAGATGGCCCCTGTCATCTACTGGGCCTTCCAGGCTCAACCCTTTCCCTTGACTAAAGGCTCCCCTGGGAGCCACCCAGGCCATGACAAAGACAATCTTGGAGACTAAGTGTCTCATAAACAAATTAATTAACTGCAAAGTTTAATTAATATATAACTAGAAAAATGATTAGTGAGGATTTAATAATAATTTTTTAGTGGTCTTGCCTGTGTCAAGAAGAATGATTAAGGATAACCAAAGATAGACCCCCAAATTATGGTTTAGAAGTGTTGCTTTGGAAAATTCAATGAGTTTTAATTGAGGAAAACCATTTATTAGAAAAAAGCTAAATGTAGACAATGATGTCTAGGAATTTGGAATTGCTCAGCTGGTTCCCAGTTGAAAAAATGATATCTTGGATCAGGAATACTTACATTCCACATGGTTTTGGCGTCAGAAGCCTGGAATGCTTCAAGCCAAAACAATACATTTCAACAAAAGGAATCAGGTGATTCTGGAATTTATCAGGGCACATTTTTATTGTAAGGACCAGCAAGGTTAAAGCAAGCCTGACAGGATTTGAACATGTTTCTGCACTCAGCAAGTGTTTGTGTGGGCGGCTGCAAAAGCTTGGCAGGGGAATCAAACCCCTGACAATTGCTCCTGGCCTATTTAGGCCAGGAGCAAACAGCCCCAGCTAAAATTATGACCAGGGCCAGTCAATTGGCTAGCCCAGGGGGGCTAGTGGCCCCCAATGGCTTGGGAGTCACCAGTCCAAGTATAAAAAGGAACCAACTGGCTCCTGAGCCACAGCCAAATGTATTGGCTGGGTACTGGAGCAAATTAGTATCAACTAAGAGTGCTACAGTCCTCAACCAGCATTTCAAATGCTTTGACTGTTTCTGTTCCTGGTCTGGGTTCCTCTTCTGTGGTTTCTGCTGTTTTGGTTTCTGTTCATATTACACCCTGTGTTTCTGCTCCCACAGCCTCTGCCCATAATCAAATAATGGATAATACTGAGCATTACTTGGAAATGCAGGAACCCAATTCAGCCAAACACCAAACACCAACTGATGTAATGGTAGAGAACATCACCACCCAGGAGACTGAAATTACCCATCAATCAGTTGATCACAATACTTTTCCTAACCATTCAATAACTGCACCCCAGTGTAATTCCATGCTTGTAATGAAAGCCACCCAATCAGACCCTGCAATCTAACTATAATAAAGATGAAACCAGATGCCACTGATCTAGTTCCCATCCAAGATTCCCTGAGCCAATCCAATGTCACTTCCCTGATAAAACCTATTCCCAAGACCAGGTCAAAGTTCCTGAATCCCTTCCTTTTCACATCCAATTGCCTGTGACTAAGAAATTGACAAATAAGGCTTTCCAAAAAGCTACCAGTAGTCTCTTCCAAGGGAGACCAGATAAGTAGTATAAAAACCACTTTCCTTCAATCAAATCAAGTGCAGACAACATTAAATAAAGTATATGGTAAACCTTGTGATACTAGCCTTTATTCCACACATATTATTATAACCTTGGACCCAACCTTCTCACCAGCCTACTTAACAAACATTCAACCCCATAGAGCCACTTGTAATGGACTACCAACCAGGGGCCAGTCCTGGAAGGGCTAGATTCTAAATACCACCCACACCCCATATCCCTTAAACTGCTGCTGAGGTCCAGCCCTATGGTCATAGCAGATATGGGATGGTTATCTTAACCATTCTTAGTCTGGCTAAAGTTATGGTGCCCCACCTCAGTGCCTACCAACCCCTTGCAACTGGCATGCTGTACTTATCCCAATCATTGCCCTTCTTGTACTGGGCATTGGTATTTTGATATCCTGAAGGGTGGGACCCTTCAATGGTATCTTGGTACCACACCACTTCTGTCCCTGACACTTATAGGCTAAGAATGTGAAGATCTTTTGTAAAAAAATCTTAATTCAATGATTCTGTTATGTCATAGACCACATGATATGAGTCCAAGTGTTATTCTGGAACCAGAGGAGTTTTCAGCCAAATATGCTGTGTATGGTATATAAGTGAAAACAAATATATTAAATAAAAACAATTAAGTCAAAATCTGACGCTTTCTCCTCATACTTTTTTAAGTTCATTGCTTCTCAAATATCTTTTGAAAAAGAAAAGGTTGGAGTATTAAGAGTGGAAACTGCTGCTGCTTGGAAAGAGGTTCCCAAGAAATCCATGAAGGACGCCTGGGAGGACCTTGAAGTGGTAAAGACGTTTCCAAAAAAATCACTAGTTGAGGTCAAGGCTGCATTGAGGAAATATACTCTGAATATTTTGCAAGAGAAGGAACGCCTGCACAAGACAACAGAATCTACACCTGGAATTCATGGGATTTGTTATTAAGATTTGATGAAATCTTCCAGAAAATGAAGAATGCTGCTAACAGGGAAATTGGGGGACTTAAACTTTGGGAGGAGAAAAGTGTGAAGATCATGACCAAGTATAAAACTATAAAAAAGACCTAAATCAAAATATTGCCTCCTTGGAAATAAAGCTCACCAAGGCTTGGTTGCAGGAGGGTTCAAGTAACAAGAGTATCAATAAGAATGACTACAGTAAATATGACTGAGTGAGTCTTGATTTAGAATAGGCCAGTAGATGAGACCATGGAGTGTACCAACCTCATTAGAGTAATATACATTACAACAAATAGTTGGGTGGAAATAGTCTTATTTTCAATCACTGATTCTTGCGGGCAGTCAGGCCAGGGGGAACAGGAGGGGTTGTAGGAACTAGGTACACAGGTAGATAATTGTACTTATCCTTGAAAAGGTGGTACTGTACTGTATTCCAGGAGTCTTTTCAACCAAATGTTTTGGGTTGACAGGTTCTTGCAAGTGGGTCTACAAGTAAGGTGTTTGCTAGTGTAAACTTGGAGAAGACTGGATTTTTAATGTCTTCCCCAATATGGAACAAGATTAAAAATAAAATCATAACATGCTATTGGATTTAATTTTAGGAGATAAAAAAAGGTAGGAACAGTTTGGAATAAGATATTTAGAGAAACTTCCAGAATTTTATATCTGGTAAAATGGGGAGACAAAGTATGTAAAACCCCCAGAATAATAAGGTAAGAGAAATCTTTCACTAAACTTCTAGTAGTTATAAGAGGTATATCAATATTTGGGAAATCCCCATGTGTGTAAAAAGTCATAAATCTATACAGGTTATTCTTAAAGTTAAGGAAATGGGATAGTAAAGCAGCTGTTTGCTGACTTACTACCTCCACAACAATAATTTACTAAGGAAAACTCACTGCATTAATTTTCTAAGCATATTTAAGTGATTCTGGAAAAGTTGTCACTCTAAAAAAATAGATTTATAAAAGATTGAGAAAAATTGAAGCTTAAAATTTAAAATGTAACCTTACAATTTTAGTAAATTAAGAAACTAGCAACTTAAATTTTAACTTAAGAGAAAGTGAAATTTTAAGGAAAAGAACAAATCCAAAGTTTAAGATTTCAAAAAGAAGTTAAAATGTAGGTGACAATTTTTTGTAAATTTAAAAGTATAAAACTAAATATTAAATCAAAGAAAGTAAAATCTTAGGGAAATGGACAAAATTGAAGCATAAATTTCAAAAGAAAGATAAAAAACGCAAGTGACAATTTAGTTTTAAATTAAGAAGTAGGAACTAAATTTAACTTTTTAAAAATAATATTTTAAAATTTAAAAGTATTTTTGGCAAGAATACTTAGAATTTCAGATTATGTCTACTCTTCCTTGTTGGCTTTATTTATAGTTATTGATAGAAGGGTGAAATATCATATTTTTGCAACTACAAACAACAAAAATAAGGTGGAAGGTTGTTTAGAAGGTATATGTGACATTTTGAGTTCAACGTCAACAGTTTGACCTTCAAAGCTAAAACTTTTCTAATAGCAAAATCATAAATTAATTGGGAGTGGAAGTATTGATTAAGAGTAAAAGCGGCTATGTCAGCAATAACAATTTTGTTGTACCTGAACCCCAAATTATGGGGCCAGGGTCAAACCCTGAACAAAACTCTTTTCAGCCCACCAGTTCAGAAGACTGGGAACTTGGCAGTCCGCAACCAACTGATAATTCACTTATTAGTAAAGTCAATATCAACCCGCCAGGATTCAAGCACTCAACTGTACCACAGAGTTTTACAATAAAATTGCCAGTGCCTGATACCAGGAGTTTCCCCAATGTACCAACACTTGACTAAGTGGCTTGCTAGGTGAAATTAGCAAGTCCACCAATAAGAGTTGCCCCAAACTTTCCCAAAGTCCAGGAAGTGGCACTGGTCCTGAACACCTGTCTAATGCCAATATCTAAGTTGCCTTCAGAAGGGTTCAAAGCCTTATCATCCAGAGGTAGCCAATGACAACCTGCCTATGCCTGATGCCACCATGGCCCCTCTAGAATCCCAACACCAGCATGCCCAAGCCCAAGAAACCCAATCAGATAATGAGGCCTGGAAGAGCAGTATAAGCACCTGCCAGGCAAGACCAATCCCCATTGTCATTTTTAAATAAAGGTTATGAGATATTAGTTTCCCCAATTATTGCCATATTTTATCTTAGTTATCTGCCAATTAACTAAAAAATTATCTGATCCCCTGCCATCCCACCAGCTACTTATTGTCTGCCAGGTGCTCCATTTGGTTCTGTCCATTTTAAGGAATACACCTTGGAGCCTGAATATAGATATTACACCTCTGACAAGATATTGGCACAGGATCCCTTGGCCCAATATAAAGTGTTAACCATATCCAACAGAAAGGGCCCTTGGCACATACTGAGCCCCACCTGTTAAAGATAAATACAAATTCTCTCAGTGCCTACCAATTAGACATGGAACCGCCTGTCATTCCCAAATTAATGCCTGCATCTGCTGCCAAGCTCCCCCTGGACCATACCAACAAGCTATTTGGAATAGTGTATATTATCTTCACTGGCTTAATAGACACTATTGTCACAACTGCTGGCCTGTGGCCCTGGGTGGGCAAATCAATGTCCTACCTCATTAAGTTAGCATCACTCCTCTGGTGGGCTTTGTCCACCCAGTCCACAACCCATCAGTTCCCAGACACTGGCAAGTCAGCAGCTCCAGGTTGGTTCCCTGACGGGTTATGATTGAGACTAAAACGGTTGTGATCTTCTTTTGAAAAGCAAACAGGAAGTAACGGGAATAGCCTATCAAAAAGCATTAGCTTTAAAACTCTAACCTCTCTTCTCAAAGAAACTAAAAGTTCTATAATAGATAGGATTCCCTCAAAGCATGCCAGGGTTTGCAGGATATTTAGTGAAATGGAATGGATAAAGGGAACTCCATGAGGACAGAATAGTTTAGGTGCTGGGCCCGCAGGTGTGGGGTAGGTATAGCAGGGCCTTTGGATTTGGTTTGGAGGCAATATAAAACAATTATAATGTATGGTAATATATGGCCAAACAAAAAGGTTCATGACCACTTTATCATTTATGATGACAACAACACCATTCTAAATTTTGACAGGGAATTCATACCACCTTTCCCAGCTTCATAAGTTATCTCAGGAATTTGGGACTCATGCAGTCTGCAATTAGGAAACTAGGGTGTTGGGTGGTCCTCAGGTTTGAACAGCTCTTTATTGTGGGATATTGGTGAATAGATGCAGAGGAATTCCATTTTCCTAGCTAAATTCTCATGATCATGAAGTCCAGATAAATGTATCCTTGACACTGGGATATGGTATCTGCTAGATTTCATTGGGGGCCTAGATTTAGATTTGTCTGATACCCCTTTTGGTAGGCAGCTGGGTCCTTGGCCCTCTGGGCTGGCAGGCCTCAGAGTATGGGGCCAGGGTTTGACTTCTGCTCCTGTCCTTGCTTTATTATCAGGATCAGAATGTAGTTTGTGACAGTTCAGATACAGTAGTTTCAACCCAGTTGAGATAAACAAGAAATCTGGGTCTAAAAACAGAGCCAAAAATCAGGGATTTATACTGAATTACAATAGATCTGGATTCACTTTTATTTAACTTTTAGGCTGGGTTGCTTTGGCTTTTAGACTGAGATTTTCTGTTCACCTCAACAGGCTGGAAAAACACTTTATACTTCCTCCATATATGGGCTGGTAACTTCAGACACAAGTAATTCTTGAGTTGGAGCAGGGGAGAAACCAGAAAAGGTTGTAGTGAAGGGGGTAACTAAGGGGATTTCAGCCCCTGTAGGGAGAGCAATTGTTATCAGGTGATACCTTGGGTGCAGATAAGAGACGCAGCAGAGAAATTTTGACTATAAGATTAGGGTTGCACTAAGCCCCAAGGTTAGTTGTCAGGGATGAGTAAGGGATTTCCTTTAAGATCCTGGGGAAACAGAATAACCATGGTACTCATCTATTAGTGTCCATAAGGGTGCACCAAAGTACATGGAAACACACAAAGAAAGAATAAAATCTGAACCAAGATTTTATGAAGAATTGAAATTTTATTTATAATACTCTGATGATCAAAGAACCAAAAATAGACGGTTATCAAGCACCATCTGCACATGTGGGTTCAAGATTATTTTGGAATGAGGGAAGATGGGAAATCAGCCAAACTTTTTTGGAGACCCATTGTAGCTTTGTAAAACAAAGTGAAGTGAAAGATCTTGAGGTTGCTTTCACAATTTGATCACACCATAGGCAAAGTAAGAAAAGTTTGAATATGGCTATTAAAAACACCATAGATGGTTAAATCTGGGTCCCAGGACCTGAAGGGGGCTTAGAAACCATGCTGGCAAAAGCAAAAGAGCCTGAAAGAAAAATTGATGTCAGGCCTTAGCCCTGCCCCAGAGGAGGTGATTGCTACTGAGGAAGCTGGGGGATCAGAGGGTCTAAAATAGAATATTTAGGAGGACCAGCCTCAGGAATTAGGTCTGAGACTGTGTTACAACTGAACCAATGAGGATTCAGTATTTGAAATTAGGGAAGACAACAGTCCAATAGAAAGAACAGAATAATAAGAATAAGGTGTTGTTTATTGTAGAATATTGTGATTAATATACCATATAGGGAAAGCCACAAGGCCACAAGGGGGTGGCATAGTGGGAAGTTTCATGTAAGGTTCAAAGCCAAGGAATAACTTGTGTGGGGATCAGCAAGTCAAATTGGTAACACTCCTAATTAGGATGAAGTACCCGCAATTTGATATTTCCATCAGATTAATCTGTGCTGTTAGATACGTCAAGGGGCGGCTCATCAAGCGCCACCTGTGTATTGTAAGATACATTAGCAGGCGAGTCTGGAAACTTGGTTGCAACACCTCCCCTAGCCCCCTGCTTGTTGTCAGACACCAAGACCGGAGTCTGCGGAAGTTCTGGGAAGGTCCGCACAAACAGCCTTTGTGTGGGGATGGCGTGGCAGGGGCGCAAGCAATTGTGGTGAAGCTTCTTGGTATTCCCTTGGGCATCTTTGAGCTGATAAGTATGATTTTCATAGACAGCGGCTATCTTGAAGGGCCCTAGGTGGTTGGCCTCCAACTTGGCAGAATTGGGGTTGAGGGTGTAGTCAGGGTCACCTACGGCATACCTGGCTTTGAGGTGCTTTGTCCCTCCTCCAACTTGCTTTTGTTCAATCTCCTGGGCTTTGGCACACCATTGGTCTAGGGATGGGGTTGTTACTAGGGGAGGCTTTTTGGTGACTCTGGACTGTAACTTTCCCTGTTCAACCCCTGTCAGACTGTCAGGTGTCCCAAAGGCCAGGGTACTGGGGCTGAACCCTGTGCCCCTGTTGATTTTTGCTTGTAGGATAAGTAGAGCAGTAGGCAGGTGTTCAGTCCATGCTGTGTTGGGGTGCTCTTGTGAAAGCTTGGCAATCAGTTGAACCAGTGAGCCATTTAGCTGTTCTACGTGTCCATTGGCTTGAGGATGGTAGGGGGTTGTAACTATATGTTGGAGTGCGTTCCTGGCGCAGTATGCCTTCATGACATGTCCAACAAGTTTAGGGCCGCCCTCAGTGATGAGACGTTTGGGCCGCCCAAACCGGGCCACAATTTCCTTGCCAATGAAGCAGGTGATGGTGGTGGCGGTGTAGTTAGTTGTTGCCCAGGCCACTGGCTAATAAGTGAAGTAGTCAATGGCAGTGATAATGTACTTCTTCCCCAGTCTGTCTTTGGGGAGTGGCCCCACAATTTCAAGGGCCCACTGCTCAAAGAGTTCCATGGCCTTGATGGGCAGGACAGACTTGGGGGTGCAGGTTTGGACGTATTCTTCTTGCACAGCACATACATTTCAAGGAGATCCAAGATGTCTTGACGCATGCGCGGCCACCAAACCTTTTGTTTCATGATCTCAAAGAGGTTATGCCCTCTGATGTGACCCAGGGCTCAGTGGTAGTGAAATATTGTGTCCCCTTGTTGTGTGGTGGGAATGTAAGGCGTCTTCTCACCTGTCTCTGCCCGGCAGCAGACGTTACCAGCATTGGTGGTGAACTGACTTTTGTTGTCCTTCAACTTGGAGATGGTTACCTAGTTAAGGCCTTTGTAGCAAGTTGCCTCAGGGTGGAGGTAGAGCATGGGCCAATCTGGATCCAAACCATTGTCCCCAGTGATGGACGCTACGTAGAGTTGTGAGAGAGCGTCAGCTGTGACAAGTTCCTTCCCAGGCTTGTACTTGATGTGCAACTGGTAAGAGGATAGACGCTCAACCCATTCTGCTTGGCAGCGTGTCAAGTGGGACTGTGTGTTGAAATACTGAAGTGACTTGTGGTCCGTCAGAACGCGGGGTGGGAAGGTAGCACCTTCCAGGTAACAGCGCCACTTCTCAACGCAGTGCACAATTGCTGCCAATTCTTTATAATGAATAGGATATTGTTGTTCCAGAGTTGGTAAGTTTCCTGGACTCATATGCCACGGGGAGGAAGACGCCATCATCAGTTTCTACCCTTAGCACACCCCCTATGGCCCTATCAGAGGCATTGGTCTCAAGTTTGTACTTACAGTTTCAATTAGAGAACTGCAATACTGGTGCTGTTGTGAGCCTTTGCTTCAACATCTTGAAGGCTCAATCTCTGACAGGGGTCCAATAGAAGCAATTTTTGGTGTTGAGGAGCTCAGTGAGAGGTGCAATTAGTTCCCCACAATTGGGAATGAACTTGCGCATGTAGGCAACCATGCCTAAGAAGGTCCGCACCTGGCCCACATCAGTGGGGGCAGCATGTTAGTGATTGCCTTAATTTTGGCAGGGCCAGGCTTTATCCCTTGGGCTGAGATGGTGTGCCCAAGGAATAACAACTCTGACTTGAGGAACTTGCATTTGGAGGGTTTAGCTTTTAGCTGATTTTTCCAAAGAGTGTCAAGGACAGCACAGAGGTGTTGGAGGTGTGTTGTTTGATCTTGAATGAAGACAATAATGTCATCAAGGTACACAACCACACATTTTCCAATCAGTTCCTCAAATGCTTTATTCATCAATATGGCAAAGGTGGAAGAAGTGTTGGTCATCCCAAAGTTCATGACCTGACACTCAAACAACCTGTAGTGTGTGCATAAGGCAGTTTTTGCCTCATCCCCTGGTGCAATGCAGACCTGATTGTACCCTGCAGTGAGATCAATCTTGCTAAAGACCTTCACACCTGAAAGTATATCAAACAGGTTGTCAATCAGCAGCAGGGGGTACTTATTCTTAACTGTCACCCCATTTAGGTGTGGTAGTCTGTGACCAGACAAAGGGACCTGTCTTTCTTGGCTACAAAGAAGACAGCTGCCCCGTATGGAGAAAGCAAGGAGCAAATGAAGCCCTTATCAAGCGCGTCCACAAGGTGCTGGTGGATGGTCTCATCTTCTTTTAGCGTAAGACAATATAATAGTTGTGCTTTAGGTAAAAATCCTTGAAGTTGTACCGCGTGCTGGATCTCCCAGGGAGGAGGTAATTGTTCAAGTGTCTCACTGAACACGTCCTTGTACTCCTCAAGGAGTGCAGTGAGCGCTGGTGATGGTGAGGAGGTCAAGGGAGAGACTGCAGATGGTTCAGCGCAGACAACTTTGATTGAACATTGGTTGAAGTCTAGTTTCCCCCCCCTTGAAGTTGTACAATCCTGTCTCGGTTATCCTAACAAACGCCGTATTGTGGAGTAACTTGTTCATTTTCACAGGGTAGATCTGGAATCCCACCCCATTTCTATTGAGGGTGATAACAGATATATCCCAGTCAATGTAGGGATAGTTGTTTCAAAGCCATTTGAGGCCAGCAATTACGTTGTGGCTGAGCCCTGCCATGATTGGCCCAGAGAGCTTAACCTGGACGTTCCCCATCCTCACAGAGAAGGGTACCATCTCATGGGTAATTGCAACTCTACGGGAGTCAGCTACTTGTAATGCCTTGAACCTGCTTGGCACTCAGTCCAGTTGTTGAGAGTCAGCAAATGCCTGGTTCACCATAGTGTGGTTGGCCCCGGTATCTACCAGTAATTTGTGGGTGCTCCCATGGAAACAGAAGGGATAGGATAAGTGGGTTACTTTATTTGAGGGGTGGCTTGCTTGTAGTACAGGGTTGTCACTGTGGACTTAGAAGACGTCCAAGATTTTGACTTCATGGATGTTGTAGTTGCAGGGGTTCTTTGCAAGCAAGGATTGAGAGGATGGGCTAGGTGGGGTTGCAAGGCCTCTTGTTGCTACAACCCCCAGGCTTTTCCCAGATCCTCAATCTGCGCTAGCTAGAGCTCCCCCCTTGTGGGGGTGTTTAGTCCCATTATCCTGCTGACAAGGCTGGCGGCAGCCTACTTGATTATGGCCATTGCCAGGTGTTGTATGAGGTTGTGATGGAGCATCACTGGTACGGCAGAAGCCCATTAAAGCATGGTTGTTAGCCTCCAAAATGGCTTTGTAGCAGTCATTGATGGAGGTGCAGCAACCTACAGGGATCCACTTGCAGATATGGAGCTTTAACCCATTGATGATGAGAGTGAGTAGCATTGCATTTCTGTCAGTCACAGCTTTGGGGGCAACAGCAAGAGCTTGTTGCCAGGCGGCAAGGTACTCAGGAACGGACCCAGTTTGTTTGATTGCTAGAAAAGGAGTCCCCACAATAATGGGTGAGAAGGTTTTTCTGTAGCAGGACTTTGCAGCATCTTGGAATGCCGCCCAGGTAATGTCAAGTTCCTGACTGGCCCAGTTGGTGAACCACACAGCAGCGGGCCCCGTGAGGCGGCCAGACGCAGTGGCAACCCACATGGGCTCAGGGACCTGACAGATACGGAGGCGGGTTTCAGTAGATTGGAGCCAACTGACAATGTTGGCCCCCTTGATGCCACCCGCAAAGGATTCTAGCTGAAGGTTGAGCATGTGTTGGGACAGGTATGACTGGGGCAGGGTGACGCTGGCGTCACTCTGCCTGAGGCGGAGCTGATTGTACACACTTGTGAGGACTAACTGATCTTGATAGATGACATACCCGTTGGGATGTCCCCCTTGGGGATTGGCAGGAAAGTTTCCTGTTGGGGAGTAGCCATACGGCCCATACTCTGTGCTTTCTTAGGGGGGATTTTCTTTTAGGTAGGTTGTGAACCTACTTCTGCTACCACTGTTGCAACTGAACCAATGAGGATTCAGTATTTGGAATTGGGGAAGACAACAGTCTAATAGAAAGGACATAATAATAAGAATAATGTGTTGTTTATTGTAGAATATTGTGATTAATATACCATATGGGGAAAGCCACAAGGCCACAGGGGGGTGGCATAGTGGGAAGTTCCGTGTAAGGTTTGAAGCCAAGGAATAACTTGTGCAGGGATCAGCAAGTTGAATTGGTAATGCTCCTAATTAGGATGAAGTACCTGCCATTCAATATTGCCATCAGATTAATCTGTGTTGTTAGATACGTCAAGGGGTGGCTCATCAAGCGCCCCCTGTGTATTGTAAGATACATTAGCAGGCGAGTCTGGAAACTCAGTTGCAACAACTGGGCCGGTGTTTTTGCCACTCCTGAAATAACCAGGATTCTATGATTGAGGGAAGTAGTACCCAAAGTCCACAAATAATAGAAGAGGAAGCCAACTCATGTACAGCCTGAACCCCCAGCTAGGTTAGTTGCCCCAGCCAAGCCCTTCCCAGTGCTAAATACATCACAATCACATTCCCAAATCTAGATAGCTCAGGCAAGGTCACATCAAGTGAGCTTGATGGATCTAAAGCCCTGAAAATGAATATTAAAGACCCTACCCCCATGATTGATTAGTATTGCTATTTTCTAATAAAGTTTGTAATGAACCTTTGGCCCAGTTAATCCATACCCTATATCTTAGTACTGTTCTTTATATCAAGTCCTGCACTCAAAAACCAGCCCTGGAGAAAACCCCCTCTAACCCAGTTCCTGTGATGCAATACACTATCTAGAAAACGCCATCTAGAAAAAAATTGTGATAGGGTCAGTATTTACATTGGCAAAATTAAAAAAAATAATCAAATCCATTATTTTTCACATATTGGTTTCTAATATGCCATCTAGAAAAACAGTATCTAGAAAACACTATCATAAATTGAAATAAAAAGAGTGTTATCCAAATAAGATTTTTTGGATATAAAAACACTTAATAAATACCCTAAAATACGCCATCTAGAAATACGGCATCTAGAAAGACAGCATCTGGAATCAAATAATAAATTATACTTTTATGGATAAGTCCAAGCCTTTTCCTTATTAACTGGGAATAAAGTATGATATTAGTTTATAACCACATATAATATATCAACTCAAATTAGATTACCTTTGATAGTACTATCTCCCTGTAACACAGCCATTAAAAACCACTTTTGATATACTGATTTTATTCCTTATCATAAAAGTATCTGTAATATTTGGGTTTCAACTTTAAAATGCTTCATTAATGATTTTATATATGCAAGGGTAGTGTCTCCATTAACTGGAACTGTAATAATCAGGTTAAGGACAGTTTAACTAAGATCACATCATCACTTGAAGGCTGATACAATCAATCTTCTTGCCTGTTTAAGATAAAGAATCCCAGATTCATTGTGGTTATCAACAAGATGAAGATTGGGTATATCCATGGGGACCAGCTTTACCCTCAGGCCATCAAAAGCAAAGCTGTTCCATTCAAGCATGCAGATCAGCAGGTCAAGTTTGCAAGTGTTACCAAGGAGTCTTTGACCTATTACACCAGAAAAAGCTGCCTTACCCATCTCAAAGGCATTGCAAAGACTTTTGGGACTAAAGCCTGATCAAGTTACTCTTCCATTAAATACTTTACTTACAAGAATTTAATTTTTACTTAATTTTTAGTACATTGATACAAACATAGGAGCAAATTTCAATATGGAAATATCACAGTTTTGGAGTGTGTTGACTTTGAATCTTGGCGCACTAAAGTTGGTACTAGCTGATCTCACATTATTATTGCATATTTGGAATCTTTGGATTATTTTGAGTCTAGTCATATGTTTTTCTTACTGTTTTTGAAACTTTTTGGGTTTTTATTAATTTTTAAGTTATTTGGCACAGTTCTGCTGGAAATTTGACATAGGGTTTCTAGATGGCATTTTCTATATGGCGTCTTTCTAGATGGTGTTTTCTATATAAGCTTTCTAGATGGCATCTTTCTAGATAGTGTATCCCACCATTCCTGTTGCTACCCCCACAAGAGGCAGTGAAAGTTACTCTCTATAACCAAACCATCACTCCCAGATGTACCCTTGGACAGAGATGAAGGTCCATGACTCTGGGTGCTATACAATAAATAACACTACATTATTAATCAGCTTGTATAGCCAGTGAACCTGATTCTGACTGATTTATTCTCCCCTCTCTGCCTAACCCATCTTGTCCAGCCCACAGTAATAAACTCTTCCACCCATGCAAGCTCCTCCCCACTTTAATTGCCTGATTACTTGGGCTTATTCTACTTGACCTTGATTAATCTTGCTATATCCCCCACCTGAGAAAGTGAACTTCTCTTGACCATGCAATCTCCTACACTATGAAGTTGGGACTGGTCCTCTATCTGGGCCTACCATTTGATTGACCTCAAGCCATCCAGCCAACTGAAAGAGCACAAGAATAGTAGTGGTTCCTGGAAGTGGGGGTTTTATATCCAGATTTTATTTGGGTTTTTCAAACGCTACTTCCCACCAGTTGGTATATCTTATACGATGTTTGGATCTCCTGTACACGATTATTCGCATGGGGAAAGTTTCGAAGTAGATACTTTCGCTTTTTGGATAGAAGCAGGCGGAGTTTTAAGGATTTGATATCCATGCATTTAGGGAGTGTATTTCATGCATTTGGGATTATTAGCTGATATGATTGGTCATGGGGTTGGAGTTCCATGGGTAGCTGCATCTTTCACAATTACTCTGTTCTATATACCTGTTGCAGATGGTAAGTTTAGCACATATTGGAGTTCCAGAAAATTGTGGTATAGATATGTCGTCAGGGACGTATTGCACTCTAGAGGAACATGAGTCCTGGATTATATTAAATGCTACTTTAGAGGGCATTGAATGATTGGCAAGTTATAAGCTTGTCGCGTATATACTATTAATTTAGACCTGTTTTATTGGGATTTGAATAAAAATTAATTTGGGGTTTATACTTGCTTATCTTCCTTTTAGTTGGCATTTTCTTCTGTTTTATTGATTTGATAAGCTCGTTCTATACCTTGAGTGTGATTTATTAAGCACTCGTCTTCAAAAGATGCAAAAGGGAGAATAAAACTTGTAGTTTAAAAATGTAGAAGTTGTTTTTAGTCCTCGCTACAGATGCCCATATCGTGGGAAAAGAGGCCTTGGAATTGGTCGTCGAGTTCTTCAATCACAATTTGAATGCCGAGGTCTAGGCCGTGGATATACTCGGCGTCTGCTTCTTCGGTGACCAGGAAGGTGCGTTCTTTATTCATCTCTTTCAGATGGCCCTTGATTCTATCCCAAGTTCCAAAACGGATCTCCTCTTCGACCAAGTCGCTAGCGATGCGAATCAAGAGTTTGTCCTTTGCGCCAAGCAAGGGGGTGATTAAGCTTGACTTTCGATCCCCTACATTGGCTACAGTAATAGAGATGACAGTGGGTGGTCTTGGTCCTTCGAGATGCAAGGTAAGTGATATAATTGCAGTTGAGAAGGCATCAAATGCGCCATAGCCATGTTTAATCGAGATCCCGCCATAAGGATACTTTCCGTCAAAGTTGGAAATCAACCCTTTGACAATATCATCTTGGTATTTAAAACCTCCCTCGTAGCTCAAGGCGAGATATGCCTTCTGAGCAACAAGGGTCTCAAGATGACATTTCCCTTCGAGGCAGTCATTGACTCCATAGGTTTCCTCCCAGACAGACTGTGGGTCGACAGAGGCGAAATCCAGATATCCATTATTGGAGCCTGCCTTGCCGATAGCTTGATCGATGGTGATGGCGGAGACGAGAGATATAACAGCAGCGTGAAAGAGCTTCATGATAATCTTAATCAAGCCTGATGGTTTATATACTTCAAATTCAATCTAATTTACATCCTTTACGGTATAAAATCTATTATAAACCAGCGTGCTACCGAGGTCAAGCTGAAAGGCCAAAATAGGCAAGCAGGGGTTTCAAAACATGTGCCACCTAATTAATGATTTGAATGAAGCACGATAGTGGCGGCCCGCCACATCTTGTTGACGAGAATAAACTCAAGGGTTGGAGGAAATTTCCAAAATAGTGGATAAGGAAGAAACGTAGCTAGCATGCTAAGCGTTGGAGGCTAAAAAGACTTTTTTGGATGGATAAATATATCTCCGTGATCGATGAGGTAATTTGATTTGATCCAATCCAATTTGCTTCTTTGATACAGGATCGAGCAAAGTCGTTTGGATTAAACTTAATCCAGCCAATCAAATCCCAACACACTTGAAACATCAAAGCCAATCCATGGCACTTTACTATGTAGCTTCTTTTACCATAACCACTTTATCAACCTTAAGCCTAAAAAGAAATGAAACTATAAAACATAAACAGAATTAGCCTATTTCAACCAAATAAAAAAGAGCTAAATTATTAATCCCACTTTTAAATATAAAAACGAAGGCTGTCCTAAATAAAAATTCAGAAGCCTTCTACATATAAATGATACAGGCACCAAAGTTGTCACAGTTTGTGCTGTGTGGTGCAGGGTGCCACTCCCTAGTATTGCCTTATCTGGACTAACTCCTTATTTGGAAAAGTATATGGGGAACTGCTGCCCTTTTTTGTAATTTACATCGGAGAGTAACCCTCCAAATCACATAAGGGCATTTCCGATTAGAGACCAATCAACGCACCTGCGGCTAGCCGTAGATGCGTTTGAGAGTGACCCATTGGAGTGGGTTTTTTATGGCAATTAGTGACCAATTGGAGCATCTGCAGCTAGCTGCAGATGCATCAATTGGCGACCCATTGAAAGAGGTTTTGTATATGGCAATTAACAACCTATCAATTATCCCACTATGTAAATTAGTATATCAATCTTCCGCCCCTCTTTCTGCCAAAATGTGAACCCTAAAGAGAGTAGCCTGAAACCCTATTCTACACTCAACTCCCCAAAGACAGCCCTGCTATTGCTGCAACCACCTGACCCCAGATCACATGCCTAAATGTTCCCTTCTTGCCCAATCTAACTCATTTCCCTCTGAATATTCCCCAATATGTTTCAGCTCTCCAAGAATAAGCCCATTGCCTAACAGTCTAGACCCTAGTCAGAATGACTCACTTTTTCTTTTCCCTCCTCTCCCTCTAAGTATAAAAAGACCCCAAGAAGTCCCCAATAAACAGAATCATTCCCCATAGAAACATTACAACTGACTTACAAATCTTAGACTACTTGCAGAGCCCACAAATAGAGGTTCTGTTGAGTAAGAAGATATTAGTCCTGTTGTGTTTCCAGTTGTTCAGCTACACTCAACCCATCCCTAGAACCCTTGAGCACCACATGCTGTGACCAAGCTTTGCCAGTCACAATTGGTTTTGTGGCTTTGGCAGTTGGGCACAAATCATCTGGTGACCTTCAGGCCACGTCACAATTCATGCTGATTTGTTTTGTGACTAAGCAAAATCTTATCTTGTGTTGTGTTTTGTCCAATCATAAGTATGCAAGTGTCCCTTTTGGTTTAAAGATATTTGTTCAATAACTCAATTAGTTAATATTTTAATATCCTAGCTAAAAAACTGTGGCTCAATCAAAACTATTATTATGGGATAATGACAGGTAGGGTAGTGATGGGAACAGCAATTGTGCAAACACAGTGTTGCAACCCTCTTTTTGGATGTTTTTAGATTGGGTCACAAAACAATCCATGTGATTTTTTGTCACAGCTTTTGGAGTAGGTCACAATTTGTGCCTCACTTCATTGTGTAGATCACAAAATATAAAAGGAAGGCAGCTTTCATGGATGAAAAAGATGATTTCATTTTGTAAAGGGGCACAGGATGTAAAATTAGAGCAAGTTCAGCTGTGGGATTTTATTTTTTAAATTTGATTCATTAAAGCTTTACCTGCCATCAGCTCACAATGATAGATTTGATTGTACCACAGTTTGCTTAAGATAATTATATTAGACCACCAATCAAAATATTTATAAACATCTACTTTAATTAAAAGGGATAGCTTACATACTTATGATTAGACAAATCACAAAACCACATGAAATTGTGCTTGGTTTCATCACAATCCATGCAGATTTGTTTTGTGACTTTAGGAGCAGGGCACAAAATGTGGCAGTTGAAATTGTGTACTGCTCCCTAAAAACATAAAACAGATCTGCATGGATTGTGATGTGACATGAAGGTAACAAAATGAATTGTACTCAACTGACAAAGTCACAAAATCAATTGTGTAGATTTTGGTGCCCGTCCCAACCCTAGTCACAATCTGTTTGTGACTTTAGCAGCTCAGCACAGATCATTTTTTGCCCTTCAAGCCATATAACAATCCATGATGATTTGTTTTTTTATAACTGTGCTGTTTTAGCAGAGTTACAAGGGGAAAATATTTAGAAAATAGACAATATTCTTTATTGAGAGATATTCTTATATAGTTAGTGTGAGTCATGGGTAACAGGAACATGATTGTGTTGATCACACGGTGGGATAGTGAAGTGGGTGGCTTGATCCTGGTAATGAGTCAAGTGCCAAAACAAGGTATCCACCGTAAGGGATCATCATTTGTTCATGTTGTTGATTTTGGAAATTTGGGTTGACTTCCTAGTCTGGCTTCAAGTGACTGGATAATTGGATTGCAGGTCGCAAACCTGCTTACTCAGAACCTTGCTGGCAGGTTGAGCCTGCTGTTTTGACACCCCCCCCCAACTGAAGGTTGGCCTCCTCTGGGGACAGGTTGTCAGGGAGGTTGTTGGGAGCCCAGGCGCCATACTGGACTAACTGTTGTTCTGTGGTGGGCAGGATGGTTTCACATTGTTTCTGTCTTGCCTTTCAGGGTCTCAGGCAATTTTGGTAGAGGACCTTGTCTTGTTTATATTTCCCCAGTCCTTGCACAAGGTAAGTGTTGTTTTTGTTTACCTTTAGGATGATTGCCAGGCCTACTTTCTCTGGTTGTAATTTACTTTTGTCAGTGTTCATGACCCAAACTTTGTTGCTGACCTCATGTCTGTTTTGGATGGCAACAAATGTCTTTTTTAGACGCTTTTTTTCTATTTCTGTTTGATTGCTATTGGCCTCTATGACCTGGGGATCTGAGCAGGGTGTTACCTTGCTTGGTATTTCCAGCTTGGGTCCTGATAATGCTTGGATGATATTGGGCTGTGTGCTATATACTAACTCAAAGGGGCTTTTCCTGATGGATCTGTTCATAAAAGTCTGGCATACGAGCAATGCAGTTGATAGCTGCTTGTACCATTCATCAGGTCTCCTGACGGTGATTTTGGCCAGGGTTGAACAAGTCTACCATTTAGCCACTCCACATGTCCATTGGCCTGAGGATAGTAAGGCGTTGTAACCGTATGCTTGACCCTATTCTTGGTGAGGAATATGTTGGTGTCTTCAGAGGTCAACTCCTTGCCTCTGTTGGTTATCAGCAGTTCTGGCTTTCCAAACTTACTGATTATATTTTTCCTATGAATTGCCGCATGACATTGCCTGTATGTGTTTTTACTGCTTGTGCCACTGGCCATTGTGTGGCAAAGTCTATTGCAATAATGATGTACTTTTTTCATTGTGCTTTCCTGGCATGGGACCCACAATGTCTAGGGCCCACACCTTGAAGGGTAGTTGCATGTGGATATGTAGTACTGACTTAGGTGGGGTTTTGCTTCTTGCAAATTTCTCATGTACTTCACATTGGTCCAAGACTTCCTGAACGTCTTGGTACAGGGTTGGCCACCATGCTTTGTGCTTAAGGAATTTGTAGAGGTTGCAGCTTTTTGTGTGCCCTAGGTCTCTATGGTAGCGTAGGATGGTGTCAATTTGCTGATGTGTGGGAACATAAGGGATAGTGGTTCTGTTGAACATTTTCAATGTAGGGTTCTATACATGTCTGCAAATAAGTGTTTGTTATTAATTACTGCTTCCTTTGTTATGTCAGTTGTACCAGGAGGGAAACCCTTGTCCTTTGTTTGTAGTACCAAGAGGGGCCATTCTGGGTTGAGCCCATTTTCTCTTCTTGTGGCACAGACATACAGGCGTGAGAGGGCATCTGCCAGGGAGAGTTCTGGACCAGGTTTGTACTGTATGAGCATATTGAGTCTCTCCAAGAGTTCCATCCAGCAGTCTTGGTGGCAAGATAGATTTTCTTGAGTTTTGAAGTATATGAGCAGCTTGTAGTCAGTCAATGCTGTGAACTCCTCCTGTTGTTCTAGGTAACAGCGTCATTTGACTAGGCAGTATACAATGGCCAACAGTTCCTTGTTGTGGATAGGATATCAACACTTGCCATCTGTCAGTTTGTGTGATTCATAGGCTACTGACAGGAAATTGCTGTCATTGTTTTTGATTCATAGTACTCCCCCAATAGACGTATCCAAGGTGTCTGTCTCCATTTGATATACCCCATCAATTTTTGGGGTATTGTAGGATGGGTGCTATTGTGAGCTTTTCCTTAAGACATCTAAAGCAAAGGTCACATTGTGGGGGGGTCCATACAAATTTGGATTTGGCGCCAGTAATGGCGGACAGGGGTGCAGTCATAATGCCACAGTCAGGTATGAAACAATGCACGTAGGCAACCATCCCTAATAATGTACGGAATTCCAACTTGTCTTTGGGCAGCAACATTTCAAAGATGGCCTGGATCTTCTGACTGTCAGGTTTAATGCCATCTTTTGAGACTATGTGGCCTAGGAAGGGCAGCTGCTCCCAGAATAACTGGCATTTGGAGGGTTTGGTCAGCAGCTTGTGTTGCGCCAAGGTAGCAAAGACTGCCTCTAAGTCCTTATGGTGCTGTTCTACCAAGGGGCTATAGACAATAATGCTGTCTAGGTAGACTAAGGTGTGCTTGCCTATATGAGGTGCAAACACCTTGTTCATGAAGGTCACAAAAGTTGGCAGGGCGTTTGACATACCAAAATTGAGCACTATACATTTGTATGAGCTGTATTTAGTGTGAAAGGCTGTTTTGGGAATATCTTCCTCTTTCAATACAGATCTGGCTGTAGCCTGCGGTTAAGTCAATCTTGGAGAAGACTGTGGCACCACCCAGGGCATTGTAGAGATTGTCAATGAGTGGCAGTGGGTAAAAATTCTTAATGATAACTTTTTTTAGGGCTTGATAATCTGTGACTAGGCGCAGGGTATTATCATTCTTGGCTACAAAGAACACGGAAGCATCAAAAGGAGACTGTGAGGGGCAGATAAGTCCCTTCTCCAATGCCTCTTTGAGGTAAGCACATAAGGTGTTATCTTTGTTAGGAGTCAGGCAATAGATGGTTTGTGCCTTAGGAACAGCTCCCTTGAGTTAGATGTAGTGTTGGATATGTTTTTCTAGAGGTAGCCCAGGTAAGGCCTCCTTGAAGATTTCTGGATGGCGGGCTACAATGTCACAATCTTGAGTTGTAGTGGTGTCCTGATGGTCTTTGAGGTGTATGATCTTGTACTGGAAGGAGTCCCAGTCAATTGCCTTGAGGTCCTCTTTTTTGTCCAGGGTCTCTGTGATACATACAAAGACATGGTTGCGTAGGAGTTGATCCACTGAGTCAGGGTAGATCTGGTGGTTGACGCCTTTGCACTTGATGGTCAATACCAAGGTTTCCCAGTCTATGTGGGGATTTTTCTTTTTTCAACCAGTCCAGACCCAGTACAATGCCAAACTTGGGAAAGTCAATGACAGGGCCTTGGATGGTGGAATGCAGGTTCTCAAGCATGATGGAAAAAGGGGCAGTTTCCTTTGTCATGGTGATGTGATGTTCATCAGCTAGAACCACATTTTTAATCCGCAAAGGATTAGTGGCTAGCTTGGACTTATCTACAAAGCCGCTGTTGACTAGGGTTTGTTCTGCACCCAAGTCCAGGAGTGCTGAGCCTGTGTTACTGAAAAAGCAGAAATGGTAAGACATCAGTTTATTGGGGTGTCTGGCAATGATGTAAAGTACCAGGTCTTCTGAGGGTACTTGGATCATTGGACACTGGTCCACATCCTCAGGTTGCTATTAATCATTGGGCAAGTCAGGAGTTGTGTGGGGAGAGCTTGGCTTGCTTAATGCTCTCCCTGGGCCTTCCCTTGTCTTGGTTGCCTTGTGTGGCAGTGACATAAAAATGGGTACAGTTTGACTGACCATTGTTCCTGTTTCTGTGTCCATTGGCACCTGCAGGTTTATGATTTGCGTTGCTGCCATTGTTCCCAGGGGGTGGTTGACTCAAGTGCCCAGCTGAGTGAGAGTCTTTGGGTCTATCTCTTTTTCCAGTTTGTGCCTTGTGGTTGGCATTGGATGTTTTCTCTGCCTTCTCTGCCTTGCTGTACAAGCTTTGCAGGTTGGTTACTTGGCCCAGGTTTACATGTCTCATTACATGAAACTTGAGAGTGTTGTAGTACATGAGGTGGATAGCTGGAGTGTCAAAGGCCATATCTGAAGGAGCACATAGTGGGAGTTTCTTATAAGCGCAGGTGAGCTCCTTCACTGTGCCTGTTTGATTCAGATTCTTTACTTGGTGTATGATCATGAGTGTGGTGTCCTTCAACACAAATCTTGCCAAGAAGTCCTGTTTGAAAGTGTCCCAATCCTTCTTGGTGTGTTCTTTGTGCCACTTGTTGCACCAGGTGCCAGTGTCATGTGTCAGGTGGATGGAAATCTCTACAATCCAAAATTGTTGCAGGCATTTCATTTGGGCCAGCTTGCTTTGGGCAGATTGGATCCATGATATGGCATTATTGTTGTTGGCTCCTGCAAAAGGTTCCAATGCAGCGCTTTGCAGTCTCTAAGCTACGTATGCTGGCATGGTGCTCTTGTTGGTTGCCTGGGGCATATCAGCGGGTGCCTGAAAGAACCCTTGCGCTGACAGGTCATTGAAGGTGGGGAGCAGGATCACTGTGTTCTGGTAAAGTATGAAGCCATCAGGTATTTCAACACCCGGTGTGTACGGTAACCAGTCTAGTGGGAGGCCAGACATGATTCTATCAAAGATTTGTTGGCCGCAGAAATTACGGGCAGCAGGCAGAATTTTGGGGGATAAGGTAGGATGGAGAACCTACCTGTACTACCAATGTTGTAACTGTACTGTTTTATCAGAGTTACAAGGGGAAAAATATTTGGAAACTATATAATAGTCTTTATTGGGAGATAGTGATTATAGCTACTGTGAGTCAAGGATAATAGGAACATGTTGCAACATCTTTGATTACTCTCTCTCAGGGAATTAACGCCCTGAGTAAGTCACTGAGAGGCTCACTGAATGGTTCACTGCCCAGTCAATAAACTGGTGGCACCATTATCAGTTAGCCATCTATGACAGGGATCAATCAATCCAAGTCCTAAATGGAACACAACTTGATTAAGCCTTGTAACTCAAGAGGAACATTACTCAGATAAGCCCCATGACCTCCATGACATACATGGATGGCATGTGGCTTGTCATGATACTATATATTATTCTATATTCATATCCAATAAAGTATTGTTCTCTTCTTAAATCTTCCCATTATTTCGTTTATTATACTTCCAAGAAGTATAAACTCAACAGTGGTAGCACAGATAGGTTATCCATACCTACCCAACTCAAAGGAAAAATTCCTCCCAAGAAAAGAACCCAAACAATGGTACTCCCTAACGGCTGGAGAGATTACAAAGTAGGACAAGATTTTCCTGCAGGCCTTGTCATCTAAGATAATGTCCTTGTGCCCATTTATCAGTATAACACTCTCAAAGCCTGCAGACTGTTGCCCACCATACCAACCACAACAGCGCCTCTGTAGCCTGAGATACCCAATATCATGTTTCAACGCCTGCACACCGCTGAAATTGGCGCCTTTGCTGGACTACACTGTGAAAATGCCTCCCTTTGGATCAACAGTACACAAAGCAAGTTCAAACAAGTGGACTACCCTCAAAGACTCTGGTTCAGCAAGATTTCCCTTTGCGTCACAGGAACTACTTCACGTTTTGTAACCAAATGGCTAGCCCAACACCCTGACCAGAAGGAGAATTGGGAAATGTTCAAGGCTGCATTCCTCAAAATGTTCTCCATGAAGGACTCAGACATAGTGATCATGACCGAGCTTTGAACCTTCAAAATGACAGGAACTATCAAAGAGTACATTGTGGCATATGAAGGATTATGCAACCAAGCACCCAACACCATCAACTTTGATGAACCTGGGCCACGCCTAGACTTCTACAATGGCCTTCCCACACACATTAGATGTCAGTTTGACATGACTCACTGCAAGAACCTTGAGGATATATTCCTAGAGGAAAAGCGCACAGCTCAGAAGTCTGACAATCTACACGCCACCAACAATTGCAAGGAAAACCCTGCAGCTAAGAGAGAACTTTTCCCCAATAAGCAAAGCAACCAAGCCAACAATACCCATCCTTAAACCAAGAATTGCACTGCACAAGCCAACCAGGCCAGCACCAAAGATGCTAACAAGGAGGTAAAAGCTCAGTGGAGGGCTTAGACAAGCTGCCCTCCCCCACTTCACAAGACTTGTACAGAGAACAGGACGTGGATTCAATCACCATGATCCAAGTACCCTCCAGCAATTCTCTACTGTTTGCCTCCCAAACTGGAAATAAACTCCTCACTTATCCTTTCTGCTTTTGCAGATACCAGGGCACAGCACTATTCAACACTGGAGCAGATCAATCTCTCATCAACAAGAGTTTTTGCGGATCTCATGAAGTTACCTATCACTTGAAGTAACATCAAGAGGGTCATCATGGCAGACAACTGAAGCACACCAGTTACCCAAGAGGCAAAACCTTTCTGCGCCCAAATTGGAGATGTACAAACAACAATTAGCAGCCCTATCATACCAGTTCTCAAGTATGATTTCATACTTGGCATGGACTGGATGAGAAAAAAAACCTCATATCAACTGGGACAGTGCCACCCTCACCATACAGCAAGGAGAAGTCCACCATCATGTATACCCAACACATCTTGACACTCTCATGAGGGACCACATATTTGTAAAAATCATGAAAACAGGAGAAGAAGCTGACCCCAGCAAAATCAATTGGAGCACCTGTACGTATGAGGTTATCCACTTCAAAAACACAGAAATTCAACACATACAAAATCTAATTAGAGATCAGCTAGTCAATGAATTTCCCTCTGTATTCCAAGAATCACTACCCAGGCTACCCCCTGATTGGGGCATACAGCATGAGATTGACCTAAAGGGTAGCGTGCCTAAAGCACAACCAATCTACCACCTCACACCACAAGAAGACAATGTGTTGAAAGCCTACCTTGACAAAGCACTTGAGAAAGGCCTCATCAGACCTTCAAAGTCACCCTTTGGTGCTGCTGTCTTCTTTGTGGCAAAGAAAGACAGAGGACTCCACCTGGTTACAGACTACAGGGCCCTCAACGAGGTCATAATTAAGAACAGGTATCTCCTGCCCCTCATTGATGACCTTTTTGATGCCCTGGGGGGGTCCCAAATCTTCACAAAAATTGGTTTGACAGCAGGTTACCACCAAATTTGTGTGAAACCTGAAGACATTCTGAAGACAACATTTCAAACTAAATATGGATCCTTTGAATGTGTTGTTCTCAATTTTGGCATGACAAACGCTCCCAGTACCTTTGTAACCTTCATGAATGAAGTATTCAAGGAACATATTGGAAAAAGAGCAATTGTCTACCTGGACAACATTGTCATTTACAGTCCCAACCTACAACAACACTGGGAAGACATCCACTCAGTTCTCTGTACCCTGGAAGAAAACCAATTGATTGCCAAGTTGTCCAAGCGGGAGTTCTTCTCAACTGAACTTCCATTCCTTGGCCATATCATCAGCAGGGATGGTATTAAACCAGATTCATATAAGATACATGCTATAACATAGATTCCAGCCCCAAGGAACAAGAGCAAGCTCCACACTTTTCTTGGAATGGTAGCCTATGTACGCAGGTTCATCCCTGACTGGGGCGCCCTAACAGCTCCCTTGTCAGCCATCACCAGGAAAACAACCAAATTTTTCTGGACACCCTTACAAGATCAAAATTTCTGCCAACTGAAGGAATGCATGATTACTGCCTCTGTCCTACAATACCTGAACTGTGAGGGTATCTATGAGCTAGAAACTGACGCCTCTGACTATGCCATAGGATGAGTTCTCTATACCCAAATGGCCCAAAAGGACTTCCTTCCTGTGGCATATGAGTCAAGGAAGCTACTGGACGGCAAACAAAGATACCCCATACATGACAAGGAATTGGTGGCCATCATACACTGCCTCATGAAATGGCAATGCTACCTGGAAGGAGCCTGTGGGGTTCCTGGTCACCAGTCCCCAAAGTGTTTCCTGAGTCGTAGCCAGGGACTGGCTTGGAGGAGTTGTCATTCTCCAACAGTGGTGAATGGTTGGTTAGGAGTTTATACTTGGCCTGCATAAGAGCAAACTCCTCCAGTACCTTCCCAATCACTAGGCAAGCGTCTCCACCATACACTTGTACTTCAGCAGACACCAGCCCTTCTGTAGGCTGATACCAATCCTGTAATAGTCTCGTAAACTCTCCCCCAATGAACTGTCTTCCTCTATTTGTCATTTCCAAATGCCTTGTCACCTTCTCCCACTCCTCCTGGGCAGACTTACTAGAGGCAAACTTCCTGCAACCTAGGCAATAGGATTCCTTGTCCCCTGGACTAGGATAGAAAATGTGGGGTAATTGACTCATGGGACTTATATTCTTTCTTAACGCAGGAAATTTGGATAGGGGTTGTAATAGGCGCTTTATTCACAGTCAGAAGGAAGATCCCCTTAGAAACCTTCTGATATATGGCCTTGGGATAGGGAATAATGAGGGGTTTATGCCAATACTTGGAGTCCTTTAAAAATCTTTTGGACTCCTTGTACTTGGTCTTGGGCTCCTGCTCCTTGGTCTTGGGCTCCTGTGTTCTAATCTTGGGCTCCTGCAGTCTGCTCCAGCTCTGGCTTCCTACTCTTGGTCTTTGGCTCCTTCTGTAGCTTTTGTGGCCTTTGTAATCCACTTGATCCAGTCCCTGAAGAGTCTCAGATAGCTCTCCCTTTTATAGCACCTTGTTTCAGACCAAAAACCTCTCTTAGAACTCTGGTTCTTCAAAGCTTAAACTATCCTGTTTTTCTCCTTCTATAATATATTAAATCTTTAAACTTAATTCAGCCAATGAAAGCCCTGAATTTTCTGCTTCTGCTCTTCATTTTTTAGGCTTTAACTCTTAAGTTAAAGCCCTTAAAACACTGATTAAATAGACTCCATCTCACAGCCAATCACACGCCTCAATTCAACGGTTTTGCCAAAAAAGTTTCCCAGTATGACCTGTCCTTGACCCTGGTTCAAACCTGAGGCTGTTTTTCTCCAGGTAAACAACTGCTCCGCGTTTTGACCAGTTTTGCCGTAATTCCTGTCACATTTCCCTGGCAAATCTCAAGCGCTTCCATATATGTTTTACTTAGGCAAATTTTGACCCCTCAATTTTTCAACGTTTCTCTGTGTTTCTTTCCACGTTTTGCAACTTTGAACCTGCTTGTTGCTTGTCCTTTTGCCTCTCCTAGTTGTTCTTGGCAAAATTTGCTCTTTTGCCCTTACAGTTTCTCCATTCTTTTTCCAGCTTCTTTCTGGCTCAATTCCCCTTCAATTCTTCTTTTTAAAATAACATATAACTCTAACAAACTATATGTTATTTTTCCTCCTCTTTTTTTAATTATATAATCTTAAATCCTTTTTTTAATCATAAACAGACAGTATTTAATTATTATCTAACTGCTTCTTTTTATCCATTTTTCTCTCAAAAGACACCAAAATCAGCTCTTCCAGCCTCTGCATCCAGTCTGGCTAGTTCATCCTCTCATATCTTCAGTCCTTCACCACAAACTTCTGGTCCTTTGGCCATCCTTCTTTATGATCAGCTAGTCCTGCATCATAATCTTCTTGTCCTTCAACTTCTCCTCAACTAGTTCCTCAACAAATCCTCACTAGGAACCTCCCTTGTTCCTTCTACACACCGAACCATATTGGTTCCTACAATTCAATATGAATTTACAGTCCATCAACTATCCTTCACTGTGACCAGACAGTCCCTCTTACTAGTTTTCTCTGTTAATTCTGTGAACCACCTCAGTTCTTTATCTCAGTCCCCATTACCAGAACTCGTAGACCCAGGCATGAGTCTACATTGAACTGGCGTTTGACTGGGCCCTCGCAAGTGGCAATCCACTTAGGCCATTCAACCATATATCAATGTCTATGTGTTATCTTTACTCACCCAGGTGATTAATTCTGGGCTTTCAGTTGCAGAGTAATCAGCTCTACTTCCAAGAGGCTCAATCACACCAATTTCTGCAGCTTGCTTCCCCAAGCAAACCGCCTTGGTGACACCTCTGAGCAAATCTATGCCCTCCAATGCTCACTTTGGGGGAGCCCAAAGCTCTCATAGGGGCATAAACAAGGACACCCTACCAGTCTTTTAGGTAGGGTGCTTGCTCACAGACCTCTTGGAAGTGTATTAGGGTACGTAGAGCTCTCAAAGCTCTTCCCCTTCCTGGCAGCCCGTGTTACCTACCAGGCAGGCCTTACTTACCCTAGTAGACCATGCTACCTACTAGACTCATCTTACTTACCCCAGTAGACCATGTTACCTACTAGGCTCACCATACTTACCCCTAGTATCCCTATGTTACCTACTAGCTTACAGCGTCACCAGCTAACCACACATTGTCACTCTTCAGCATATTGTCTTTATTTGAAGCCAAATCAACCCTCGCCTGCAAAACAGCACACATGTGGATCACCACAGAGCCCAGACGTTCAAGGTACTCACTGATAACAAGTTGTTGATGTTCTTCAAAACACAATAACACCTGTAAAGAAGACAAGCCAAATGGATGAGTCTCATAAAGAGATACCCCATGCAAATTAAATCCAAGCTAGGCAAGGAGATGCTTACTGCAGACGCCCTATCAAGGCTATACAATAAACACATCCTTTGCACTGATGGTGACCCCAACTGGCCCATGTTAATCATGGGGAATCTCCAGGAAGGGTTCCCACCTGGTACACCAATGTACATACAAGAGAAAGTCCTCAAGAACAAACATCTGCTCAAAAACGTATATGGTACCCTTCACTGAATACTTTCAAATGGTGACACTGTACCCTACATCCCGTCAATGTAAAATATTGACAAAATTCTCTGATATTGCAGATACCTAGGACACACCTGTATCAGGAACTTGCACAAATATCTCAAGACACGCTACTGGTGGCCCAACATGCTAGATGATATCAGAGAGGTACTGGAACAATGTAAATTCTGTGAAAGGTACGCCCAAACCAAAGCACCACCCAAGTCAGCAGTACCTGTATCCATCACACAATCCTTCAAGGTATGGTCATTGGATATTGTGGGACCAATTCCTGGCAAAAACAAGGGCAATAAGTACATCATAACAGCTATCAACTAAGCAACCAGATGGCCTGTAACACAAGCTACAAAGGAACGCAAAGGCAACGACGTGAGATAATTCATTAGCAAAGAGATCATAGCCAAGTTTGGGAAACCTGACCTCCTGATCACAGATGGAGGAACCAAACTTAAGGCTATTGACACCAATACCTATCTTTCCAAGAATGGAATAAAACATATCTCAGCCAGCCCACACCACTCTCAAGCAGATAGACGAGTAGAACAACTAAATGGCTTGTTTGTAGAAGCCCTCAGTAAGTTATCTTCTAACAATCCAAAGGCCTGGGTCAACATGCTACCAACAGCACTCATGATCTTTAGAACACAAGTCAACTGTAACACAGGCAAAAGCCCTTATGAACTTGTCTATGGTCAGAAACCCTCACTTGTCAGCACAGCCACGGGACCATGACTGCCGCCCCCAAAGGAGATACCAGACAGTAATGATCCCAAGATAAAACACGCCAGAAAAGACCAAGAGAAGATGGAATGCCAAAGGATCCAGCGGGAAGTAATCCCATTACAACAAGAAAGGTTCCAAGTCAGAGACAAGATCTTGGTTGTCAATCACAACCAACACAAACTAGACCCATGACTACGCAGACCAGGCATTGTCATGGAAGTTAAGCCCAATAACACCTACCTCATCAAAGGGATTAGAGCTCAGACTGAACTGAAACATATGCACCACAACCAACTCTGCTTGTGTAAAGCAAGAACAGCCCAACAAAATTCAAGGCTTCCTGTACCCAACACCAAACTGGATCAATACCAAGCCTGCATACCAGATACTCTCAAGAAAATTCCCAAGACTCCGCCTTCCAGCACCCCAGGGGGAGATGTTGCAACATCTTTGATTACTCCCTCTTGGGGAATTAACACCCCAAGTAAATCACTGAGCAGTTCACCAAATGGTTCACTGCCTAGTCAATAAACTGGTGGCATCATTATCAGTTAACTATCTATGATGGGGATCACTCAATCCAGGTCCTAAATGGAACACAACTTGATTAAGCCTTGTGACTCAAGAGGAACATTACTCAGATAAGCCCCATGACCTTCATGACGTACATGGACAGCATGTGGCTTGTCATGATACTATATATTATTCTATATTCATATCCAATAAAGCATCATTCTCTTTTTAAATCTTCCTATTATTTTGTTTATTATACTTCCCAGAAGTATAAACTCAACAAACATGATAATGTTGATCACACAGTGGGATGGTGAAGGAGGTGGCTTGATCCTGGTAATGAGTCAAGTGCCAAAACAAGGTATCCACTGTAAGGAATCATCTTTTGTTCATGTTGTTGGATTTGGAAATTTGAGTCAACTTCCTAGTCTGGCTTCAAGTGACCAGATAATTGGATTGCGGGTTGTAAACCTGCTTACTTGGAACCTTGCTGGGTGGGTCGAGCCTGCTGTTTCAACAAATGGTAATAGTACCACCAACTTAATGATTAGTTGTCAGGGATCCAGTCTTGGGTGGCCATCCTGTTGTTTTCAGGGTTAACTTGGGCCAGGTTTTTTGTGGGTAAAGCCCACCACAAGAGAGGAGCTAACTTAAAAAGGTAGGAGAAGGAATTCCCCACCCAGGACTACAGGCCGGCAGCTGGGATTATAGTGTCAATCACCCCTGTGAGGGTGATGTACACAATCCTAAACAGTTTGCCAGTGTGGTCAGTTGGGAGGTCAGATGAGGAGGTGTGCATAGGCTTGGGGGTCACAGGTGATTCCATGTGGAGCTTGTAGGAAGGAAGATAGTTGAACTTCCCTCTAAACAATTTGGGTGTTGAGAATATCCACAGGCCTTGACAGTTGTATCTAACCGTAGATTGTATGCGGGTCAAAGGATCTAGTTTGAGTATCTTTTCTGGGGTGTAGTCCTTATATTCAGGCTCCAAAGGGTATTCTGTGAAGTGGATGGGGCCAAAGAGAACACCTGGAGGACAGGAATCTGCAGGCAGAGGGACAGGAGGGCCGGGAGATCTTGTAATGATTTGATAGATGGCAAATACAAAATAAGGCAGTAGCTGTGTAAGCCAAAATAATATAACCTTTATTCAAAAATGGCAATAAGTTTGGAGCGCAGAATTGATATGCATATATAGAATCCTGCCTCCAAACTTAGTATTTTCCATAAGGGCTTCATCAAAATATTGGAAAAAATGCAGGCAGGTGGTCAGGAGGCCCAGGTGCAGGAGCGGTGAAATGGCATCTCAGCTGGGTGTTCTCTCATTGGTTGGAATGTCCAAATCAGTCACTTGATTTTGGGCTGTGATCACGGGGTCGGGCCTAAAGCCCGTGTTTTCCTTTGGTAACTGAATTTGATTGGTTACCCAAGAGGACTTCAAGTTCATGAAATTCGCGGAGGCATCTCCTCTGCCTCCATTAGGTAATTCAAGAAGCTCCTCCTCGGGCACCACCATGGTCAAGCCTTTGCTGGTATTCTGACTTTGGGACTTAGCAGGAGCTTCAGCTTGCAGAGGCTCAGTCTCAAGGAAACGTGGGCGGGTGGTCCCTTGGTCCATAGGGCCGGCGGCCTACGGGAATTCAGGATCAGGGTTCAAATCCTGCTCTTGGGCCCAGGTTTCTAGGGGGAAAGAATTGGCAATCCTGACATTAGTTGGGAATCATATGAGGATTTACTTGGGAATTGTTTTCCTGAGAGGGAGTAATCAAAGATGTTGTGACATAAAAAAATCTCAGTCCAAAAACAAAAACAACTTAGTAAAAGCAAAGTCAAAGTGGACCCAAATTTATTGTAATTTAATATAAATTCCTTGATTTTTGATTTTGTTTTTAGACTGAGATTTTTTGTTTATCTCAAAAGGTTTGAAAACTACTGTATCATATTCCTAAGAAGTCTGATAGTACATATCACCTTTTTTACTGTTCTTTGTACTAGTAAGGTAACAGCCAAACATTCATAGTAGAAGACCCTGAGAAGGTGACAGTTCATAGCCACCTCCACCAGTATCATTCCTTCTTAATTTTCCCTTTATCCCATTTCATTTACTTCCAAGAAGTGTGTACTAGACATTAGATTATTTTTGAATTTAATTTAATAAAATCATTTCTATAGTTGCTTCGTTTTTTATTGGGTAGACGCTTTAATAAGCGATAGATTTGTGGGTAATTAATTGGAGGATTTCTAATGAAGGTTTGTATCTATTAACGTTTAACGGGATAAGTGTTTTCACATTGAATATAAAGTTGAATCGATAAAAATCGGAGACCTGTAGCTGGTATCAAGCTATTGTCAAGGAATAGATGTTCGTGTAATTTTTATTTACTTTAATATTTATATTGGATGCGGTGAAAATCGTGGAGCCCTAGTTAATCAGAATAAGGGCTCAGCAATGCTTTGTTATGGATGGTCAAATGAAGTTTCGGCAGCTTTTTGGGAAACTTGTTTGTAGAGTTTATCTCTTTGATTGGGGTTTCAAGCTAATTATACTTTTTTCTTTAGTTTGGATATTTAATGTAGCTATGATATTTGGGACAGAAGACATTTGAGCAATAGTTGGCTCTGTAATAGGTACAGTCATTTCAGGATAGAACCTAAATGCCATTCTTGTTCAACCCGGTTTATGCTAGGAATTTATAAGCTTATAGCTGGCCCAGTTTGGAAACAAATATGGCTGGGTACAGTTCCATTTAAAGACCATGGGAATTTCATGGGGATGGCGGAGAACTATTGGTGGAATGGTAGGCTTGGGTTATTCGCATGGTTGAGAATTGCTGCAGCCATGTTTCACTGTTGCTGTACAATCTTTGTTGCAGGATGAAAATAGAATCCATGTGACTTGAGGGATAGGCTTGCATAGGTGGACTATGATTGGTGGCTTCAAGTGGGGCTGTAATCTATCCAATTAAATGTGAAAAGAATAAAAGCTAAAGTATTGCAACCAATCATCTGCTTTCCAGCAGTGCAATTTCTGTAGCTTGTTTCATATCAAGTGATGTAATGTATTCCTTCAGTTTAACCCTGATTCCTCCAGTTTTGAAAACAAACACAGAAGCCGGGGACAGACATGCTGGGAACATTGATATGTTATCTGTGTTCCTAGCTCTGACTGTGGTATAGGCATGATGTAACTAGCAGAATATCGTGCATTTTGGAATGGTTTAAAATATAATATGTATTATTCTTGGCTTGTTGCAATGTTTCTTAATAAAATCAGAGACATTTTAAAACAACAACAGCAATTTCGGGATATTCCTTGACCATCTGGTAGTTCGAGATTAGAATTTGACAGAGCGATATCAGCTGCTCTGTAGCTTATTCATAAACTCAATTTAATGTGTTGACTTATTTAGATGCTAAATGGTATAATTAATTACCTAGAATACAAAATATAATTTAACAATATTAAATATTACCATCAATCAAATATTTGATCACTGCTGCTACTGTATCTTTTAATACACAGATAATGTTCCTCAAGCTATTTTATAAATCCCCACTCATCATAACTGATCAACATACCATTGACACTAGGTTAGACAATGATACTATTAGCTCTTCAAAATAGAGCTTACAACTAATATGCATCTGTATCAAACAATGATTGAGATCCAGGAAACCATAAAACTACTGATCACTCACTCCACTAATGCCTATCCAGCTACACTCCTAAATATAAAACCTGTCGTATATATGAATTATTTGATGGTCTAAATTGACCAATAATGTTACTGCAATGTAACTGGTCTAAAGTAATCATAACTTTTATATTAAATCATAAAATAAGTTATGCTAACTGATCACACATATATAGTATTTTCTCTTTAGCTGGATGCATACTAGTACAGCATTTAGCCTTCCTGAGATTAATTGGGACTATCAATGGATCACTCCAAATCTAATGATACTATATGAGAGGTACTAGGGTGTAAATCTATGGTTTTCCCTATTGAGCCTTAGTGGATTCCATGAAGAATTGAGGCTCAGTGATATAAAATATTTCTCTATATACCTCTTCTTTTTCTCATTCTGTAGTTTTCATGGCTACTGAGATGGATGAATCAAAATCAGATTAGAGTAACTAAAGTAGTGCGTAAAAAATAAGTGGTGTGAGTTTTTTCAGATATGGCAGGGGACAAAAAGCCACTAATGATTTTAATGTGACACATCAAACACAAATAAAACATAGCCACTGGTAGTATGACCCTTTTTATTTTTCACTGCTGCTTGGATCTTGATACTTTCTTATTTTGGTTCATAGTTGTCACAATCTTCCTGCTTTATTTTTATTTGCCCAGGTTTCCTTTTTTAATTTTAACTTGCTGCCAATATTCTCAAATCAGCTAACTTAACTTTTTGCTTATTTGATTTTTAAATTTTACTTTTAAAGTTCTTCCTTCACTTTTGTGGTTTTTGGGTCAATTTAAATCTATGTTAGCTATTTATATAACATATAGCTTACCTCTAGCTCTAATTTTTCTACTTGCTCTTTTTTTTGCTTTAATTTCAAGCTTTAGGCTTAATTTTCTGGTTTTTAACTTCATTTTTTGTTGACATTTCTTGCTCTTACTGTCGATTCCCCTAACCACTTTGGGTTGCTCTTCTGATCTTGTTTTCACATCAATATCACCATTTCTGACCTATTCTGTTTTATTCTTGGTTTTTTAACCTAAAATGATTAAATTTTGTATCATTTCATACAAAACAGCACTTGTTCTTCCAGATCATTTCTAACACATCACATCACAATAAGTAAGAGATTAAATCTCCCCCTTACATTAACTGTATTTTCTCACAGAGTGAATAAATATATCTGAGCCATCACTCTCAACTTTAAGTTGATATTGTTTGACTTTCACCTCAAAAAAGTACTTGATTGTATTTTGGACTTATTGTTGAGTCTTTTCTGTTTTTAAACACTTTTAAAATAGTAAATTAAATATTATTATTTAATCTTAATTATTGTTCTCTTGCTTGGGTAATTTAGACAATAGCGCTCAAGCTATGTTTCTTGATAGAATCAACCCTGTTGTTGACTCTAGAAATTATCCGGACCTTGATATCAGTTTCTTAGATCAACCAGACATCCTTAAAACTGAATTCATTTTATTTTCTCAAGTTTAATCATTTGGTTAAGTCCTTGTTTTACTTCTTAAAAGTTGTTGGGGGCCTTAATCCAGTTACTCTTGCAAATTCTTCCTGTATTCTTATATTTTACCAACATATATATATTAGGCCGCAAGGCTTTAGTTTATAATCAACTTCCTTGAAGCTTAAGACCTTACTGCCACACTTGAAGTCAATTATATACATCAGAACAAACCAAACTTGTGTATGGATATTCCAGATTCCAAGCAGCACCCAGATATATGTCATTCATAAAGAAAAGTTATGCTAGAACACAGAATCATCAAATATAAAGTACACTAAATTTGTGCACATGACAAACAAAACCAACCAACCAACATCAACTTTTATCTTTATTTTGATTTAAAAAGCCTCAAAAAGGACAGAGGACTGTCTATATATACCTCAGTGAGCTTTATTTAGGAGATCGAGGTATCAAAATACAAAATCCAGCTTCCTAATTAGATCATTATAATACTGATTATTTTTCAATAATATCATGTCATATTAAGCCCATGAACAAAAACACATTTTTCCTGTTTTATTTGGCATTTATTGAATTTCAAAAACGGTTTTTGCAAGCAATAGTGATATTTCTCTTATTGACACTCAGTACCAAGAGCTTATGGCAGTAAACAACCAAGAGCAAGAGGTTAGTACAGCTGGATTATACACCCAGAGCTTTAACTACACTCATGAGGATGAAGAGCTGTTAGTTCATTCCAGTGAAACCAATAACTTGTTGTTTATACACTACTTAGAGATCACCACTGACCAGGGAAATCATCAAACCCATGTATGGGAAAACATCAGAACCAATCCACCTTTAACCAAGGAGACCCTGATTTCATCAGATGAATCCATCCAATACTCATCTGCCATTTCACAGGAAGCAGACTCAAACATGACATCAAAGAAAGACCAAAAAATTTAATCAATCATACTGCCAAGGAGATTATAGTCTAGAACACAAAAGGGCTAGAATTTCAGGCAACTGCTAAACGCCTTAGTTTTACTTAGACAATCATCATGAGAGACCTTTATGAGATACAGAAAATGGCAGAAAACTATCAAAGCAAAGCCTATACATCCAAAAAGGCATGTCAGTGTACAGAGGATTATTATATCATGATGTCACTGCTACAAAAATCCCCTGTCATCAAACTCAACCAGGTCAGATACTAACTGGACCACCATGATATTTGGGTATCCAAGTTAGTGGTACAGGTGTAGACATATAGAGCTGTCATCTTGGTGCAACTATTCTCTAATTATTGTGGGATAAGTAGGTTGAGTCCACTTATACATATATAATCCAGAATTAGGGGTGCTGTTTAGAAAGCTCCTCATGTCAACTAGCAATGATATAATTTTATACCCTACTAAAAACTGGCTGTAACTTGTCAATATTATGGCACCAAAAAGGCCATAATAACACAAGTGGCAAAAAACAACCACATTCTGATTTTTAGGGCCTTTTTGGAAGTTTCTCCAGGATAGACTATATTTTATTGGACTTCAGCTGATCATGTCAGCAGGTACATATAAAATTCTGCCATGGAGGCCATTCTGGAGATATGGGAGGCAACAGACGCCAACTACTAAGTCTTTTTAGCCATCTTAATGAAAAGCAATCAAGCTGAAAGGATACCATACAAGAGGTGGGGTTTCAGTGCTTTATATACCCCTCAGATCACACAGACTGTCATTTTTCTGATATTTTATTTTAAAATCTTGGTAGCTTTGTCCAAGCCAGGATTTAAAGGACATAGTTACTCTACTCTTGAATTTAGATGACTATAATGACCTTATTTCCCCATAATTTTGTCTTTGATCTTTTCTTCAAGTCAGTACTGCATATAAAGAATACAATAAATGGCCAATGCAATCTGTGTCTTCCCCTTGCCACTCCACCCTATTTACACCTGCCCCACTCATGACAGAAAAGTAGTAAACAGCTCTTCACAGTGCAGTAAGTGCTGCTAAAAATGTTGTTTTTCTTCCCTAAATACCCCAACCTCCCACTCACAACCTGCAACAGCCCTCCCATCCCCAATTGATACTGCAGTCATACTTGAACACAAGGCTCCCACAGCTAACCACAAAGTGATTTTAATAATCAGCCTGTCCTTTGTTTCTTTCCATATTCCCTATTGTCAATAATTTTCCTTTATCTCCTGTATCCAATTAAACACATATCAGGAATAATATTCTGGCTTGATTTTTTATGCATCTTTTATATATAATTTATTGATTCCAAATTGAATAAAATTGAATCAACCTTTTGTTGAGTTTATACTTCTGGGAAGTATAATAAACAAAATAAAGGGGAAAATTAAGAAGAGAATGATACTTTATTGAATATGAATATAGGTTAATATATAGTATCATGATAAGCCACATGTTAGCCATGTACGTCATGGAGGTCATGGGGCTTATCTGAGTAATGTTCCTCTTGAGTCACGAGGCCTAATCAAGTTATGTTCCATTTAGGACCTGGATTGAGAGATCCCCGTCATAGATGGTTAACTGATAATGGTGCCACTGGTTTATTGACTGGGCAGTGAACCACTCAGTGAGCCGCTTGGTGATTTACTCGGGGTGTTAATTCCCTGAGAGGGAGTAATCAAAGATGTTGCAACACTTTCAAAAAAATTCTACACTAATAGTGCGCTTAAAGTAAATCTTATTAAGAGTTATGATAAGCATTCCCAAATCCCTCCAGTTGCCTTGATCCACTTAATACAAAAAACCAATGGAAACCAAATCCAGAATCAATATAAAAAGCTGAATTAAAATGGTCCATTTGTTTATTTTAGCTTTTATATTGGCTCTGGATTTGGTTTCTATTAGCTTTTTCAGTATCAAAGAGATCAAGTTGAATGAAGGGATTTGGGAATACTTTCCATAACTCTCAATAAAATTTACTTCAGGTGAAAAATTCTTGTAGAATTGTTTTTTTAGGTTGATGTAACTTTTAGGCAATGTGAGATCAAAATATTTCAATTAGAGTATATCTCACATGTCAACAAGACAATTAGGATAAAATCTATTAGAGACAATCAGGAAAACTAACCCACAAAGCCTAATAAAAAACAGACAAGACAAGGTAACAGAATTAAAAAAGAAGGGGGAAAATAAACACTGAATAAAAAGGAATAAAGAAAAAGAATTTTAAATGTGTATACTCAAGTATATATGATATAAGATTATAAATGATATAAAAAGAAGAATTTCTACAGTAGATAAAGGTTTAAATTGCCAGTTTTCATGAATTACACAATAAATGATATTTTTTGAATATTTTGATACAGTAGTTTTCAACCCTGTTGAGATAAATGTAAATTATTCAGTTTAGAACACATGAACTCAGTCTAAAAACAAAATCAAAGTGGATCCAAATCTATTGTAATTTAATATAAATTCCTTGATTTTTGATTTTGCTTTTAGACTGGGTTCATGTGTTCTAAACTGAATAATATGCATTTGTCTCAACAGGTTTGAAAACTACTGTACCACAGTCAAAAGATTAAAGAACCAATAGACAAAGTGTGAGGCATTGTACACAAAGCAATAATCCAAGTGAGAGATGAGACATTGATTACACCACATGCCCCCAGGTCCATATTAAACAACCTACCAAAATTCATATTCAATAGGTTATTGAACTTACAAAATGAGGTAGTTGGGTGGCTTGAATTGAAGGCATCTTTTTATCACACCCAATCTTTGGAAAGGAGATTAACCCTTACTAAACATCCTTTGATAGGCTCTACAGAAAACCATTTTCCTATTTATTTATGCCCTACCTGAGCTATAAGACACCACAACAGCTTATCCAACTGAAGTAGAAAATGGAATAGAAATGAGGTTAGGTAATATTTAAATTAAAAAGATGAAGCAAAACCAAATTTTATTTTTTAGCAGTGGTAGATGGGTAGGAAAAAAGTTCTTGGTGTACTATAACACCCACCTTTTACAGAAATTTACTGATTTTGTTTGAGATCAGTTTTATTTTGGTGATAAAAAACACAATACAATTGTCATGAGTATTGCTGGCCAATAGCCAATACCAGCTGCTAAGCTGGACATATTTGAGGCACCAGAAAATTCTTCTCCTTGTATTAAATTGTTTTATGACAGGGCAACATGATTTTTCTAGTCAGTTAATTGTTTCCTGTTGACTTCAACTGTTAAATGGTAGCCTAAATATGGGATGTATTATAGGTCCTCCCCCACACAATAATTAGTGCTCTAAAACAGGGGAAAGAGAGGGTCTGTGTCATATTTGTAGCAGTAAAGGGTGCTATCTTCTATGAACAGTTATTCAGGATCCTATTTCTTAATACTATACCTGTAGATGGTATAGTGACAGCCTTTGATAGGACAGAAGAATATAAGGGTATAATGACAGAACTGGTATTTATTATAATAGTGTTGCAGCTATATAGTAGGAGGCAGGGGAATTTCCACCAGGGGGAAGGAGGCACAGACAGAAGGACCTTCCTAATGGAGGAGAGTGGACAGGCACAGTAGAAAGTCCCGCGCAATGGAACAATTGGTTTCACGTGGCTTTCCTTATGAAGGCATGCGGCAATATTTGCATTGTTCTATTATTGAGGGTCTGGATGTACAAGTATTCTGGCTATTGCCATCACACCTAATATCCAGTCATTGCCTGATTTGGTGCCTTTCCAATATACCATTTTATATACCAGAAATGGCAACAAACCAATATCACATGACTGTCCAGGTATCCAGCAACTTGAACCCATCCAGCACATGACCAGCCCCTGGGTTTGATCCAACTAAAATCCCTGCCACAGCTAAAGCTGTATAAGCCTAAATTATTATCCAATAAAAGATACTTCTTCTCTTCCTAATTCTATATTTGAAGCTTCCCCCAAAGGCGCTCTATATCACTGGTAGCACTATGGTTTTTGACCACACCAATGAAAGAGAAAATGACTGAACAGAACCCACCTTTACCCACGTATTCAACCAGGCCACATCCCAGGATACCTGGAAGACATACTTCCGCGCCCACGACATCAATGAAGATATTCCTAGTGGATGCACTGTATTTGAAGGTCTGGTCATGCCCAAAGCATGTGCCAAGATAATTCAATACAGTTGCTCTCTACAACCACAAACAAACACAAAACTGCCTATCACAGGCGAAGTTATCAACACCAAATACATTGGTATTGATAAGTTCTTTGGCAAAAACAAAGAAAACATCATCAACTGGCTAGACCCCTCAGCCGCAAAACTCCGCACCAGCTGCGTCCCCCACAAGAAGTGGGTCCAAGAAGCCAGCAAGCGCCTATACAAGGCCGCAGCTAACTGGTTCACCACCTGGGTTGGCTCACAAACTGACAACCAGCTTGACAACTGGGAAGAGTTCAAAGCCAACATTACCCACAATTTCTGTGTCACTGAATCTCTCCAAGACATTGCAATACAGCTCAGCAATCTTCCTCAGAAGACCACTATCACAGCTTACGCCAATGAATTTGAGGAAATACACTGTATAATTCAGAACCCAGCACAAGTTGACAACATACACACTAGAGCCTCATTCATCAATAGAATTAAACCCTCTGTTGCTGCCCTCATCCGCCCAGAGGCTAAAACCTCCATGCCCACACTCATTGCTGAAGCCAAGCACACTGAAAAACGCGCCAACATGAAATATGCTGCACACAACAGCAACTGCTCCTCAAACGGCAATGGCAGAGAAAAATCCAATGGCAATAAACTCCAAAATACCAATCATAGCAATGGCAACTCCAATTGTAACAATGGCAATTGTAGCCAAAGTGCAAACCTCTCCCGTCCCAAGAAAGAGGACACCGCTGAAGTTAACAACGCTGAAGTAGCAACCTGCTATGAATCTGATCCCACATTCTCTGACCTCAAAGGTCTTGAAACAGAGGAACAGGGAAAATAGGAGGGGGAACAGGCTTAAGTGCCCCTGTCTTACCCTAACTTGACAAGAAACTGTATCAAGGCACAAACTTTGCTGCTTGCATCCCACGTGTCCCACAATCCCCCATTTTTATGAACATAAAAATTAAATATTGCTCACAACTTCTTGTCTACCCATGCACTTACAAATCTCATACACATAAAATTTTATTTGACTCTGGTGCACAACACACTATGGTTAGCAAACCTTTTGTAACCAAGTACAAAATACCAGTTGTCAAATCCAACTTCAAATACGCCAGAATGGCAGACAAGTCAAAAGTTCTACTCAAAGGCAAAACAACGCCCTTCAGAATTGACCTCCAAGGCATACAAATGTCCATCAAAGGACTTGTCATGAACAACATAAACTATGGCATTGTAGAAGGCATGGACTGGTTCACCCAAGTGAATCCCAGCGTATATTGGAAAACAAAAACCATGACAATAAAATGCAATGGAGTCAATTTCAACATCCTCAAAGAACCCAATGACCTCATTCTAAGAGACACAGTATTTGTCCAAGTCATAAATCAAGATGACTCTGAACATCTAACCAAAGACAGTACCCTCCACATAATGAGGTACTCCAAATTTAATAATATACAAACACAAAAGATCCAATGCCCAGAACTTGTGGCACTCCTAAATGAATACACTCATGTATTCAAGGAAGAACTCACAGAGTTACCTCCCCAAACAAGAGGTCAAACATGGCATCAACTTATGCAAAGCCATGCCCAAACCTGCATCCTTCTACAGACTCTCTCCCATGAAGACCCAAACACTTAAAGCCCACATTGAGGACAATCTATCCAAATGATTCATTTGTCCGTCTTAATCCCTGTGGGGGGCAGCGGTTTTCTTTGTAAAGAAGAAAGAAGGATCTCTTTGCTTAGTTACTGACTACAGAGCACTAAATGCAAGTACAGTAAAAAATAAATACCCACTTCCCCTCATAGAAGACCTATTTGCAAGGCTCTCTGGAGCAAAAAAATTCCCAAAAATTGACCTCACATCTGGTTATAACCAAGTTAAAGTTAAAGAGAAAGACATGCCAAAGACTGCGTTCCACACGCAATTTGGGTCATTTGAATGTAAAGTAATGAATTTCAGGATGACAAACGCCCCAGCAACATTTGTCACCATGATGAACCAGGCGCTAAACAGACTCTCAAACACATTATGTTACCTCAACAACATCATCATATTTTCAAAAACAAAAGAGGAACACCTCACGCATGTCCGCAAGACACTCAATTGACTCACAAAGCACAAACTTTACGCAAAACCAAGTAAGTGCCAATTTATGGAAAAGGAACTCCTGTTCTTGGTCCACATTGTCTCTGACGGTGGCATCAAAGCAGACCCAGAAAAAATAAAAGCCATAAATAATATGCAATGCCCCACCTCCATGAAACAAGTAAGATGCTTTCTTGATATGGTAGCTTACCTAAGGAAATACATCAAAGACTGCGTAAAGCTCACTGCACCAATCAATGACCTAACCAAAGGTAATGCCAAAAAGAAATTCATATGGACTCCAGAATGTGACAAAAATTTCCAGCTATTAAAACAAGCTTTGATTGAAGCACCAATATTTCAATACCCTAATAACAACAGGTGCTACAAGCTTGAGTCAGACGCTAGTGACACCGCCATTGGCGCAGTCCTACGCATCTGCCAGCCAGGGCAGCAAGATTTCCTGCCAGTATGTTATGAAAGCAGAAAACTAACAAACACTGAGCAAAGGTATCCAATACAAAATAAAGAATTGCTAGCAATATACCACACATGCAATAAATGGAGATGTTATCTCAAAGGACACTTAAACGTCTGAGTGCTAACTGACCACAAATCCTTAATCTATTTCGAAACTCAGAACGCACTTGCGCGGCGGCAATTCAAATGAATGTCCTTGCTGGAACAGCTTAACCTGGACATCCAATACAAAAAGGGGGCAGAGCTGGTCACAGCTGATGATCTCTCTAGACTATGCCAGCCTAGAGAGAATCATCCTGACCACCTGGACCATGAATGGCCAAGCCTATACAACACTGAGTACAAGACAAAAGGAAAAATCCCTCCACACACCAACTAACCCACAATACACTAGTAAGGAATGAAAAACATTTCCACATATCAAATGGCATGGTATACCAAATCATCAAGGATAAACACATTCCATATATTCCACTCGCACAAAGAGTTGACACTATACTAAGATACCACTGTCTGCTAGGACACACAAAGGCTAACAACCTATATCTCACATTAAAAGAGATAGTATGGTGGCCCAACCTGAAGCAAGACATAATTGATGTTCTAAAGAAGTGCACAGTGTGTGAAAAATATGCCAGCACCAAGGCACCACAGTCAACAGTCAACCCAGTACCTGACCCCAAACCATTTAAGGTTTGGGGACTGGACATAGTGGGACCCTTCCCAGAAACCAAAACAAATCAATGTTTCCTAATTTTAGCCATCAACTTTGCCACATGTTGTCCCATCTGCTGGGCAACAAAAGATCACAAGGCGGAAACAATAAATTGATTCATCAATAAAGCAATCATAGCGGACTACGGCACTCCAGACTACATCATAACAGATGGAGCAAAAGAGCTAACAGGCCATGTAGTAAACAACAATCTAAAAACAAAGAACATCAAACACTCCACAACCTTGCCCTACAGGCCACAGGCCAACGGCAGAGTTGAACGCCTGAACAGCAGCCTTATCAGAACTCTGGAGAAAATAATGGATGGTAAAGCCAAAGACACATGGCCACTCTATGTGAAACATGCATTACTAGTATCCTGGGTTTGTACCAATCAAGGGACAGGCTACTCACCATTTGAACTAACATACAGGTACAAGCCAGAAATAGTCACCCGCAATAATCAACTGTATGTGAAGATCCCCCTGGGGAAACCTCCCACAGTAGAACAGAAACCAGCTCTACAACACATATGCCTCAAAGCCAAACTGGCAGAAACAAGGGACTCAAAACCCAAAAGGTAACCTCAACAGAGGACCCACTCCCCATCAACTCCCCCGTCTGGGTCCTAGCTGGAAACAGAAAGAAGCTAGACTCGGTACACAGAGGACCAGGAAGAATCATCAGATACCGACCAGACAGGAACACCTACCTGGTTAAGTTCCAGGGTGCCAAAGAGCCCATCACCAAAAAGTATCACAGATTTTGCCTCTTCCCTAGCAAAGGAGAACACTTGACCCAGTTGGTGCCCACTAGTAAACAACTCCAGGAATATCAGGCAGCAGCCGTCAAGACAAAGCCCCCTCCTGATGTACCCAAGTAACCCCTTAAGGGAGGGGGTGTGTTGAGGGTCTGGATGTACAAGTATTCTGGCTATTGCCATCACACCTAAAATCCAGTCATTGCCTGATTTGGTGCCTTTCTAATATACCATTTGACATACCAGAAATGGCAAAAAACTAATATCACATGACTGTCCAGGTATCCAGCAACTTGAACTCATCCAGCACATGACCAGCCCCTGGGTTTGATCCAACTAAAATCCCTGCCACAGCTAAAGCTATATAAGCCTAAAGTATTATCCAATAAAAGATACTTCTTATCTTCCTAATTCTATATTTGAAGCTTCTCCAAAAGGCGCTCTATATCACTATTATTAACCTTGGAAGTAAAGCCTGTATCTGAAGCATATTCAAAAGATGCTTTGAACACCCGTTTTATGAGAGTTTTTAACGTAGTTAACCTTATTAAGACCATGTTGAGAAAAAGCAATTGCAAAATTGTTCTGTTGCTCAATCCCTAAGTGGACAACTTAATGTCTAATTCATTCAGGATCTGTGACAGTCTGGTTTAAATAATCTACCTGGAAAACAATTTCCTATCTCATTTGGAACCTGGACACAGTAGTTCCTAACTTACCTAGAGTTTATGTCTGGTTTTATAGTTAGGTGAAATGATATTTTATGATTCCAGGTATGCTTGGGCTCAGGAAAAGGAGAGGATCTCTCCTAGGATAGTATATTATTTTGGACAGACCTCCTAAAGTAATAAGGTTGGGACTGTGCACAAAAAATTCTGAAAGTTCCCCACAGCTTACCATGTACATAGGCTACATTTGGTATTCTACTTGGGGTGGATTTTCTGCATCTAAATAAAGAAGAACACATATGATTAGGAAGGAGTTGTGCCTATCATTGACAATATCAGGCGCTTAATGTGTCAGGGATTCTTTCCCTGACTCCATTAATAGTATTGACAACAGTAATCACACATTCATAACACAACAACCCAGCCACCAAATTATAGACACCAGTTTATTTAAAATTGGAAATGCAAATGGGGATCAAACTTGGAACCTGCAAAAAACACTGATTGTTAGTCCAAACAAACTAGTCAACTTACTTTAACTATATATAATCATTTTATTGAGTCAATTTTTGCTTTCACACTTCAAATCAAATACAAAAATGTTAGTAAGTTACATGATAACGTCACTTACTGTTTGCCTGTTAATTGGCTGCCCTGGATACACTTGACAGCTACAGATCTGCCCAAAGATCATAAAATTAAGGATCTGCTCTTGAAATTAGCTGATCTTCCTTATGAGACCCGCTTTAATTACCAAAATCTTGTGGTTTGCTTTGTTTCTGTTCCTGTAAGAATCAAAATTATATTACATATACAGGACACAATCAATATACATCTATCCCAGGTATTAATTTCATCCATGATATTCATGCCAATTATTGGTAAATCCCTCTCACCTCCTCTTTTATCCTCTTAAATTGTCCAGCCCCTATTTTGAGGCTATTTAAGTGCAACAACCTTATCAAACTTAGTTGTTCCAACAATAAAGAATATTTCCTATCTTATCTTGCCACACCTATTTCTTAGTAACTTATTTGAAACCATGAAGGGAATTTATTTCCTGTGGTGGTTTCTAGTCTCCCTTTTACAACGGTAAAAGGTCTTGAGAATCCCACTCCCACTATTGACTGGCAAAACTCCTCACCCAATGATGCCCATCAGAAGGAGTCCTTGGCCAACAGATGGTTCAAGTATCCTTCTGGTCATTGGGGACAAAAGTTTCACTATGGCTGCCATTCCACTCCTCCACCTGCCAAACCCTTGTTGGTACGGCCTCACGCTTCATTCTATCTGTTGTTGTACATGATAGGATACTATCTTTTGGGTTGCTTCAGCTCCCTGATGGGAAGATCTGCGTATTTAGGCCACTTGGACCATCTTGCCATGGTTACTGTGCCCATTGGTTCAGCCATTGCAGGGCTTAATTTAGGGCCCTTGGCTCATCAACTTGGGGGCTTTTCCCCTAAAAGTGGGTCCCTGACAGTTTGTTAGCACCCATCTTGAGCTTCTTACTTAGAAGTTCAGAACCAATCCCTGCAAGCTACCTGCTCTATACTGCAATTATCAAGAGTTTTGCGGTCACCTTGGTTACTACCATCATTAGCCTTACCACCTATTTTCTGGTTTGCCTTTTTCTGCAGACCAAAACTGCCACTGCCGCCAGCGCAACAGCTCCTCAACAGGTTCAAAACCAAACCATGGTACTAAACCAGATTTCAGCAGTATCCCCCAACAACAATGAAGGAAACAAGATCCTTATGCTTCTGGATTTCTCACAGTCACTGTTTGAAACATCTCCCGCACAATTCCAGACTGACACACAGAAGGTGCACCATGTGGCCAAAAAGCTCACAGGCAAGGCTTGCGTCAGGTAGGCCAAAGCCACCCTGCAAGGAGAGAAGTTATTAAACAACTACCCTGCCTTCTGCAACTCCTTGTTATCCATTGTAGTGCCGGCACAAACCACAGAAGAACTCAGAGACCGCATAATAGCCTTATATCAGGGAAGAATGGCCACCAAGGACTATATTGAAGAATTTTCTTGCCTCAAGGAAGCAATTGGGATGACTGATGCCAAAGCTTGCTACCTCTTCCAGAAGAAACTGTCTCCAGAACTCAAGAACTTACTGACCCATCATATACTACCTGACAAGTTTTATGATCTTACCAAAGAAGTTTTGAAATGGTCCTCCAAGGTACAATAGCTTCTTTCTTGGAACAATACCAAGACACCGCCCGTCTGTAACTTACCATCCCCTGCTGAGGTGCCCAAGAGATTAGTTCCTAAACCTGGGGGAGGGTACCAGCTGGCCCCCAAAGAGAAACAACGTCAAGTCTGCAAAGGACTGTGTCTCTACTGTGGGCAATCAGGTCATTCCGCCAAGGATTGCCAGGCACTCTCCAAGGTACAATCCAATTCAGGCCACCTCCTTTCAACTACAGATGTCAATAAATCTTCCACTCAGTCTTACTCTCTTTAACCTGTTTTTCTAGATCACAAATCTGGCACTACGGTCAGCTACACACTGATTGACACAGGAGCAATGGGGAACTTCATTGATCAAGATCTTTTGACTTTATTAGGTTTTGAGACCTCAGAACTAGCCTCTGTTAGACTTGCTGAAGGTACCCCTGCCCAAGTAGGACACCTAATCAAACCCCTCCGCGCTCAGGTGGGGAACAACTCATACCACCTACCCACTTTTACGCTCTCCAACTTGGCCTTCCTGTTAGTCTTGGGATTTCCCTGGTGTCAGGAATCCAAGTTACAGTTCAATTGGGATACCAACTCAGTTACGCTTCACTCCCACAGACAACCAACCACAGTGCCTCTCAAAAAACTGTATCATCAAGTACCAAAGAACTTCACGGCGTACTTAAACTCTCTACTCCTTGTGGGGAGTCCAGCACCTGATTCTATTCCAGAGGAAATTCAAGACTTAAAAATGGCATTTAGCGAGGAACTCTGCTCTGTCCTTCCTGAAAGAAGACCATCTGATCTTAGAATTGACTTGATACCAGGCTCCTCCCCCACCTGGGGAAAACTTTACCCCATGAACCAAGCACAGGGAATTGCAATGAAGGCGTACCTTGACAAAAACTTAGCAAAAGGGTTTATGCGGTGATCCAACTCCCCATGTTCATCACCCATGTTCTTTGTAGGGAAAGCAGATGGGATGTTGAGACCAGTTGTGGACTTCACCAAACTAAACTCCATAACCATTAAGAATCAAAACCCCTTATCATCTGCCAAGTCCCTGACCAACCAACTTACTCACGCTAAGGTTTTTTCTAAACTAGACCTCCGCAGTGCTCATAACCAGATATGTATTGCTGAAGGTCATGAATGGAAGATGGCAGTTTGCACTCCCTTTGCGCTCTATGAATACCTTGTGATGCCCTTTGGTTTGAGTAACGCCCCTGCAGCCTTTCAAGGCCTAATGAGTGAGGTTCTCTTCCCTCTACTTGACGTCTGTGTTGTTGTCTATCTTGACAATATTCTGGTATACTCACAGAACAAGAAAGCCCACACAAAACACCTACAAGAGGTCCTCCAACTACTTATTGACAACTGTTTGTTCTGTAAGCTTGAAAAATGTGAGTTTTTTGTCACCAAGATTGAGTTCCTTGGGTACAAGATTAACCCAGGAGGGTTTTTGGCTGCTCCCTCCAAGATACAGGCAGTCCTGAACTGGCCTAGACCTATGACACGTACCAAGCTTCACGGCTTCTTAGGCCTAGAAAATTTTTGCCGCAAGTTTATCAAAGATTTCTTGTCTACTGCTCTCTCTCTCTCCCACCTGACCTCTGAAAAGGTTCCCTTTGTCTGGTTGCCAGAAGCTGACCAGGATTTTGTGACCCTCAATAAATGTTTCACCTCAGCTCCAGTCCTTCTTTGCCCTGACCCTGAACAGCAATTTTTTTGGACACAGACGCCTCCGACTTTGCCCTAGGAGGGGTGTTGCTGCAGCTTGGGGAGGATAGTGAACTCCACCCTGTGGCGTTCTACTCCTATAAGCTGCTTGACCAAGAAAGAAATTATCACGTGTATAAGAAGGAACTATTTGCCATTGTCAAATCCTTGGACCACTGGCGTCACTACTTGGAAGGAAGTAAACTCCCTATGCAAATTAGAACTGACTATAAGAACCTACTCTATTTTACTGAGAAGAGAAAGGTTAGCCCACGTCTGGCACAATGGGCTATAGATCTTCTTGCCTTTGACTTCAAGATTAGTTACACTCCAGGACACCAGAATATAGTACCAGACACTATCAGTAGACAAGAGGACTTGGATGACCCAAGCCAGTTGTACGTTAAACACAATGAACGTGCTATACTCTCTGAAGATCAGTTCCTCTCTCACATTATGACCTTATCTTATCTATCCACCTTGGACCAGGACATAATAGCATCCCAACTCCTGGATGAGGAGAATGTTCCCACTGGGCTTACACAAAAAAACGGATCTTGGTCAAAGAATGGAAGTCTTCATGTACCATCCGATAAACACCAACAAACAATCTTGGAAAGCTTCCACAACTCCTTTCTCACAGGACATGGAGGCATTTGCAAAACAGTCAAAAGAATCCAAAAAGATACTGGTGGCTTAATATGAAGAAATCAGTTGCCCAATATATTTTCACATGCGTGTTGTGTGGTCACAACAAACCTTCCACAATGAAGCCCCAAGGATTACTCAAACCACTGCCTATTCCTCTGCGTCCTTGGTACTCCATCTCCATAGATTTTATTGTGGACCTCCCAGAAAGTGACAACATGACTGACATCTTTGTGGTATTAGATTGGCTAACCAAATATGCAATCTTTACGCCCTTCAAGCGCGCAATGGCAGAAGACACTGCCAACATGCTCTTTACTCATGTAATTGCCAACCACGGAATTCCCAACAACATCATCTTGGATTGAGGCACACAATTTACATCCAAGTTCTGGCAGTTCCTAATGAAGGCATTACATGTTAAAACTCTCATGTTCATATCCTTTCACCCTCAGACCAACAGACAAACAGAAAGGGTTAACCAAGTACTGGAAGGTTTTCTCAGGAACTATGTGAACTTACAACAGGATGATTGGGTAGCCTTACTTCCCCTTGCCCAACTATGTTATAACACCAATCACCATGATTCTATTGGAGCATCCCCCTTCTTTGCCAACTATGGATATAGCCCTGAAGAACTTCCTGAACCTACAACCAAAGACACTATTCTGTTGGCACACCAATGGGCAACCTCCTTACTCAAGAATCATCAACAACTCAAGACACAACAGGAAAAAACCATTCTGCAGTATAAGACCCAAGCTGATAAGCACCAAAGAACACCTGAAGACATCCAAGTGGGAGACTAAGTGTTCCTCAGTGCAAAGAATCTCAAACTGGACATTCTGGGGCAAAAACTAGGACCAAAGAAGATTGGGCCCCTGCTGGTCATTGAGCGACTCTCTGATGTTAATTTCCGACTCAAACTTCCTACAGGCTCCTCCGTCCATGATGTCTTCCACATCAGCCTTCTGTCCAAATTCAAGGGTTCATCATCTGACCTGAACCAAAAGGATCCTCCCCCTATTATCTTGAACCATACCCCTGAGTGGGAAGTAGAAGACATCCTCAATCATTGCATCTCTTGAGGCAAACATCAATACCTTGTGAAATGGAAGGGCTATGAGGTAAAATCAAACTCTTGGGAACCAGAAGAGAACCTAGAGAATGCACTGGAAGCCCTCTCACGCTACAAGGATAATCTGGAAGGAAAAAGCCTTCCTGGGGAGGATAGTGTCAGGGATTCTTTCCCTGACTCCATTAATAGTATTGACAACAGTAATCACACACTCATAACACAACAACCCAGCCACCAAGTTATAGACACCAGTTTATTTAAAATTGGGGATGTAAATGGGGATCAAACTTGGAACCTGCAAAAAACACTGATTGTTAGTCCAAACAAACTAGTCAACTTACTTTAACTATATATAATCATTTGATTGAGTCAATTTTTGCTTTCACACTTCAAATCAAATACAAAAATGTTAGTAAGTTACATGATAACGTCACTTACTGTTTGCCTGTTAATTGGCTGCCCTGGATACACTTGACAGCTACAGATCTGCCCAAAGATCATAAAATTAAGGCTCTGCTCTTGAAATTAGTTGATCTTCCTTATGAGACCCGCTTTAATTATCAAGATCTTGTTTTTTGCTTTGTTTCTGTTCCTGTAAGAATCAAAATTATATTATATATACAGGACACAATCAATATCCATCTATCCCAGGTATTAATTTCATCCATGATATTCATGCCAATTATTGGTAAATCCCTCTCACCTCCTCTTTTATCCTCTTAAATTGTCCAGCCCCTATTTTGAGGCTATTTAAGTGCAACAACCTTATCAAACTTAGTTGTTCCAACAATAAAGAATATTTCCTATCTTATCTTGCCACACCTATTTCTTAGTAACTTATTTGAAACCATGAAGGGAATTTATTTCCTGTGGTGGTTTCTAGTCTCCCTTTTTACAACGGTAAAAGGTCTTGAGAATCCCACTCCCACTATTGACTGGCAAAACTCCTCACCCAATGATGCCCATCAGAAGGATTCCTTGGCCAACAGATGGTTCAAGTATCCTTCTGGTCATTGGGGACAAAAGTTTTACTATGGCTGCCATTCCACTCCTCCACCTGCCAAACCCTTGTTGGTACGGCCTCACGCTTCATTCTATCTGTTGTTGTACATGATAGGATACTATCTTTTGGGTTGCTTCAGCTCCCTGATGGGAAGATCTGCGTATTTAGGCCACTTGGGCCATCTTGCCATGGTTACTGTGCCCATTGGTTCAGCCATTGCAGGGCTTAATTTAGGGGCCTTGGCTCATCAACTTGGGGGCTTGTTCCCCTCAAAGTGGGTCCCTGACATAATGGAGGGGGAAAGGGTTCTGGGTGGATACTTTTTAACTGAGAAAATCACCCAAGATGCTCTTATACTGGCTGGGCTATACATATTTTAGGTGCCACCTGAGAAGCAATTTCTGGAAAGCAGATTTTTGTGCCTCCCTTTCACAAATAGGATAATGACCTGGGGTAGAAGGTTCAGTAGGATCTTGGTGATGGCTGCAAGTATATCCAAGAAGATCCAAAAGGATAACATTTCTTTTTAATATTATTGAATTCTTAATAAATATCTTTTATTACTGTAGGTTCAGAACCTAAAGGTAAAAATGTGGGATTGTCAAATTATTTTACCTGAACTCATCAACTTAATAGAGTAATTCTCATCCCAGAAAACCTTACTTTTTATATAAAAAGATGAAAAATATTCCAGTAAGTTAGTGAGTTCATGCAAAAGAATTTGACAATCCCACATTTTTACCTTTAGGTTCTGAAGCTATAGTATTTATATGTTTTTAGTAATTTTTACCTCTATTGCGCAATTTCTATATTATGAATTTCTTTGATTTTAATGTGTTATTTTATTCATTAAATATCATATTCTGGTCAGTGTCCAGATGATAATGAAACTTTCTAAGTGGTTTTCTATCTAACACATGTATAAAATTTAATCATATACATCAATTAAATATAAATTACTAAATTTCTAGGTTGGGATTATCTGTCACCATTTTAATTTAAAAAATGAAATAAATATAAAGTTATATAATTGTTCATTCTAGTTAAGTTAAGAAATAAGTGGCATACTTATATTATATAATATCTATTTTTAGTGATGTTTTCTATATTTTAGTGCTTTATAAAATAGAAAGGGTCAAATAAATAATATTATAAAATCAGTGGATCTATTTGATAGGGATATAATCTAGAAAACTATAAAGGGCTCAGAGTGGGCAAAGAATTGCCCACTATTTTGACTGGAAGATCCTATGAACCCACACATAGAAAATAAAAAGGGCCTCAGGTTTATATGGAGTACTGCACTCAACAACTTGCTTGAGCTGCTCAAAGATCTCTTTGATTGGGCTCAGGAAAGACAAATATACAGGGAGGAATAAGAGTTACATAGTCTCTGTAGCCAATTGCTGCTGGCCAATTTCCATGCCTGTATCAATAATTGAGAATTCCTCAAGAATATCTTGCACCTTGTGGAGCCCAACATTATCCAACACAATAATATTGAAAAATAAATTGCTTGTTTTTTCTAAGAAAATACTTTGAATGTTGGAGAAAGTTTGGGATTTTGTCACTGTTGTGGGAGCTCTTAATCACCTTATAGATCTCAATGCCCTTTTGAATGAGGAGTGTCAACTTAGAATAGGCTGTGTTATGATTGATGCTCAATGAGATACCCCATTATGGATGCCCTTTTCTACATACCAATATGAGTTGCATAAAATGAAAGTGAAAGACAATTTTTCACTTTTAAAAAGTGTATTTTTATTGACCTTAAGTGTATTATATATCATTGTATTTGTGGCATGTCTCAATATTAGACAGGCAATTTTGATTGTATATAGATACCCCAAGTTTTTTAGGAAAAGTGGAACCCTCTAACATTTTGGCAGAAATAGGAGATAAATGTGTCAACATCAAATGTGAATTTAACCATAATTCATATATTTTCCAGTTCAAGATGGCAATTTTAGTTAATCACTGATTTATTGCCATTTGTGTTCATTTTTATGGTCATTTACAGTTAATTAAGTTTCTTGATCAGGTTAATTCAACCAGTTTTTCTATATACTTGGTATAAGCAAACTTCCAAATTTTGAAGAAATTTTAACTATCTCTGTGACCTTCCTGTAGTCAGTCATGTGTTTCTTTATCTTAATGAATATAACATGCTTGGTGTTAGGATAGGCTGCTTGGACTTTGGAGTGTGCTTTTTGTCAGTATCTGATTTGGTGACAATGGGCATTGACACCTGGGTGTAGTATTTGGGGAATTTTTTCAACATCTTCTTCTCCTTTACAGTATGGTAGAATTTTAGCTCTTTCTCTTCTTCCTTGTCTCCTTTGCTTACATAAAGATTTTAGCTAGTGTCAAAGAAAACTTAAAACTTCTTACACATATTTGCGCTAGTTATATCTTTGCAGTATTTAAGTGGCTACAACAAAGAAACACACTCAACTTTTTTTGTTAAAATACTTGGATTTGATCATCTTTTGAGCATTTCTTGTTAGCTCTGGGACCTTGTGATTCTTTCTTCTAGCTCTTCCAGTATAAAAATTCTGGCTCTGAGTTTTTTGCACCACACTCTTCTTCACTATACATTTGATTGATTATTTAATTGCCTAAACATATAGAGACTCTATTGAATGATTCTCTGGAGCACCCACAGCCTTGGTGTCCTGTTCTAGATGTACTTGCTCATTGATCTGATTGTGTAATGTTTCTCATTAAAGAAAATAAAAATTACCATTACTATTTTTTAATATATTGTATTTTAGGTTTTTATAATAATTTTGGATACAAAATTACTCACTACTATTTTCATATCATAGATTTATGTGTATTGTCTTTCCATATTTTTCCAAACTGGCCCCATTACTGTTATTTGTCAGAACTTTTGGTTCTGCTCTCAGACCTGGCGGTCTGATTAAGATTTGCTTTATTAATTAATTGTGTTATCTTGGTCATTATGTTGATAGAATGCTTGTATGACAACAAGTGTTACTGCAATGTCTGTAGATTCCTTGGCAGGGCAACAGCTAGCAATGTCCAAGGAAGGCAACTAGCAAGCAGCTCAATAAGCTGGCAGCTTGCTAAGGTCTTTGAGAACTGATTAAGGTCTTTGAACTTGGATTTTTTCTTCTACTGTGAAAATGTTCTACAGTAGGATCTTCTTCTTATTATTGTCTGCCTTCCATTAGTCCAATGGAAGGGCTTTTATAGAGCTTGCACTCTCTTGCCAGGATAATATCATCTGGTGCTTCTAACTCTTACTTGGTCAGTCTTTCCATCCCCAGACTGCCAGTATCAACCCCCAGAGTCAGTCATTCATGCAATGGCATGTGATTCAATATCATAGTACCCTGCGCTGGGTACTTGTTGCCATAGAGTTATGCATAATCCATTAGTTTGCCGGCAGTGGTGGCGCTAATTAATGACTCTATTTTTAGTGCATAGTTTGTCATTCCTAAGCAGCCTTCCTAGCAGGAATTTGCAGTGGCACTGGCGGGTTGCCAGTGTAAATCAATCATAACCCTTTTGTATCCTTGGAAGACCCCATGATTACTAACCTGGCAGTTTGCTATAGTATTCTGGAATAACTCTAGCCAATTGGGAATCAATCATACTTGGAGGTCTATGATATTCCTGGTTGTCTTGAAATGGGTGATCCAAACCTACTTTACAAAGGCTTCTCAGATCATTTAACCCTGCTAGTAATATATCAGAAGCTTCTCCAATTAATGGCTTGGCAGGCTGCCAAGATTAGCAAGGTAGAACAAAGTCAGTATAAATTCCTGACATTATTTTTTGTCAAATTTATAATATTCCTTTAATTTTGCGCAATTGTTACATTTAAAAAACACTAAGAAAAATTTTATCCAGTATTTGTTTCAGATTGTATGTATTAATTAAGAGAGCTTAGCACTGAGATAGTATCTAAAATGCTTTTTTATGTTTTGGCTTTGTGTGCTATGGATTTGATTTCATATTGCTTTTATTTTTGTTTTCAAGTTTTGCATTAGAGTAGTTTTAAAAGCTATGGCAACAAGCAAAAATACTTCAGATTTAAACAAAAATAAATCAGATGTAAACAAAATTAAAAATAAATAAATCTATTGTAAATTAATATAAATTTGTCTATTTTTACTTTTGTTTACATCTGATTTATTTTTGTTTTAATCCAAAGTATTTTCACTTGTTACCATAGCTTTTAAAACTACTGTATATTACACAACTTTTGTGTGTCCAGCTCAAAGCATAGTAGATATAATAAAAAATTGGAGGTGTGTGTGTTGATTTGTTAAAATCTTGAGATCCTGATTTTACTATGCTAATTTGATGTTTTGGGTGTCTGATATAAATTTTATGTATTTAATTTGATTTTCTTTAAAGTCTGGATTTCTATTAATATATTTCAAGTCATGTATCTAATGCTATATTTTCCTCTATGTGCAACTTTGGTTCAATCTAATATGACTTTGATTTTTTTGCAACCAAGATTACTCCCCACCTGCTGATTTACCTCACAATACAGAGGGGGAATAGAAGAGACGCCCCATAATGTGACTAACAGTATGGACCAATCTGAGCACAATGGCAAATTACAGGAACTATCACCTAATTAGGAGCAAAGCTGATTTGAAATGCTGATCCCTTGCTCAAGATATTCCTGACCCAAACCTTATGTTGAACCTGCCACTGTGCTGCCCCCTGGTGGACTTTTTGCTTCTCAATATAGTATATTAATTATGATATTCTCTAATAAACTACATCTTATTTCTATTCTTGTCCTTTTGTTGTATGGTGATTAGATAGACCAGTCTTTTCTTTAAATTGACATTGATTAATTAAGCTTGATGAGCAAAAGGGCAACCTGCACTCACACTCTGGATGAAGGATAGACAAGCTGATTGACATAGTTGTAAAATTAATCCATATTAACTATGATCATCCAATCAGAAGTTAATATTGGGCTAAGGTTGTAGTGGGATCTTATTGTGGAATAGATGATCCTAGCACTTTTTGGCAGCCATCCATTATCCTATCTCTATATAACTCTCATGCTTGGTATTAAATAAACTATTGATTATTACATATATATTATTATATGCACTAAGTTTGGAGAACCACTTAACTTAGTCTTTAATAGTTATTAAGTTGTGATTCAAGTAAGCAATATTACATTCAACAACCAACCCATACCTCCGGTCATGACACCTTTCTATCTGGACTGATGTCTTCCCCAATCTAAATACTGAACTATAATTGGTTCAGTTACAACAATTCATCCATATTAAAAGTTATGAAAAGAACATTATTTTATATTATTTTGGTATTTTTAAATCATTAAAACATCTTGACAGTTTTAAAAAGTGTTAAGTGCTGTAATAGATCTATATTAGCTGAGTGGAGATTTGATTTAAAACCAGAGTAACTTTATGTTGCAAATGTAATAGTACTGGTGCTAAATTTTACAAATATTTTTGAGGAGATGTATCAGAAGAGGCTTGTTTGGGGAAGCTTTGCCACATGCAGAATTCAGGACTTGAGATAAGTTTTGTAAGAGAGGGGGGCTAGACTAACAAAGTCTGGCTCCCATCCTGATGGGACCAACCATTAGGATGTCATTCAGTGCAGGACTGGAATGGCCGCTCAAAGAGGCCTCCCAAAAGAGTTTGGCCAAGAAAAGGGAGGAAAACAGGCGTCTAAGGCCATAACCAAAGCACCAGTAAGCAACCACAGAGAAAAATCCTGGGTGGAAGTGATATCTGGATCCACAGTGGAAACTTGGTGTGGGGAGGGGAGGGAGCGACTTGAGACTGTTGTAAGTTTGATGTTGTGCAAGTCCAAGGAAGGGGATTCATCAGTCCCTGATTCTGGACAGGATAAAAGGTCCTCGGGATAAGGACCTGACCAAGACAACTGGACAAGTGTAGTAAGGATGGTGGGAACCTGGGTTAAAGGACAGAAGTCATTGGAGAGCAGACCAGGGTTGAGAATAGAATTTTGGGCAACCAAGGAAAGTCTATTCTAAATACCTGGGGTTGTGGTCTAGAACAAAAGGAAGATGGGTACCATAGTCACCATGAATGCCTTATACAAAGGAGACAACATTGTTTCAGACAAGGGTTTTAACCAAAACTTCCGGGCAGATGGTCCACAAGTGCTAGGGCAATTCCAAGGGTTTGAAGCAAGTTTGGATCCTCTTAGATCAAATCTCAACAAAAAAACACAGGCAGACAGGCAGCTGGGCTAGTGGGCAGCAGGGCAGGTAGACCAGAGGAAAGCGGGAGGAGGGACAATGGCAGGATTCATGACAATTCTTTGTTACTTAATAAAACTTTTAAAAATACAAATAAATTTGCAAAATCAGGAGTTTTATTTATTAATTGGAATTGGTAAGCAAGGGACCTGACAGCCCTTGCTTCCATTATATGCATAGGGGGTGATAGTGCTGGTATTTTAAAAGAGGGATTTTGGAAAGCAATTAAAAGGGGAGCCAGTTAAAAGTAACAGCCTAATCTTCCCATGGTCTGGGCCCAAGAAAATAGGAGCAGCAGACCTGGGTGTAAGGAATAGCCACCTGGTTGGCCAGATGCATTCTGGGGACTCAGGGTGCACATTACCCCAACTGCCTGCCTTTGAAATCATCACTGGGATGCTCCCAAAACCAATTGCTTCAGGCCAAGGAACTACTGTACTGGAGGAAATGCTTGACCGGGATTCTGCTGATTGTGGAATTTATCCCTGATTTTCCCAAGCCGCGGGTTAGCCAAGCCCTGTACAATATGGTACATGTTTTCTTGTTGTCCTGCCAATTGTTTCAAGACAGAACAACACCAAGAAAGTAAAAAATCCAGCTGGATCAAAGTCTCCTCTGCAGTTAGAGGGAACTCCAGAGAAGGGGAAGGGGTTTTGGCTGTGAAGGCCAGTACAAAACGCTTGTCCACAGTGTGGGCCAGGTCCTTCAGGTTTTGAAGAGGCTTTGCCTGCACACAGCCCGCCTTTTTTATGGGCTTGGAAAGATATCCCTGTCCAGAGCTAATGGTGGGCCTTGGAACTTTACAAGTTTGCTTTTGTTTCAGGGACTTGTCCTAAATATTATGCTACCTTAGCTTTTTTAAGAGCCACCTAATTTGAGTAATCATGACATTGGCCTTGGAAACTATCCTGCTGTCATAAGAGCCTACTCTATTGACAATAAAGAGATAATTCCCGGGAATATTTTTAGAAAATTAAAATTAGAGCCGTTTCAAAATGATAGTGCAGATACTAAATGTGACTGGGCTTCTATCTTTACTTTATTAAAGCAATGAATCTTGTACAGTAGTTTTAAAAGCTATGGCAACAAGAAAAAATACTTTGGATTTAAATTAAATGAACTCAGATGTAAAAAAAATTAAAAATAAACAAATTTATATTAATTTACAATATATTTATTTATTTTTAATTTTGTTTACATCTGAGTTATTTTCATTTAAATCTGAAGCATTTTTGCTTGTTGCCATAACTTTTAAAACTATTGTAATACTTTTAACCCAGTGCTATGTGAAAAAATGGTGAAGGAAACTCCATGGTAGTTGGCTATTAAATAACATGAGAATTCAGGTTTCTGAAAAATTGACAGCTGGAATTTGACACTTTTTTAACTAAAAGCACTTTCTGTAATAAAAGATTTAATGTAAAAATATCTACAATGCTATAGTAAAGAGATCCCAAAAATCTAAAAATTTGAATAAAAATATACCCTAGCTAATAATAATAAGGAGAAATAACCTATTACTTCTAATTTCACTATTTAAAGTACACTATCTACTATAAAAATGAAAAATCTAATGAAACAAAAATAAAACTAAGCAAAATTATATAGACAGCACAAAAAATGAGTAAATTATGATATACATTTTTATACCTCATATATTCACATCTAGAAATACCATGTTTTAATATTAAAATAGTGAAACATATGATATTCCATACACTACTAACTATAGAAAATTTTCTGAAACTTACCATTTATACCTAAGAATTAGAATTGTCTAAAAGAAAATAGCTTAAGTAAAATAAAATTAAAAACATGCTGGAAGAGCAAATTAAGGGTTGTTATTCAGGATCCTTAGCTTTCTTCATATTGGCCCCTTCCAGTAGGGTTGTTGCAATCAGTTCAAGCTGCTTCTTGATTTCATAGGCCTTTTAATTCACCTTTATGATATTTTGAATGGCCTTGGTGCATAAGGCGGACCTGGTGGTGAGCTTGATGGGAGGCACCTGGTTAGCCAGATCCTGCAGCTTGAAGATAGTCTTATCCTGCTCATACTGAAACATAAAAAAGGGCTTGCTGTACTTGAAGTGGACCCCATATTTGCTCTTGAGATGTCTGTGATAGGTCTAAATTGCTTAAATAGTCTTCATATCCCCATTTGTGGTAGCCTGGTGCACGGTTCAGAAGGCCTTAGCCCTGGCTTTTCATAATGTTTGATAACTACCTTCCCAATCTACTGGGACTCAAGTTACTGCATGCAAGGCCTGAACTCTGCATGCTTCACTATGTAAGGATCTTTAAAGAGACCCTTGAATCCATGTGCAGTGTGCTCAGGCTTTAAAAAAGCCAGAGCACTAAATTGTGCCTGCACAAAATTTCAGGTATCCTAGTATCCCTGTAGCTCAACCTACCTAGCTCAACATTGACATACATATTTAAAAGTAATTGTTTGATATAAATGGAGGTGGCACACCTGCACTTTAATACCAAACAATTGCTTATATGTATTGAAATTAGAAGTCTTAAAGTCTGTTAAGCATATATGTGGGCCAAGATATCTAAGCCTTACCTTTTCCTTGGCTTTCATAATGGCAGCATCCTTGTTAGAACCTTGGTTTTGGCATGTGGGTGGGCTCTTTGACCATCTTTTCCAGGGGACAAGGCATTCACAGTGTGGTTCAGGATATTGAAAGCCTTGGTATATATGATTTTGGCAATCCCAGGAATGAGGAAGAAAGCAGAAGGGATCACCCAGAGATCTATCTGGACATGAACCACCCAGATCTGGTATACCAGCCTAGGGCAAGTGGCAAAATTATCATCAACTAGCCAGGTTGACGCCTTCTTTTAGCTCAAGTGGGTTCTTCTGGGTGACATAGCAGATGATGCACTCCTTGAAAGTTAGCTTATCATTATAAAGATGAAGACAATTTATGATTGGCAGCTGTTTTAGCCCATGAGTGAGTGTAAGCTCAGAAATAACATCAGGAGGCTGGGAGTTGAAAGTAGTGTGCTTGTTGCTGATAAACCTAATTTGCTGCTCTGATTTAGCATTGACTTGAGGCTGTTGAGCCTGAGGCTTTTGAGGTCCTTGGTGCTCATGTAAGGTGCCTTGAGGTTAGAAAAGTTAGCAATCATATGCACAAGATACCACTTAAGCATCCCTGTGAAGAGAGTATCAGGGGCTCATGTGTGTGTTTCTCCTTCTCCATAATCACATTTTCTCATTTCTCAATGTTAAGGTAGGGCCCACAAGACTTATCCTTGCATACAAGGTGCTTGCTTTTTTAGGGTGTTTTATTTTGTCACAGTTGAAGATTTAATTATCTGCAGCAAAACCAGGGCTACCCTTGACCAAAATGACAAGGGAAATAATATTGGCAATGGTGTTGGAAATGCTAGGGAACTTTTAATTCACCTTTAAAACTGCAGATGTTTTGGGTGACCAGGAAAACCAAGCCACATTTCCAGTGGATTTAAACTTATTTGAGTAGTCCTTGTGCTCTACCTAATCATCAGGAAAAGTGGAAGGTGAATATCCATCAGGAAGAGGGGTTCCTTGAGCCTGCTTAGAGGCCTTTTTCTCTTTACCAGAAGAAGAAGTATGCTCTTTAGAAGCCTTTCTCTTCTTAGCATGTTGTTTCTTTGAGGGCTCAGAGTCAGCCTCAGACCAGTAGTAGAAATAATTGGTAAGATCATTGTCAGTTTTATTATGGGATGATTGATGAGGGGATGATGATGAGGGAGGGAAATTCTTGGCCTTGGGGGCCTTCTTAGTATGCTTGGGGGTAGTGGCAGTGGCCTTCAATCAAGTGGAGGCAGAGTGCTAAGTCTTCTTGATGAGTTTGGTTGATACTGGCTAAAATTAAGATTAGTTTTTTAAATAAAAATAAAAGGGTAGACAAAAAGGTATCAAACATGTAAAAAATTAACCCAGATTAAAATAAAGATAGAAAGAAGTAGCAGACAAATAAACGTGATAAAAATAAAGGAGCTGTTTTATTTGGTGAAGCCTTAGAGATTCTAGGTTCAGAATGACATCTTAGGGGTAGGCCATATTTAAGCGCTATACAAAGGGAAAGCAAACATAAAGACTCCATTTAAATATAAAAGAAGATGATGAAAAGAAACAGGATGGTTATTTATTCTGAGAAATCTTTTTAGGGGTTTACTGCCCAAAGCATAAACAGATTCAGGTTTGTCACTGTTGACTGGTAGGAAACCCCACATCTGCACTGTTGAATTAAAAATGGGTTGGATCCTCACTGTCAACTCTGCAGGAGTTGGCTGAAAATTAAAAGATGTTATGCTATTTCCAGGTGCATCCTGCTTAAATCAACCCTGGCTTCAAACTTTAAGCCAAAAGCAGGGGGGTTTAATATGCAAAAAAATATATATAAATCAAAACAAAATTAAATGAGAAAAAATATATTTATTGGGGACAGTATGATGCTGGTGGGTGCTAGGATAGGTTTTTTTACCATGCTATGCCTTTAAAACGTTAAGAAGCTGCCTTTACTAGTCACCCTAATAAGATGATGGTTTGATGAGTGTTGAGCACCACACATAGTGCAACACTTATCAAATTAAGTTTAAATCCAAGCCTCAGATTTTTAAAGGTCAATATGCATGTGCGGCCAGTAGATAATTTCAAACAGGGGTGGAGTTGGCTTTACTTTTCAATAGATCACATATGAAACCCATTAATAAACCTGTCTATACTTATGTGGCACCAATTGATCTAGAAATCTGAAATAGACATGATGTAAAACTTGGGAGTTGGCTGATTAACAAATATACCACTGAAGCCAGTATAGTGGTGCTTGGGAGCTTAACTTTTAACTATGGATAATAGCAATAGACTTTATAATAGCAATAATGAAAAGTATATAGGTGCAGGGGTGTTTATGATAATAAAACTAGTTTTGGTTTAAAGAGTGTTGACCTGGCCACTTTTACTTCTGGAAGCTTGATCTCTGGTAGGCTTGGTTCTTATTGGTAGCTTTACATATAAACTAGCTCTTGATTTGGCATTTGAATAAGCAGAACTATTGGCAGGGGTTGGATTTCAGGATTTTTAACATTTGGGGTTTGGTTTGCCCCCCTAAATCACTATTAAAAACTATCTCAGATTGCTTGCATGTAGATTTGCGTCAGGTTTACCATACTGGTACTCAACTCCATCATAGCTTCCATAATATATAGGTCAAAGAGCAAGTTTAGAAAACATTTATCTATAGCTTAGCCATTGTTGGTATGCTTTAAAAGGGTGTGGGGTAGGGATAGAGCCAGCAGGGTCTTTGGAAATCTGAGTCTCTGGAGACTGTTAGATTGCTACCCTGCAAGTTTGATTGGCTGGATCATAAAGTTGGTACTGGCTGAGGTTTCCCATAAGTAGTAGTGCTTACAGCTTGAGTTTAGATGTTGCAATTGAGCTGGCCATTGCTAGCATGGAAGTTGGTGGGGAGCTGATTGGTAGGCCTGGCAGCTGGGGTTTAGAACTGACTCATCTTTCCTGGCGGCTGTGGAGTTTGGGCTGTACAACTTTTGATAAATTCTTGGCTGCAGGGGCTGAGAGGGGGTGGGAAACTTTAACACCCCTGGCTGTCTAGGTTTAGAATCTAATGGTGTGATTCTGAAATTGGATCTGCCTGAAAGTCACTTGTCAGGTGTACAAGTTTGCTTAAACCCTCCAGCATAGGGCATTGTCCCTGTGGTTAGTATGGATTAAAGTTGAGTATGGCTGTTTTAATTAAAAGATGAAGAAACTTCTCCTTAATGATTCTGGTATCTGGGAGCTTATGAACTAAGCCCAGATCTGTGGGATGATTGTATGTGGTTATATTTGGTGAAACTCTCCTACTGGATAAGATTATTTATTTGAAATTCTACCCAGAGTCACCAGGGGTTTCCCTTGACTTACTGATAGGGTTAGTTGGTGTGGTGAAATAGCTATGAGCTATGACGCTATTTACCAGCTTCTGTTGGCCAAACCAGGCTATAGGCCTTATCTGTCGCCCACATAAAGCTTTAGGCTTTATCTGTCGTTCATATAATGCTATAGACCTTACCTGTTGGCCATATGAGAATATAAGCCTCCTCTGTTGGCCATACAATGCTATAGGCATTACCTTTGGCCATAGGAAGATATAGGCCTCATCTGTTGGCCATACAGTGCTATAGGCATTACCTGTTAGTCATAGAGGCTATAGGCTTCATATGTTGGCCAGACAAGTCTATAGGTCAAAGATGCCAGCCAGACCACTCAACTTGTCACATCTGTTGCTCAGATTAAGTATAAGTGATCTGTTAAACTGTCTGTTCCATAATCTGTCCAGATTATGCTCAATTTGCCACAATTGCCTTTGGAACAACCAGTTGCCAACTGACGCTGATGATTTAACTTACAACCACTCTAGTCAGTTGTAATCCCCACATGAAACTGTAGCAACTAACTTTATTGATCATCAATATTCCATATTGTTGATCAACATTTCAGTTGGCTATAGTCTCACAAATGCTTATATAATCTTCACTTGACTTATGTAATAAATTAGAGACCTTTTATTGTAAACCAAATACTGTTGTTTCTCCTTTAACTTGGATAGGCTACTTGTCAACTGCCTTTGAAGAGGTGCAGACCTTGGGTCTGTACAACCTATGATAGCTCCTGTAAGCTGCAAACAGATGTTGAGCTTGTGTTTTCAGCACTGTTAATATAGAGATACCTAGGAATCATAAGTCTGCTGTATGCCACTTATCAATTCTGAATCCTCTCTTCCCCTTCCCCACTATCCATTGTCTGTCTGGATTCTGACTGATTAAAATACACCCATTCCTCCACTAACCCTGTTCCGACTCTGTTGTCTTGTCGCTGACCGACAACTGAATCCTTCCCCAAGTATATATTGTCTATCTGGTATCCGACTGACTACTATACACCAACTCTGTATCATGTCCTGTTACCCTGTTGCCAACCAACACCTGAACCTCTTTTGCTATTGTTAATACTATGATCTTCATATATTGACAATAGTCAGCAACTCCTCAGTTTTATGCTGGCAAGGCATATTCTGTTGTACTCCACCTTGCCTGGTGCTCACAATCCCAAGTACTGCTTAAGCCCAACAACTTGTTAGAGCAGTCACCACAGTTGGCTTGTACCTAGGCAGTTTGGACTCTGATTTCAAAAGCCTGTAGAGATGGATATACTGCCCCATGATAAAGTCCCAAGCATTCAGTTGTTGTATTAAAAATCCTCTTTTCAATATCGCATTTGGATGCCAATCTGCCTTGGGTTCGTGTAGATGATCTGGTATATTATTTGGGAATGCACAAAGTATACAAGGCCAAGTTGAGCTTGTGGGGAGATAAATTGCTAGTTTAAAAAGAGATTTTATGGGTAGGGGTATTTGTTTAGAAATGATGGTGTGCATTGATTATTTCATATGGATTGTTTAAAATAAATGCAGTGTTAAATTTGGTGTTGAGGTTGAATGTGTAGCATGGAGTGGGGATTTGTTTGGAGTTTATTATCAGTATCGTTAAACTTAACTAGGTTGGATGGAGCCAAACATTCCAACAGCAATTAGTTTGCGGTAAGCGAAGCAGTGCTAGGAACTCTAGGATTGGTAGGCAGGTTTGGGGTTTTCGGTAGGAGGCCCATTGCTGGGGGGAGGGCGGAGGTGAGGGGCAATGATGGTCTGGGGGTTAGAGGGGATGAGTGGTCGCGACCCGTGAGGATTGGCGCTAGTCCCTCCGTACAACGGGTGCTGGCCGTGGTGGGTGCTGCTGCTGCGATACTGGCCTGGGCGTGACTGAGGAGGATACATCCCCATGGGGCGGCTCCCAGAATGGATGGGCGGCATGCTCAATTGGTGGGAAGTCATGCTGCGCGAGTAGTACTGGGGCGGCTGATGAGATGAGGAATGCATGGAGCTCTCCCGGTGCGGGACATCAGTCTGATGTGGATGCTCTCGTCCATTGGATGGAGCCATTGGCACTCGGCCCATCTGAGGGTTATGGTTATATACCATCATGGGGCGAGTTTGATGGTGAGGATGAGACTGATGGTGTGAGGCTGGTCGCGGTGCTTGGTGATGGTGCCCATGGGGTGCAGTCTGTGAGGGATACCGGCTGCTGGTGTTGGTCAGAGATGGAAGGTATCGAGAAGAGTATGGATTGGGCGAGGTAACACGAGTATCAGAGGCTTCGGGCGGGTGGAGAGGTTTGTGCGAAGAATCCTTGGAATCCGGCCCAATCAAGTTTTCAATGCTAAACGGATTACCTGGAGGGGGGTGACGAGGGGGGACAGCGTCAAGCTCCAGGTGGGGGCGGCTAGACAAGTTATCTTGGGGGGGATACGGGGGGAGGCGTTGGTGTGTCTGTGTGCGTGCCGTGTAGCTCGGGTGCTGCGAGGAGTAGCTCGTATGGTTCTGGGGACCGTGAGGAGAGTGGCTGGGTTGGCGGTGATGAGGCTGGGAGGGAAGGCTGGGGGCAACTTGGGTGTACTGCATGTGCTGAGGTGCGTAACCCAGATGCTGAGACGACGTGTGGGGCGAATGGCTCACGCGCTGAGGATTGGAGCTCGGCAAGGGTAGGGCTTGTGTGGTGCAAAGCCTTTTGGCAGAATTCTCCGTGATCTGCAGCAGAGAGGAGGCGGGTGGCAGTGTGGGTCGCGACACCATGGGGGGGTAAACACACATGATGCGCCGGTGCAGCGCTTGAGACTCATCTTCAAGGGCAAAGTCAAGTCCCTCCAGCAGGCGAAGCTGATCCTTGAGATTATCCAACTTGGCACGTGAGTCCTGGACCAGTGCCATGGACTGTGCAGCAAGGGTTTCTATTAACTTTGAAAGTTCAATCATAGAGTTGAGTTCAGCAGGGATAAATGGAAGCAGGGTGCCACTTTGAATCAAGGAGACGAGGTTCGATGAACAGGGGCGCCCAGACCGGATGGGACGGTAGGTACTGGGGCTGCAAATGGGGCAGGTGTACAGGCCAGAGGCATCGATCTGAGGCTGAACACAGTGGGTGTGATAGATGACGCTGCAGACCTGGCAGACAGCAGTGGGAATGCCTTCAGTTCCGGCCTTGAAGCATATGCATCCAAAGTAGCCCTTACCACTGGAATGGGTGCGCATCTGGTCGAGGGCTTTGGAGAGCTGAGCGAGAAGACTTCCCTGGCCAAGTGAGCTCTTGCTTGTTAGCAGGGCTAGGCTCTTCTTGAACCAATGGTCAACATCGACGTAGGCCTGGCGGAGCTCCTGGAATGGGGCCTCGGTGCGGTTTAAATTCTTGATGCGATCCATGATGGGGTATAGCTTGGCAGTGGAGGGCCGGGCATTGAAGTTAGGAGATCGCGACAGATCTAGCAAGTACCGCGCCGTGGCTATCAGGCCATCCTCAACTGGCGGAGGGGCCTGGGGAGCGATGGGTGGCGGGATACGGTTGGAGTTGGGGGTGCGGATGGGCGATGATGTCTTTGGGGTTGGCTGGTGGGGAAGATGGGTACGGAGGGTGGCCACCCATTCGTTCATCTGGCTGCTGGGAGGCTGAGGTGCCGCGGCCAGCAGCTTTTCTGCCTGACGGGAAATGTCTCCGCCACTCGAAACAAGTGCACGGGCATCCTCGCACCACTGTAGCTGATCCACCAGACGGTCCAGCTGCTCCGTCTCATCAAATACAAGTCCCAGCTGGGCACCCTGGTTTTGAAGTTCGTTGGCACGATCAAGCGTGGCAGCAGGGTTAGAGAGTAGGATCCGGGCAGAGGAGCAGAAGGAGTTGACCCAGTACCCAAGCGTAACAAAATGCTCCATCTCTTCAAATTGCACTGGCAGGGTGCGGGCCTGGTCTAGCAGGCTTTGGATATGAGATGCCAACTGGTTGGGGGGTGGAAGCTGGGAAAGATCGTCAGGTTCCTTGGAAGTGTAGGCCTGGAGCACCATGTCTACACGCCCTTTCCAAGTCAAGCAGGTGTCGGTGAACTTGGAAAGTTGGCACGCCTCCTCAGGAGGAGTAAAGGGAAGGGCGCGAGCATCGGCAACCATGGCGCGCAGCTGGGAGAGCCTGGGGTGCTGTTCGTCACGCAGGATCGAGGCACATCGCTTAGCCCAGGCGGCTCCGGGATTGGAAAGGTGGATAAGCCTTGCAGTGGTGCGTTCGATTTCAGCCTGAGATACATGCTCGATCAGAATACGCTCACTCAGCTGGCATTCACACAGATCGGGCGTGTGCTCAAGGCAGGCAATCTGGCCGGAATCTCCCTGGCAGTGGCAGGTGACCGAGAGCAGGAAACAGAACTCGTGGCATATCGAGCACTGGGGAATATCCTTGGTGTGGGGACGTGACACGAAATGGCGAGTGAAGCGCATGATCTTGGACCGCACTTCGTCTCCCCAGAGCTCCATCTCCTTGAGGGGGGTGAGGAGGTTGCTGGCCAAGGAGAGATTGTTGGTGGAGTTTGCGGCACGCATGATCAGCTCGTGGTGGCAAAAGGCCGGCATACGGCGGTAGCGTCGATAGTGGGAGATACACTCGAGCCCCTGGGGCAGCCAGTCGGGAGGGGCAAAGTTGGCCGCCTCATTGCAGTTGAAGCCGTGATTAAAGCCGGCGTGGTAAGCGCGGGGGAAAGTAATGACAAATTCCCCTTGCCGCTGGTCCAAGGAGTAAACATCGACGCGGTGGCTCATGAGGGTGGCGGGGGATAGGTTGGTGGAGAGGTGAAAGAGCAAGTCGGGATGCTTTTCAAACATTTTTGGCACCTCGCGGCGAAAGGCAAGCTCAAAGGAACTGGCGCTACTGGCTGGAATACCATACCAAGTCTTGGTATCGCCCCAGTGCTGATAGTTGACTGAGTACGTGTAGTGATCCTCAGCGTGCCAGCAAAAGTTGGAGAAGCACATGCCAATATATAACCATGGCAACGTCATGCCCGAGATGGGACCCTTGAGATGGGCCAACATGGACTGAGGAAGCGTAGGCAGGTTGGTAAGGTTCCAGGGGTGGCGGGCGATGGGATCGGTGGGATGGCGCTCCACAGTGGGAAACCCACTGCCAATGTCTTGGCTACTCAGGTCGGCGCCGTATTCAACTGTCACTTCGTTGAACGGGTCGTCCACCAGGCGCCAAAACTCTTCCTCGACCAGGTTTTCCAGCTCCTCGGTGGGTAGCGAATCTGCTGGGAGTTGAGGGTTCTTTTTACTGCGAGCCATGAGCCCAGCCAAGTACTCCCTTCGAAAATCATCTGATCGGGTGCAGAACTCGCGAAGGGTGTACATTTCACCCTCTTCAAACCCAGACTCAACCTCGCGGTTCTTGAGACAGGGGGCACAGTACCAGGGATCAGCCGGGATGTTCTCGAGGGGAGGGTTGATGCAGCGGGGGTGAAAGCCAACCTCGCATATCTCACACAGTAACAAGGTTTCAAAACTCTTGCTAGTGTAGCAAATACCGCAGTCATCGCTATCATAACCCTTGTCGTTATTGACGGTGGCCTTGCGCTTGCGTCGGAGGCCCTTGGCGGTGGGAGTTCCGGTGATGTACTCCTCGTAGGGTAGGATGTATTTTTCATACTGGTTGCGAAGGATTGTGGATAGGGTGGGGTGTTCAATGGTATCATAGCCTAAGCTTCGGCTAACCTCGGCCCATTTCTTCTCTTTAGAAACCTAGCTGGTTTAGTGAGGAGTCTTATGCCAAGTCTTACCAAAGTTGCGCCACCACGTAAATTGACCTGGCTGTGAAGCAGGTATAGATCCAAGTTGCGCCCTGCACAGAGCGGCAAGCGGGTGATTGGGTTTCCGGTCTGGGCATGGAAGGCCTTTAGGTTTTCAAGGTAATTTAAGCTAGCGCGAACGGTAGCCCCAATCAGGTTAAGCTTCTGCTTGCGCGAGCGGAACTTGACTTTCTAGGTGACATTTAAAAACCAGAAAATAAAAAAAATAAAAGCAGAATAAACTTTTGGTGAGACATAAATTTACGCTAACCTATTTATTAAAGGTGAATAAAAAGAACCTTGCTAAAAATATTTAATCCCTTGAGCTAAATCTATACTTTGATGGAAAGGGTAACTCGATAAAAGTAGAAAGCAAAGAAGAAAGTTGTTTAAAAAGCAGGGCAAAGTTAAACGAAGATTAGGGATGAAAATATAGACTTACTTCAATGTCAGGAGCAAAGACGGGTGTGAAAGAAGGTGGTGGAACAATCTTGCAGATGCCAAAATTTACTGCTCGAGGGTAAATTGAGGCAATATAGGCAGCAGGGTCCTTGAACTCCTGTTCAGTGGGGTGGAAGACGGGAGCAGGTGGCAGGTCAAAGGCGCGCTTGACTTTGGAAGCAGGTTTGGGAGGAACGCGGGAGATGCGTTCAACCAGAATATCCATGGGCGGAGTGGCAGGAGCAGCCGCAGAAGGATCCATGAGAAAACAAGGAAGTGCTAGCTCAGTATTTACACTGGGGGTAAGTAGAAACCCTGTCCCAAGTGGGGCCATTTATAGAAGTGCTTACACGGCTTGCCTAAAGTAGGTTGAAAGCTAAACTAAAATAAGGCCCAATATAAAAAAATCCACCAAATCCGATGCTCGTGACATTCCCTAATTGGATGGCAGTAGGATTGAAACCACTATTTACAGATGATGATTGGATGAGGAATTAGTATGTCGTTGACCTATGCCCATTGCCAGCATGACTTGATCTATTCATGAAATGAAATATACAAAAGGTTCAATAATAAATTGGTACATCTTATATAATAATCTCCGTCCTCTAGTAGAAAGCATATCCCATTTATCGCTTATTTATGTAGACCTTTGTTCTCAACCATAAGAACCTTGTGAACACTTTTAAAACCTTTGTCATTTCGCATTAAATTAGTATTGATTGTAATGCATTAACTAGCATAATTGCATTTACTATTAAGCAATATAAACCATTATTCATGCCTGCACATGCTTGTGTAATTGCATAACTTGTAAAGAGAAACCTTTGTTCGCCATCAATCGATAGACATCTTCAATAACAATACAAAGCAGTTCCCTTCAAATCATCCTTGATGAAGTATTCCAATAAGCTAACCATCGATGACATTCTATTGCCAGCAGTATAAAGGCTGGCTCATTATAACTTTGATGTACATTAATTAAATGCAATGCATCCAAAGAGAATGAATAATGTTATATCGCATTTAGATTTGAATATTAACTAATCTTGCAAACAGCTCACGTTGCCTTGAATGGTAGTTTCCTTCATTTAACGTGTACAAGCGAGATTTGTGACGAAAGCATTCTTACTACATGCATTATGGTTTATTCATAATTTGGACTTTGTAAACTGGGGCTTCTTACAATTCTCCTGTTGGGATAATGTATATGGTAGGTAATTCCCTCGAAATCATCCATGGTTCCTAAGCCAGCCATCTCAGTGGATACCTTTACATGTGGGTCATTATTTTAGAGATTAGGCCATTTTCTAATGCACATGCTGCTCAAGTCGCAGCATAACACAGTTCGATTTTGAAAAAGTAACTAATTACACAATTTATATTTAAAACATTAATAACTCAATGAAAAATTAATATTTTTTCACACTGTAAACTATCAAAATGAAGCTAAGAATCTTATCTTTCTATTGGTGTAAAAATTTTAATATGTATACTATGCTCAATATTAAAGCGAAAGTAATTTAAAAGAGCATAATCCAGATTTTATTATATGATTATATCTAATGATATAAAGTAGATCACTTCAAAGCTAATAAATACTCTTTTTTGAATACACAACAGATGTTTTTTATTTGACAAAATTAAAGATAAGATTGAGAGCTTTATTTTTGCATTTTATTTTAATTAAAAAGCTCAATTCTCTAGGATTTTATGATAGTTTGAAGTTAGGATGTTTTTATCACTGTTTAGATTGATTTTAAGGTTCAAGTGAGCTTCGAACCTCAAAATTGCATTCTTTAAATGGAATTCTTTAATATTTTATCATTTAAAAATATGCGGAAGAGTTACAATTAACTGAATACATCATTTTAATTGATTTGCATTGATTACAAAGAGGATATGATGTAATAATAATGCTTAGCTGCTTCACATATATCACTTGTGCATGAAAACTGGGTATTTAATTAATTTCTGCAAACATAAATTCAAGTTCAAACTATAATAAAAGCTATCACACCATTTCTTTCAGAATGGTGTCATTTAGCTTGGTATATAAGAGCTAAAGTACCACAGAGCTTCTAATCCAAATAACCCAATTCAAAGACCACATTCTGATCATAACTACTCCATCATTAAGGCACACATCAAAGATCTGACCTAATTACAGATTCAAAATACTACCATGTCCTCAGTTAAATTTACTTCTTCCATGCTACCCTTTTTTTCCTTGGGAGCTTCAACAAAAAGAGAGAGAATTGCAATGTTAAAAAAGGCATTCCTCTTTATTGCTGGTGATGATCTTGATAATTTCATCAAGCACTTCCTTACTCAAACTGAATTTGGGAAAGCTCAGTTCCTGCCAACTATTCAAAATCAAAAAGGCAATGAGTTCATTGAAAACTTAAAGGATCTCATGAAATCTTCTCCCCAAAAACATATCCCAGCCTTGCGATCTCTGGTTACTTCCAGTTACTCTTTAAAAGAGCTTAATGATATGGGGTTTAATATAACCAAAAGTGAGTTTGAATACTCAAGAAAAATAAATAAAAATAAAAATGTAAGCTTAAACAGAAAAAGCCAAAAAAATAATAACTATTCATTAAAAAAAGAAATAACTAAAAAAATAATTAAAAAATTGCTGGAAAATTCTTTTGAAACAAGCCAGTTTACAAAAAAAGTGCCTGAAAAAATTTATAAAGATATAGAAAAAGAGATGAGTAATTACTCAACTGAAATTAAATACTCTCTACTTAAAACAAAAAAAGAAATATATGAAAATATGAAAATAAAAAATGAAATTTCAGTTTCAATTTCCACTTACTATAAATTAATCCCTAAAAATATAATAAAAAGTAAAAAACAAACTGATATGTGCAATATTTGTAATTTAAAAAATTCACTAGAAAAAAGAAGGAAGAATGTGAAAGTAAAAACTTACCATTACCAGAATCTATAGACAATGACTTAAAGACTATTAATCAGCACCAAGACTTTTATGTTCATCAAAATTGTGAATATAAAAAAGATATTAATGAACTAGATGATGAGTCTTGTGTTGTAGTTATAGATTATAAAGAAAACTTAAAGGTTGGAGGTGGTCCAATTGAGACCAATAATTGTTTTTATTCAAAAAAACCAATCTCATTATTAGGGTTTGCATTAGTTTTTAAAGAAAACAATAAAATTAAATATGAATATCATGATTTTTTGTCTCAAATATTATCACATGATTCTTTATTTTCAGGTGAATGTCTAATAAGTCTTCTTAAATTAGATAGATTTAAAAAAATAAAAAATATAAAAGTATGGACAGATAATGGAAATCATTTTAGATCATATGAATTTTTATATTACTTATTTAAAGAGGCACCTAAATATATTAAGGGTTCCATAAAATATAACCGTTTTGTTGAATGCCATGGAAAAAGTATTGTTGATGGTCACTTTGGTGTAATATCAAAAATTTTAAAGGAAAAAGAAAATGTACTTTATATTAACAACATTAATGATCTAAAAAATATTTGTGAGAAAGAAGAAAGAAGAAAAGAATTATACAATTCATCTTTAACTGGTTCAATTTTTTCCCAAAAAGCATTTTTTTATATTTATGAAAGGAAATTTAGGCCTATAAAAAGAGAGCTTGAAGTTAAAAATCTGCGCATTAATCTTTCATATTTGATGAAAGATGGGAAGTTATATACTTCACCTTTAACATTTGAAAGCTTCTCAGAATATTCTGAGATATTTTATCATTTGAAATCACGTGATGATACCAGAGAAACAAAAATATCAGAAGATGCTAGTAGTGTATTGGGGCAAGTTCATGAAGTAGGGCAGCTTACTAGAGGGTGTATTTTAAATAGAGTTATCAGTCTTTCAAAAACAACAACCTTTTTTTCTGAAACAAACTAAGAATATTTATGATGAGCCAAAGATAGGGTAATAGCATTTATAGCTTTGGGGCTGCTATTACTCTCCCATGCAACTCATCATAAATATTTTTGGTTTGTAGTAGCACTTAAGATATTTTCAGTAGTACTATAAGTTGCAATTTTCAATTATAAAATCAATGAATTATTTTTTAAAAAATCACCCAAGCCCAAGATCAATTAAATATTTGGGATTGATTATATTTTACTCTTTCTGAATAATTTGAATATGAATAATGTGATTAAGTTATAAAATAACCAATCTGGCGCCTAGGCATAACAAGAAAAATAATGTCCCATGTATTCAAGTGGAGGCATGGAAATATCAACCATTTGATTTTGATAAAAGGCATATAGCCCAGAATAACATTGCTTGCTCTACTAATCAGGGGTAAGTTTTGAGATATTCGATTTTCATCACCACCTAACATATCTCAAGCATTCCTTAAACCAAATGCTGGGAGTGGATTTCCGTTAATCGATCCAGACACTGTAGGTAAAAATAACTTTGCTATTTCCACATAAAATTAACCATTTCCATCCTCCTTGATCTATTCATCGGCCATAAACCTCATGCTTGCTGCCGTTTTTATAAGTCACATATGATGCAGGTATTTTTGTAAAGGGAAGCACGCATGTAATCCGTTACATTTAAGCTTTCTGTGTTACAAAGCTTCCTAATTGTATCCCTTATCATGAAGCCCATTGCAGTAATCACACATGTAGGGTTTCTTATCGTTTCATCACAATCTGTCTGAAATTCTACCATCTATATGCATAGACTACTACATCTGGTATGCAAGAATATCAAATATAAATTTAAAATTAATACATTAGCTATCATCTGCATTTCTGCTCCTGTTTCAAATAACAATACTTATAGCATGTATATAAATTTTAAATGAAAAATGTATTTGGCTACTTTAGCACTCCTTATGGAATAAACGGCGGTAGTTATTAGTATAAGTTACATTAAAAGCCTTGTTATATCGTCAAATAGGCATCCTCTAACTAATATAGTTGATATACAGTAGTTTTCAAACCTGTTGAGATAAATGTATATTAGTCAGTTTAGAACACATGAACTCAGTCTAAAAACAAAATCAAAGTGTATCCAAATCTATTGTAATTTAATATAAATTCCTTAATTTTTGATTTCTTTATTAGACTGAGTTCATGTATTCTAAACTGACTAATATATGTTTTATCTCAACAGGTTTGAAATCTACTGTATGATAGGCTGAAAGAGCTTTATTTACCACTCTTCACGATGATATATTCCCAATTTTTTGATCCACTTTCTGGATACTATATGTCTACCCCAGCCTATAATGGTTTTCCTGGCCTATTTGAAACCTAACGCATACAAAGCTTACATTGAAGCACTACACCCTATATAATTGCTTATAAAAAATCAATAATATGGCTTTCTAATCTCTTCCAACTTTATACTTTATCTTATCTCTATCTAGTTAGTAATCCCAGAGCCCAGGCTTTATTAATAACAAAGCATAATTGGTACAATATATACATCCTTTTAAAGATATCAAACAATCTCTTAAATCTGATATCGTGCAGACAAGATATCTCAAACTATCTGTACAAAGGTTTATGGATCTTAACACCATGTATCAGACAAGGAGTACATGTGATTGATTTTGAGACCCTAAGAGGTTATTAAGGAAGCTAGTTTCCTTTTTGCTACACCTGAATAACAAGGCAATAAAAATTGCTATTAAATAATTACTATAAAGTAAAAAAGTTTATTTAATGATTGTCATGGCTCAGAAATACAGATCCTGTCATCCAGATATCATATAATAGGGGTGGAATTGGAAATCTGAGACTATAGCAGGGGGAAGTTATAATATATAACTGATATAAGTGACTCAGATTTATATCATTTCAATATATGGAAGCACTTTCTTGATAAGCTCTGGTATGGTTACATATACCAGATCATACTTGATGTAGCCATGATAAGCTAGCTTAAGGAAGGGCATAATATTCTCTTCAGGAAATTTATATTCAGTATAAGCTCTAAAATAGCTATAAAGATCTTAGAAAAGAAATATTGAGCAGAGGAGAAGTTAATAAGATATTGAAGAAATTAAAATAGAGCTGTACTAAACTATGTGGCTAGTTGATAAAATAACTCCAATATATTCAGGGTTAAATAAATTGTCCTTGGGGGTGGGATAAAATAGTCAACAAGTTGATTAAGCTAATAATGACAAGCAGAGCTTCAGATTGAAAATTTAAAATCAATAGAGTTGATCATAAATAGGCTTACATTACTTATATCTTATCCAAAGACATATAGCTTAATATGAGATGTGTCTCTAAAAGTATATACTATATATTCTGGTATGCCCCTTAAATAATTTAATTGTAAGTAAATATTGGCTGAATTGACGTAGCTTGCAAGCCTTTGGAAGCCTGTGAGACTTTTCATCTTTATATTTCTTTATAATTGGCTTGAAGCTAGCATGTTTAGATGTTTAGCCCCAAAATGACTTTTAGGATTGAAATCAAAGCTAATTGGCTGCCATCAGGTAAATTATGATTTTTTACACCAACTTCTGCAGTCTTTTCTTTTTTAGGCTCATAATACCACCAAAAACATTATATTCTATCCGGTTGACAGTCTAATACAAGGGGTTTGGTTTCAGATCCCCGGTTGACTGTAAGATTTAAATAATGTGCTAATATATTTAAGGGTGAAAACGAGGATAAATAAGACAAACTTCAAGCTGCTTTAACAGCACTAACTTAAATTGGGAAGAAGGGCTCACTAATTTTGAGTCTTTTGAAGTGTAACAGACAAATACAGTCAAGATCAAAATCAAGAGCAGTATATGTAAGGGGAAATCAGAAAGGGTAATCAAAGAAGGAGTGGTGTATAGGGAAGGCCAAGAAGACATTCAGGAGCTGGAGGCCAACTGCATCATAATTGAAGCTATATTTTTTAACACTGGGGCCAAGAGGCCCAAATACTCAAGAATCTTTTGGTAACTTCCCTTATTTTTAGGGTAATAAAGCTATCTAAAACAGGTTTTTAGAGTAGGAGAAGGAAATTTTTAAGAGAGTTTGAAAAGAGGGGAGAGATTCATACAGGTTCTGATTGGCTGGGTAGAATATTTTCATAATTTGATGGTCTTGCATCCAAATTTAAATTGATGTTGTCGTAAATTGAAAAATTGATAACAGGTGGGTTAAGTGCTTTCTATGGGGCTTAACAGATAACAAGCAATCAGGGTTTCAAAAATAATTAGCTCAAAGGCTGGCAGTCAGGTGTAACAATATTGGTGAGAACAGCTCCAGCTTGGACCCATCTTTATTGATTGCAGCATTTAAATCCTCTAATTTAATGGGTGGTTTTCCTGCCACTTGTTTCTGATCTTTTTGTTTTTTTGAGGGTGATCTATCTCTACTATCTGGCATTCTGCTATAAAATTGATTCTGTCAACATTTTATGATTAAGATGTTTGATATCTGATTTATATTGCTATTAAATCAACCTGATTAATAGAATATCTTTTTATATGGCTTGGGTCCTAACAGTGATTCAAAATATACTTAAATCTTGAAATCATATGCAATAAAATGTTTTTGCCTTAAATTGGTACAGTTGTAAGTTACTTAGGCATCTTTCCCCAGAAGATGATATAAATCCATGATTTAACTCTACTCAGATAGACATTTTCCTGGAATAAAAGTCTTTTGGATCTAACCATTAAAAAAATTAAAGGCACAATCTTTTATTATGTACACTCTTTAATAGAAATCAGTCTCTCAAGCTTGATAGCTTCTTCTTGCTGGCTGGGTTTTTGTGGTTAGGTTATAATGCTTTATTTCCCTGAAATATTCATGTAATACCCAGACATTGTTGGTACTATCTGCAAGAGGTATGGTTGGAGGTTGACAAATTGGAATATGGTCAAGGCAGTGATGATTGGATAGATGGTCATTAACCATCAGAATACCTTGGTGTGGAGATTATATCTGCCAAAACTTCCTGCAAAGTAGGTCAACATGTAGTAAAGGAAGGTGTACACCGTGATGGACAAGGTGGAGTGCAGCAATACAAGAGGAGGCCAAGAACCAGTGTGTAAAGAGTTGAGTTGGCTGGGGTTGTAGTGGTAGCCTTGGCCTAACCCTTCTGGTTAAGACCCAAAGGTTCCTGGCTCCTGTTGGTAACCTCCAATCCCAAGGCAAGCTGTAAGCACAGCTGTGAAGATGAGGTGGTTCATCTTCCCTGGGTTGGGGATTGAAGGTGGAGGTTAATTTAACTAAGAGTTGACCTTTAAGGATTTAAGATTTAAACTAGCTTTATTGAGGAGGGTATTGATATCAATAATAGCACACACTATCACTGAGAAGGGATCCTTCATTTATAGTGACTCCCACTGTAAAAAGTTTTGCAAGTGGGAGTGAAAACAAGGGATTGGAGATCCCAAAAGTTTGGAGGATGAGAGTGGGAATTGGTTTTTGAGAAGAGGGCCAAACCCTTGTTCTTTTGCAATCTGTTGCTGGTTTGGCAATTCTTGACTGGAACCAATGGTTTCTTGTGGTCATCAGATCATGTGGTGGGGGAAACTCAAGGAACTCTCAAAATCTATTTTTTTCTTGGAGGGCATGGTTTGGTTGGAGTCTGGACCCAACCATGTGCTTTGGGCCTTAGAATCCCATTGGTTTGGGATAGAATTGTTGCTCAAACTTGAAACATGAATTTTTCCTTTGTCTGAAGGGCAGATATTATTCCCTAATTTTTGCCCTACAAGCAGGTACTTTTCTGATTGGCTATAGTTGATGGGGACTTCTGATTAGCTGAGGAGTAGAGACTGGGGCCTGAGTGGATGGCTGGCTGGCGGGTGGGAGGCTGGCAGCAGGCCTGCTGGCAACTGGCTGGGCAAGCAGGTGGCTGGCGGATGGGAGGCCCGCTGGCAGGGAGGCTGACAGAGGGTGCTGGCAGGCGTGGCAGGCGCCTGCCCATACAATAAATTATTCCAGGTCTTACCAAGTCTCATTTTAACCTCTTTTTTAATTTTATTTTTCCCAATTAATGGGGGGAATCCAAATCAAATTGTGGATTTTTCAAATTGGAATCTTTTATTTTTCTCCAACATGGTGTCTCAACAGAAATTTGGTTGATGTCAGGAATATTCCTGATATTTATTGACTTTAAATATCACTAGCTTTTGATCCTCTGCCTATAGTACTATCCTATATTGAGATAGCTTGAAACCAAGCCATGACTAATAAAAAAGGGCAGTTACCAGAAGCTTCACAGTAAAAGATCTGAATAGCAGTTGAAACTCTACCTGTGATGTTATCCTGCCCTGCAGATATTTTGGTATGGTATTGATTCTATCAAATGTATAGAATTCTAGGTACTTTCATCACCATTGCTTTAATATTTTCAGCCACCCTTTCTATTTATACTAGCCTTTAAAGCTGTTAGAATAAGCAAAAAAAGCTTCAGAATTTACCAAGATTAAACCAGCCAAAAACTAAACTAAGAGTACTGGATCTATACACTAGTTATATAACCTGTTGAGGTAAAAAAAACTGTCTTGGTCTAAAAACGTAACTGAAGTGGATCCAAATATGTTGTAATTTAATGTAAATCTCTCAGTTCCTGATTTCTTTTTAGATCAGCTTGATTATTTATCTCAACAGGCTATAGAACTAATGCAACAGGTATCTTTAAAAAAAGGTTTTGGGACCACCATGGTATAAGGATAAAGCTGCTCATGTTAAATATGGGCTTAGATTTAGGTGATCAAGATATTCCAACTTGAGGGAAATATCCAAACTATCTAAAGATGGGGTGCAAGGTAAAGAGCATGAAGCTTAAAGGTATAAGGCTGACCTGAAATCTAACAAAGAATTAAAGGCGTTCAAGCTCAAAAAGCATGCCAAGCTCAGCTTCAGGGCCCATAGAGATCAACTTTGGTGGCCCTCTCAAGGCAGATATCTGCATAATTATATATATGCAGCCCTAAAATTGAATACCTCTGGTACTTTATGAGATAAAGTAGATCACTAGAAAGGGGGATTAAATGCTGTTGATTATGGGGAAATACTGCTTGATTTGCTTTTATTACAGACCAAAAGGATAGGAAATTGCTGGGGCTTTAAGCAAGGAAAGGCATATTATTATTCTTTTTTACCTTGATAATAAGGGTTGGGTCACCAAGTGTATAGATGTCACTTTTTCTGATAGGGGACCCCAGATATATCAAACTATAAACCAGATATTCAACACCATGAAAAAGAAGTTAAATGTATATTTTAGCAAATTTGAGTTAAAAATAATTATATTTAAAACAATAAATTATTAAGACCTAAAGTGATCAGCAATTATAACCAGGGAGGAGAAAAATATTGTTGAAGGTGATTATAGGATATTGGTTTCTGGATGCCCTTGGCTGTGAAACCAAATACCTTTACAGGAAAAAGGATACAGTAGCTTTTAAAGCCATGACACCAAGGGAAATCTACTCCCATGCAAATAAAATACAAGCAGACCCAAATCTACTTTGAATCAATATAAGCTCATCAGTCTTTGATTCCATATGTTTGCATATAAGTTGATTTTCCTTAGCACAATTGCTTTTAAAACTGATGCATTGGAAAATATGATGTTTAAAGGCCAGGTCTTTCTAGAGAAGTGGTTTAAGAATCAATTTTCAAGTGCCTTGGTAATGAAAAGTGTGCAAGGGTTGGATCTATTAAAGGCACCAATACAATGATTGGCTGTAGGGTATTGCTAAAAAATATGCTTTTCCTGTGGGTTGTTATCTTTGTGCCTTCATTATTGTCACTGGGATAAATTGGTGTCTGTATGGCCTACCTTGTTGATGGAAACTTTTTATAGGTCACAAAGCAGCTTGGGGCAAGCCTCCCAAATGTGAAAAAAAAACCTAAAGGAAAAGTTAACTGAGACACCAAAAAACTTGCTAGTGAAGGGTATATATCATGCTAGATACTTTAGCAGCACTCATAGAGGGGTAAATTTCTCCTGTGTTTCCACTGATATTTTAGCTGTTCTGAGAGTACCCTCTGAGAGAGAGATCCAACCCCTAAATAAGGAAAACAGTTTAAGTCAACTGTAATTGCTGAATTTTTTGATCTGGGATACAAATCCAAACAGCAATGTATAGCTCCAGCAAAATTGTTTAATTTTAGTGCCAAGGCTCATTGAAAAGCTAAAAAAAATCTTGCTGGGACATTTTAATTGAAGCTGCTTTATAATTAGATGCAAATTTTTCATGGCCAATAACACTCCCATGCTTTTCCTTAGCCAAAGTGATTAAGAGAGAATTTAATGCCCAGTACATGATAAAGGAAGCTCAGGTAACATAGCTTATGGCTGTATCCTAAGGAAAGAGATTGCTCATGCGAGAAACCCCTGTCTTGTTGAGTTCTTACAGGATCACCTAGGTGAATCCATAATTTCTATAAATGTGATATGAAGCTGTTAGATGAAGAGGAGAGTCTCTTGAAGAGTTGGCAGCCTTGATTGTGGGATTAAGACCAGGGGCTGGCAAATGGATTTAAGATGGGTGTGAGATGTTAAATCTATGGGTGGAGTGATTTGGCTTACAAGTTTGCTTTAAATTTATGAATAAATGGGCTAGTCTCCTTGGCTCTAGATAGAGGTGAGCTTGATTTTGGATTGTTTTAATTTTGATGTTGTTACTTCTGGTTTAAAGCAATAAAAATAAATGGAAGTAAAATCATAATAAACCACTAAATATATGCAATGTCCAAACTGCATAGAATAAGCTTTACTGGCTGGTTAAAGCAGTAAAAAAGGTCACCTAATTCTTGATTATCTTTAATCCTAGTATCTCTTGTTGGTTATTAATGGGAGACTGCCTTGACCTTTAAATTTTAACCCATTGTTAATTAGGTGGGTTTAGTAAGCATGTACATTGGATTTGCCTTTGAGTTTCTGCTAAATTTGTGCAGGTTGATGCTTTTTAAGGCTTTGGATAGTTTCTCAACCTTTAGGAACTTTGGATTAATTGCTTGGTTGTTCAACACCTTGGAGGATTGTTCTTATTTTTATAGATCTGGTTTCATTTCTGCATCAACTTTTGTATCTCCCTGTTTGAAGCCTGACCAATTAAGTGCCCTGGGAGTTTATTGTTGCTTGAAAACAGCTGAATAATTCATTTGGTAGATGACCTTTATTTCCTCTATCTGGCCAGGATAATCAGGAGGCTTTGATAGGCTCTTATGGCTGATTTCCAACAAGTTTCCCCTTTGAAGCCAGATGCCTTTGATCTCTAGTAAATTGTAACCTTTAGTGTAAGCTGTCTGCTATTGGAGAATTTATTTTCTGCTGACATGTCCCCATCATTTATGGTGCCTTTTTGGCAGTTCAGGGGCTGGTGGGAAATACTCACCAGTGAAAAAATACTGTTAAGAGCCTGTGGTCCCCAAACAAATTATGTTTTTTTGAGAAAATAAGCAAGCAACAGCTTTTAATTATAGTAAAATATATTGGGTATCATGAGCCTAAAGTACCCAAAAAGGTGATCTCTATGAGAAACTCTCTTAAGCCCAGTCACCAAGTTATATTGGCTGCTAGAAAACTCAGCAGTAAAAGTGTTCTTAGCTACACTTGTAACCACACTTGCATCCAACTTCAGTTCTCTCTACAAGAAGTCAGCATGAATATAGTTTTTTCAGCACCCTTTGAAAGGGCTATAGTTTAAATGGTAAAAGGTCTGAAATTTGGCAAGCTGTGCTCCTTTTATCACACTCTTTTTAAGGCTGATTCCCTCTCCCTTGGAGCTTTCAGGGCTCTTGGTTCATCTTATAGGGTACTACCTTGCCCAGATAACTCCTTGTTTTTGAATGTTAAATCTGATCTCATTCTACTTTTCTATTTAATTCAGCTATATTTTTCCTTTTTTGCCCACTTAAAATATTGATGACATGACTCTCTCTTACAAGCTGATCTAACTGCTAGTGTTGATCCTACCTGAGGCACCAACCACTTCTTCAGGGATCAAGATGGTTGAACCCCTGGTTAGGTACCTGTCTTTGACCTGTTGCATGGCTTTGATAAGCTCCAAGCTTTAACTTTTATTGGGTATAGCCTTTCAAAGGGGTTCATCTCACCCAGGAGAAATCAATCATTGTCAAACACCAAGACCTTTACTTTATCCTTCATTTTGATTATATCCTTGCTCACTATCTGTTCCGCAATCCATATGGATTAATTCAAAATGCAACATGGCCTAGTTTAACCTTTAAAAGTATCCTTGATATGCTTTATTGCTAGATTTAAAAGCTGCAACCCTTTAGAAAAAGTGGATTGGCTTGGATAACCAATGCAAGGATGGATATTGATGCTCTTAATAACAGCAGATAAAATAAATTTAAGGCTGGTTGTGCTTGCCTTGATAGAGCTGTTGTATCCCAGCACATGTGATAAAAATCCGGAGGGGCTGATCTAGCGCTGAGTTCCTTGTGGTTACTGAAATGCAGTGGGGAAGTTTTGACTGGAACGTGTTTCAGCTGGCTCTAGCCCATGGCCTTTACCATATACAATGTTTAGATCTCCTGGGACCTTGATTCGTTTGGGATGCTGTTCGGTAAAGGTTTCTGAGGCCTTGGATTTTCTGGGGATGGTATGTTCTATGGGTCCAGATAAGCAAATTAGACTGCCTTAAGTGCAGTTTTTGTCATCTGCCTAAAAAGTAGCTAGACTGACTTTATTATTTTATAATCTAAGCGTACATATATATTCTTGTAATGCTCATCTGAAGGATTTGATGTTAGCTCATATCGTCAATTTTGGCCAGCCTGGATTTTCAAAAGCTTTCAACCAAGCAACAACCCTAGTAAGATAGGAAATATGGTGCATTTTTGAGGTCACTTGTAACTAGGGGTACTACTAAGCCAACCCCATTTCCATCTCATCAAAATAGGATTTATAAAGAACATATATGTATTTTATTCATGACCCAGAAAGGGAAGGATATGTTAACATTGGTCATTTTATCTCAAGCCAGCGACCAGAAGGTTGCTACCAATCACTTATAAGTTCCTGCTGGGTATAATTTTCATGGCTGGTAGATGTCCTTTTTGGTGGTTAACTATTCTTGGTTTGATTTTAAAATCAGTTGTTTGATTAAATTGTGCTATGATTTTATCAATTTAGAGACATAGCTCAGTCTACCATTTATATATGATGGGTGCACTATTGACTAAACACCCACAAGGGTAGTGTTAGAATGACCCTACCCTTGAAACTTCCTTTTTGATTGGTTACTTTCAGTTTAACCAGGGTTTGGACTTGGGTTGGCAAATCAACCCCATTAAGTTATCGATTGTTGATAAAATCGAGGGTATGTTTCAAGAAAATATAGTAGTTCAGTTGTTCTAATCTACTTAAGCAATGGCATCGCTTCATTGTGACACTACTGCCACAATCAAAACAAGCTTGTCTCACCCTTCATGCCTGTCACCAGCTTCTGTGTTTGTTTTAAAGTCGGAGGAATCAGGGTTAAACTGAAGGAATACATTACATCACTTGATATGAAACAAGCTACAGAAATTGCACTGCTGGAAAGCAGATGATTGGTTGCAATACTTTAGCTTTTATTCTTTTCACATTTAATTGGATAGATTACAGCCCCACTTGAAGCCACCAATCATAGTCCACCTATGCAAGCCTATCCCTCAAGTCACATGGATTCTATTTTCATCCTGCAACAAAGATTGTACAGCAACAGTGAAACATGGCTGCAGCAATTCTCAACCATGCGAATAACCCAAGCCTACCATTCCACCAATAGTTCTCCGCCATCCCCATGAAATTCCCATGGTCTTTAAATGGAACTGTACCCAGCCATATTTGTTTCCAAACTGGGCCAGCTATAAGCTTATAAATTCCTAGCATAAACCGGGTTGAACAAGAATGGCATTTAGGTTCTATCCTGAAATGACTGTACCTATTACAGAGCCAACTATTGCTCAAATGTCTTCTGTCCCAAATATCATAGCTACATTAAATATCCAAACTAAAGAAAAAAGTATAATTAGCTTGAAACCCCAATCAAAGAGATAAACTCTACAAACAAGTTTCCCAAAAAGCTGCCGAAACTTCATTTGACCATCCATAACAAAGCATTGCTGAGCCCTTATTCTGATTAACTAGGGCTCCACGATTTTCACCGCATCCAATATAAATATTAAAGTAAATAAAAATTACACGAACATCTATTCCTTGACAATAGCTTGATACCAGCTACAGGTCTCCGATTTTTATCGATTCAACTTTATATTCAATGTGAAAACACTTATCCCGTTAAACGTTAATAGATACAAACCTTCATTAGAAATCCTCCAATTAATTACCCACAAATCTATCGCTTATTAAAGCGTCTACCCAATAAAAAACGAAGCAACTATAGAAATGATTTTATTAAATTAAATTCAAAAATAAAGATCCCACCATCATAAATCCCAACAAAAATTTACCGCAGGAATCTTTTAAAACAAAGACAAAATCAAAGCTGCCATAAAATCGGGCCAATCACCAGCAAGTAACTCAACTAACCATGTTTGCTTTATTATCTGAAACGAATAGTTTTACCTGATCATTTGCTTCAATCCAGCAAAGAGTTTTAATGAAATAGGGACCTGAACTTCACTATACACCGTTCTTAAGTCTACATATTCACAGCTCGTTTTACTATATATCAGCAAGGACCAAGTACAGTTCTCAGATGCAGCTTTACCACGGTAGATAAACCATACATCCCTTTTTCAATAAAGCTTATCAGTTGAATAGACTGGATTGATAATTATAGATTTCCAAGTATATAACTCCTTCTTTACTCATAAGCGGTATAAATCAATATCTGGAATATCCTGATAGCCCTAGTAAAAAAGACTGAGGGCTTAGTAACTAATTAAATCAATCGATCAATCAATAACATTGATTAAAACATATCATTTTACTTAGTACCATGTCTCTTAATCTTATCAATACAGTCTGAAGTAACATCTATATTTCCAAAAAAAACTGCTCCGTTTTGAAAGTATCTTATATCCAACAATAATTTAAAAAGATTTGCTCTTTTCATTTTATATTCAGCCAAGCCGTTTATTGGGAAAGGTAATCCACCATATTGGCTTATATCATGAAAAATTTGGGGATCAGATCCTGGTTTTTGCTTGATCTAAGCCTTTAATTCATTTACAGAGATTGTATTAACAGCTTTCTCACACCTTCATGTTTCAAAGGCAACCCTACATCAACCAGTAAAGGGAAAGCAGTGATATGAAAGCTCTATTATGAGGGTAAACCCATGCATTTTAAAATACCCACAAAAGGCTTTTATCAAACCCTTATCTTTTATAACCGCTTATCAAACTACAAAATCCTGTTTACATTTTTTCTGGGTAAAGTTTTATCTGAAGCTTATATCCCATAATTTTGATTCCCCGACTTTTTGGCAAAAGCCTTTGATATCAGCCATATTTTTAAACCACTTATTTGCACATATGTAGGATAAGCTTTACATGCAGCTATAACAGCAAGTTTAAACCCTCCAACATAACAATTCTGATAAAAGTTTGCAACAAAAGGTTTACCATCAAAAATATGCAATACAAAGGTGGCCAGATAACCTTTATGTTTGTAAAGATCGGGCGACCAGCACCACCTAGCCTGAAATTGGGGCTTGATTTTAAGGCTAGGTGTTTATTTTATATGCCCTGGCTAGTTCCTGGGTCGAGCACCTTCTATTAAATCTTGGCATTCTTGGTACAATATGAAGAAGATTCTTTACCGCTAGATCAATCTATTTCAAGCAAATATCATAGATCATCTATAATCTTTTACCTACATCCAACCCTTCATCTTTAACCCCAAGACCCTTAATCTTATAGCCAGGCTATATGGAACATCTTCATGGGCAAACCTTTCTTACCAAAAAATTATATCCAGCTTATTTCAAATCAGATAGATGCAAAAAGATAAGGGTTGTATGGCCAACATCAAGAGAGAGCTTGAGCTTCATCACCAGTGATTCAAGAAATCTAACCAACAACCAAACTTCAAATGTGAAGGCAAACTTTGGATCCAAGTAGGCAATCATCATCAATTAGCTCCATCTCAAGATTGGGATGGGATAGAAACCCTGTTCAAAATCAATCTGGGAAGATTAAACTAGAGAACCCATTAGGCTTCCAAACAATCTATCAGAACAGGTTCATTTAAATGGAGTAAACCATATATCAGCCAACCTCAATCCAAGGACTTGGGGTTAAGGCCTAGGATTTGATAATAAGCGCCTTTTGGGGAAGCTTCAAATATGGAATTAAGAAATAAGAGAAGTATATTTTATTAGATAATACTTTAGACTTATATAGACTTGACTGTGACAGAGATTTAGTTGGATTGAACCTAGGGGTTGGTTATGTGCTAGATGGGTTCAAGCCACTGGATACTTGGGCAGTCAGGTGATATTGCTTGGTTACCATTCTCAGTATGTCAAATGGTACATTGAAAGGGGACTAAATTGGGCAATGGCTAGATGTTAAGTAGGTTGGCAGTAGCCAGAATGCTTGTACATCCAGACCCTTGATAGATTTTTTAAGGGAATAGCTTTAATTCTGCCATAAAAACTGGTGGGAGTTGCTTTGATAGCAATGGAAGAGAAAAAAGTAAGCCGGGACCAAAGAAAAGATCTAAAAGATAACTATAGATGCAAGAAGCCAAATCAAGCAGGGGGCCAGATGCTAAAAATGATGATATGGTGACATAAATTTAGAGCCAACCAACTCAATGGCTTGCATAAATAAAAGAGTTGGCTTAATGGATAAAAAATGAAGAAGGTGGATTGAAAACATGCATTGAATGCCCCAAAAAATACAAACACTTCCAGATAAGAAAGTTGGCTGCTTTAAAAGTAAAAAGTTAAGGTCAAACAGGTGGCTTTTGCCATGTTCTTAGATGCAGCCAAGTCATATAACAAGAAATCCTAACTGTAGGATTGGGGTTGTACTAAGCTGAGAGGTTAGTCTTCAGGGATAAATAAGGAATTTACCATAAGGCTCTGGGAAATATAAGTAAAAGAAAACCTCTCTAGGTGCAACTAGGGAGATGATGCCAAAGTACAAAAAAACACAGTAAAAGATACAAATAAAATTTAATTTTATTAGAGGAACCAGAATGGTTCTTATATAGTAAATGATTACCAAAAAAAAGTAAAAGGGCAGGTATATCACTGGCCACTCTCATAAGTGGGTTGAGGATCAATTGTGTCACCAGAAGAAAGATGGGAGAGAGCATCACCTTTTTTAGGTCAATACCCATTTGAAGAGCAAAAGGGAACTGAAATACTTCACAATTGAAATTTGACTCTTCCAAAGTCAAAATTTCTTGAATATTGTGGTTCACAACAGATTTGAAGCTATAAAAAAAGGTTGGGATAGGTAGTATTCTAAAGCTTTGGGTTGATGGGATTGCTAGCCTTTAGTTTTTGTCAGAGGTTAGTTTAATTAGTAGGCTTAGCAAGAAAATGCTGAAAGTACTAACCTAAGCACTTCAAATTCTTAAGCTGATCATTAAAGTCTGACGGTTTATTCTTTATCATTTAAATTAGTGAAGAAGAGTAAAGATCTGATCCAGGCCAGCTTGGACCCATCAAACTCCACTTCAAGTCAAAATTTTAAAAATGAATTCATGCTTAATGGTCAATATGGTCTATTAGTATACCATAACCATTATGATGAAATATAAAAGTTTTCAAAGCTGTGAAAAAACAAAAGAATATTGGATTTATATTGGTTAAAATGAATTTGGTACCATCAATTTCTTATGGCTGAATGCATCTAGTTTATCTTCACAGTTTTGAGAGCTGCTGACTAGTTGGTATGATGGATCAATATGCTTAATAATTTTAAAAGGCATACAAGTATAGTATTACTTAATGTTTATCGACAATGTACAATCATGTGGGAGAGTAGGCTAGTTCTCACTTACAAGGATGATAAGATACAGGCTAAACATATTATTTTCATGATATATCATCTCAAGCTTGGGAATTTCAATCTATGCTAAAAATAGCTGGAATGAATCCCCTGGTTCTGCTTTAATATTGATAATGTTTAAAATCAAGACGATTAAATGTTGGGCTTTGGTGGAAGAAAAGGGGTTGAAGGATTTTCTCAATCTAACCTTTGGTCCAGAAGGGTTCGAGTTTGATGGGGTTAACGATAAGCTCAAAAAGCCGAAAATAACGAGAACTAAACGCCTGTAGAAGGAATAGAGCTGTTAAAGATGAAGTCTATAAATCATGCCGCAGATAACTGTCTCCATTATATCACCGCAATACAATTATTCTTTCATTTCTACAACTCTGCACAGTTGCATTATAGCTGGTCTAAAAGACATAGTTTATTATAAATACTACTTTTCTACTGAGCTTATGGTGGTGGATACAGCCTGAGGGGTTAATTTGGATCTCCAATTTTTGCTCCACCGTGCACGGGATATGTTTGAATTTCCACTTTCCAAGCCATCTGCCGCCAATCAATCCTAATGTCTTATCGCATTATAAACCATGAAATGTTTAGGAATGAAAATTTATTGCTTTTGGTTGAGGAAATTGGAAGAATGTATCACGTGACACTGAATCTTGTGAGGCTGGTTTGAGCCCTCTTACGAGAAGGGATTTTGGCGATGGATAGAAATATATACAAGTTGATTTAAAATATTTAGAAGTAAATCAGTAAAATGGTGGCGGTTGAAGAAACCATCATCAGATGGATAATGTATGAGGAAATGTGGATTTAAGGCCAAGCTATATTTCCATAGTTCTGCCTTGACAAAGAGCTTAGTAAACGAGGGGCTAAATTCTAAGTGGAGCCTGCAATTCCGATTGGCTGGATTCAATCTCTTTCAAGATATGGATTCTCTAGGGAATAAAGTATGTCCAACATCTCAGAATTAGAAGTGCTACTGCCACTTGCCCATTTCCTAAACCCAAAGAAGATTTCATTATCGCATATCCTTTCGCCTTAATAAGCCGTTAATTCAACTGCTAGTAAGTTATTGATAACAGGCCAATAATGTATAATAAAAACTCTATACTTCCAATTATTAAATAATTACTAAGATATACAATGACATACCATGCACTTTTTACGAAAGTACCGAATCTTGATGAAATCATGGCTCAAACCGCTACCCTAAGCCAAGCTATCGGTAGTTGGATCTCAAACGATTACAAATCCAATCGAAATTCCAAAATTCAATAAAAAATCCAAATCCTCACCACCTATCATGAGGCGGTAAGACAGAATATGAACCTGTGTTCCCCTCAAAAAAGAGCACCAGATTCGAACCTACCCAGCACCCCCAAAACTGGCGGCCAAGTTAAACCTTTATAACCAACAATAGGCCATGGGATTAAATTATGGAAAGCACCGCTGGCTCCTCAACCCATTCTCGTTCAGGGAATGGGATCCAAACCATTTATCTATACGGTTGAATCGAATCCCAAAGATCAATTTACTTAAAGCTGAACCCGTTAAAAACATTTAAAATCAAAATTGAAACTCCCAGCATGGCTGAATAACTTAATAACACAAAGTTAACCTATACTTTAACAACACTCTTATCTATATACATTGCAGCATGAATAAATAGATTGTCCCCAACTTTAACCTTTACATCTTAAGGTAGGTAGAATAAGAAACCCTGTACAAAGTTAATCAATTTTTAAATGGCCGATGCATAAAAATATAATTTATAGGTAGGGGGCTACCTAGCGTTAGCATACCCTATCTGCCGTGTTAGACCATCAGAAGCCCTGGGGAAAGCTCCCCATGGGAATTGAACCCACCCCACTATCAGGGGTGATCGTGATGTTGATTGCAATTCCAACTGAGAACAATGCGGAGAATGCGCTGTTGGATGGCAGGGACCATGTTGCAGCAAAGGTACTTGGTAAAACTGTCCAAGCCATTGTCCAAGCTGCAGAGATCATGGTTGGCAGGCAAGCATCCGGGCAGGTAACTGTACAAGCTGTTGAAGGTTGTCGGCAGGGTAGCAATAGAGAGAACCAAAACTTTAAATCAATTTAATCCACACATATGGGTCATTATTTTAGGGATTAGGCTGTTTTCTAATACACATGTTGCTCAAGTTGCAGCATAACACAGTTCAATTTTGAAAAAATCAAATTACAAATGTTTATATTTAAAACAGTAATAACTCAAGAAAAATTTAATATTTTTCCACACTGTAAACTATCAAAATGAAGCTAAGAATCTTATCTTTCTATTGGGTTTAAAATAATAATATGTATACTATATTGAATATTGAAGCAAAAGCAATTTAAAAGAGCATATGCCATATTTTATTATGTTATTTTGATAATGAAATAAAATAGATTGCTTTAAGCTAAAAAAGTTAATTTTTTATTAATTAATATATACTTTTTATTTGACAAAATTAAAGATAAGATCAAGAGCATTATTTTTTATTTTGTTTAAAAAGCTCAATTATTTAGGATTCTATGGTAGTTTGAAGTTAGGATATTAATTTATTTGCTGTTTAGATGAATTTTGAGGTTCAAATGAGCTGCAAACCTCAAATTAAGCATTTTTTAAATATAATTCTTTAATATTTTATCATTTTAAAAATATGCTGAAGAGTTACAATTAAGTTAATACATCCTTTTAATTGATTTGCATGGATTACAAAGAGGATATGATGTAATTTGATGCTTAGCTGATACATAGATATCACTTGTGCATGAAAACTGGGTATTTCATTTATTTTAGGAATATAAATTTAAGTTGAAATTTTAATAAAAGCTATCACATCATTTCTTTCAGAATGGTATCATAAGGCTTGGTATATAAGAGATAAAGCACCACCTAAGGTTTACTTAAAACTATCTTTAAAAAAAGATATCATTCCTGCAACCAGTAATCTTTTGCAAGGCATCTCTACAAATAATCTCTTTATCATCAATCATAAATCCAATATTATGAAATCTTTCAACTTCACCTCTACTATGCAGCCCTTTTTCTCCTTGGGAGTATCAACAAAAATAGAAAGAATTGCTATGCTAAAGAAAGCATTCCTCTTTGTTTCTGGAGGAAATATCAATTCCTTTATCAATAACTTCCTCACTCAAACTGAGTTTGGAAAAACAGAGTTCATTTCTTTGATTCAAAATCAGAAACTAAATGGGATAATTGATGGCTTAAAGGATCTTCTGAAATCTGCTCCCCAAAAGCATCTCCCAGCCTTGAGATCTCTGGTTACTTCCAGTTACTCTTTAAAAGAGCTTACTGATATGGGAATTAATATAACCAAAAGTGAGTTTAAATACTGTCAGAACTCCAGAATAATATGGTAGACCTGACCATTATTCCCCTGACTGATTGGCTAAGACAACCAATTGTCATGAAGCTGGATAACTTAAAGAAGTATCAGCTGATCTTGTTCCTGGCCTCAGGTAATCAGTGCTCTTATTATTACTCTAAAGATTGATCCTGATCCAATAATGGTCTCCTCATTGGATCAAACCTGAGCAAACAGGCTTGATGATTCATGACTATAATCACAGAACACTCCTCAGCCAATAAGACAGAGTGTTCCTGAATAATAATGCAAGATGGCTACTGCCAAACATTTGCGCTTGAAGACACATTGAAATCTATGATTAATATAGAAGGTCGTTCAGAAGAATACTGTATGATGCAAAAACCCAGTCAACAGGGTAACTAAACTTGCATATGCATAAACTTCCAACAAGATGCCACCATTACGCTGATAAGATAAGCTGAGGTCCGGTAATCTATTGAAGTCCCATGCCAGACTGGCATGGCTGCCTAACTCTGGGGGCTGAAACTAGCAGTCTGGGGAACAGATAGATTGGCTAGTAAGAGTTGGAAGCGTCAGATTACAATCTGGCAAGAGGGCTTATCCACCCTATATAAGGTGCTCTCCTGATTAGAGATTGAGCAGAATATTTACCATTGAAGATAGATATTGAAGATCTCTATTGTTGTATTGCTACTAGCCGACGCCTAGTAGTCAGAAGTATCTGAGTAGAGCACGCCGCCGTCTACTTGCAGACCCCTTGTATTTTCTCCTACGGCCAGACAAGACTCTGCCAGGCTGTAGCCGTACTCTAAGACCCAATTGGTAGCTATAGATTGTTGCCATACAATGACTATCAACAACCCCCATCCAATGACCATTAATAAAGGCAATTCCTCAAGACCACAAAATCTTGACAAATACTCAAGAAAAATAAATAAAAATAAAAATGTAAGCTTAAATAAAAAAGCCAAAAAAATAATACAGTAGTTTTAAAAGCTGTGGCAACAACCAAAAATACCTCAGGTTTAAACAAAATGATTTCATATTTGAACAAAATCCAACTCTCAGGTTAAAATATACACTCTGTTAACAGGGTTTATTGGTGTTAATGGGCAAAATAAGTCAACACAGCAACAAAGGGCTCACATGCAAAGCAAAACCATTCAAAATACAATCCAAAATACATTGATTCACAAACAAAATGGTGTGAGTTGACTTTTGGCATACATATGTTTACTATGTGAATTGGTGACAAAAAACACCCAAGCGTTGTGTGTCAAAACTCAATCCAAAAACAAAACACAATAGCAACTCACTATGTAAACAAAATCACTCACTCAGTGTGTGCAATGGATTGTAATCATGAATGATACCAAGGTATCTAAAATAAGACACAAAATATGAAACAATAATTTTAAAAATATTGTGTTAGGTGTTTGAATTTGGCAGTGAAATCTAGGAAAATGGGTGTATTTTATTATTATTATTCTAAAATGGGCGTTGTAAAACCAAAAACAACTAATTAAGAAATAAAAAATCTATAATTGGGATATTGAGTGAGAAAAACTTTAATTAAATATCCATATTCAGATAAAAGCAAAAATTAAAATTAGGGAGTAACTTAATTGAAATTTATTTAATATTTTATTAAATTTTAAAATGAAAGGAACACAATACCAGAGTACCAATACACCTATTGTGCGCTGTGATTGCTGTTGCCCCCGCGGGTCAAAGAATAGAGTTAGTGCAACCCAAGTGCCTACTCAAAAAGGAGACAGGAGAGGGGAGTTCCATAGTGACTCTGCACTGACACAGCCAGTTCAAGGAGCACAAGCTGCTAGGGTGCAGAGCATCAACCCTCAGGTCCAAAAGCTGACCCAAAAGCCCACCAAGGTCACCACTACAAAGAAAGTTAGAAACAAGGAGGTAGAACTTACTTCATATGTGTTTGATGTTGTGTACCGGCAAGAGTCAGTCCCGTCAGCCATGCTGGAGAAGGTAAAGCCTGTACTTGATACTAGCTACAAGCCCTACGTCAGTGATGGCAATCAGGAGGAGGACAAGGAGCCTGAGTTCTACCAAACCAATGAGGGACAGTTAGTGCTAAAGAAAGTTGCTGCATTTTACACCAAGCTGCCCATGCCCTGTGTTGTGCCCAACACCAACAAGCCAATCTGCACCGCTAAAAAGCCCGCTCACAAGTGCATCCCCAACATCAAACACATCATCCTGCTTAAGCTAATGTGTGAATTGGGCAATTACAAGGCGGCTGTGGCCCTTGTTAGGGTGGATCCCAAGTACGCCAGCAAGACCTTCAACAAGTTCATTGATACTGGCTGAGTCCTTGCTGCAGAGAAATTCTTGCACATTTCCACTATGCTCACCAAGGAGCATAAATGGGCAATCTGCCAGTGGATCACCCAGGACTGCCATCTTGAACTAGAAAAATACAGGCAATGGTCAAGTCCACTTTTGGGGTTGAGGCTTCCATTTCCTTTTACTATCATCTGCTGAAGAAGATGTGCTTTTCCTGGAAAAATCTCGGGGTATCTCTGTACAATCAGAATAGCCCAACCAACAGTGAGACCCAGAAAAACTATGCAGAGGCGTAGACTGCCCTCAAAGCCAAGGGGGCAGTCAAATTCTACTACATTGACAAATCAGCATTTGCCTTGTCTATGCGCAATGGGTATGGCTATGTCCCCAAAGGCTCCAATGACGAGATGGCTTGGCGTGCTGCAGTCCACGCCACAGCCTACTCAATGGTGGCTCTCCTTGGTCCAAAGGGGGTCAAGCTATACCAAATGATACTGGGCTCCCACAACAGCTGTACCTTTCTATCATTTCTCCAATTGGTCCAGGAGCACCTGAGGCGCACAAGCCCGGGCTTCACCAATATAATTGTGCTGGACAATGTTGGTCTCCATAAGGTGGCTGATATTCTTGAGGGATTCCCAATGATTGACACCAACAGCGCAGTAGCCCCCCAGCAGTTGGCCACAGCAAATTTGCGCCTTCTCTTCCTCCCTGCTTATTTGCCATTCCTAAATCCCATCAAGGAAGTCTTTGGGTGGCTCAAGCAAGTTGTCAAGCGAGGAACTCTAACAGGGACCAAGGTCCTGTTTGATTTGCTACAGGCTGGGATCCATACCCTCCCAGCTGAGACCGTGGCCAAATTCTATGGCCACACTGATTTGTTCATCCCTGTGTGCCTAGCCAAACAGCCAATCAATTAAAGGCTTAGCGTGTTCAATTTTTTTATATTCTCTAATTTACTATTCAAGATTTATTAATTATCATTTTAGATTTAGATGCTTCCAAGCCCACAATCACATTCAGCAGGACAATCAATGAAGGTTAGTAATTTATTTATTTTTAATCATTTTTTAGTGTCATCTAAGGGTATCCCAAACACTTGATACTGGATTATGCAAACACATTAATATCACTTTTGGAAAATAAATAAAATAATCAAAAAAAGTTAAATGTAATGTTTAAAAATCAGAAGTAGATTTTATTGAAATATATTATTATGCTTTTATTAAGACCTTCTCTGGGATATATTCTGCAAATCTTGTTTGCTAAAATAAGAATTAGAAAATTTTATCATAATAAAAATAATATAAATTGCAATGTAATTATTTGGAAGAGAGAGTTTATTAAGAGCGCCTGTAGTGAGTTCTTCTGTATGTACCCAACCTGCAATGAAGGAGGTGCACAACCTCCACCTCCACACTGTGGACAGTGGATACACCCTTATTAAAAAACTCCTGCCTGAGGGTGAAGGGGAGTAGGGTTAGGTGCAAATGGAGGAGCAGCTTCTCTGGCGAGGCTGTAAACCCGTAGATACCAGCCAGGACCAGGGCGTCCTGGATGATGTGATCCACTGAGTCATACCCAGGGGGACCTTCTTCCTGTCCAGGGAGAGCCTGGCCTCTTTGACCCCAAGAAGGACCCTGTCCAGGTCCTCTACAGATGTGCTCATCCTGAAGTAGAATAGGAACCCCAGGTAAATAACCAGATGAAGCCTTTGTCCAGCAAAGGCTTCTGTAAACTCTCACAATTTGTTGCATACAGCGCTAATCTTCTTTTCATGCTTGGTTTTGGCAAAAGTCAGCTCCATAGCTGCAGGGACCTCCATCTCATTGGCACTCCAGACCAGCCTAAAGTCTGCCAGGAGAATTTTTGTCTTATTGACAGCTGTTGTGTCTGCAACAGCCAATTTTCCCACCACATACCCAAAGTTGTCCAGCAGGTAAGAAATTGTGTGCTCCAAGGGGTAGCAGAAGCAAGCAGCCACATGGGCCCAGCCCATCTCCGGTACATTCTTGAATGGGAGCGTTGCCAGGACGTCCCAAACAAGCTCAATGAAGTTTACACAGTAAACTTCACTGAGATTAACTGGTTCCAGGCGGACTAGTTGGGCATCCTTGTAGGCAGTAACTGCCTACTTGGATGCCCCCTTGCCATGCGTCAGCCCGGCCAATGCCTCCTGCAACATTGGAAAGGACCTGTGAATGCAGTCCTCCAGCTCCCAAAAAGACAGGGGGGACAGATACAGCGGCTTGGCCACATGAGTGGCGTAGTTGTTGTAGAATATGGCAGGGACAAAGGGGACCAGGACTTGGCAGAGTTCACCATCTATGTTCTCTAAAAAACAGGTAAGTGTTTGCAAATTTTTATTAATTTTATTTTTTATGTTACCTTAACATGTTTCTTCCTTGCCGGCTGCTTCAGCAGGCTTGGCCATTCTTGGCGCAAGCAGTTGTGCAGGAAATTCTTTATCCTCTGCTCTGGCACGCTTGGCAGGTTTTAGATGTTCATACATCTCTGGGTCATCAACCCAGACGGATGGCGCAGAAAGATTGTATGCCTTAAATTGCAGGCCCTCAACCACTGTCTTCTTGATGTTGAGAAGACGCTTGATGGTCTTCTCAGGGGTGTCTGGTATTTTTGTCATTAGGGCCTTTGTGGACACCTTGTATATTTTGTCTCTGTCAAGGACGGTAGACTTTACTTTGGCTTTGACCTTGCAGTCAATGTCTTTGATTTTGGCAATTGCCAAGTTGAGATCCTTCAAAAGCTTCTCCAATTCTCTCATTGATTTTTTACTAACCTTTTCATATGTTTTTATAGCTTTTGCCCCAAAAAATTCTGTATTATTTTGATACTGTTGCCTCTTTTTTATTCCTTTTTGATTTCACATTTACTACATTATCCCATCTTTTTACCTATTGTGTATATGTTTTATACTCATCTCAATATGTGTTGTTTGCTTTGTGTTGGCATTGTTTACTTGATTATCATATTATTTTTGGCACTTTGCACAGCCCCTTGTGAAAATATTAACAATGATTTGGTGATAAGCTAAATTTTAATTAGAAAATTATATGTTAACTGTTTTTAGATAAAGTTGTTACTGATCTGAATTCAAACCCTTAATGATAAACTTTAAGCCAATCAGGAGCCAAGTGATAAAGTGATTTTTGTGACATAAAGAGTAATTCAATAATTCTTTGGTGTATGAGCGCTAATTAATATGATTGGCTGGATGTTTTGCCATTGTATGCCATTGCCGCTGTGGCAAGTTGTTGATGGACTAGTGCCCAATTAGCTGCTGGGTTAGCACTAGTATATCAACAACTTGCCACAGCGGCAATGGCATACAATGGTGAAACATCCAGCCAATCATATTAATTAGCGCACATACACCAAAGAATTATTGAATGACCCTTTATGTCACAACAATCACTTTATCACTCAGCTCCTGATTGGCTTAAAGTTTATCATTAAGGGTTTGAATTCAGATCAGTAACAACTTTATCTAAAAACAGGTAGCCTATAATTTACTAATTCAAATTAAGCTGATCACCAAATCATTGTTAATATTTTCACAAGGGGCTGTGTTTGGGTACTAAAAATAACTGTGTTCTGGATCTAGATATATGGCATAGTAAATATATGATTTTATAGAAATAAGCTGAACATAAAGAATAAAACCAACTATAAACAAAGAGAACATGAACAATTGAAATTCAAAATAAAGATAATATAAATAGAAAATGTTTGGCAACAGGGGGTTTATTGGGGCGGGGAAGAGTGATGCTTAGGAGGCAGAATAGCGCAGGAAGGAAGACGTAGAGGCAGTGCTGGCCTGGGGGGTCTGGGATTGGGTGGGTTGGGCTTGCGGGTGAGGGGTGTTGGTGGCAGGGGTGGAGGCAGGAGGATTTTGCGTGATGGCTGTCATATAATGCTTGTTGTATTCCTCATTGGTCATTGGCTGGATGGGCTGGTAGGTGGCAGTGGCCTGAGGTGGAAGGTGCTTATTCCTACGTGATTGATTGCCCATGTTCACATGGAAAACCATTTGCGCAAATAAGTCAGCCACTATTTGGAGGCCAAAGAGAAAATTGTGGTCAAGGACCCCAAGATAGAGGTTGTTGAAAGCCTGAGGGCAGCGCTCCTGTAGTGTATCTCTAATGTTAAAGAAGACAACATCAGCCAGATGGATGTCTGCGTGGCCAGGAGGGTATACTGAGACCTGGTGCCCACGTCCCTGAATGGCCTCAAGGGTGGTGGAGCTACCCTCCATCTGGTGGCTCAAGAAACCCCGGTACTTGGGATTTGAGTCTTCCCAGGAGTTGAGTAATCCACCAAGGATGTGGCTGTATGAGTAGCCATTGATGAAATCTGGGTTTGTCCAATAGTAGACAAAACCCTTGGCTGAAACAGCCAAAAACACATCAATGAAAGTCCCCTTCTTGACCTTCTTCCTTCCTTTTTGAGGAGTGGCTCTTCCTTGCTTTCTAAAATGATCAAAAGCTATTGATAGCTTGTAATAGAAGATGAACATGGTATCATCAGTTAGACTAGTCTGGCATTGGACCAGGGTTGATTTGATGGCAGTGTCATACAGGAAATCCTCAGTGCCATCTCATTGGTTACCGGCAAAATTGGTAAGAATCCGTATTGAAGTCACCTTCCCATACATCCAGAGCTGCACCATGCGCTCAGACACCCAAATGCCATGGTGCACAAGTTGCTTCCAGACCTGGGTCAAGGGAAGCTTGGGATCCCGCTGGAGGAGGTCAAGCATGATTGGGTATGCCTCAGATATTTGTTACTTGGGGGCCTTCTTGGGCTTCTTGGCTGTCCCAATCAGATCTCCCCTGTTCATCAGGTTATTGAATTCCCACATGACAGTAGCTTGGGTAAATTGCAACTGGGCGGCAATCTTTTCCCAGGACAGATTCTGTAGATTCAGTGCCACAATTTCCTGAAGAATTTGGGCAGTGATGATTTGTTGCTTGGGGTGCTGGGCCAGGAGAGCTGAAGACTGATTGGCTATAGGGGGGGGGGGCAGGTTGGCTGGTGGCAGAAAGTTGTTCCAAATCAAGGTTGCCATCCTGATTGGTTGGTTGGTGGGCAGCTTGTGCGGGGGTGGGTACAGGAGCAGGGGCAGAGCTAGACACTGTGTGACTACTGAACAAGTCAAAGCCATAGGGGTTGGTGGTCAGGTACAGGTCAGCTTCCTTGTTACCCACCTCAAAGGCTTGGGTGTAAACAGGTGCCTCCACGTTCTGAGCCTCACCTCCATTGAATCTGGCTTGGCTGCTTGTGCCACTGAAGATGTTGCTAGTAAAAACCATTGTAAAAAACCTAGGATAAAATTACTAAAAGTAGAAAATTTAAAATTTAAAGATTTATTTTTATTGTAATCTTGATGTCAGGATTCACCTTTTCTATAGCTGCTATTCTGTTTTATTTACTTGCTGTTTTCTGGCTTGTAAGTTTTAAGATTGCCTTTCATTTCATTTTATTTATCTTCCTCTTCCTTTCCCCTTTCTTTTCCACCTTTGGGCTCCAAAATAGGCCTTGTGAAGGCCTAGTTACAACCTAAAGACTGATTAATATCAGTTTCAAACTCCCCTTACCTCTGCACCCAGGTTTGAACCCTGGACCTATTTGTGGAAGTCTTAGAAATTAGTCCAAAAATGCTTACTTTTGTCTTACTCTTAATTTACGCTTTTGAGCTTTGGACCTGTTTTTCCTGAATTTTTGCTCTCTCTAACATCAAAGGACAGTTGCTGTAACTGCTTTTCCTCCTACCAGTCACCCTTTAGCTGGGTTTAGCTTAACTAAGCTAAACTACAAGTTCTGATCTTTACCTTAAATTTTCATGCATGTCTTCTAAACCATTTTTGGTTTAACTCTTTACACCATTCCTTGCACCTCAATTCAACAGTGCACAATAAAAAGGCTTGGTTTTCCAGTCTCAAAAAAAAAGTTGAGATTGTTTGACTTGCACCCCAAAAAGGCACTTGTTAGGTTTGTGGCTTGTGTTTCATTTCCAATTTTAGTTTAAGTTTTTTATTTTTGATCTTATGATTCCTTTTGACTTTCTGTTTCATCAGCTAGGTAGTTTCTATAGTAATACCCACAATTTGATTGTTGATAGTTTTAATCCTCCAACTAGTGGTGAGCAATTCCTTGACTTAGAAATTGATTTTTTGACCAAGTTGTCAGTCATTAAGACTGGACTCTATTTTATTTTCTTAGGTTTAATCAACCGCCTCAGCCCTTATTTTACCTCCTATAAGCTTCTAGGAACCCTAGTCCAGTTGTTACTACAAACCTTACCTACATTTTTGTATTTGACTAACATAAATATAACTGGATTAAAATCTTTATTTTACAACCACCTCCCCCAAACCATGAGACCTTACACTTGAGCCCATATTTGGAAGGTTCTCAAAACCATTCTACACAAATCAGGATTCATGAAAATAAATAAAATGCCTCTGCCCCTAAATTGGATAGCTGTTGATTGGCTGTTAAACTGTTATTTTTCTATTTTAGGCTGCTCATACTAAACATCTTGTGTGAGTTCATTTCATTTTGTGCTTGTGGAATCTCACTTCTAGATTGCTCAAATTTTGTTTCATTTTAGTCCTTCTGTTGGTGCCTCATATGAATCCTGATTGGATTGTAATATGCTCCAGAACAGCATCCATCCATTTCACTTGTTTTGTCAGTTCATTTTGTTTGTGGTTTGAACTACACTGCTTGATGTTTGATATAATTTCATATAATGGGCTAGTGAAATTTTATTTTTTGTTTGACAGTCCATTTATTAACCAAAAATATTTGAGTTAATTGAATCCTGAATCTTGCGCAAAACTTGAATTTTGTTCAAATCTGAAATCATTTTGTTTAAATCTGAAGTATTTTTTGGTTATTTCCATAGCTTTTAAAACTACTATAACTATTCATTAAAAAAGAAATAATCAAAAAATAATCAAAAACCTACTGGAATATTTTTTTGAAACATGCCAGTTTACAAAAAAAGCACCAGAAACAATTTATAAAGACATTGAAAAAGAAATGAATGAATAATCAACTGAAATAAAATATTCTCTATTAAAAACAAAAAAAGAAATATATGATAATATGAAAATAAAAAATGAAATTTTAATATCACTTTCAACTTATTATAAATTAATTTTGTAAATTCAGAACCTGAACGTAAAAATGCGGGATTATCAAATCCTTGGTCCAAATTTTGAATCACTTTTGCAGGCAACTCAGCTGAGTGAAAAACAAAATATTTAATAAAATTAACCATTTAATTTGAATTTTTTTGGTTTATTTAAATTGGGAAATTTTGAATCCCTTGAGCAGATAACTCAACTAACAAAAGACAAAACTCAGCAAACAAATGCAGGATACATGAATAAGAAATGCGGGATTCTAATGTACAATTTGAGATTTCCTGTATGTCAAACAAATCATAGACATCATGTAAAACTTAATGAATCTGAAATTGTGGGATTGTCAAATCCAAGAACCAAGTTTCAAATCATAATTGTGGTGAATTCAAAATAAATATGATTTATGGGTGTCTCAAAAAGGATGTCAAAGGATCTAGAGTGGATTTGTGCTAATTCTTTTAGGAATCATAGGCATTCTCAAAAATCACCCTATTCCAGTTTAGGACAGCTAAAATTTAGATCCTACTATTCACAAAATTAACATATTTAACAATAAAATTGACTAAAATATACATTCCTCTTCTTGAGTTTAATTTTTTTAATAAAAATTTATTATGCCTTCTTCCAACACCAACCAGGTCAATGTGCTGTTCCCTGGCCTTGACAAAATCATGCAGGGCTACACTGGGTCTCTTAACAGTGAAGCCTCTGTCTATGGCCACTCTCAACCTGCAGGCCCCTCCGCAAACACTACCCAGGAGTGTGTTCTTTCTCCCACGTCCTCAAGCATGGCCCTGTTTGCTCATCACGCACAGGCAGCCGCCAACCCAAATCCTGTATCAACATTAAACACCCAGAATCAGGCAATTGAGCCATGGGGTCACCCAGAGAGTCCCAAATCCCAAAACAGCCAATCAGATGACACTGTCTGGTTCTCAAGGCAGACACACCCCGCCTCTACCCAATCAGCCTGCAAGATGCAGAAGAAAGCTAATTACCCTGGAGATTGTTCTTGAAATGGTTGAAAAGCAAGGGATGCTTATGTCCCTTGGGGAAATTGCAGCCACAATGGGGTTTGCAAAGTCCACTGTTGCTGCAACCATGCAAGCCCACACCAACTGTGGCCCCCTACCAAGAAGACCCCAACTGGTGCCTGTTCTTTGACTGAAGGTGAAAAAGCCCACCCCCTCATGATGGCTATTATGTAGTGTGACCCGTGGATGCCCCTGGTCCAGGTCTGTCTCCAACTGGGACTCCACAGCATTTTCACCAACAAGAGAATGGGGAATTTATGGATGCACAGAGTTGTGGTTGCTGCTAGAATCTTGTCCAATCAGGTTCTCAGTGACCCCATTTTGGTGAACACTGACCCCTATGATTCTACAATCATCAATTTTATCAAAGGGAGGGCAATGAGGGCCTGTAATGATGTAATTTTCCTATCATATGCCAAGATTTTGACAAGTATTCAAGATTTTGGAGAAAAGCACATCCAGTCTGACCTATTCAAGCGCAGGCCAATCCTGTATCAATTTTTCAGGGTTTTGTTGGCAGTTTCCCCATTGGGTGTCAATCATTACTCAGCAATATTGAACACCGCAGATGGGTATGCCTACCAGACAGAGCTCAAGGCCATGCTGGAGGAGTGGGACACACAGCAAAAAGTGTACACAGTTGTACTGAGTGCAGAGATGGAGCAGTGTGAGTGGGCATCCAAGGAAATTGCGGCTGCAGGTCATACCTGTTGGTCCTACCCCATCAACCACGCCAACATGCATTTTGCAGATGTATGTCTTTACAATTTTTGTTCTGTGCTCAGGCGCTTAAAGCCTGCTACCTACAATGAACTGTGCACCCAAATTGCTAAGGGTTATGAGCTGTTTCTGTCCATGTTTGTTCATGATTTATCTGATCTAATCATCTTCTATGTAAGTGATAATGATAAGTCCAGAAAGGACTCCTGCCTCTCCTACACTAATCCATTTGTTTCACCAAGCCCGCATATGTGATGGAAGACAAATTTGAGCAATTGAGACAATCAGCTTGTGCTTCCCCTTCCCAGTCACCAAACCCTGCCTCTCCCCATCAAGCCACCCACTTTCCAACCCTGACTCCCAAACCACCACCCATTCCCCCACTATCTCTGATGCTGTTCCTTTCACAGGCGCAGATAAAGGCAACATTCATTCTGCTCATTTCCTCCCCTTATTGTCCTTTTATGAATAAAATAAATCTTTTCTTTCTGACAACTTATTAAAATTAATATTTATCTTTCAATTCACAAATAAAAATATTTCTTTTACTTTTTGAAATTTCCCATATTTAAAGAATGTGTTGTACATTTGATGTGGTAACATATAATTATTTGCATGGATGTTTCATTATCAATAATAAATTAAGGACCATAAATGTAAATATTGCATTAGAATATTGAAATTAGACGTACACCCTTGATATTTTGATATTTTGTGCATAACTCAATGCATTTTTTTAATAAAATTCATTGTAAACGAGGCTTTTTCATTATAATTTATATAAATGGGCTGTGTTTATATTAGAAAGCCATTAACGCTTAGTACAAATATTGATACATAGTGCATTTTACAGCCTATATATTTACCTATTGGTAATAATTCTGTAAACTTATCAGTCAGATTTTGAGAGGTAATAAACAGCTATTTATTAATCCATTACATTATTATTACCTTGCAAAATCTGACTGAAAAGTTTACAGAATTATTACCAGAAGGTAAATATACAGGCTGTAAAATGCACTATGTATCAATATTTGTACTAAACTTTAATGGCTTTCTAATATAAACACAGTCCATTTAAATAAATTACAGTGAAAAAGGCCAAGTTTACAATGAATTTTATTAAACAAAATGCATTGAGTCATGTACATAATATCAAAATATCAAGGGTTGTTGTCTAATTGCAATATTCTAATGCAATATTTACATTTATGGTCTTTGATTTATTAATGATGATGAAAAATATTTATGCATTGAGGATAGCACTATAAAACCCAGTTTTTTGATGTAATTCAAACAAAATATCTAATATCTACAGCCTAATCAACAAATTAGAGTCAGCCCTCCAAAAGGTGGTTGAGCTTGAACATAACATAAGGGAAATTCTGGTAAATCAACAGGGAAATGAGGGAAGAGCCTTTGTCCAGCAAAATGAAACCACAAAAAATAGCCTGGGAACAATGGTCAACAAAGAACACAAGGAAATAATTTTAAATCTTCAAAAGGAAATACTCAAGCAGTTAGATTTCAAAAGTGAAAGTTACAACTTGTGAGAATTTGCAAAAACCAATAGAAAGAATACTCAAAAAATCAAACTAATCAAAGGAAATGAAATCCCATATGAAATAAACACCAACAAAGAGGAAAATAATCAAATGGAAACCAATGAAAACAAAACTCAGTCAAGAAGCAGAAGCGCTTCAAGAAATACAGAAAATTTATCAAATGAAAACCAAGAAGAAACACAAGTTGCAAGAAAGGTAAGGAAAATCAAGCCCAGAAAAATAAATGAAGAGCAGCTGACACTCATGAAGTTTGCTGAAGGGGCGCTTGTGGCTGAGGGGGCCACAGGGGAAACAATTAGTAAGTCTTTTCTATGTTTTATTTATATTTACTTTAGTTATAACTAGGAGTGGGGACAAGGTTGCAGAAGTGGCAGCTTTTACGCAAGTTGGTACTACAGGGGTTACTAATCACTGGTAGCCCCTGTAAAACAAATAAATAAAAATCAAATAAATAAAATAGTTCAACTGAATATGAATAATTTTGCAAATATTGAAGCTAGAGCCAAGGAATATTTACCACCCGCGGGGTGCTTGCCGTGGATTAGGGAAGCATACAAAATAGGAGCAAATATCAACTTCAAAGAGATGAATGAAATTCACGGGGATATCAAATTAAACTTCAATGAATATATCTATTAAAGTATTCAGCAATTCCCATTTACAAATATCAACAAATATGAAAAAACTTAATAAAAACTGACTTTCAAGTAGGAAATGAATATATTAAAACTGAAATTTTTAATAAATTATTCAAAGCATTATCAAAAAAGTTGGGGACACAGTCCTTGTGAATAATTTCAAGCCTTTATTTATTTTGTTTGCAGAGGAATGAGGGGGGGGCAGATACAAGTCAGGCGCCCCCCAGAACCATCTTCAAGTTCAATCAAACATCCTATATCAACAGATTAGTTCAAGTATACAAAAGATTATGCATGTTTTCTGAAAAATATACCTTACAAAGGATTCACATTGTCATATACCTAGGAATACTGTTGCACTGCATATTAAAAACAAACTTCAAAAAGTTAGAGGATGTACCTATACAAATAGACATATGCTGTGTAGCCCTCAACTGCCAGAAGACACCGCGGGGATATAGGACAGTTGAGCACATCCTGTATGACTCCTTTGCAATGGCATTGTTGTATGGGTACTATGTGCCTCCCAAAAAGAATCTACTAATTGATTTGCTCACCCACCTCCCTTTTATCAAGTGTTTGGAAACCACTGGGGTGTAGGGCGCCACCCCTCTATCAATCACATCCAGGGTTGTCCACCACATACAGAAGAGTACATGGATCCAGTTAGACGCTTTAGCTGAAAATTTGATTTCAGGGTATAATTCCCTGGAATAATCACATTCCATTTTCAAGTTGCATGTCCCTAATAAGCTTTATTCCCTTGCAATTTAACCTTTTTTTAAATATTAATATTTAAATAGTAAAATTTAAATATTAAAATTTTAATATTGAAACTAATATTAAAATTTAAATATTTAAAATTTAATATTAAAATTAAAATATTAAAATTTTAATATTGAAATTAATATTAAAAATCAAAATATTAAAATTTTAATATCAAAACTAAAATTTTAAAATACAGTAGTTTTTTAAAAGCTATGGCAACAAGCAAAAATACTTCAGATTTAAACAAAATGATTTCAGATTTAAACCAAATCCAAGTTACGTGAGATTCAGGATTCAATTAATTTAAATATTTTTGGTTAATAAATGAACTGTCAAACCAAAAACAAAATTTCACTAGCCCATTATAAAAAATTAAAGCAAACATCAAGCGGTGTAGTTCAAACCACAAAAAAAATGAACTGACACAACAAGTGAAATGGATGGATGCTGTTCTGGAGCATATTACAATCCAATCAGGATTCATATGAGGCACCAACAGAAGGACTAAAATGAAACAAAATTTGAGCAATCTAGAAGTGAGATTTCACAAGCACAAAATGAAATGAACTCACACAAGATGTTTAGTATGAGCAGCCTAAAATAGAAAAATAACAGTTTAACAGCCAATCAACAGCTATCCAATTTAGGGGCAGAGGCATTTTATTTATTTTCATGAATCCTGATTTGTGTAGAATGGTTTTGAGAACCTTCCAAATATGGGCTCAAGTGTAAGGTCTCATGGTTTGGGGGAGGTGGTTGTAAACTAAAGATTTTAATCCAGTTATATTTATGTTAGTCAAATACAAAAATGTAGGTAAGGATTGTAGTAACAACTGGACTAGGGTTCCTAGAAGCTTATAGGAGGTAAAATAAGGGCTGAGGCGGTTGATTAAACCTAAGAAAATAAAATAGAGTCCAGTCTTAATGACTGACAACTTGGTCAAAAAATCAATTTCTAAGTCAAGGAATTGCTCACCACTAGTTGGAGGATTAAAACTATCAACAATCAAATTGTGGGTATTACTATAGAAACTACCTAGCTGATGAAACAGAAAGTCAAAAGGAATCATAAGATCAAAAATAAAAAACTTAAACTAAAATTGGAAATGAAACACAAGCCACAAACCTAACAAGTGCCTTTTTGGGGTGCAAGTCAAACAATCTCAACTTTTTTTTTGAGACTGGAAAACCAAGCCTTTTTATTGTGCACTGTTGAATTGAGGTGCAAGGAATGGTGTAAAGAGTTAAACCAAAAATGGTTTAGAAGACATGCATGAAAATTTAAGGTAAAGATCAGAACTTGTAGTTTAGCTTAGTTAAGCTAAACCCAGCTAAAGGGTGACTGGTAGGAGGAAAAGCAGTTACAGCAACTGTCCTTTGATGTTAGAGAGAGCAAAAATTCAGGAAAAACAGGTCCAAAGCTCAAAAGCGTAAATTAAGAGTAAGACAAAAGTAAGCATTTTTGGACTAATTTCTAAGACTTCCACAAATAGGTCCAGGGTTCAAACCTGGGTGCAGAGGTAAGGGGAGTTTGAAACTGATATTAATCAGTCTTTAGGTTGTAACTAGGCCTTCACAAGGCCTATTTTGGAGCCCAAAGGTGGAAAAGAAAGGGGAAAGGAAGAGGAAGATAAATAAAATGAAATGAAAGGCAATCTTAAAACTTACAAGCCAGAAAACAGCAAGTAAATAAAACAGAATAGCAGCTATAGAAAAGGTGAATCCTGACATCAAGATTACAATAAAAATAAATCTTTAAATTTTAAATTTTCTACTTTTAGTAATTTTATCCTAGGTTTTTTACAATGGTTTTTACTAGCAACATCTTCAGTGGCACAAGCAGCCAAGCCAGCTTCAATGGAGGTGAGGCTCAGAACGTGGAGGCACCTGTTTACACCCAAGCCTTTGAGGTGGGTAACAAGGAAGCTGACCTGTACCTGACCACCAACCCCTATGGCTTTGACTTGTTCAGTAGTCACACAGTGTCTAGCTCTGCCCCTGCTCCTGTACCCACCCCCGCACAAGCTGCCCACCAACCAACCAATCAGGATGGCAACCTTGATTTGGAACAACTTTCTGCCACCAGCCAACCTGCCCCCCCCTATAGCCAATCAGTCTTCAGCTCTCCTGGCCCAGCACCCCAAGCAACAAATCATCACTGCCCAAATTCTTCAGGAAATTGTGGCACTGAATCTACAGAATCTGTCCTGGGATCAGATAGCCAGCCAATTACAATTCACCTGGGCTACTGTCATGTGGGAATTCAACAACCTGATGAATAAGAGAAATCTGATTGGGACAGCCAAGAAGCCAAAGAAGGCCACAGATTCCTAGATAAATGAGGCATACCCAATAATGCTTGACCTCCTCCAGCAGGACCCCAAGCTTCCCTTGACCCAGGTCTGCAAGCAACTTGCGCACCATGGCATTTGGGTGTCTGAGCGCATGGTGCAGCTCTGGATGCACAGAAAGGTGGCTTCAATTAGGGTTCTTACAAATTTTGCCGGCAATCAATGGGATAGCACTGAGGATTCCCCATATGACACTGCAATTGAATCAACCCTGGTCAGATGCTTAACAAGTCTAACAGATGACATCATGTTTGTCTTATACTACAAGTTATCAATTGCATTTGACAATTTTGGCAAGCAAGGAAAAGCTGCCACCAAGAATAGAAGGAAGAAGGTCAAGAAGGGGACATTCATTGGTGCATTTCTGGCTGTTTCAGCCAAGGGTTTTGTCTACTATTGGAAAAACCCTGATTTCATTGATGGGTACTCATACAGCCACATCCTTGGTGGATTGCTTGACTCCTGGGATGACTCAAATTCCAAATACCGGGTTTTCTTGAGCCACCAGATGAAGGGTAGCTCCACCGCCCTCAAGGCCATCCAGCAACGCGGGCACCAGGTCTCAGTGTACACAGCTGGTCACGCCAACGTCCATCTTGCAGATGTTGTGTTATTTAATATTGGAGATACACTCCGGAAGCGCCCCCTCAGGCTTTCAACTACCTCTATCTTGGGGTCCTTGATCACAATTTTCTCTTTGGTCACCAAATGGTGGCTGACTTGTTTGCGCAAATGGTTTTCCATGTGAACATGGGCAACCAATCACGCAAGGATAAGCGCCTCCCACCCCGTGCCACAGCCACCTACCAGCCTATCCAGCCAATGACTGATGAGGAGTACAATGAGCGGTATATGGCGGCCATCACGCGCAATCCTCCTGCCTCCCCCCCCACCACCAACACCCCTCACCCGCAAAACCAACTCATCCAATCCCAGACCCCCAGACCAGTACTGCCTCTACGTCTTCCTTCCTGCGCCATTCTGCCTACTAGACATCACTCTTTCCTGCCTCAATAAACCCCCTGGTCCCAAAAATTTTCTATTTCTATTATCTTTATTTTGAATTTCAATTGTTTGTGTTCTCTTTGTTTATAGTTGGCTATATTCTTTATGTTCAGCTTATTTCTATAAAATCATATATTTACTATGTTGTGTATCTAGATCCTGAACACAGTTTTTTTAGCACCCAAACACACCCCCTTGTGAAAATATTAACAACAATTTGGTGATCAACTGAATTTAAATTAGAAAATTATAGATTAATTGTATTTAGATAAAGTTGTTACTGATTCAAATTCAAAACCTTAATGATAAACTTTAAGCCAATCAGGATCCAAGTGATAAAGTGATTGTTGTGACATAAAGAGTCATTCAATAATTCTTTGATGCAAGTGCGCTAATTAATATGATTGGCTGGATGTTTTGCCATTGTACGCCATTGTCACTGTGGCAAGTTGTTTATGGACTAGTGCCCAATCAGCTTCTGGGTTAGCACTAGTATATCAACAACTTGCCACAGAAGCAATGGCATACAATGGCATACAATGGCAAAACATCTAGCCAATCATATTAATTAGCAAACATGCATCAAAGAATTATTGAATGACTCTTTATGTCACAACAATCACTTTATCACTTGGCTTCTGATTGGCTTAAAGTTTATCATTAAGGTTTTGAATTTGGATCAGTAACAACTTTATCTAAAAACAGTTAACACTTTAATTTTATAATTCAAAATTTAGCTGATCACCAAATTGTTGTTACTATTTTCACAAGGGCTATGTCAAGCGCCAAAAATAATATAGTAATAAAGGAAATAATGCCAACACAAAGCAAACAACACATATTGAGATGAGTGTAAAACATATACACAATGGGTAAAAAGATGGGATAATGTAGTAAATGTGAAAACAAAAAGGAATAAACAAAGAGGTAACAGTATCAAAATAATACAGAATTTATTGGGGAAAAAGCTATAAAAACATGAAAAAGTTAGTAAAAAATCAATGAGAGAATTGGGAAAGCTTCTGAAGGACCTCAATTTGGCAATTGCCAAAATAAAGGACATTGACCACAAGGTCAAAGCCAAAGTGAAGTCCGCCGTCCTCACTGGGGACAAAATTGACAAGGTGTCTGCAAAGGCACTAGTGTCAAAAATGCCAGACACCCCAGAGAAGACAATTGAGCGCTTACTAAATATTCAAAAAACTGTGGTTGAGGGCCTTCAGTTCAAGGCATACAATATTTCTGCGCCATCCATCTGGGTTGATGACCCAGAGATGTATGCCCACCTCAAACCTACCAAGCGTGCCAGGACAGAGGATATAAAATTGCTGGCGTAATTGCTTGCACCAAGAATGGCAAAGCTGGCTGAAGCCGCCGGCAAGGAAGAAACCCAAGAAGGTAACCTAAAAATTATAATTAATAAAAATTCTTAAATACTTACCTTTTTTTAGAAGATGTTGATGGTGAACTCCGCTGGGACCTTTTCCTTCCCCCCAACTTCTACTCCAACTATGCCACTCATGTGGCCAAACAGCTTTTTCTGTCCCCCCGTCTTGCAGGAGCTTGAAGTCAGGATTCATGGTACATTCCTGATGTCCAGGGAGGCATTGGCTGGGCTTTTGTATGGTGAGGGGGCATCTGAATGGGCAGGTACTGCCTACAAGGATGCCCAACTGGTCCGCCTGGACCCAGTTAACCTCAATGGAGTTTACTGTGTAAACTCCATTGAGCTTGTTTGGGACGTCCTGGCAACACTCCCATTCAAGAATATACCAGAGATGGGCAGGGCTCATGTGGCTGCTCTTTTGCTTCCTGGTGGAGCATACCATCTCTTACCTGTTGCAGAACTTTGGGTGTGCAGTGTTGAAATTGGCTGTTGCAGACGCAACAGCCGTAAAGAAGACAAAAATCCTCTTGGAAGACTTTGGGCTGGGCTGGAGTGCCAACAAGACGGGGGTCCCTGCAGCTATGGAGCTGACCTTCTTCAAAACCAAGCACAAGAAGAAGATTAGCGCTGTATACAACAAATTGTGCAAGTTTACAGAAGCCTTTGCTGGACAAAGGCTTCATCTGGTTGTTTACCTGGGGTTCCTATTCTACTTTGGGATGGGCGCATCTGTAGAGGACCTGGACGGGGTCCTTCTTGGGGTTGACAAGACCAGGCTCTCACTAGACAGGAAGAAGGTCCCCCCTGGGTATGACTCAGTGGATCACGTCATCCAGGACGCCCTGGTCCTGGCTGGCATCTTCAGGTTTGCAGCCCCACCAGAAAAGCTGCTCTTTCATTCCTACCTCACCATCCTTCCTTTTACCAGCAGGCCCAAATACTTTAATAAGGGTGTATCACCTGCCCACAGTCTGGCAGTGAAGGTTGTGCGCCACCTCCATTGCAGGATGGGTACATACCGCCAAATCCATTATAGGCACACTTAATTTTATCTCTATATTGATAAATATATTTATACTCTAATATATTTTTATATTATAAATAAGTTTTCAAATAATATTTTAGCAAACAAGATTTGAAAAATATATTGTGGAAATGGGTTTCATAAAATTATAAAATAATACAGTAATAAAATAAATTTCAACCTTACAATTTACATTTATTTATAAGACTATTTTATATTTATTTGACAAAAGTGATATAAATATATTTGGGTAATCCAGTATCAAGCGTTTGGGATAACCTCAGATGACAGATTAAATAATATATAATAAAATAAATTAATTACTTACATCTATTGATGGATCTTCTGAATGTGATTGCAGGTGTGGAACCACCTAAATATAAAATGATAATCAATAAATCTTGAATAGTAAATTAGAGAATATAACAAAATTGGACATGCTAAGCCTTTAATTGATTGGCTGTTTGGCTAGGCATGCGGGGATGAACAAATCAGCGTGGCCATAGAATTTGGCCATGGTCTCAGCTGGGAAGGTATGGATCCCGGCCTGCAGCAAATCAAACAGGTCCTCAGTCCCTGTTGGGGTTCCTTTCTTGACAACTTACTTGAGCCACCCAAAGACTTCCTCAATGAGATTTAGGAAGGGCACATAGACAGGGAGGAAGAGAACATGCAAATTTGCTGTGGCCAATTGCTAGGGGCCCATTTAAATGCTTGTTTTGATCATTGGGAATTCCTCAAGAATGTCAGCCACCTTGTGGAGACCAACATTGTCCAACACAATCACATTGGTGAAGCCCAGGCTTGTGCGCCTCAGGTGCTCCTGGACCAATCAGAGGAATGACAAGAAGGTACAGCTGTTGTGAGAACCCAATATCATTTGATAAAGTTCAACCCCCTTTGGACCAAGGAGAGCCACCATTGAGTATGCTGTGGCGCAGACTGCAGCACGCCAAGCCATCCTGTCATTGGAGCCTTTGGGGACATACCCATTGCACATCAACAAGGCAAATGTTGATTTGTCAATATAATAGAATTTCACTGTCCCCTTAGCTTTGAGGGCAGTGTAAGCCTCAGCGTAATTTTCCTGGGTCTCAATATTGGCTGGGCTGTTTCTGTTGTAGGGAGATACCCCAAGCTTTTTCCAGGAAAAGTGCATTCCCTTGACCAAATGATAATAGAAGGAAATTGAGGCCTCAACCCCAAAAGCAGACTTGACCATGGCCTGTATATTTGCCAGTTCAAGATGGCAGTCCCAGGTGATCCACTGGTGGATTGCCCATTTGTGCTCCTTGGTGGGTATAGTGGAAACACACAAGGATTTCTCTGCGGCAAGGACTTGGCCAGTATCAATAAACTTGTTGAAGGTCTTTGAGGCATACTTGGGATCCACCCCAACAAGAGCTGCAGCCGCCTTGTAATCACCAGATTCCTGCATGAGCTGGAGAAGGATGATGTGCTTAATGTCAGAAATGCGCTTGTGAGTAGGCTTTTTATCAGTGGGGATTGACTTGTTGGCGTTGGGCACAACACAGGGCATGGGCACCTTGGTGTAAAACACAGCAACTTTCTTTAGCACTAACTGTCCCTCATTGGTTTGGTAGAACTCAGTCTCCTTGTCCTCCTCCTAATTGCCATCACTGACGTAGGGCTTGTAGCTAGTATCAAGTACAGGCTTCACCTTCTCCAGCATGGCTGACGGGTCTGACTCTTGCCGGTACACAACGTCAAAGACATACAAAGTAAGTTCTACCTCCTTGTCTCTAACTTTCTTGGTAGTGGTAACCTTAGTGGGCTTCCGGGTCAGCTTTGGGACCCAAGGGTTTATGCTCTGCACCCTAGCAGCTTGTGCTCCCTGAACTGGCTGTGTCAGTGCAGCGTCACTATGGAACTCTCCTCTCCTGCCTCCCTCCTGAGTAGGCACTTATGTTGCACTAAGTATATTCTTTGACCTGCGGGGGCAACTGCAACCGCGGCGCACAACAGGTGCAATGGTAGTCTGTTGCTGTGTTCCTTCCATTTTGAGAATTTAATAAAATATTAAATAAAACTTAATTAAGTTCCTCCCTATTTTTAATTTTTGCTTTTATCTGTTTATGGATATTCAATTAATATTTTTTCCCACCCAATATCCCAATTATAGATTTTTTATTTCTTAGTTGTTTGTGGTTTTAAAGCACCCATTTTAGAATACCCAAAATAATTTCCACCCATTTTCTCATATTTTACGCCAAATTAAGCACCCAAAGCAATATTTTTAAATTTTTTATTTCAGATCTCGTGTATTATTTTAGATACCTTGGTATCATTCTTGATTAAAACCCATTGCACAAACTGATTGAGTGATTTTGTTTACATAGTGAGCTGCTATTGTGTTTTGTTTTTGGATTGAGTTTTGACACACAACGCTTGGGTGTTTTTTGTCACCAATTCACATAGTAAACATATGTATGCCAAAAGTCAACTCATACCATTTTGTTTGTGAATCAATGTATTTCAGATTGTATTTTGAATGGTTTTGCTTTGCACATGAGCCCTTTGTTACTGTGTTGACTTATTTTGCCCATTAACGCCAATAAACCCTGTTAACAGAGTGTATATTTTAACCTGAGAGTTGGATTTTGTTCAAATCTGAAATCATTTTGTTTAAATCTGAAGTATTTTTGCTTGTTGTCATAGCTCTTAAAACAACTGTATTAAAATTAAAATTTTAAAATATTAAAATTGATATATTTAATTTTAATATTAAAATTTTAATAGTTAAAATTTAATATTTAAATTTTAATATTAACTTTTACTAATTAAATGTTTAAATTTTAATATTAATAATGATATTTTAATATTTAAATTTTAATAATGATTTTTTAATATTTAAGTTTTAATAATGATTTTTTAATATTTAAATTTTATTATTTAAAATTTAATAGTTCAGTTATAATAGTAATATATCTAAATATATTATAAGACATTAGCTATAGTTGCAAACACATCAAATAATAAAAAAGAATTAAAAATGTTTTTTAGTTGCTGGCTTGTCAAGAACAGGTTCCTTTATTACATAGTTAAACATTGGGAACTGAATTTATCTGCAACAGACGGCCTGCTCCACTTATGTTATAAAAAAGTGATTGTTTAGAACTTGAATTACATTTCCCTTGTAATATGATTTGATAAATATGTTCAATATGCTTGACCTGCATCATAAGTACTAATTAGTAAGAGATACATGAAAATCATTGGTTTTTGTGTGTATGGCTATAGTGGCACTGAAATATTAAGGTTCAGATGATGACTTGCAAGGTCCAATTTGTGGCTTAAAAAAGCCAAAGTACCAACAAGGATTCACAATTGTTTAAATAAAATTAATCTTATTCTATCTTTTTTAATTTTTTATTTTGTAACTCTACAGTCAATACACTATTTAGTGGGTTATAATAAAAAATACAGTAGTTTTAGAAGCTATGGCGACAACCAAAAATACTTCAGATTTAAACAAAATGATTTCAGATTTGAACAAAATCCAAGTTGCGCAAGATTCAGGATTCAATTAATTCAAATATTTTTGCTTAATAAATGGACTTTCAAACAAAAAAAATTTCACCAGCCTATTATACAAAATTATATCAAACATCAAGCAGTGTAGTTAGAACCACAAATGAAATGAACTGGCGCAACAAGTGAGATGAATGGGTGCCATCCTGGAGTATATTATAATCCAATCAGGATTCATATGAGGCACCAATAGAAGGATTAAAAAGAAACAAAATTGGAGCAATATAGAAGCAAGATTCCACAAGCACAAAACAAAATGAACTCACACAAGATGTGTAGTATGAGCAGCCTAAAATAGAAAAATAACAGTTTAACAGCCAATCAACAGCTATCTAATTTAGGAACAGAGGCATTTTATCAATTTCATGGCTCCTGATTTGTATGAAATGGTTTTGAGAACCTTCCAAATATGGACTCAAGATTACAATAAAAAAATCATTAAATTTTAAAATTTCTACTTTTAGTGATTTTATCCTAGGTTTTTTTTCAATATGGTTTTTACAAGCAACATCTTCAACCGCGCCAGCAGCCAAGCCAGCTTCAATGAAGGCAAGGCTCAGAACATGGAGGCACCTGTTTACACCCAAGCCTTTGAGGCAGGTAACAAGGAAGCTGACCTGTACCTGACCACCAATCCCTATGGCTTTGACTTTTCAGTAGTCACACAGTGTCTAGCTCTGCCCCTGCTCCCGTATCCACCCCTGCACAAACTGCCCACCAACTAACCAATAAGGATGGCAACCTTGATTTGAAACAGCTTTCCATCATAAGACAACCTGCCCCCTATAGCCAATCAGGCTTCAGCTCCTGTGGCCCAGCACCTCAAACACAGAATAATTACTGCTCAAATTCTCCAAGAAATTGTGGCACTGAACCTGCAGGGTCTGTACTGGGAACACATAGCCAGCCAATTACAATTCACCTGGGCTACTGTCATGTGGGAATTCAACAACCTGATAAATAAGGGGAATCTGATTGGGATAGTCAAGAAGCCAAAGAAGGCCCCTGAGTCCCAGATCAATGAGGCATACTCAATCATGCTTGACCTCCTCCAGCGGGACCCCAAGATTCCCCTAACCCAGGTCCACAAACAGCTAGTGTACCATACCATATGTGTGAGAGAGGGGGGCTAAACTAACTAAGTTTGGCTCTCATCCTGGCAAAACAAATCACCAGGATGCTGCCCAGTGGAGTACTGGAACAGCCGCTCAAAGGGGGGACCATAAGGAGAACACAGGGTACAACTGAGGAAAATACACATTCAGTGCCATCAGCGCCAAACCGGTGAGTAACCAGGGAGTACAGGCAGGGGCAGGAGAGGGCATTTCAGAAGCGCGCAAAGGCACCAAGTTGCTCTCCTCTGGGTCAGGGAGGGAGAACATTGGTGGGTCCTTGGTCACAGGGGCAAGGGGAGCATAGTCAATGCTATCCAAGTCCAGATCATCACATGTTAAGCTTTTCATCATGGCCTCCCCAGAATAAAGGAGACTGCCAGGAAGGCTCAAAAGGCTGGAGGGGGCTTCATTCATGAGCCACGCAGAAGAGGAGATTTTTAACCACAGGTCTGATGAGGTTGACCATAGGAGGGGAAAAAAGGGGCCAAAGAAAATACCATAAACTTCAACGCTGGGAGTATCATTGTTAAGTTCACTGCAAAATTTGGGCAAGGTAGGTGGTCTTTGTCTATGTAAAACAATTAACAGATTGTCAAACAGGGGGGGGGGCACAACAAGGAGACAGGCAGAAAATGTACTGGGAGGCCTGGAGCAGCTTGACAGTAATCTCAGGTGTCTTTATTAGAGGGCAAAAGCAAAGGCAGGTTTGAAATGAAGTATTCAAAGTGGAAAATCAATATAAATTAAGTATTCATAATGAACTTGATTAAAACTTTAAAGATTGAGCGTAAGCTTCAAAAACAAAAGCAAAAAGCAAAACAGCTATACACTTGAGCTTGTCTCAGGAGTCCTAGGAGAAGGACAGGGTTCAAAACAGGTGGACGTAAGGTAAGGTTTAGGGATATAACTAACACTTTTAGAAACTTAGGCAATAGGAACCCAAAATGAGATCCAATCACTACAAAATTTTAAAACAAGTGCAACAAAGACCCAAACTTTAATAAATTGGAAAATTGACAAGCAGGGGACTCAAAGTCCCCTGGCGTTTTTAAAAGGGGTGAGTTGGCAGGTATTGATCACATGACCTCAAGTGTTGCATCTAATTGGGCCATGGGAGAAATTTTGCTGGCCAGGGCCAGGGGAACTGGAGGGTTTCAATGTAATTTCTGCGACCTCCCCTGATTGGCTGGAAGACATCCCAACCATTTCAGATCTAGTTGACTTTGTGGTTATTGATGTGGCCCCATTTGATTGGGTGTTCCTAATTGTCTTTAAAAGCAGGTGATACCAAGCTAATAAATAGTCCAAATTAACCAGCGTTTCTTCCCAAACTGGGACAACTAAAGCTGGGGGTTCTGCAGGGTATGTAACATAAATATTTCATCCACTGTGTGAGCTAAATCATTGAGTGAATTTAGCAGTTTTTCTGGACTTTGAGCGGTCTTTTTCATGCAACAAGGAAATACAGTCTTATACAAAGCCAAAGGAGGCAATGAGTTTACAATATGGGTCTCTGAGCGCATGGTGCAGCTCTGGATGCACAGAAAGGTGGCTTCCATACAGGTTCTTACCAATTTTGCCAGCAACCAATGGGATGGCGCTGAGGATTCCCCATATGATATTGACATTGAGTCAACCCTGGTCTGATGCCTGACAAGTTTGTCAGATGACATCATTTTCATCTCTTACTATAAGCTATCCATAGCTTTTGACAATATGGCGCCCAAAGAAGAGCCACCACACAAAAAGGGAGGAAGAAGGTAAAGAAGGGGACATTTATTGATGCATTTATGGCTGTTTCAGCCAAGGATTTTATCTACTATTGGACAAACCCTGATTTCATTGATGGGTACTCATACGGCCACATCTTTGGTGGATTGCTCAACTCCTGAGATGGCTCAAATTTAAAATACCGGGTTTTCTTGAGCCACCAGATAGAGGGTAGCTCCACCGCCCTTGAGGCCATCCAGCAATGCGGGCACCAGGCCTCAGTGTACACAGCTGGTCAGGCAGACATCCATCTGGCTGATGTTTTCTTCTTTAACATTGGAGATACAATATAGGAGCACCGCCCTCAGGCTTTCAACAACCTCTATCTTGGGGTCCTTGACCACAATTTTCTCTTTGGCTGCCAAATAGTGGCTGACTTATTTGCGCAAATGGTTTTCCATGTGAGCATGGGCAATCATTTACGTAGGAATAAGCACCTTCCACCTCAGGTCACTGCCACCTACCAGCCCATCCAGCCAATGACCGATGAGGAATACAACAAGCATTATATGACAGCCATCACGTGAAATCCTCCTGCCTCCACCCCTGCCACCAACGCCCCTCACCTGTAAGCCCAACCCACCCAATCCCAGACCCCCCAGGCCAGCACTGCCTCTACGTCTTCCTTCCTTTGCTATTCTGCCTCCTAGGCATCACTCTTCCCCGCCCCAATAAACCCCCTGTTGCCAAACATTTTCTATTTATATTATCTTTATTTTGAATTTCAATTGTTCATGTTCTCTTTGTTTATAGTTGGTTTATTCTTTATGTTTGGCTTATTTCTATAAAATCATATATTTACTATGTTGTGTATCTAGATCCAGAACACAGTTATTTTTAGTACCCAAACACAGCCCCTTGTGAAAATATCAACAATGATTTGGTGATCAGTTAAATTTGAATTAGAAAATTATAGGTTAACTATTTTAGATAAAGTTGTTACTGATCTAAATTCAAACCCTTAATGATAAATTTTAAGCCAATCAGGAGCCAAGTGATAAAGTGATTGTTGTGAAATAAAGGGACATTCAAATATTCTTTGGTGTATGTGCGCTAATTAATATGATTGGCTGGATGTTTTATTATTGTACGCCATTGCTGCTGTGGCAAGTTGTTGATATACTAGTGCTAACACAGCAGCTAATTGGGCACTAGTCCATCAACAACTTGCCACAGCGGCAATGGCATACAATGGCAAAACATCCAGCCAATCATATTAATTAGCGCTCATACACCAAAGAATTATTGAATGACTCTTTATGTCACAAAAATCACTTTATAACTTGGCTCCTGATTGGCTTAAAGTTTATCATTAAGGTTTTGAATTTAGATCAGTAACAAATTTATCTAAAAACAGTCAACCTATAATTTTCTAATTCAAATTTAGCTGATCACCAAATCATTGTTAATATTTTCACAAGGGGCTGTGAAAAACGCCAAAAATAATTTGACAATTAAGGAAACAATGCCAACACAAAGCAAAAAACACATATTGAGATGAGCGTAAAACATATACACAATGGGTAAAAAGATGGGATAGTGTAGTAAATGGGAAATCAAAAAGGAATAAAAAAAGAGGCAACAGTATCAAAATAATACAGACTTTTTTGGGGCAAAAGCTATAAAAACATATGAAAAAGTTAGTAAAAAAATCATATGAGAGAATTGGAGAAGCTTTTGAAGGATCTCAACTCTGCAATTGCAAAAATCAAAGACATTGACCACAAGGTCAAGGCAAAATTCAAGGCTGCTGTTATTACAGGGGACAAAATTGAAAAGGTGTCTGCCAAGTCACTCATGGCCAAGATGCCAGACACCCCCAAAATAACAATTAAGTGTCTTCTTAATGTTCAAAAAACTGTAGTTGAGGGCTTCCAGTTCAAGTCATTTGCCCTCTTGGCGCCGTCTGTCTGGGTTGACAATCCTGAGATGTATGCACATCTCAAGCCAGCCAGCCAAGCAAGCAAGAACCAAGGATACAGAATTGCCCACCCAACTGCTTGCACCAAGAATGGCCAAGCCTGCCAAAGCCAAAGGCAAAGAGGAAACACAAGAAGGTAACCTAAAAAATAAAATTTTCAAAATACTTACCTTTTTTTAGAAAATATTAACAGTGAACTCTGCCAAGTCCTTGTCCCCTTTGTCCCTGCCATGCTCTATGCTAACTACGCCAATCATGTGACAAAGTAGCTCTATCTGTCCCCCCCGTCTTGCAGGAGCTTGAAGTCAGGATTCATGGTACATTCCTGATGTCCAGGGAGGCATTGGCTGGGCTTTTGTATGGTGAGGGGGCATCTGAATGGGCAGTTACTGCCTACAAGGATGCCCAACTGGTCCGCTTTGACCCAGTGGTCCTCAGTGGAGTTTACTGTGTAAACTTCATTGATCTTGTTTGGGACGTCCTGGAGACGCTCCCATTCAAGAATGTACCGGAGATGGGCCAGGCCCATTCAACTGCTTGCTTCTGCTTTCTGGTAGAGCATATGCTCTCTTACCTGCTGGAGAAATTTGGGTGTGCGGTAGGAAAACTGGCTGTTGCAGATGCAACAGCCGTGAAGAAGACCAAAATCCTCCTTGATGACTTTGGGATGGCCTGGAGTGCCAACAAGATGGGGTCCCTCTAGCACTGGAGCTCACGTTTATCAAGACAAAGCACAAGAAGAAGATTAGTACTGTGTATAATAAGCTCTGTGAGTTTACAGAAGCCTTTGCTGGACAAAGGCTTAATCTGGTTGTTTATCTGGGTTTACTATTCTACTTTGGGATGGGCATGTCTGTAGAGGATCTGGAAAGGGTCCTTCTAGGAATCAACAAGGCCAGGCTCTCCCTGGACAGGAAGAAGGTCCCCCCAGATATGACTTGGTGGACCACGTTATCCAGGACGCCCTGGTCCTGGCTGGAATTTACAGGTTTTCAGCCCTGCCAGAGAAAGTGCTGCTTCACTCCAACCTGACTGTACGCCCTTTCACCAGCAGGTGAGAGTATTTTAACCAGGGTGTATCCACCGTCCACAGTGTGGCAGTGAAGGTTATGTGCCACCTCCATCTTGGGGTGGGTACATACAGAAGAACTCACTACAGGCGCTCTTAATAAATTCTCTCTTCCAAATAATTGCATTGCATTGCAATTTATATTATTTTTATTATAATAAAATTTTCTAATTATTATTTTAGCAAACAAGATTTGCAGGATATATCCCAGAGAAGGTCTTAATAAAATCATAATAATATATGTTAATAAAATAAATTCTAATTTTTACACTTTACATTTAACTTTTTTAATTTGATTTTTATATTTATTTGGCAAAGGTGATATAAATATATTTGCGTAATCCAGTATCAAGCGTTTGAGATACCCTTAAATGACACAATAAAAAATGATTATAAATAAATTACTAACCTTCATTGATTTTCCTGCTGAATGTGATTGCAGGCTTGGAAGCATCTAAATATAAAATGATAATTAATAATCTTGAATAGTAAATTAGAGAATATAAAAAAATTGGACACTGAGCCTTTAATTGATTGGCTGTTTATCTAGGCACACAGGGATACATAAATAAGCGTGAACCTAGAATTTGACCACAGTCTCATATGGGAGGGTGTGGATTCTGGCCTGCAGCAAATTAAACAGGTCCTTGGTCCCAGTTGGGGTTCCTTGCTTGACGACTTTCTTGAGCCACCCAAAGACTTCTTCAATGGGATTTAGGAAGGACAAATAGACAGGGAGGAAGAGAACGTGCAAATTTGCCATGGTCAATTGCAGGGGGCCCATTTCAATGCTTGTGTTGATCATTGGGAATTCCTCAAGAATGTCAGCCACCTTGTGGAGACCAACATTGTCCAACACAATCACATTGGTGAAGCCCGGGCTTGTGCGCCTCAGGTGCTCCTGGACCAATCAGAGGAATGACAAGAAGGTACAGCTGTTGTGAGAACCCAATATCATTTGATAAAGTTCAACCCCCTTTGGACCAAGGAGAGCCACCATTGAGTATAATGTGGCGCAGACTGCAGCACGCCAAGCCATCCCGTCATTGGAGCCTTTGGGGACATACCTATTGCACATCAACGAGGCAAATGTTGATTTGTCAATATAATAGAATTTGACTGCCCCCTTGGCTTTGAGGGCAGTGTACGCCTCAGCGTATTTTTTCTGAGTCTCAATGTTGGTTGGGCTGTTTCTTTTATAGGGAGATACCCCAAGCTTTTTCCAGGAAAAGCACATTCCCTTGAGTAGATGGTAGTAAAAGGAAATACAGGCCTCAACCCCAAAAGTAGATTTGACCATGGCCTGTATGTTTGCCAGTTCAAGATTGCAGTCCCAGGTTATCCACTGGTGGATTGCCCATTTGTGCTCTTTGGTGAGCATGGTTGACACACACAAGGATTTCTCAGCGGCAAGGACTCAGCCAGCATTGATGAACTTGTTGAAGGTATTGCTGTTGTACTTGGGATCCACTCCAAAAATGGCTGCTGCCGCCTTGTAGTCACCAGATTCACACATTAGCTTAAGCAGGATGATGTGTTTGATGTCAGGGATGCACTTCTGGGCAGGCTTAGAGGGCTCAGATGAACTGGGATCCTGATTGATGACTTACACACAAGGCATGAGCACCTTGGTATAGAACACAGCAACCTTCTTGAGCACTAGCTATCCCTCATTAGTTCATTGGAACTCAGGCTTCTTGTCCTCTTCCTGATTGCCATCACTGACGTAGGGCTTGTAGCTAGTATCATATACAGGCTTCACCTTCTCTAGCATGGCTGACGGGACCAACTCTTGCTGGTACACAACATCAAACACATATGAAGTAATTTCTATCTCCTTGTTTCTAACTTTTTTGGTGAAGGTAACCTTGGTGGGCTTCTGGGTCAGCTTGGGGACCCAAGGCTTAATGCTCTGCACCCTAGCAGCTTGTGCTCCCTGAACCAACTGTGTCAGTGCAGCGTCAATATCAAACTCTCCTCTCCTGTCTCCTTCATGAGTAGGCATTTGTGTTGCACTAACTCTGTTCTTTGACCCGCGGGGGCAACCACAACTGTGGCGCACAACAGGTGCATTGGTACTCTGTAGTTGTGTTCCTTCTATTTTAAAATTTAATAAAATACTAAATAAAATCAATTATTCACTCCCTAATTTTAATTTTGCTTTTATCTGAATATGGATATTCAATTAATATTTTCCCCACCCAATATCCCAATTATAGATTTTTTATTTCTTAATTAGTTGTTTCTGGCTTTATAACGCCCATTTTTGAATACCAAAAATAATTTCCACCCATTTCCCCATATTTTACGCCAAATTAAGCACCCAACACAACATTTTTAAAATTTATGTTTCAGATCTTGTGTTTTATTTTAGATACCTTGGTATAATTTTTGATTACAATTCATTGTACACAACAATGAGTGGATTTGTTTACATGTTGAGTTGCTATTGTGATTTTTTTGATTGAGTTTTGACTCACCGTGCTTGGGTGTATTTTGTCACCAATTCACATAGTAAAAATATGTAAACTGAAAGTCAACTCACACCATTTTGTTTGTGAATCAATGTATTTTGGATTGTATTTTGAATAGTTTTTCTTTGCGCGTGAGCACTTCTTTGCTGTTTTGACTCATTTTGCCCATTAACGCCAATAAACCCTGTTAACAGAGTGTATATTTTAACCTGATAGTTGGATTTTGCTTAAATATGAAATCATTTTGTTTAAATCTGAGGTATTTTTGGTTGTTGCAATAGCTTTTAAAACTACTATACATATCTCTATATCTAGTATAATTAATTTTACTTACCTTTTGTATGTATTCTTATATATCTATAATACAATCAAACATCACGTAATTATGTATAAATAATAATTTTTGAGCTCTAATAAAAACAAAACATATAAAAAATAAAAACAAATAAAACCCAGAGCGCCCATTTATCTGATTGGCTCAGAGGCAAGAGATTTGGGGAGGAAGGATTCCAAGTGCTTGTAAAAAGCTGCCACCACATCAGGTGGCATTGCAAATTGGTTTATCTTGAGATTGTTGAAGAGATCCTCAGTTTCCTGGGGGAGGCCTTTCTTCATCTTATTTTTGATCCACCCAAAGACCTCCTCAATTGGGTTAAGGAATGGAGAATATGGCGGGAGAAAGAGGAGTCTCATTGGGCAGTCAGCCAGACAGTGGTTGGCCAAATGGCTATTTTTATTGATTGGCGGAATTTGGACACAACCTGATCCACTTTGTGGAGCCCAACATTATCCAGCACAACAATGTTGGTTGTACTGTGGTAGTTGATCTGGAGATACTCCTTGACAACTTGGAGGAAATTGAGAAAGGTCCTGCTATTGCGGGAACCCTTGATCATTTGGTATTAGTCTAACCCGCGAGGACCAAGAAGCGCAACTGTGGAATAAGTCTGGAAACAGACAGCTGCACAATGGGCTACAATGTCCTTGGACCCCTTCTTGACCCACCCATGCCTAGACCTAAGTGAGAAGGAAAATGATGATTCATCTATGTAGAAGAACTGGACATTCCCAGTCTCCTTTAGGGCCAGATAAGTCTTGGCATAAATGCGTCAATCTTCAATTGTTTTCTTGCTATTTCTATTGTACAAAGAAACTCTGATGACCTTCCAAGAGAAGCCCAATTTGACAATTGATTTATATACAAAGGTTTGGGAGACAGAAATCCCAAACTCTGTGTCAAGCATTGATTGGATGACAAGTGAGTCCAGGTGGCAATCCTTTGTAATCCACTGTATGATTGTATTGATATAAACGGGTTGAAGGAGTTTGGGCTGCCACTTAGCCTTGGTGGATTTGGAAATTTTCCTGGTGTCACCATATTTTTTGTTGATGTTGCCAATATATCTGGCTGTGACACCAAATTGGGATGCAATATCCCAGACTGCCATTCCCCTGTTCAGGCAGTTGAGGAGAGCTTCACGCTCACTATCTGTCAACTGACACCGGCCCTTGACAGGTACCGCGGCATCCTGGCTGGCAGGCTCAACACAGGGGATGGGAACCTTTGTGTAGAAGGTGGGATCACGCTTGGTTGTGCTGGCGTCATCAATGGTGGCATATGATACAGGCACAGATGGCTCTTTGGTGGTGGCCAATGGCTCATAGGTGGTGTCAAAGATGCAGGGGCAGGAAGTAGCAACTCTTGGATCAAGAGTGTGGGGCTGGGTGACAACTGGGTACATGGTGGAGGTGTAAGTAATCTCAGTGTTCCCAGTGACCCTGGTGTAGGAAACTTTTGTGGCAGACCTTGAGAGCGGCTTCTGTCTTGGATTCAGGATGGTTGATCTGGCCTGAGATGCAGGAGGTGGTTGACTGGCAATGTCACCTTGGGAGGCCTGTGTGTCAGCATGAATCCCCTTGAGTTAGGTTCTGGGCCTGTTCTTGGACCCTCTGGGACACCCTTGTAGATGGGCTGCCCTGCAGGCTGGTGCAGGAGCGGGTTGGGAATGTAATTGACGGTCCATAAAAATAAAAAAATATATTTTAGATTAAATATGTATTTATTTGGATTTATTGGTTTAGTTGTAGATAGTTGTTTTTTCTTGATTTAGCCTTGAATAGTAGCAGAGTTTCTATATCTGTGATTTGAAGTGTATAATATTGTATACTTTCCAGGTTTGGATAGTTTTAAAGAGTAATCACTTTTTATGTCTAAACATAGTTGTTGAGATTGAATTTTTCATTTGATTTTATCCAGAGTGGAGCTTCTTTATTTGGGTTGATGTTTCCTAGTGTGCTTACAAAACATTAAATTTGGATTCCAGTTTCTGCAATTAATATATGAGTTTACTAGTGGCATCCAAAAGTGATTTGAAATTTGGTTCTTGGATTTGACAATCCTGCAATTTCAAAAAACAAAGTAGACTTAATGAAAATGGCTGATGGATTTGAACACTTCAAATCTGATTCTAGTTAATTATTTTGTCCATAGGAAATATGCAGTTTAACTTGAACTTTGCAAAGTGTCTATGAGTTCCCGCATTTTTAAAAATTCAAATAAAAATACAAAGAATTCAATATAATTAAAAAAGGCCATCCCGCAAAAGTGATTAAAATTTGGATCAAGGATTTGACAATCCCGCATTTTTACATTCAGGTTCTGAATTTAAAGTACCAAATAATATAATAAAAAGTAAAAAAACCAATATGTGCAATATTTTTAATTTAAAAAATTCACTAGAAAAAAGAAGGAATTGTGTGAAAGTAAAAACTTACCATTACCAGAATCTATAGGCAATGACTTAAAGACTATTAAGTAGCACCAAGACTTTTATATTCATTAAAATAGGGAATATAAAAAAAATATCAATGAATTAGATAATGAATCATGTTGTCAGGGCCTAGATTGCCCTGCACAGTCAACTGGCCTCCTTAGAGTTGATTAAACATGCAGCGTGGAAGCCCCCACAAAGCACTTTCCAGGGCAAAATACCCCCCTTTTGAGTAGAGAATGGCCCAGGATTAAAGAGGCACACAAGCCTCAAATCCCTGGCATTGAGCCTGTTATCAAATTTGGGTCACCTATCTATTAGGAAATGGTACATTGGGAGCGTGACCATTTGATTGCGCAATTGGACAATCAATTCATTGCAGGAGCTAAAAATAACTGTAGTGACTTGCCATGCTGCAAATTTCAAAAGGTTCATGTTATAGCAGCCAATGAAATCTCACCCTATTGGCCAAGCATGCAAATTCCAGGTAAAATTATAAATCCAACTTCAAATGATGCTATCAGTTCTCTGGTGGCACAAAAGGCCATATAATCTTCAGTAAGTATAAGTAGTGAGGGGGAGAAGCCCTCCTCACTGTTGACATCTTAATAAAGCGATTTTATGCCTAGAAATTATTATTTTATTGTAGAAATTTTCTATTTTTGCTCAAAATTAATTATTCTTCTTGCATCTATTTGTGAATCCACTACTCAATACAAACTTGCATACCCATATCCTCCCAGTCATACTCCTGTTGTCCTTGCCAAACTGCCCTGCGCCCTTGACCTGGAGTATTTCCATCCCCATCACCTGGATCTGCCACCAGAAATGAAGGATATTCCAACTGCCCCTCCTCTCCCAAAGCACCTTTCACCCAGGACTTTAGCAAGCTGGGGTTTGTCTATATCACAGTATTGGGGCTGGCCAACCAAGTCATGCCCCATACTGGGAGTTGGCGCCCCCTAGCCACTGCTCTAAACTACCTGGTTTACAAAGCGCCTATTGTGTACATGGCCTTCCAGGCCCAGCCTGCCTCCCCTGTGGGAGCCCAGCCGTACTCTGGTATGGGCCGTGACAGTATGTTAACCATATCTAAACTAGTAATCCTGGCCCCCTAATTTTCTTTGATTATAGGGTCATCTTTTATGCTTTTATTTATGACCTCAGCTTACTACCTAAGACAGTATTTGACCAAGAAAAAAGAAACAAACAAATGCCAAGAAGAAATTGTTGCCAAGCCATCCCAGGTCTAGACTGTGACCATCTCCACTTCTAACCAGAATACTGCTGCCCCCACAACCTTTCCTGACCTGGCAAAATTGGACTTGGCTAGTTTCAGAAAAGGAATGATCATGATAAACGCCTTGTTCTGCATCCACCCTGAGAGCTTCAGAGGCAACACCCTGAAGGTTATGATGGTGGCCGCCTAACTAAAGGATGATGCCAGAGAAAACTTCTTGACCTGCCTTGAGGAAGACCCAGACCTCATACTTTTCTACAATCAATTCCTAGAGAGAATGAACTCTACAACTACCCCTGCTGAGGCCAAGACCCAAGCCTACATGGGGCTCATCCGCCTGACCCAGGGAAGAGACAACCTGGAGACCTATATACAACAATTCCTATGCCTGGCAGATGCAGCCAAGATTCCGACAACATATCAGGCTTGCATTTCAGAAAAGGTCTGAACCCACACCATTATAGCCTAATGAGACACCACCAATGTGTCCTTCCCAAAGACAAGCTCCTGGCTATTGCCAGAGGCATGGACTTCAGCCAACCACAAGGGTACTACACTGGCCAATCCTGGAACAATCAAACCCCTGGTACAAGTAGGCGCCGCTTGAACATGACCCCTGAAGAGTACCAACACCACATCAGAAGTGGACTATGCTTCTATTGCCACCAGAGTGGCCATTTATTCAAGGACTGCACTAGCCGCTCCACTGGAACCCAAGGAGCAACCATCTCAGCAATAAATAATGCTTCAAAATCTTATCCTATCATTGACACTACCTTATGTTATAATGACCATAGGGTGAACACTGTAGCTCTCCTAGACAGTGGGGCAACCCTAAACTACATGGAACATAGCCTAGCTGAGAAACTTGGTGTACCAATCCAGGGAAATTCCCAACTGGTAACCTTGGTTAACAAGATAACAGACCTGTCCCACAAATGTGAAGAGTTTGTCTCCCTGAAGTTAAACAAGAGATTGCTGCCCACCAGATTCCACGTCATGGAGAAGCTTCCCAAACCTGTAGTGATAGGTTTTGAATGGTGGGTTGACCACCAATTGAACTTGGACTATAAGAACCATCAAGTGACTGTCACTCATGAGAGCCAAACCTTAGAGGTCCCCTGCCTGAACCCCCAGCAGACCCCTGAGTTAAACAACATCACCATAGAACCCTGTAAGGCCAAGATCTCAAAATGTTTGAAGCCTTGGGAGTCTGTCTTCTCCAAAGAAGAAGCCACAGCCTTGCCAAAACATAGCCAGTTTGACCACGCCATTGACCTCCTCCCTGGAACCCAACCTAAGCATGGACCTGTCTATAGTTGTAACATGAAGGAAAAAGCCGCCTTAAGAGAGTACTTGGACAAGATGTTGAAGAAGGGATATATACATATCTCCAAATATCCTTGTTTGTCCCCTCTATTGTTTGTTAAAAAGAAGGGTGGCAACCTACGTCCTTGTGTCAATTACCAGGACCTAAACAGCATCACAGTGAAGAACAGATACCCTGTACCCAATGTCAAAGACCTCTCAAACCAGCTTTCAGGAGCCAACATTTTCTCAAAGGTTGATTTGAGGGATGCCTTTAACCAGATCCTGATCAGGCCTGGTGACAAATGAAAAACTGCCTTCAAAACTAGGCAAGGTCTTTTTAAATACTTGGTTATGCCGTTTGGGCTGTGGAACGCGCCCATTACCTTTCAAACTATGGTGGACATGGTCTTGGGAGGACTCAAGGACCAGTGTTGAGTAGCCTACTTAGATGACATCCTCATTTACAGTTGCACACCTGAGGAGCATGTTGAACACCTTCAAGCTATCCTATAACGCTTCAAGGAACACAGACTCTTTATTAAGCTCCAGAAATGTGAGTTTTTCCAAGAAGAAGTAGAGTTCCTGGGGTACAATGTACTGAAAGGAGGTTTTGCAATGACACCTGATAAAATAGAGGCCGTGAAATCATGGCCTGAACCTAAGAACCGCAAGGAGGTCAGAAGTTTCCTGGGACTGGCAAACTTCTGCCGGGAATTTGTCCAAATTTTTTCTTCAATCTGCATGCCCTTGACCCGCCTCACCTCTGAGAAACACCCTTTTGTGTGGGATGATACTGCCAAGTCAGCCTTTGAGTTGCTAAAGAACGCCTTTGTTTCTTCCCCCGTCTTGGCAATGCCAGTTTACAATAAGCCCTTCATTGTGGAAACAGATGCCTCTGACTTTGCATTGGGGGGAGGTGTTGCTTCAGGAGGGGCATGATAGTAAGTTGCACCCTATAGCTTACTACTCAAGGAGGTTCACTCTGCCTAAGTTGAACTAACCTATCTACAATAAAGAGATGATTGCTATCAACCAGTCCTTGAAACATTGGAGAAGATACTTGTGTGACGCCAATCACCCTGTGAGAATCATGACCAATCACAAGAACCTGACATACTTCTTCAAACCATGGCAACTGAATCAGCAACAAGCTAGATGGGCCTTATTCCTAGCAGATTATGACTTATCAATCAGCTAAAAGCCTGGCAAGATCAACATTGTACCAGATGCCTTAAGCCAAAGAGTTAACCTTTTTCCTAGTGCCAAAGAGATTGAAGAATTCAACACTAAATACTTGCTGTCCCCAAACATGATTGAGCCAATACTCCTATTCCTGGGGCTAGCCAGTAGAAGAGAAGAAATCCAACTAGCTCAGACCATAGACCAGTACTGCATCTTTATCATGGAAGACTTAAAGAAATATATCAACACTCAATACTACCAAAATGGTTACTCCCTACATGGAAACACCCTGCAGCTACATGGACGCACCTATGTACCAGAAGGCCCAATGCACTTAGAGATACTGAAGGAATACCATGACTCCCCCATGTCAGGACACCCCAGACGTACAAAGACTCTCAAAGGGATTCAGAGAACCTACATGTGGCTCAGGATGAAGCCAGAGATCAAAGGATACCTCAGTGGTTGCAAGACATGCAGATGTACCAAACCTAAGCAAGAAAAGCCAGAAGGATTACTACAACCCCTTAAGATTGCAGAAGGCCCTTGGAAGTCAGTTTCAATGGACTACATTGTGGAGCTACCCAATTCAAAAGGATTCAACGCCATCCTTGTAATTGTCAATCACTTCACCAAGATGGCTCACTTCATTCCAACAATTACCAAAGTAACCGCAAAGGAAACTGCCACTCTATTCTGTAACCAAGTATTCATGAACCACGGACTCCCACAAGAAGTGGTCTTGGACAGAGGCCCACAATTCAACTCTAAGTTTTGGGCCCAAATCATAAAGGACTTGGGAATAAAAAGATTGTTGTCTACTGCATACCACCCCCAGAGCAACAGGTAGGCCAAGAGAGTGAACCAGGTCCTCAAACAGTACTTACAATGCTACGTTAACTTGGGACAGAACAATTGGGTAACCCACTTACCAATGGCTCAGTTTGCGTACAATAACCAAGACCACAGCTCCACTGGTATGTACCCCTTCAAAGTCAACTACAGATTCAACCCCACATGGGATGCCCCCCACAGAGAAAGCCAACAACCCTGAAGGACAAGAATGGGTTAGCAACATCCACACATGCAAAGAAGAATGAGCCAAGAACCTAAAAAAGCAGTACAAGTATACAAGGATTTTGCCAACAAGAAACAAAGCCCTGGGCCCCCAATTGAAAAGGAGACCTTGTGTATCTCAGCGCTAAGAACATCAAGATCACTGCTCCTTGCGCTAGCTTGAGCCCCCAACAATCAGGTCCTTACAAAGTCTTACAACACATTGGTACCGTAGCATACCAACTAGAACTGCCCCCAGATGGAAGATTCACAACGTATTCCACCACTCCCTGTTATCAAAAAAGAAAGGACCTTCTCTCCTGCACCAGATAGTGAGAACAGCTCCCCACCCATCAAAATAGGAAGCTTCACGGAACACAAAGTTAAAGCCATCCTGGGACACAAACTCTGATACCAAAAACCTCACTTCCTGGTCAAATGGAAAGGATACCCCCATGAAGAGAATACTTGGGAGCCTGAATCCAATCTGGAGAATGCCGTCATCCTACTAAAGGAATATAAGTCTCAGAGTAAAGAGCCATGCTCTGCAAGCTTGACTATGATAGGAGATGATGTCAGGGCCCAGATTGCCCTGGACAGTCAACTGGCCTCCTTAGAGTTGATTAAACATGCAGCGTGGAAGCCCCCACAAAGCACTTTCCAGGGCAAAATACCCCCCTTTTGAGTAGAGAATGGCCCAGGATTAAAGAGGCACACAAGCCTCAAATCCCTGGCATTGAGCCTGTTATCAAATTTGGGTCACCTATCTATTAGGAAATGGTACATTGGGAGCGCGACCATTTGATTGCGCAATTGGACAATCAATTCATTGTGGGAGCTAAAAATAACTGTAGTGACTTGCCATGCTGCAAATTTCAAAAGGTTCATGTTATAGCAGCCAATGAGATCTCACCCTCTTGGCCAAGCATGCAAATTCCAGGTAAAATTATAAATCCAACTCCAAATGATGCTATCAGTTCTCTGGTGGCACAAAAGGCCATAGAATCTTCAGTAAGTATAAGTAGTGAGGGGGAGAAGCCCTCCTCACTGTTGAAATCTTAATAAAGCAAGTTTATGCCTAGAAATTATTATTTTATTGTAGGAATTTTCTATTTTTGCTCAAAATTAATTATTCTTCTTGCATCTATTTGTGAATCCACTACTCAATACAAACTTGCATACCCATATCCTCCCAGCCATACTCCTATTGTCCTTGCCAAACCGCCCTGCGCCCTTGACCTGGAGTATTTCCATCCCCATCACCTGGATCTGCCACTAGCAATGAAGGATATTTGAACTGTTCCTCCACTCCCCAACGCGCCTCCCACCCAGGACTTTAGTAAGCTGGGGTTTGTCTATATTGCAGTATTGGGGCTGTCCAACCAAGTTGTGCCCCATACTGGGAGTTAGCGCCCCCTAGCCACTGCTCTAAACTACCTGGTTCACATAGCACCTATAGTGTAAATGGCCTTCCAGGCCCGGCCTACCTTCCCTGTGGGAGCCCAGACAAACTCTGGTATGGGCTGTGACACACGTATTATAGTTATAGATTTTAAGGAGAATTTAAAAGTTGGTGGTGGTTTGATTGAAACCAATATCTGGTTTTATTCTAAGAAACCTTTTTCTTTATTAGGATTTACATTGGCATTTAAAGAAAACAATAAGGCTAAATATAAATACCATGATTTTTTATCTCAAATATTGTCTCATGATTCTTTATTTTCAGTTGAATGTTTAATAAGCCTTCTTAAATTAGGTAAGTTGAAAAATATAAAGGTATGGACTGATAATAGAAACTATTTTAGATCCTACAAATTCCTATATTATCTTATTAAAGAGGCACCAAAATACAATAAATGGTCTATTAAATACAATAGATTTGTAGAATGTCATGGGAAAAGCATTGTTGATGGTCACTTTGGTTTGATATCAAAAACATTAAGAGAGAAAGAAATTTAGCTTTATATTAATAATATAAATGATCTTAAAGATATTTTTGAGCAAGAAGAAAAAAGAAAAGAATTATATAAATCAGTGCTACCAGGCTCAAATATTTCTCAAAAGTCATTCTTTTATATTTATGGGAGAAAAGTTAGGCCTATAAGGAGAGAGCTCAAAGTTAAAAATCTGCACATTAATCTTTCATATTTGATGAAAGAGTAAGTTGTTTACTTCACTTTTAACATTTGAAAGTTTCTCAGAATATTCTGAGATAAATTATCATTTGAAATCACGTGATGATACCAGAGAAACAAAAATATCAGAAGATGCTAGTGGTGCATTAGAGCAAGTTCATGAAGTAGGGCAGCTTACTAGAGGGTGTATTTTAAATAGAGTTATCAGTCTTTCAAAAACAACAACCTTTTTTCCTGAAAAAAACTAAGAATAATTATGATGAGCCAAAGATAGGGTAATAGCATTTATAGATTTGGGGCTGCTATTAATCTCCCATACAACTCATCATAAATATTTTTAGCTTGTAGTTTGTAGTATCACTTAATATATTTCCAGCAATATTATAAGGTACAATTTTCAATTTTAAAATTGATAAATTATTTTTGAAAAAATATCTAAGCCCAAGATCAATTAAAGATTTGACATTGATTGTATTTTAACCTTTCTGAATAATTTGAATATGAATAATGTAATTAAGTTATAAAATAACCAGTCCAGCGCTTAGGCATAACAAGAAAAATACTGACCCATATCCTCTAGCACACAACATCAGTTCTCAACACTTCCAAAACTTTTAGGATGGAGAAAGAATTGGAAGGTAATTTTTAACATGCTGGAATGTATGGTCAACAGCTACACTGGGTCTATTCAAGAAGTTTAGAGAGCCAAGCTGGCTCCCATTTGGCCAACCAGTGAGTTGTACAGGAACTTGATCTGAAAGGCCCAAACTGAAATTAGGATGGATAAAAATCTCCAACTGGTTAACTATTTGTCAATCAGATATCCAAGTTGGGATCTATAAAATCTGATCTCATTACATCACCCTCCTCTTAAGAGAGCTCTCCTCCCCCAGAACCCATCCACAAACAAGGTGTAGCTGTAGCAGTATCCCTTACAGTTCCAAGCAGCCACTTCAACAGGTGAGTTTGTTGTGAATGCTCATATTCAGACTCTTTTGATTTTGCCTTTGGTGAATTCTTTTGATGACAAATCCCTTGCTTTTTCTTTTGCCCATCAAATGAGTTAATTCTCATAGATGAAAATGCTACTGTTTGTCTTCCTCTCTCTGCGCAGCTCACTCACCCCACTCATGCCTATGACAAGTGATCATACTGTCTTTATATCATTTTGTGGTAACAGAAAACAATATATATATGCTATTTAACTATCTCCAATAAAAATTAAGTTCTATTCACATTTTTTTGTCACAGCCCATACCAGAGTCTAACTGGGCTCCCACAGGGAAGGCAGGTCAGGCCTAGAAGGCTGTTGTATTTGGCTCCTGGGGACAACATCCAGAAGGACACAACAGGAAATCTTTATAAAAAAGATTTGTGGTTAGAAGCTAGCCTTGGGTTAGCCTTCAGGGCAAAATTAAGGGCACATACCTTAATTTCCTGGAATACAAGATGTGAAATTCCTTTTGGCAAAAAGGAAAGGAAAAAGCTTTATGAATATTAAAGCCAACACAAACGTGGATAAACTTGTCTTTATTAGGAGAAATGCTTCTACTTATATAGTAGACAAGGGTGAATGATCACTCAGTAGGTAGACAGAGTGGCATAGGGGGTTACGTTGGGGTGAGGTCATATCAGGATCAGTCAAGGGCAGGTATGGTAATCCAGAATGGGTGGATATTAAACCAGACATATTTGCAGAAGGTGAGGAATTCCCAAAATTGAAAGCAAAACAAACCAAATCTTTGCACATATCATTATTTGAAGACCATATCAAAATAGCATTAATGGTGCAATTTATGACATCTCCTCCCTCAATATTGGACACAGGGAGTTGATATTTGCAGAGAAATTTGTAGTGAACACGGGCAAAAGGACAGCCAGAAAACAGCAACTTCACAGTATACTTGACACCCTTCTTGTAAGTGACTTCACAAGGTCCCACCTAGAGGGAGTCTAGCTTATAAGCTTGGCCTCCAGTAAAATTTTGATAATAGAGGACTAAGTTGCCTACTTGATACTTGGGAAGGGGGGCTCTAGAATCATTGGAGGGCAAGAGTTCTAAAGCTTTGACTTTGTAGGCAGTAGAATAGGTTGTAGTCTGGATGTCAATGATACAATTAGTCAAGTCTTTGACATGAGCTTCAGGGTTGGCAGATGCATCAACTTCAATCAAAGGGGGTCACAAGATTCAGGGGTTAGTGGCTTCTTGTCCATACAGCATGGCAAAGGGGGACTGGCCAGTCACTCAATGTCTGCTGAGTCTACACACAAAGAGAGCAAGCAGGAAGGAACATATCCCAATTAGCAGCATCAGAGAGTGTAAGATTTCTCATGATGGACACCAGGATAAAATTTTCTTGTTCCACAGTCCTGTTGGTTGATGGGTTATACAGAGCAGAGAAGGATTGGTGTGTACCTATAGCTTCTACAATGGATGTTATGAGGCAGGCATTAAATTTGGTCCCATTGTCAGAAAGCAGAACCTGAGGGCAGCCATGGCAGTAAAAGATATCTTGCAGCAGGAAGTTAGCAGTGGTCTTGGCAGTTATATCCTTGGTTGCTCTGGCTTCAACCCATTTACTAAAATGATCTACGGCCACCAAGATGAATCAAGACCCAGACCTTGAACAAGGAAGAGGGTCAATAGCATCAATACTCACAGTGTGAAAGGCATGTTTAGGGGGGATGAGTTTGAATTGATTTTGGGAAAGTTGGGGGTTGTTGGAGCTGACAAGAATGAAGTAAGGCAAGGACATCAGGGATTAGGAGACACATATTCTCCCAATAGAAGTTCTTGCACAACCAGTCATATGTTTTTGCTATGCCTCTGTGTCCAGTATCAATGTGAGCCTGGAGGATGATGGCTATTCTCATAATGGGGTGAACGTAGGGCAGATAAGTGTTGTAGACTTTCTTGAAGAGTTGTCTATCTCAAATCACAATATCTGATAGGACTTGCAGTACCAAGCAGATGTCTTATGGTTCAGTGGTCCAGGAGTCAGGGTATCCTATCAACTCATATAGGCAATTGGCGTCAGAAAGATGGATAGCTAGTATAGGCATCCTCAAAAAACCATCATCATTCTGATGTTGTGCACCAGGATGATGTACTACTGTGAAATTTTATCCTTTGTAAGTGTAGGGCCCAATGGGCTAGCCAACCTTCAGGATCCTTTAATTGTTGCAGCCACTTAAGGGAGGAGTGGTCTGTGACTACCGTAAAGTGAGCCCCATAAATATAGTGCTGGAACTGTTTTATTGCATGCAGAACAGCTAGGTATTCTTTTTCAGTGACACTATAGTTCTTATTGTGTTTATTGAGGACTTGTGAAGAATAGACCATAGGTCAATCAGCGCCTTCATCATCAAGCTGGGCTAAAATGGCACCCACAGCTACTCCACTAGCATCAGTGTACAAGATAAATTCCTTATTGGAGTCAGGGTAGACTAGAATGGGAGCCTCTTTGAGTTAGCTTTCAGCGCCTCAAATGATTGCTGTTGACTGTCAGTCCACTCAAAGGGTATGTTGCAAAGGAGATAGACAAGGGGTTTTCTTAGTTCAGCAAAATTAGGGATGCCTTGTTGATAGTAACCCACCATGCCAAGAAACACTTGGAACTCCTGTAGGTTTGTGGGAGGCAACATCTTGTCAATGGCTTCCACCTTATTGTTCATAGGGCGTATTCCGGTTTGGGTGACCTTGGGGCCCAAGAATTCAAGCTGTTCCTTGAAGAAGGAGCATTTTGAGGGTTTGAGTTTCAGGGCTGCCTTCTAAATTTTGATGAAGACAGCTTTGAGGTGGTCTAAATGGTTGGTAAAGGTGTAGCTGAATACAGTATTATTGTTGAGATATGCAAGGACGCAGGAGAGTTTCAGATCTTGTAGAATGGAGTCCATAGCCCTTTGAAACGTAGCTGGGTGTCAGGGAATTTTCCCCTGACTACATTAATTGTATATTTAATTTTGGCCTAAACACCAAGACAAAGAAAGACTGTAAACAAATAAGTTACACTAGTAACAGTACTGGTTTCAACCCAGACAGGGATTGAACTCAAAAACCCTAAAGACAAGGCAAATGTTAATTCAAAGAAGATAGGTTGGATTATATTACCAATTTATAAGAAGCCTAGTCATTTGACAATAAATTCTGACTTTGGCCTTGCTTCTGTAATTGTACATAAGTCTCTAGTAGACGTTGCTTACTGCTCAAAAGCTGATTGGCTGCATCCAACTTGGTTTTTGCTCTTCAAACCACTATTAACATTTAAGCGTCCAGCGCCGGCCTTGATCTTCCCGCTTAAACCCATTATCTTCAGATTAATTGCTTATCAACTTGAGGCTCTCTATACATGCTACTGGGTGCAACATATAATTTTATACAATATTTTGCCAGAAATTGATGCCCATTTGAAACAGGTATTAATTTCAGCCTTGCAATTATTGAAAATTCATGGAAAATCCTCTCATTTCACCTGATCCTCATATTTATGTTCCAGCCTCAATTTTGATGGTATTTAAGTGAGCCATACTCCCTATTATTTCTTGTTCCAACAATAAAGACTATCCTACTTATGATACTTCTACTTTTTCTGATAAAACTCCATTACTGAAGCCATGAAAGGAATTCTATTCCTATCCTGGTTTCTAAATTACTTCTTACCAGTGGTTTTGGCCTTGGAAAATCCAACTCCTACAACTGACTGGTACAACTCCTCTCCTGATGATACCCACCAAAAGGAATTCCTTGCCAATGGATGGTTCAAATAACTGTCTGGACATTGGGGATGCAAGTTCTACTATGATTGCTTGTTTACTTCCCCTCCTGCTGAACCAACCCTTGTTAGACCTTACGCTTCCTTTTACCTCTTAGCGTATTTGGTGGGTTGCTATCTACTTGGTTGTTTCAGTTCTATGTTTGGAAGATTTGCCTACCTAGGGTATCTTGGACATCTTGCAATGGTCACGCTTCCTATCAGCTCAGTAATTGCAGGTCTGAATGTGGGGGCCTTGGCCCATCAGCTAGGGAGCTTATTCCCTGCCAAGTGGGTCCCTGACACCAGGGCATTGTAGAGTCCTTGGGGCATTTGAGTGGATTCATAAAGACCTTCTGAAGTGATGAGCACAGAATTTTCTCTATCTTCAGGGGACAAGTTCACCTTCCAGTATCCTGATGATAGATTCAAAGCAGAGAAAAACTTTGATCCTCCCAATTGTCTAAGAGCATCATCAATTATTGGAAAAGTGTATGAGTCCTTTTTGGTGAGCAAGTTTAGTTGGCAGTAATCCGTCATAATGCAGTGGCCTCCATTTTTCTTCCTTAGGATTAATAATGGGAAAGCCCAAGGGCTCTGAGAGGGAGCTAGGAGCCTAGCATCCAAGAGATGTTTAAGCTTCTTAGAGACCTGGGCATCTTCTACTTGGCTACAGCAGTAAGGTTTATCACAAAAGGGAGGAGCATCATCTGTATCTATCTGGTGGATAACCCCCTTAGCTAGGCCATAGTTTGTAGGTCCAGAGGCAAAGATTTCCTTACACTGGTCTAGCAGTTTCAGAACACCTTTTTGTTGAATGGGTGACAGTTGTGGGAAGTCTGCAGCAGTGAACAGGGAGAGAACCTAAGGGTTTCCTTCAGGTAAGTTGAAATCACTGAGCGTTCCAAAAGGGTAGAGGGACATCACTTGCTCTGAGCCTAATATGCAACCATGCCCTACAACCTGGCCCTTGATCACCTGTATAGGCAGGGCAGTTAGGTTAGATAACAACAGCTTCACAGGTTCCTTATGAGTCCGGTCCAAAATCCCCAGGCATAACCAAGGCTATCTGAAGCTTAGGGAATCAGGTGAGTATAGCTCCATGAATGATCTTTCAGGTAGTTTGTGATATCTGAGAGTCTATAATCACTTGTGAGCCTGGTGGAATGGGGATAGCCGCAGGGGTAAGAAGAGGCACACCTCTGCAGGACAGGAAGGAGGAGGGGAACACATATTGGAGGAGTGATTTCTGTACTTGAGCAAGAAGATACACATGGTATACTTGAGCACACAAGTCTTAAGGTGTTTGCCAGGTAAGCGTGGAGGTTCTTCAAAAATCAAAGTGACCTCATATCCTAAGAGCAAAAGGTATCCATCTCAAAGGTTTACAATCCCATTATATTTGTGGAGGAATTGTGTGCCAACCAGTAGATCATAGATTTTGTTCTCTAGTACAACAGTGGGGGATGCAATGATGAGTTTTCCAAACCTCTTTGGCAGAGCAGAGTAGGCACCAATGGCTTGGGTTTGAGCCATATCAGCAGTACCATATGATTGAGTATAGTTGAGGTCAGGAGCCAGCTTAAGCTTCTTCATTAGCTTGGATGATAACACGTTGACTGGAGAGCCCATGTCCAGAATGGCTTTAATTTTAAACTTTTGGATTGATACTTCCACACAAGTGGTATCTTTCCCAAAGGGGGGGGGGTAAGACAGCAAGAACGTCCTGTGCAGCTGCTAGATCTTTTTCTCATTTAACTAACATGCATTTTCAGACATGGATTTCCTTATACACAGTCTACAAGGGGGGAGATACAGTCACTTTCTGAATGAGGGCTTCAGAAAGCTTGGAAGCTTCTTCAGAAGAGTCTACCAAGACAGGTGGTCAACGAGCCTGGGCCAGGTAGGGGCAAGCCACCAAAGCTTTGGCTTCAACTGAAGGTGTGTAAGAGGTAGTGTTAGTTTTCCCTGAGAAAAGCTTGTAAGGGACAGACACAGTTTCTGGGACAGCCAGAACAGAGTAGCCATAAATATCTGATTCATCACAGTCAGAATGTTTAGGTTCAGAATCACTGGAAAGATCATGAAACAGGTGAAGGATAGTTGGGTCAGAGGAAGGGGGAGATTCCTTGTCAGAGGGTGGATCAGGAGGAGACAGGGGAGATTGGTCAGCAGAGAGCGTCTCTGCCTCTAAGCTGACATCTCTTTTCCCTCCTGTTCCTTAGGGTCACAACCTTCTACCCAGGGATTAGTGCAGTTATACAAGTGGTGTCCTATTTGACCGCAGTTATGACAAAATTGCCTTTTATATGGCCCACTTGAGCCTAGAGTCATAATACACGGGGTGCAGGAGGTGGTTCCAGTGTTGCTGGCCTTATTTTTGCGCACCACAGTACCTCTGAGGGTCAAGTGCATGTCTTGCAAGAGGGTCTTGATACTCTTCATAGAAGTAAGGGAAGCTTTATGGGCCTTAAATTGCAGACAAAGGAGTTGGTTCATCTTTAAAGCGTTTGAACAAGCTTTGTAAGCTTCCTGGGGAGTTAACTGTTGGCTGGTGATTAATTGTTGTCCTTTGACGTAAAAGCAATCAGCAAATTCAGCCAGGGTTTCCTTGGACTTAAAGGCAATGTGCATAAATGCATCTTTTTTGACCACCAAGCTAGGATCTCCTCCAAATTTCTCAATCAAGAGGCGCTTCATATCCTCCCAAGTGACTATGGAAGGGAGTTTGGGGACCACAACTCCTTGGCACGTAAGATGTAGACAAGGAAGAATATGCTCCTTTTTAAGCTCATCAGTGGCCCTACACATTGCAGTCTTGTAGATTTTCAGAAAGGCAGCAATGGTAGAGGTCTTAGGGTCAAATATCTGTTTAAATGAAGGCTTATAGTTGGGATCAATGGATAATGAGGTGGATTAGCTGTTGTCACCTGGGTTGAGGAAGTTAATTTGGGGATTGCCCTCAAACTCAGATTTGGCAGCAGGTTGTCTAGCCCAGAGGAGTCAAAGGCTCTCCTCTAGGGTGTCCAAAGTAGAGCTGTTTTTCCCACTGATATCCTGGGTGGTAGTGGAAGCAGCTCCAAATTCATCAACCTTAATCTTTTGCACTGTTAGGGTGCCAGCAATCCCATTGAGGCAAGTGGTCAGTGAAGTGGTTTGAGCAATCAATGGAATAACCTGTCCATTCATTGTCTCTGTCAAGCAAGAGAGGGTTTGCACTTCCCTTTACATTCATCCTGCCTGTCAGCAACATCATTTTTTTACTTCTGCTAACTTATCCAAAGCAAGAGCATAGTTGAACCAGGGTTGGCCTTCCAAGCCAGAGAAACAATCATGATTACCATGGCTGGGAGTACTAGTGACCTCAGCTTTCCCTTCACCTTCAGACTCAGAGGACAAATCATTAGGATTAGAGAGGTTTTGTCTCAAATACTTGATTTCTCCTTGCAAGGTAGCTACTTGGTCAGTGAGCAAAACAATGCAAGGGGCAGGAATAGTTCTACAGGAGAAGGGTTCTGAACAGAAGATTGATGTCAAGTAGTAGCTTTGAGCTCAGCTATGGCTTTCCATACCTTAGTTTCAAATTCCAGCAGGACCTCAACAGGAGGAGCAGGGGGTGTCACCTCAATGGACGCTACTCTATCATCCACGTAAGGTTGCACTTGATACAGAGTGTTGCCTAATGTAGCCTTATCCAATCCATATTGGTACTGCAGATGGCAGCCCCAGGTATTGACATGAGTCCCAACCAGCTTGAGTTGTGAATTGACATGCTCCCAAAATTGGCTGAGTTTGGTAACCAGTGTCTCAAAGTCCTGACAATGCTTTAGAAGAGCGGCCTCTATTTGTTCACGCCATGTTGCTTGATGTTCATTCAATTTGCACAGTTGATCTTGATATACCCTGGGAGTGAGGAACAAATGGAATTCAGTGATGAGGTTAGGTACTTCTGGGAGGCCAGCAAGTCACGCTGGTTATCCAAAATACACACAAAGAGGCTATGGGACCATTCTTGATATGCCATATTTTGAGCATGGTTGTTTGAAACAGCAGTGGCTACAGCATTTAGAAGCTGGTTCTGGGATCCTAAGGCAAGTTGATGGTGAATCAGGGTGGGTTGGATAAACTGGTTGACTAACACGCCAATAGTCTTCAGTGATTCCATTGGTGTGGGAGGAAGACCAAGGTCCAAGAGGAAGGAGTACAGGTCCTCAGAAGCATACCCAGTACAGAGACCAGTGATATTGTGTATTGCCACAGTGCCTGAGTGGAGGAGAGAGCAAGCAGCAGCAAAAGCTTGCTCATAGTTGAGAGAGAAAGCTGAAAGGGGGCCCAGGCAGGCCCCGGGGACAGCACCAGTAACATTGGGGTTGAGAAGGAATCAGTGATGTCTTCTTCTAGAGGAGAAGAAGAAACTTTAGGTTGCTTGGGTACTGCAGAAACAAAGGGAGAAGGACCAGAGAATGCACGTGGGAATGGGGTAGCTGAGGGGCTTGCAGCTCCTGTAGTGAGCACCATTTTGTCATGTTTGGCTTCTGGGGATAACATCCCAGAGGAATCAGTGGGAAATCTTTATAACAAAAGATTTGTGGTTCAAAGCTAGCCTTGGGTTAGCCTTCAGGGCAAAATTAAGAGCACATACCTTAATTTCCTGGAATACAAGATGTGAAATTCCTTTTGGCAAAAAGGAAAGGAAAAAGCTTGAAGAATATTAAAGCCAACACAAATGTGGATAAACTTGTCTTTATTAGGAGAAATGATTCTACTTATATAGTAGACAAGGGTCAATGATTGCTCATTAGGTAGACAGATTGGCATAGGGGGTCATGTTGGGGTGAGGTTATACCAGGGTCAGTCAAGGGCAGGTATGATAATCTGGAATGGGTGAACATTGAACAAGACCCATTATTAGAAGGTGAGGAATTCCCAAAATTGAAAGCAAAACAAACCAAATCTTTGCAAATATCATTATTTGAAGGCCATATTGAAATAGCATTAATGGCGCAATTTCTGACAAAGACCATGTACACAATAGGCGCAATAAGGACCAGGTAGTTAACTGCAGTAGCAAGGGGGCACCAACTCCAAGTCTGGGGCACAACCAGGTTGGACAGCCCCAATACTGTGATGTAGACAAACCCCAATTTACTGAAGTCCTGGATGGGAGGCGCATTGGGTAAGGGGGAGCAGCAGGAATCTCCTTCATAGTAGGCAGGAGATCCAGATGGTGAGGGTGATAATACTCCACATCAAGAGTGCAGGGTGGATTGACTGAGGTAGCAGGAGTATAACCATGAGGATATGAATAGGCAAGTTTGTATTGTGTTGTGGATTCCCAAATAGATGCAGAGATAATAATTAAATTGGAGCAAAAATAGACAATTCCTGCAATAAGATAATAATTTCTGGGCATAAACCCGTTTTATTAAGATGTCAACAGTGAGGAGGGCTCCTCCTCCTCACTATTTATACTTACTGGTAGTTTTGTGGCCTTTTGTGCCACCAGAGAACTGATGGCATCAGTTTCAGCTGAAATTACAATTTTCACTGGAATTTGTATACTTGGGCCAGGAGGTGGGTGCTCATTGGTTGGTATAACATGGACCTTTCTTGAACTGCAGCATGCCAAGGCACCACAGTTATTTATAGATCCTTTAAGCAATTGAGCGCCCAATTGCACTCCCAATGTACCATTTATCAATAGTTGAGAGGCACAAATTTGATAAAAGAATTGAAGCCAGGGATTTGAGGCCCGTGTGCCTCTCAAATCCTGGGCCATTTGGGTCATTATTTGTTAGATTAATCTGTTTCCTATTAGCTATGCTACTTTACACTTTAAAGTTATGTTTTAATTTTCTTATCAATAAATTTAAATAATTACAACAATTTAATCAAAATAAATCTTATTTAATCCTTATAATATAAAAACCTATATTAAATTAATCATTTTCTACTTACAGCTAAATTAAACTGTATTAAAAGCTAGTAACAATCTTATTTCATATACCATTATTTCTTGAAAGCTGATTAGTACAAAATGACATCATTCTAAAAAGAGCAACATAAAACTACAATAAAAACCAATATGATGCTTTTTGTTGGAAATTAAATTGTTGCCTAAAATCTTAGCTTTTTTAAAAATATTTAATTTAAAATATAATAATTTTTGAATCCCTCTTTTAAAAAGAGGGCAGATAGCTTTTTTGCCTATTTAATAAATAAATATTAAATAATTTTAGGGCTATTTTAGAAAAAATCTAGTAAAAAGTTAAAAAACTAAAGGTAAAATTAAAACCAAACTTTTATTGAAATTCCAGTGATTTTATTTAGCATAAGTAATTTATTCTTAAGTTAAATTTTATAGAAAATATATAATAAAAACTCATAAGAGAACAAAATTTTCTCTTTTAAATTCTTAAGTATTTAATATTAATAAAATAGCTTTATACAACTATTTAATAAAATTATATTTTTATACAGTATGCTAGAGGTAATATGTATAAAAAATTCAAACATAAAAAAGAATGTATCAAAATCTTGCTTTATTTAATTAAATTTTATAAAGGTTAAAATTTATTTAAACTAAATGGAAAATGATCTTAGTTATTGTATCTATAAAAATAAGATACAACTTTAATTATACAAGCAATTATTTATATGTGATTAAAAAATAACATATTTATTTTGATAGATTTAAGATATATAAAGTTCATTTTTTAAGAACTGTTAAAAGTTATAATAAACTTGAGTTTATTTAAAACAAAAGGTTTTTGAGTTGGTTACTAGAAGTAAGCTAAATAGTAATTTATACTTTAAATTTATTTTACTGATTAAAATATCATACTTTAAATTTAGTTTACTGATTAAATATCATACTTTAAGAGTTAATTAGCATATTTTGTTTCAAATAAGAATTTATAAGCTTAAATTCAAAGCCACTTCAAGATACTAAATTGGTATTGAAATATAAAGTTGCAGCACAATTCCAAAAGCTGAGGTTAAAGGGTTTTCTAATGATACTAGTTTCAGCAAGATTAAAGTACTATTTGCCAAAATATCAACAGTTAACCAGAATATAAAAAGGGGTAAATAAACAATGATATCAGACTTCAGGGGTGATGTTGATAAATTAAGGAGATCAGTTGGGGGTCAGTTGGGGATTTATGCCTGTAGTGCAAAAGCTCAGCTAACATGGTATTTAAACAGCTCAACTTTACAGAAATTTACTTTATAATCCACATCTTTACTCCTCTGTGATAACTGCACATCTATCTCCAAGCAAGAACTGCCTGAACCAAGCCAAGGAACCCAACCACTATCATTATGGAACCTATCAAGTTTGCACCTCAGATGACACCCTTCTTCTCACTGGGGGCTTCTACTAATAGAGAAAGAATCTCTATGCTTAAACAAGCATTCCTTTTTACTGCTGGCAATGATCTTAACAGCTTTGTTGAGCATTTCTTATTAAAACCAGAGTTTGGAAAAAGTACCTTCTTACCTGTCATACAAAATTCTAAGGCAGATGATTTCCTTAACAACTTAAAGGAATTGATGTCAGAGTCCCCTGCTAAACACCTTCCTTCCCTAAGAGCATTGGTTACATCAAGCTACAGTTTGAAAGAGCTTTGGGATTGTGGATTTAAAATGACAAAAAATGAGTATTCATATTCTAAAAAAATAAAAATGCCAAAAAAGTATCATTAAATTCAAAAAATAAAAAAGGGAAAAAGATTCAGTAAAGAAAGAAAACATGAAAAATATTTTAAAAAATATATTAAAAAATTCATTTCCATCCAGCCAATTCACTAAAAATCCCCTGGATTGATTTATGAATAATTACAAAAAGAATTGAGTGAATACTCAACTAAAATAAAATACTCATTGAAAACAAAAAAGAAAATTTATGAAGATATGAAAATAAAAAATAAAATTTCTATTTCACTTTCCACTTTCTATAAGCTTATTCCTAATAATATAATCAAAAGCAAAAAACAAACTGATATGTGTAACATTTGCAACTTGAAAAAATCATTAGAAATGAAGAAAAAAGGATTTGAGTATAAATAAGTTGCCATTGCCTAAATCTATTAAAGAAAATTTGGAATCTATTGACCTACATGAAAAGTTTTATAAGCATCAAAATAAAGAATATATTAGTGATATAAATAATCTTGATGATAATTCATGTGTTATAGTAATAGACTATAAAGAAAACTTTAAAATAGGTGGGGGTCCTATAGAGACAAACAATTGTTTTTATGAGAAAATATCTATTTCTTTATTAGGATTTGCAATTTCTTTTAAAGAAAATGAGAAAATTAAATATGAGTATCATGACTTTTTTATCTGAAATTTTATCTCATGACTCTTTGCTTTCATGTCAGTGTTAGATAAGTCTGCTTAAAAATAATAAATTTAAGAATATTAAAAACATTGAAGTTTGGACTGATAATGGTAATCATTTCAGATCTTATGAATTCTTATATTATCTTTTTAAAGAGGTACCTAAAATTATAAAAGGAACTATTAAGTTTAATAGATTTGTTGAGTGTCATGGCAAAAGTATTGTTGATGGCCATTTTGGTGTATTATCTAAAATATTTAAACAAAAGGAAAATAAGATGTATATAAAAAATATAAATGATCTCAAAATGGTTTTTGAGAGAGAGGAAGAAAGAAAGGGTTTATATGAGTCACTTGTAAATAATTCAGATGTTTCCCAAAAAACCTTTTTTTACATCTATGATAGAAAATCTAGGCCTAAAAAAAGCTGGCTTGAAGTCAAAGCATTTTATGTTAATCTTTCATATTTAATGAAAGATGGTGAGCTGTATGTTTCACTTTTGACATTTGAGGATGTTAAGGAGTACTCTAAAATAAATTATTGTGCAAAGTTCTGCACAGATGACAGAGAAACAAAGAGAGCTGATACTACTTAAAGATTAGTAGGACATGTTCATGAAGTTAGACGCATAACAAAAACTTATATTTCACATAAGGTAAATAGTCTTTTAAATACAACAACTTTTTTTCTAAAAATAACTAAGAAATTAATTATATGAGCCAAAGATAGGGTAATAGTAATTATAGCTTTGGGGCTGCTATTACTCTCCCATGCAACTCATATATTTGATTCTTGGATTATTAAAATGGAAAAAAGGGTTTTAGCAAAAAATACAGTTAATAGAAATAAGATTTATTTTTATTATTTGTATATTTTACACTCTTAAACTCTTTCTTCAGTAAACTAAGCATTATATTAATGTTCAAAAAACATAAGTTTACGGCTCAAATGATACCAAAGAAGTTAAAAGTCTTTGAAATACTTAAGCTGGTGCCTTGGCTTAATCTAACAAATAATGATCCATTTAGTAGTCTGCATGAGTTAAAACTTAATTCTGACTTTTCAATGCTGTTGACATTAAAGTATTTTTAATTCTGATTGTCAACATATAGTAAGTTGAATTTCAGAATGAGTTAATTCTGGCAGTTGTCCTTCAAGCTAATGAGGAGACTGGTCATGGAGGCATTGCCAAGACCTATGACTGGCTCCAGAAGAACTACTTCTGGGAAAATCTTTGCCTGATAATTCCAGATGCCATTGCTAGTTACCACAATTGTCAGCTCCCTCAACCTTGATCTGCCTCTCACAAGTTCAAGCTAGTCTCCCTCAACATGCATTTCATACTCTCAGCATTGACGCTGTAGGGCCTCTCCACTGCTCCTGCTCTGGTTGCCACTTTATCCTAATTTCTGTTCATCATTTTAGCAAGTGGGTAGAAGCTTGCCCTACTAAAGACATCACTGCCAAGACAACTACTGCCTTTCTGTTGCAAGACATATTATTCTGCCACAGCTGCCCTCAAGTGTTGTTATCTGACAACAGGACTAACTTCAACACCAAGTTAGTAATCTCTGTTGTCAAAGCCTTGGGGTCTCACCAATCCTTCTTTGCCCCCTGTCATCTTTCTACCAATGGGGCAGTTGAGGGTGAAAATTCAACTCTGGTTTCTATCATGAGGAAACTCACTCACTCTGACGCTGCAAGCTGGGATCTATACTTGCCTGCTGCTCTCTTTGCTTATTGCCTTAGCAAACATTGTATCACAGGGTATCCCCCCTTTGCTATGCTATATGGATATGAGGTCACTACTCTGTTGCTCTTGGGGGCCCCTACTCTCCTCTGATAAGGCTATGAAGCCTGATGAGCATATCAAAGATCTAGTCAATCAAATCATTGATATCCAGGCCTCTGCCTACTTGTCTGCCTATAAGACTAAGCTGCTTGAACTCTCCCCTGACAATACTGGATGATCTCCCTTGCCTGAGTTCAACATTGGGGACCATGTTCTCTACTATCAGCATAGAGTAGGAGGACACACTCACAAGCTAGATATGTTATGGGTTTGACTGTTATAAGTGACCTTCAAGCAAGGATCTGAGTAAACCATGAAACTATCCTCTAGTGGCTGTCTGTTTGCCTGCGTGCATGCCAAGTTCCTCCACAAGTACTAACCCCTAAGGCCAATCTAGAGAGGGCAATGTTTTGAATGCCACCATTCATAATGTTTTGATTTTGCCTTTGAAGGGTTATTTTTGGACAAATCTCTCTCTTTTGCTTTTGCCCCTTGAAATGAGTCTGACTCCAAATTGGGAAATTAAATTGTTCAGTTTCCTGATTCTGCACAGCTCACTTGCCCTGCTCATGCTTGTGGCAAGTGATCCTACTGTCCTGGTAGTGTTTTGTGGTATAATAACCACTATATATTCCAGCTCTTATTTGCCAATAAAAATTAAGTTCTATTTGTATTTTTTCTTTGTGTCTCCCAGTACTTTGGCACCTCTAGACACGTCTAGTAGATATTATTCCATCAGGGCCACAAGGTAATTGCATAGCCTTCCCTGCCATTCTAATCAAGGATTAGTATAAATTCAATGGTAAGGTTAGGATTCCCCGTTATGTATCTATGCCACGCCTCATAGAACAACAGAATTACTTTCCCTAGTAGCCATCATTCTCTACTAGGCCTCTACCTGTAACAAACCATCAAACTTTTACTTGGACAACATTAGCCCTGCCTGCAAACCACCAAACATGTGAACTGTCACAGCTGTCCTTAAGCAGGAAGTTGCTGCTATCTGTGCTGCAGTGACTGATGACACTGGTGCTACTGGGCTTGCTGACAACAATGGCTGTTGCCCTGGGTGTAATACCCAGTTACAGTAGGTACTACTTGCAGCAGGTATGGCAGAAGGTTGGCAAATTAGAAATCAGTCAGGGTGGTGATGATTGGGTAGATAGTCATCAACCAACAGAAGACCTTAGCATGGACGTTGTATCTTCTAAAGCTCCCAGAAAAGTACGTTAACATATAGTACATGGAGGTGTACACCACAATGGACAGCGTGGAATGCGGGGACACCAGGGGGGCCAGGAACCAGAATTGGAGGAGTTGAGTTGTCCAGGATCATAGAGGGGATCATGACCTAGCCCTTCTGGTGAGGGTTCAAAGAGCTCTGATCCTTGTTGATAGCTTCCAATCCCAAGGCAAGCTGTAAGCACAGCTATGAATATGAGATAGTTCATCTTCCTTGGATTGGAGGGAGTTGGCGGGAACAAACTAGTTAAAGTTGACTTTAAGTTTTAAGTAAGATTTAGCTTTAATGAGGGTATTAAACTCAATAATAGCACAATCTATTACTGAGGGGGGTTCCCTTATTTATAGTGCTTCCCACTGTGCAATTTTTTGCAAGTGGGAATGAAAGCAAGGGATTGGAGAACCTAAAAGTTTGGAAAATGTGATTGGGGATTGGGGTTTGAGAGGGTGATCAAATTCATTTTCTTTGGCAATCTGTTGGGGGTTTGGCTATTCTTGCCTGGAGCCAATTTTTTTTCCCTGGTCATGGAGTCAGGTGATGGTGAAGACTCATGGAACTTTCATAATCTATTTTTGGTTTGGGAGGCATGGTCTGGCTGGAGTCTGGACTCAAACCTATGACCTGTGACCTGTGACTCAGAGTTCCATTGGTACTGGGTAGAACTGCTGCTCACATCTGAAACTTGATTGTGATTTTCTTCTTTTGGGCTAGAATAGGTTTTGGAATTTGAATTTCTCCTTCTTCTTAATGGCAGGAATAAAATTTTGCTTCTGAACCCTGAATTTGCCCTTCAGAAGAAGGACAAGAATTATTATGGCATTGTTCCCCTGAAACCAGGGACTTTTCTGATTGGTTGCATTTTATGGGAAATTCTGATTGGCTGGGAGATGGGGCCTGGGGCCCAGGTGGGTGTAAGGCAGCCAACTGGGACCTAGTGAGTAAGCGGGTGGGCTGAGGGCGGGTCTGCTGGCAACTTGGTGGGCAAGCAGGTGGCTGGCTGGACAGTGGGGGTTTGGCAGGCAAGCAGAGGGTTGGCAGAAGGCCCGCTGGCAGCTGGCTTGGTGCTGGGAGGCTAGTGGAGGGTGCTGGCGGGCGTGGCAGGCGCCTTCCTGGATGATAAAGTATTCCAGCAGGCATCAAGCTCCAATTTTTCCTCCTTTTGATTTTTATTTCCCCCAATTAAGAGGGGAAGTCCTCATCAAATTTGGTCTCTGGAACTGAAATTTTTCTATTCTTTTCCAACATTGTCCTCCAGTAAGAATTTAATTTATGTCAGGAATATTCCTGACTCTGGGTTACCTGAAAATACTCAGATCTATTGCGCTAGGGAGTTGATTGCCCTAGCCAATGAGGTTGATCCCCTCAAGCGGGATTAAACCAGCCTAGACAGAGATGGTCAATAAACAAGAAAACTGATTGAGTCTGTGAATGAAAGATTCTCCCCTTGCCTCTCTGTGGGGCCTTCTTTAACCTCTTGTTAGGCTGATCTTTCTACTGTGATGACCACATATGGTTGTCAGATAGAAAGTTCCAAGCAGCATGCTGATTAAGCTAACAGAATGAGCTCTTGCAACTTGGCTACATTAGCCACTCTTGAGGAGAGCGTTTGCCAGCTATGAACACAATAACCCCCCTATAAATCTGAAGCTGGATTCTCCCTGCGCACCAGTGTGCTAGATAGCAATAATGGTGGACCTATCCCTGAGACTCACTTCAAACCTACGTTCAAACAAGTCTTTTATACTAAGACGTCTACCATTATGGCCTTCTTGATTATCTACAAAACAGCCATGCAAAGGGCCTCAGATGAGGTTAAGAAGGAGCACATATTGACCTGTTTGCACCCTACCTTCTAAGAAGTGGTTGTGCCTGAACTGCCCTCAATTGACACTTGGGAGGAGATGAAACAGCTTCTAATTGATGAGTTTGGAGGATATCTCAGCTTGGAGGTCAAGAAAGATGTATTATGCACATTGCCTTTAAGCCCAAGGAAACTCTGGCTGAATTTTATGATTGCTTTTAATTTGAAGAACAACAGTTGATAACAAGCAGACAGCTTCCAGAACATGAAGCCTATATGGCTTGTGCTCAAGCCCTCAAAGTTAACCAACTTTTGTGCCTCCACTTTAAAGATCACAAGACCATGCTCTTTTCTATGAATTATATAAAGATGTTATTAAAGGACATGACCTTACTCACTTTGGATTGGTTATGCAAGAGAATCCAGAAGCCTCCAATTCTGATTCTTTTTCACGCAGTCCTTGTATCCTCACCATGAACTCTCAGAATCTTCCTAGACGCCAAGGATGCCATAACTGTGGCCAGATAGGCCACCACTACCAAGTCTGTACCAATCTGTGGGTCAAAGGTACCAATTATAAAGAGCAGGTGGGAAAATAACAGTCAACCTAGAGGCAGAGACACTCTTGGTTAACAATTACTCCCTGTTTCAGATCCTGAATGGATTAGATAAAAGAACATCCATTTAGGGATTAAGCAATGAAACAATTGTATAATCACACAATTGCCCCATTGCAATATAGGTTTACATGGGTTAAATACGTTTAAAATTGCTAAAAAAGGGTATCTAAAGTGTATCTAGGTTGCACATTGAGCACAGGCTTCACAAACAAGGTTGATAATCAAATGACGCAATAAGCACCACTTACCTCCATTAGGAAATGCACGTGAAACTGGTTGTTTTCTTGTACAGCTCTTTCTGATGTGCAATTCCACTCTCCTCTTTTTTGCAAGTCCTTTTGACTGTACCTCCTTTCCTCTGGTAGCAATTATATTGCCCATGCTATATTACACATCACTATCAAATAAAATACAAGTTTTGTCTTTATATCTTTTATTCTTCTTTCTGCACTAAGACTGTCACTATACCAGCCAAAGGTATAGTATTAAGAGTGAGGATTATTGAATAGCTATTTGTAAAATTAAGCAACCACTGCCATAATTTACAACACTCACAGTCTCCTCCAATTCCTCAAATCATAGAAGATTCTGAACACTCCAAACCCTAATCTCTCCCAATTCTGTTATCATTTCATGACATCTCCAATGATTCAGACATTGAAAATTTAGATACTGAAGAATCTGAAGCCTATGGATATTCAGTTATAGCAGTGCCTGAAACTATTGCTGTTCCTTACAAAATACGCTCTGGGAAGACTACAACCACTAACTAACCTCTGGATGAAGCAAAGGAAGTTGTCTCTTGCCCTTAGCTCACTGTGATAATCCACATGGAATCAACTGTGTATACAAAGGCTGATTTGGCCACTATAAAGACTCTATGCTTAAAGTTGGAGAAGTATAGTGGCTTTAGGGAAGGTAAATGTCTAGTAGGTAACAAGTGGCTACTAGAGGTAGATAATTATATAGTCTAGTAGGTAAAAAGTGGCTGCTAGAGCTGAAGGATGTCGCAGCTGGTAGGTAGATGATGGATACCAAGGCTAGATGGTGCCTGAACCTAGTAAGTAATATAGGCAACTAGGAGAGGATGAGATCCCAACCCAGTATGTACCATGGGGCTACTAGGAAAAGATAGTGCCCAGGCTAGTAGGTAACTGGTGACTACTAGGGCTGGGGGTGGGCAATATATAGTAGGTAAAAATGGGCTACTAGAGAAAAGATGAGATGGGGCAGCTCTTAAGATCCTTTAGCCACTTGCAGAAGGTCTGCAAGTGATGAACTTTACCAAGAAGATTGGTAAGGTTTCCTTTTCTGTGTCTTCCTGGAGGCTTTGAGGAGGTCTTGAAGCCACCAGAGAGGCATGGATATGCCTAGAGACATTATCAGGGTAGCTGCTTGGGAAAGCAGCTACAAAACCTGATAGTGAACAGGTCTCTGGGAAGTAAAGTTGGTTACTTTGCAACTGAAAGCTCAGGACTAACCACATGAGTGAGTAAGAACAACTGCACAGCCACAAGGAGTGTCTGTGGTTGATGGCCTATAGCAGTGATCACTTATGGGGGCCCATTCAAACACTAACTCACTTGAAGAGACTTATTGCCTGAGTCTGGGGTGTTAGTAACAGGGACTGCAGAGAAGGATGGAACCTTGGTGGTTCATAGTAAAGAAGGAGCAGAAGGAGAAGGAAGATCATAGATCAGTACTAGTTGAAGGATTGGAAGACCATGAAGAAGGACTAGTTGAAGGACTGGAAGATCATGGGGAAGTACCAGCTGAAGGACTGAAAGATCATAGAGAAGGGCTGGAAGAAGGAATGGAAGTTGGTTACAAAGAACTAGCTGTAGTAGAAGAAAGAGCATGAAAAATAAACTTGGACAGTTGAAAATAAGATTGATGAAAAAATAAGCAGAGAAAGAATTAGGGAAAGAATAATAAGAATAAATGATAAAAGATTAAGATAAATAATATATAAATATAAAAAAGAAATCAAGAAACAGTTCACAGAAAATACACTGTGAATTTTTAAGAGATTGGTTAAATGAGAAGGAGCCAGAGCAGACATAAAAAAACAGAGAAACTCTAAGGACAAAGGCTGGAGTTTTTCCAAAATCATTAAGAGGAGCAAGAAGCAAGTGCATGCATTTCAAGATGTTGAAAAGTAAAAAAAATGCAGAGAAATGTGGGGAAATGGTGGAGAAATTAAGGGTCAAAAATCCCTTAAGTAAAACATAGGTGGAAGCGCTTGAGTTTTCCTGAAGAAACATGACAGAAATTACAGCAAAACTGGTCAAAACACAAAGCAGCTTTTTATCCAGAGAAAGACAACTCCAGGGTTGAACCAGAGTCAAGAGCAAGTCATTTGGGTAAAAGCTTTGGCAAAACAGTTCAATCTGGGCGTTTGATTGGCTGCAGGGCAAAGATTGTTTAATCACTGTTTTAATAGCTTTAACTGAAGAGCTTAAGCCTAAAAAATGAGGGAATGAAGAAGGAAAAGCTGGTTTTTATTTAGCTGAAGTAAGTTAAAAGGTTTAATGTATTATAGAGCAGAAGAAACTAGATAGTATAATCCTGGAAACCAGAGATCTGAGAAGAAAAGGGGACTGAAACAAGGAGCTATAAAAGGGGATCAATCTGAGGCTCTTCAGGGATTAGATCAAGTGGAATACAAGACCACAAAGACTATACAGAGAGCTGAAGCCCAAGATAAAGGAGCTAAAGCCTAGGATAAGGAGCAGGAAGCCAAGCAAGGAGCAGGAGTACAGGACTAAGGGGCAGGAGTCCAAGACTAAGGTGCAGGAGCCCAAGACCAAGTACAAGGAGTACAAGAGATTGTTGGAGGACTCCAAATAATGGCACATCTATATTGTTTCCAAGACCACCAGGGAATATAAAAAAGATTTCTAAGGGGATCTTTCTTCTGAAAGCAAATAAAAGCTCATTTTGACCCCTGCCCAAATTTCCAAGTAGTATAGATAGACCCTATGAGTGAATTGCCCAACATCTTCTACCCTAGCTAGGAGGAGGAAGATACCTACTGCAAAAGCTGTTGAAGGTTTGCCATTAGTAAAACTCCCCAGGAGGAGTGTTAGAGGTCAAAGAGAAACCTTGAGATGGCAGATAGGGGAAGGGAGTTTATTGGTAATGAGTTTACCAGGTTGTTAAAGGACTGGTACAGGCCCACAGAGGAACTAGCACCAGCTGAAGTACAAGTGCAATGTGGGGATGCCCACCTAGTTATAAGAAAAGTATTGGAAGAGTTTGTAGTAATGCAAGCCAAGTATAAACTTCAAAATAGTGATAAGGAGCGCCTTTTGGGGGAAGCTTCAGATATAGAATTAAGAAGGAAGAGGAGTTATTTTATTGGATAATACTTTAGACTTATATAGACTTGGCTGTGACAGAGATTTAGTTGGATTGAACCTAGGGGTCAGTCATGTGCAGGATGGTTTCAAGCCACTGAATACTTGGATTGCCATGTGATATTGCTTGGTTATCATTCTTGGTATGTTAAACGGTATATCAGAAGGGCACCAAATTGGATGATGACTGGATGTTGAGTAGGTTGGTGGTAGTCAGAATACTTGTACATCCAGATCCTTGACACCCCCCTTAAGGGGTTAATCTGATACATCAGGAGGGGGATTTGTCTTAACAGCTGCCGCCTGATGTTCCTGGAGTTGTTTGCTAGTTGGTACCAGTCTGTTCAAGTGTTCTCTTTTGCTAAGGCAGAGACAAGTTCTGTGGTATTTCTTGACAACAAGGGTTTTGACACCTTAAAATTTCACTAGATATGTGTTTTGGTCTTGTCTGTACTTGATGATTCTTCCTGGTCCTCTGTGTACTGAGTCTAGCTTCTTTTTGTTTCCAGCTAGGACACAGACAGAGGAGTCAATGTGAAGTGGATCCTCTGTAGAGGTTACCTTTTGTGTTTTGATCCTTTTTATTTCTGCTATTTTAGCTTTGAGGCGTATGTGTTGTAGAGTTGGTACTTGTTCTACTGTGGGGTTTTTCCCCGGGGGGATAATTACATATGGTTGCTTGTTGTGGGTAACTATCTCTGGTTTGTATCTGTATGTTAACTCAAACAGTGAGTAGCCTGTTCCTTGATTGTTGTGGACCTGGGATACTAGTAATGTATGTTACACGTATAGTGGCCATGTGTCTTTGGCTTTGCCATCCATTATTTTCTCTAGGGTCCTGATAAGGCTGCTGTTGAGGCATTCAACTCTGCTGTTTCCTGTGGCCTGTAGGGTGAGGTTGTGGAATGTTTAATGATAATGGATTTTAAGTTGTTATTTACTAAATGACCTGAAAACTCAGTTTCTCCATCAGTTATGATGAAGTCTGGGGTGACGTAGTTGGCTATGATTGCTTTATTAAGAATTGGTTTATGGTTTCTGCTTTATGGTCCTTTGTTGCCCAGCAGATGGGCCAGCATGTAGCAAAGTCAATGGCTACAATCAGGAAACGTTGGTTTATCTTAGTTTCTGGGAAGAGACCCACTATGTCCAGTCCCCAAACCTTGAATGGTTCAGGGTCAGGTACTGGGTTGATTGCTGGCTGGAGGCCTTTGTGCTGGTGTATTTCTCCCACACTGCGCACTATTTCAGAACATCAATTATGTCTTGTTTGAGATTTGGCCACCATACTATCTCTTTTAATGTGAGGTATAGGTTGTTAGCCTTTATATGTCCTATTAGGTGGTGATGTCTTAATATGGTGTTGACTCTTTGTGCAAGTGGGATGTAAGGGACATGTTTGTTGTTAATAATTTTGTATACAGTGCCATTTGATACATGGAAATATTTTTCATTTCTTACTAGTGTATTTTGGGTTAGTTGGTGTGTTGAGGGGTCTTTCCCTTTGGTTTTACACTCAGTATTATATAGGGTTGGCCAGTCAGGGTCCAGGTGGTCAGGATGATCCTCTCTTGGCTGATATAGTCTAGAGAGAGCATCAGCTGTGACCAGCTCTGCCTCTTTTTTGTATTGGATGTCCAAATTGAGCTGCTCTAGCAAGGACATCCATTTGGCTTGTTGCCGTGCAAGTGTGCTCTGAGTTTTAAAGTAGGTTAAGGATTTATGGTCAGTTAGTACTCAGACGTTTAAATGTCCTTCTAGATAACATCTCCATTTCTTTCATTTGTGATATATTGCTAGCAATTCCTTATTGTGTATTGGGTACCTCTGCTCAGTGTTGGTTAGTTTTCTACTTTTGTAACATACTGATAGGAAGTTTTGCTGCCCTGGCTGGCAGATTTGTAGGACTGCGTCAATGGAGGTGTCACTGACATCCAACTTAAGCTTGTAACACCTGTTGTTATCAGGGTATTGAAAGATTGGTGCTTCAATCAAAGCTTGTTTTAATAGTTAGAAATTATTGCTGCATTCTGGTGTCAAGAGGAATTTATTTTTGGCATTACCCTTGATCACATCATTGATTAGTGCAGTGAGCTTTCTGCAGTCTTTGATGTATTTCCTTAGGTAAGCTACCATTCCAAGAAAGAATCTAACTTGTTTAACAGAGGTGGGGTGTTGCATGTTATTTATGGCTTTAGTTTTGTCTGGATATGCTTTGATGCCACTTTCAGAGACAATGAAGCCCAAGAACAGTGGTTCCTTTTCCATAAATTGGCGCTTACTAGGCTTGGCGTAGGTTTGTGCTTTGCAAGTCAATCAAGTGTCTTGCAGAGATGTGTGAGGTGTTCCTCTTTTGTTTTAGAGAATATAATGATATTGTTGAGGTAGCATAATGTATTTGAGAGGCCATTCAGCGCTTGGTTCATCATGGTGACAAACATTGTGGGGGTGTTGGTCATCCCAAAGTTTATTACCCTTTATTCAAAGAATCCAAATTGCTTATAGAACACAGTTTTTTATGTCCCTTTCTTTTACTTCAACTTATGTTATAACCTGAGGTGAGGTCAATTTTGGAGAAAAATTTGGCTCTGGAGAGTCTTGCAAACAGATCCTCTATGAGTGGAAGGGGATATTTATTCTTTACTGTGCTTGCATTTAGTGCTCTGTAGTCAGTTACTAGACAGAGAGTGCCTTCCTTTTCTTTACAAAGAACACTGCTGCCCCCACAGTAATTTTGACAGGAAAATGAATACTTTGGCTAGGCTGTCCTCAATATGGGTTTTGAGGGTTTGGGTTTCCATGGGGGAGAGTCTGTAGAGGGGTGCAGGTTTAGGCACAGCTTTATGTGGGTCATTGCTGTGTTTGACCTCCCATTTGGGTGGTAGCTCTGTGAGATCTTCCTTGAATACATGAGTGTATTTGTTTAGGAGTGCCGCAAGTTCTGGGCATTCAATATTGGTTGTTTGCATATTATCAAACTCAGTGTATCTAATTATGTGGAGGGTGCTGTCTTTGGTTAGACGTTCTGGGCTGTCTTGGTTTATGACCTTGACAAATACTGTGTCTCTTAGAATGAGGTTGTTGGGTTCTTTGAGGATATTAAAATTGACTTTGTTGCGTTTGATGGTCATGGTTTTTGTTTTCCAACATACACTGGGGTTTGCTTGTGTGAACCAGTCCATGCCTGCTACAATTTTGTAGTTTATGTTGTTCATGACAAATCCTTTGATAGAAGTTTCTATGCCTTAGAGGTCAATTATAAAGGGAGTTGTTTCATCTTTGAGTAGTACTTTTGATTTGTCTGCCATTCTGGCGTATTTGAAAATATATTTGACAACTGGTATTTTGTATTTGGTTACAAATGGTTTGCTAACCATGGTGTGTTGTGCACCAGAGTCAAATAAAATGTTACATTTATGAGATTTATAAGTGCATGGGTAGACAAGAAGTTGTGAGCAATCTTTAATTTTTAAGTTCATAAAATGGAGGATTGAAGGACACGTGGGATGCACACGGCAAATTTTGTGCCTTGGTACAGTTTCTTGTCAAGCTGGGGGGAGACAGGGGCACTGAAGTATGTTCCCCTTCTTCTTCTCCCTGTTCCGCTGTTTTGAGACCTTCAAGGCAAGAGAATGTGGGGTCAGATTCATAGCAGGTTGCTGTTTCAGCATTGTTTACTTTGGTGGTGTCCTCTTTCTTGACAGGGGCGGTTTGCGCTTTGGCTGTGATTGCCATTGTTGTGATTGGAGTTGCTGTTGCTATGATTGGTGTTTTGGCGTTTGTTGCCATTAAGTTTTCTCTGCCATTGCCATTGCGTGCAGCATATTCCATGTTTGCGCATTTTTCTGCACGCTTGGCTTCTGCAATGAGCGCAGGCATGGGGGTATTAGCCTCTGGGCAGATAAGGGCAGCAACAGAGGGTTTCATTCTGTTGATGAATGGTGCTCTGGTGTGTACGTTGTCAGCTTGATCTTGGGTTTGAATTTTGTGGTGTATTTCCTCAAATTCATTGGTGTAAGCCATAATAGTGGTCTTCTGAGGAAGATTACTGAGCTGTATTGCAACATCTTGGAGGGATTCAGTGGCGCAGAAATTGTGGGTGACGTCTGCTTTGAACTCTTCCCAGTTGTCAAGCTGGTTGTCAGTTTGTGAGTCAACCCAAGTGGCAAACCAGTTAGATGCTTCCTTGTACAGGCGCTTGCTGGCTTCCTGGACCCTTTTTCATGGGGGATGCGGCTGGCGCAGAGCTTAGCAGCTGAGTGGTCTAGCCAGTTGATGATGTTTTCTTTGTTTTTACCAAAGAACTTGTCAATATCAATGTATTTGGTGTTGGTAACTTCACCCGTGATAGGTGGTTATGCGTTTGTTTGTGATTGAAGAGAGTAACTGTATTGAATTATCTTGGCACATGCTTTGGGCATGACCAGTCCTTCAAATAAGGTGCATCCACTAGGTATATCTGTTGATCTCATGGGCACAGAAGTACGTTTTCCAGGTATCCTGAGATGTGGCCTGGTTGAGTACGTGAGCGAAGGTGGGCAAGTTTTGGTCAGTCATTTTCTCTTTCATGGGCGTGGTCAAAAAATTGTAGCTGCTACCAGTGATGAGGAGCGCCTTTCAGGGAAGCTTCAAATATAGAATTGAGAAAGAAGAGAAGTATATTTTATTGGATAATACTTTAGACTTATATAGATTTGGCTGTGGCAGAGATTTAGTTGGATCAAACCTAGGGGTTGGTCATGTGCAGGATGGGTTCAAGCCACTGGATACTTGGACAGTCATGTGATATTGCTGGGTTGCCATTCCTGGGATGTCAAACAGTATATTAGAAGGGCACCAAATCAGGCAATGACTGGATGTTGAGTAGGTTGGCAGTAGCCAGAATACTTGTACATCCAGATCCTTGACACTAGCCATCAACCTCTACTAGGGAATGAAAAATCCTTCCTGCTGGTCCCTGGCTATGACCCAGGACACACATTGGTGACTGGTGAACAGGACCCCCACACCCACTGTTCATTTAGTATTTGGGGCTCCAAATTTGGGAACTTTTTTAATCAAGTTCTTTTGCCTCAGAAATTCCTGTCAAGCCAGTCTAAAAATGGTGATCAAATTGAAAACAACCCCATGACACCTTCAGCTAACCCTACCAGAACCAATGACCAATCAAGAAAAGATAGGCCATCAGCAAGCCAAGCAACTGTTCCTGAAGACCCCAAAAATGATGATGAAATAGCCAACCAACCAGCAAATTTGAGATGCCAAACCTTGCCACCCAGATAGCACAAGAAGAATGCTCATAGGTACCTTCATGTGTATGAGTATATAAACCAGAAGCACTAGAAAGATTCTGTATTGTAATTCTTACCAATAAAGTTGTTATGAACCTTTGGTTCACCAATCTAATTACATACATATTTTTGATACTCTTCAATGTGCAATCACTTAAGCACCAGTCCTCCTCCTCAGGGATTAAAAGTGTCAGAATTCAGAATCCTGACAACATTTTATATCAATTTACTTGATTTTATCATGTTCAAACTCAATTTGAAATAGATTTTTATATTAAATTAATTCAATTGTGCTATTTACAAGCGCTTTTGCAGTCCAAATACCTTTTGAACTATCTGTCTTCTTGAAAATAATTGCTGATCCTCAAAAAATCATATCTCTGCGGCTAGAGAACCAATCTCAACGTTTAAAGGAATTCCTCAAAGCTGAGACTAAGAGAAATCTAAGGGCCATATTTAGCTACTGTTACATGTTCCAACATACATTAGAAATGCTATATCCCTTTTGTAGCATACTTGACTCCTCTCATTCAAGAATTAATGAGTATAAATTACCTTTCCCTTTCTCTTAACCCTTATCTATCATTTGCCTTATGGTGCTTCACTAAATCTTATGGTTCTTCACTCCTGTCCTTGTCTTATGAATTATATTGTATTGCTCTTTCTGGATCTTATTGGATGGATTATAAGATAATTGGAGTAGTCAATGGTTTGAAGTTCTGGTGGCTCATGGAATCTTATTTCCATACTTCATTCCTGACAGAAAGCCAAGTGCCTGTTGACAAAACAGAAGCATTTGATTACTAATGCCCTCTGGCACTCCATTTGGCCCTGTGCGTTTCACTGAGTATCCCCCAAATCCTAACCACAAACCCTGGACTTTGGAAGACTTACAGTGGTACACCTGCCCAAACGCACCCAAAGAACCCTACCAAATTTTCCGTGACAGCAAAGCAATCACCATCTACCCTTTGATCTTCAATGGGAAATACAACAATCTTGCTGCCTACCTGGTCCCCATGGAACCACCTCCAGCGCTCAAACCAACCATCTCAACACCCCTCACTACTGATGCAACTATCCAGAGTAGCCAATTCCTGGGAGTGCTATTCCTGGCACTCACAGGGTTGATTAATTCTGCCTTGCTAGACCCTGGGCTGTGGCTGGGAAGGCCCTCTCCTACCTGGTAATGTTAAGTTCCATTATCTAGTGGGCCATGTCTGTACCTGCATCCACCCTTCCCTCACCTGAAGGGGCATCACAGTATTCCTGGTATACTGACACTGTTTCTGATAATTTAAAAACCTAAAGTTGTGGTATCATCTGGAGCACATATGACAAGAGGTTGGCAAACTGAAATCCTGTCAGGGCTGTGACAATGGAATAGATGGTCAATAACCATAGGAAGACCATGGCAGGAGTGTTTTAGCAATCAGAGCTACCATAAACGTATGTCAACACTTAGTACTTGAAAGTGTACATGACAAAAGACATGGTGGAGTGGGAGATACCAGAGGAGACCAGGATCCACTGTAAAAAGAATTAATTTGTGCTGGTTCTTTATAATAGCTTTGTTCAAGTCCCTCTGTTGACAGCCTAAAGGTACCAGGACCAGGCTGGTAACCTCCAATCTCAAGACAAGCTGTAAGCACAGCTGTGAAGACAAAGTGGTTCATCTTCACTTGGTTTGGGGATTGGTTGAAGTTAGTCTAGTTGTTTAAGTAGTGGGGATTAAAATTGATATAATTAGGGGTTTTCTCTTCAATTATAGCACCACATATGTCAGGGATCCAAGCTTGGGTGGCCAGCCTGTTGTTTTCAGGGGTCAAACGGGCAGGGCTTTTTTGGGCAGAGCCCACTACAAGAGAGGAGCTAGCTTAAAGAGGCAGGATAAGGACTTCCCCACCCAGGACCACGGGCTGGCGGCCAGGATTATAGTATCAATTGCCAAGGTGAGGATAATATACACAATCCCAAACAGATTGCCAGTGTAATTGTCTGGGAGGTTGAGTGAGGAGACAGGCATTGGCTTGGAAATCACATGAGGTTCCATATATAGTTTTTAGGCTGGCAGGTAGTTGCACTTGCCTCTAAACAACTTGGGTGTTGATAGGATCCAGGGGCTTTGACAGTTTTATCTAACTGTGGATTGTATGCAGGCCAAGGGATCTAGTTCAAGGATATTTTTCAGGGTGTAATATTTATATTTGGGTTTCAGAGGGTACTCTGTGAAGTGAACAGGACCCAAGGGAACACCTGGGGGACAGAAATCTGCGGGAGGAGGGGCAGGAGGGCTGGATAATCTTGTACTGATTTGATAGATGGCAAAGACAAAATAAGGCAGTGGCTGTGTAAGCCAAAATATCATAACCTTTATTCAAGAATGGCAATAAGTTTGGAGCGTGGGGTCCTTGGGTCTATTTAGTACCCCACCTCCAAACTTAACATTTTCCATGGGGGGTTCATCAGGGCATTGGGAAATGTGGGATCTGGGGATCTGGGTGCTTGGGTTCAAAAGCAGCAAAATGACACTCAGCCTGGGGGTTCTTTCATTGGTTAAAGATCTCAAATTGGCAACTTGATTATCTTGTTCTAGGGTTGTGGTTGTAGGGTCAGGCCACAGGCCCGTGCCTTCTTCTAGGGATGGCTCTTGATTAGCCACTAGTGTAGACTTCAAGCTCATGAAGCTAATGGTTGGAATTTTGTTGCCTCCATTAGGCGCCTTGATTATTCTCTCATTTGGTGCAATGATTCCTTTGATTTGGCTTTCTTCACCATTTGGGCAATCATTCTTGGCTTCAGCTTACAGGGGCTTGACCCCAGAAAAACATGGGTAGGTAGCCCATTGGTTCTCAGGGCCGGCGTCCTGCGGGGTTTAGGGTCAGGGTTCAAATCCTGCCTTTGGACCTGAGTTTCAAGGGGGAGAAAATTGTCAATACTGACAGCCTATCACTGAGAAAAGATCATTTATTTATAGCATCTTTCACTGTGCAAAGTGTTGCAAGTGGTAGGAAAAACAGGGAATATGGGATCCCAAAAGTCTGGATTGTGAATATTGGATTTGGCATTTAGAATAGGGCCAAACTTTTGTTCACCTGCTATATGTGGCTGGAGGGACAATTCTTGGTTAGAGCCAATAGATTCTGGTTGGACTATTTCCAGGAGGAGAAACAGGTTCAGGTTTTTTTAGTGGCCATTTTTAAGTTGGGTGGCAGAGTTTGGAAAGGGTATGGCCCCAACCACATGGTCTGGGTCCCAGATCCTCATTGTTTGGGGCCAGAATGGATAGTCGAGGTTTGGTAATTGATTGTATGTTGTTCTAGATGTATAGTTTGCCCTTTATTTTTAACCCTTTTTGAAGAGAATTATTTGATTGGCTACTTCCCTTGGTAGCATATGATTGGCTTGAGTGAATTGCAGCATGGAACCCAGGAGGTAAGCAGACAGACAGGAGGCTGGTGGGAGGCCCACTGGCGGCTGGCTGAGCCCTGGGAGGCTGGCAGGTGAGTTGCAGGTGGCTGGCTGGTGGGACTGGCGGGCGCCTGTAAGGATGTTAAATTATTCTGGTTTGTAATAAGTTCTGTTTGGATTACTAATATTCTGGGTTTCCCCAGGTTCAGGGGTGGAAATTTCTGTTCATAGTTGTCAGGGCCCAAGAGCTCCCAACTCTGATGCATTTAGACTATAGTCTAAGAGAAGTCTTTATTTATTATTCAGACCAAGAATGATTACAATTGGGAAAAGGGAACTATATTGTTTTTATACCATTTGCATTGGTCTTTGATATTATTCCAGATTATTCCTGAAGGTCCTTGCCTCTCTATCTGGGGGTCATGCTAAAAGTTTGAGACATCAGCTGACTAACTCTAATCATATTCCTTTGGCCAGATTCAAACTTTGCGTTTTGCCTTGGTTGATCATCTAAAAATACTTTGGCAGGATTTTCCTCATATGGGGCTTTTATTTGAGTGTAAGAACTTCTAAAACTGATCACTGAAAGTTGAGATATGATTGGATTTGTCAGCTCAATAATTGTTGCTTGTCTTGATTTGAAATCCAATCTTGCAACTATTTTAGGACATGTTGATAGGTTTTTGAGCCTGGCTCTGTAAATTGCTATAAATTTTTGATCTAGGGTACCTAGGGAGATCATCAAGGTGGTTTTATGACAGAAAGAGGTAGCTTAATTGATCCAAGCTTTTAAAATGTGTCTTTTCAAAGCTATCATGTCATGGCAGGCCATGACAATAGTAGCTGTATCTGGATCAGAATTCCCTTTTTACTCCGAGTTAGAATGATGGTGGAAATTTGACTAGTGTCAGAAATATTCCTGACATATAACTGGAGAGATTTGATTACCTCCCAGGATTGATGAGCTAAGTCTATTGAACATGTACATTCTTTGTTCCCTTAGTGTGTCTGTAAAGGCCTGCATGAATTCCATCAGCCTCAGCAAACCTGGCAAGCCCAGATTGACTCTTCACTCAACACCCACCCTGCTTAATTTGAGTGGTTGGTCGAGCAGCTGTGATTTTAAAATGGATGTTTTGGATATTTAGCCAAATAAATACACTGATATACATATATAAAGCTTCTATATTTTATTATAGATTTTGCATGAATAAGTTTATGGGATTCTTTGAATAAATATTTTCTGGATAAACTTGGTATCTATATAAGATAAATTATCATTAGTGACATTTCTCCAAAAATAACTGGAAAATCAATCAAGAGAATCAAAATCAGGACCTGACTCTGCTGATTGTGGGGATCCTGAAGACCCTGAGCTGTCTTCCTGTATTTTTTATAACTAGCCAATGAAAGAGCTGGAGCTGATAGTGATTCAAATATGATTAATCAGGGGGATTTTCAGGCCTTCCTGGCCACAAATTTGCAGAGTACAGAGGAGCATCATAGTCTGGTGATTAATCCAGACCAATCTAGATTTTTGGAAGCACTGACAACATGGTGTCAACCCTGTCATAGCTGACAGGCCGTCTCAAAAGGGGCTTGCTGCTCAGCATGATGAGTCAAAATCTAAAGGGAATTTAGATGATTGGCTAGAAGTCCAGGCCACCTGGCCATGTGATCTCTGGCCATGTAGTGACCCTGAAGTTACTCCAGAAGATGTATAGTTTATGGGGCAAAGTTTGACCTGGCTTATAGTTTCTGAAGGTCTCTTGATACAGGATGACAGGAACAACAGTAAAAATGATGAAGACATTGAAGATGTTATCTTTGGATCATCAGATGGAGGTCATTCCAACAGAAGAAATGATGGGCCAAAAGGTTCATAATGGTCCCAGAACTCTCAGGCCGGAGAAAGCTGAGCAAATCAGCCATCAGGTGATGGTTTAATCCAAACTTAGCATTTTTGAATGATATTTAAACTCTATGAAGTCTTGTTAAAAGGGTATTGTCATTATGAAATAAATAAGATTATGGGACCTTGGTTCTACCATTTTATTCCTTATTTAGTCTTGGTTGTCTTCCACTTTACTACTGTTCTAACAGAAAATCCTGGCCTGACAGCCCACATTCCTGAGAAAGTCCCCAAAACCCAGCCCATGTTTTATTGTCTGCCCAGAGTATCCTCTGTCCCGCTGCATTTCTCTGACTACCCACTTAAGCCAGAATAAAAGGAGTTTATCTAGTAAAATATCCTCTGCTTTGATCTGCTGGCCCAACACAGTAACTTCACAAACAGTCTATCACAAAGGTGCCTGGTACAAGCATCCAACTGTCATATTCTGTTTGAAGTATAATTATTTTCCTGCCTATCAGACAGATATGAAACACCCCCAACCCCCAAACCTGACTGCCTACCCCCCATCCCAGATATGTCTCCTCCTACAGCCAGTCAATATGCAAGCATAGCCTAAATTTCCTTGACTGGGTTAGTTGACACCATGGCACCCTCCAATAGACCTTGGGCCTTGGTAGGCTGATCAGCATCTTATCTCATCAAGTTAGCACCCCTCCTATGGTAGGCTCTTCCCTCCTCCCAACAGAGCAAGTTAGCAGCCAAGGCCAACAGAACCTCCACTGGGATGTGGTATCCTGATATAAATAATAAAATTTCTGGTTGTTAGTTAGGCCTACTGTAAAGATCCAAGGGGTCCTAATAGCCCTGGATAGGGATATATTCCCCAGAGCCAAAAAGGTGGGCTGCGTCCAGGCACAACCTCTCTGCAACCTGGAGGACCTCACTCACACTGCAGATGAGTTTATGTGCTGGTTTTTATGGCAAAAAATTCCCCTCCTTCCTTGGAGTCCCCTATTACTACAGAGAGGACATTAATCCAGTTGGATTGTCTGCTCCCCTGGTACCATCCTGCCTCAAAACAATTGGCAGGACAACAAAAAAAGAGGTCCCTATTTTACTGGGCTTGCCTGGATTGCAGCCCAGGAAATTTAGAGATAAGATTCCACATATAGTGGAATCCTGGTCAAGAAATTCCTCCAGCCCAGGGGTCCCTCAGCTCAAAAAATGGTTCTAGGGACATTATGGATGTGGCATCAAAGGCAAGCATCAATAGTGATGTGGTTCCTGAGTCCTTTTAATGTACCCAACCAACCAGGCTTCTGTTTCTTGTGCCAGAGACTGTTGCTTCTATTTCTTGGGCCCAGGTCATAGGTAGATTAGGCTAATGCATTTAACTGATTCCCTCCTGCTGTTTTCAAAAGCCCCTCCTACAACACCCCAGTACTATTACCTCCTCCCATGCATATAATGGAAGCAAGGGCCATCAGGTCCCTTGATTATAAATTCAGGGTATTAAGCAAAACTCCTGTTTTTTACACATTTATTATGTATTTCATAGTTTCAATTCAATAATTCAGAATATTGTCCTGATTCTGCTGTCATCCCCCCTCCTGCTTTCATTTGGTCCGCCTGCCCTGCTGTCCACCTGCCTGTGTTTTTGTTGGGATTCAATTCAAGAAGATCTGAAACCTGTTTGAATCCTTGAAAAGTAGGAAAAACTTGGCTTTGTCCTCCAAAAACTCTAACTCAACAAACCCACAAAACATTGGGCCCCTCAGTTCTTGTGGCCTGTCTTCCCAGAGTTTTTGTTAAAACTCATTCTATGTGTTGTAACTGTGCTGTTTTTAGCAGAGTTATAAGGGGAAAAATATTTAGAAACTAGATAATAATCTTTATTGAGAGATATTGATTATATAGTCATTGTGGATTGTGAATAACAGGAACATGATAGCGTTGAACATACGGTGGGATGATGAAGGGGGTGGCCTGACCCTGATAATGAGTCAAGTGCCAAAACAAGGTATCAACCATAAGGAATCATCATTTGTTCATGTTGTTGGATCTGGAAATTTGAGTTGACTTCCTATTCTGGCTCCAAGTGACTGGATAATTGAATTGCAGGTCACAACCCTGCTTACTCAGAACCTTGCTGGCCGGGTCAAGCCTGCTGTTTCAATACCCCCAGCTGAAGGTTGGCCTCCTATGGGGCAACAGCGCCCATGTCAACACTTTGTCAACATGACCACTGTCAACTCAAAACTCTAAATCTCCTATGTTTTTTGCTAGTTGTGCTAGCTTAATTCTTTTTTTAAAGAGTTCAGGGGTGCAAACCAAGAAAATACAACAAAATTGTGGCCATCTCAACACAATTTAATATTAAGCTTAATAAAAAACTTGATTTAACCAGATTTTTCCTTTACATTTACTAATAAAAATTAGTTTATTTTTTTCACGACGTAAAAGTGTCAATGTTGACACTTTTTAAGCCAAACTTATTTTTAATAAAAAAACTGAAACATTTACAGTAAAAAAATAAGTGTGTATTTAAAAATATTTTTTTAAATTATTATATTGAAAAGGACAGTGTGCATATATTTGATTTTTGAAATGTTCACATTATAAATATTTATGTGGCACTTATTACGGCTTTAATATATTAAGTGGATTGGTGGCTAACCTTGATCCAATAATTTAAGTGTGAGTTACTATGTAAGTTACTATAGAATTTATTATTAAAAATAATGTTTACACTTGTAAATGTCGTTTATTTTCTTGTGATCATCCTCCAGGGTGGAGTTAAGCAAATTAGAGTGGCGCATTTAAGCCTAGATTAATATGTCACCTCATATAAAGAATGTCATAAGTGACGTTGTTGACACTTTCCCCTTTTCAATACTTGAATACAACTTCTTAACAACTTCATATAAGTGCAATGGTAAATAGCATATTCTCATCCCCAAAATATAATTTTTAATAAAGAAATAAAGAACCTTGATACTTTTTTAACTTATTTTCATATGTTTCTTTTTAATTTTTATATGTGAATAAAAACACACAGAAAACAGTTAATTTTGGCTAGCCTGCATAAATTTAATTAAGTGTACTATGAAAAACCATAGTAAATTTTTAAAAAAAATGTCAATAGTGACAATGTTGTCAAAAATAGTATCTACAATTTTTGTAATCAACAGTGAGAATTCAGCTTTTTTTACTAATAGTCACTCATAATGTCGACACTTTTCAGTTCTCATATATAAAACTTTGTGTTTTACATAGTAAAAACTTCTCATTTTTTGATATGTTGTATTTTTGACTTTTCTCTGTCATATTTTCAAATTTTTAAAATAAATCTCTATCTCAATATAATACTTTTGCATATTTCTCTTAACTTTAAATTTCATTATTTAAAACAATAATAAAATAAAACCTATACAAGTATTTTTTACCTTTTAAATGCCAAGAAAAGCCATCTAAGATTTAATTTTTATTTATTATTCTTTTTAAGTTTTTTTTACATACATTGCTTTATTTTAAACCATTTTACTTATTATTTTAGGACAAAAACACTTCCAAACAGCCAAAAGGAACCAAGTGTCCTCAAAGCCAACCAAACCCACCAAAAAGAAGCCTGTCTCATCAAAGAAGACCACCCCCAAACCATCCCCAAAGCCCTCCCCTGAGCCCTCTCCTGAGAAGAGCCCTGCTCACTCCACTGGGGGAGAGGAATCTGATGGCTCTCTTACAGAGCACAGTTTCTACAACTCATCTTCTGACGGAAGCCAACCAAGAAGCAGCAGCAAGGCAAAAAGACCCCACCCAAGGATAAGTCTCCTGCACATGAGGAGCACCATAATAACCCCCTTCTGCTTCCCCACCCCCACCAAACTCCCCCCTTCAAGCTCATCTGGGGATGATTCAAAGCCCTGTCCCAATTACTTCCCTGGCTTCTGCCATGCTCCTGCTGGCCCCTGGGACCCTCTGTTGGCCCACAACATCTGCAACGTTGACGGCAAATTCAAGGTTCCCTCTTACTTGCCCAAATACTTCCCAATCATGAGTGTAAAAGTGGGCCAGCCATGGTGGCCAATGGGTATATCTTCAGCTGCAATAATGCCAACCAGGGCTTCAAGAGCCGCCATTACATCCGTGAGGACCACTCCTGCCCAGTGCAGCTCAACACTGAGCGCTGGGACCTGGTCCAAACCATCAAGGGCAAGCATACCTGCATCATGCTCAATACCACTATAGCCCGCCTTCTCAAGTGGTATCTGGTGCAGGTGATTCCCACCTCCAAAGATCTTTCTGCCACCCAGCTGGCTGTGCTTGTTTGCAAGTACCTCTCACCAACCAACTTGAAGAGGGTTTCAACTCACAATCAGTTGGACAAGTTTGTAAGTGATAGGCGTCAAGCCTCAAACCCCCTGGCCAAGAGCGCTACTAAAATTGAAGACCTGGTCCTTATAGATGCCCTCAAGAAGACAGAGGATGGTGAGATGTTCCTGCTCCATGACAATGGGCAGGAAGTGGAGGATAGGATTGTAGCCTACGCCACAACCCAAAACCTGGAGCAGCTGAACACTGCTACCACCTGGCTGTGTGACGGCACATTTGCTACTTGCCCCTCCCTATTCAAGCAGCTTTGGGTCCTGCATGGGCAGCTCAATGACCAGGTCATCCCCCTTGTTTTCTTTCTCCTTACTGGTGCCAAGACTGAAGTCTACACCAGAGCCTTCAAGATTGTCCAGGATGCTTTGAGCTCCCTTCTCACCAACCAGCTCCCCCTCCCACTCACGCCACAAGGGCAAATCCTTCCTCTGCTGAGAAGGATGAGTCCACCATAGCTGCTGAGCACCTAGCTCATGCACGCTCACTTGGGCCAAAGGTTATCATAATAGACTTTGAACAAGCTCAGTTCAGAGCCTTTGAGACCACCTTCAATGGAGAAGTCCAGGGCTGCTTATTTCATTTTAGGCAGGCCCTTATCAAGAATCTCAAGATTGAGAAGGACCTTTTTGAGAAGTATCTTAACAATGGTAAGAGGAAGTGCCGCTTTGCCCTGACTCAGTTTGCTGCCTTGGCTTTTGTGCTCCCGGAGCATACTGGGCTTGGCTTTGAGGCCCTCCTGGAGGACGCTTACATCAAGAAGCACTCCTCCATCTTCAAAGGTTACTTGGATTACTTTGAGCGCCAATGGGTGGGCAAGAAGGTGACTGCCTGGAGAGGTAAGAGCAGGGCCACTGCCCCTTGAAACTTTCAAGGTGCCTGCCTCAAGGGGGAGATGAAGACCACCTCTAGCCTTGAGGTTTGGCATAAGCTCCTGAAAGTGAAGTTTGGGTCAAACCCCAAATATAACAAGTTCTTCTCTAAGCTACAGGAGGAGCAGACCCAGACTGTCTCCAAGTTCCGCAACCTGGCCAACCGGGTGGCCCCCAAGAAGCAAAAGTCCAAGAAGCAGAACTACCAGGAGGACATGCAGAAGGTGATAAAAAAAAAGTACAAGGTGGTGGAGATTAAGAAGTACCTTGAGGACGTTGCCACTGCTCTTGCTGGTGGCTTTAATTAGCTTAATAAACCTTGCTTTGCCTATATATTTTTTTACTTTTATACTTTTAATTTTTTATTTTTTTGGATACTAATAATCTTTTTAGGTATAAATGATAAGTTTAAGATAAAGTTTCAATGTGGTTTTGTAAGAAATATCTTATATTTTGTTAATTTATCTTTAAGCTATGAGATATTTTCAGTTATGCTTATATAAAGTATAATAAATTAATATTAGAATTTTTCTTATATTTTGTAGTTATTATTATATATTGAATATCTTTATTTTTGGTTCATTGGAATTTTAATTTTTATGGGAATAAAAAATGATTTATTGTTAAAGAGTTTAATTTACATAGTAAACTGAAAAATAGTTGCTTATATCTCCTTATTCTTATTACTTATGATAATTTTTTATTGCAGTTTTGAATTTTCTGGGGTTATTTTTTGGTATTATAAAGCATTTTAAAATAATTTTTTATATTTTGAATGTTCAGGGTAAAGTGTTTTGTTAATTTAAAAAGTGGTAGGATACACCATTTTGAAAACGCCATCTTGAAAAATGCCATCTCAAATTTAATTTGAGATGGCATTTTTTGCGTTAGTGATTTTGAATCACAAAAAATAAAATTAACAATAATATAGTTAAAATTTACATATATCTTTATAATGTGGCATCTCAAATTTACGCCATCTTGATTCTGTCACTTTGAGTCAGATTAATTATATCTTATTTTGCTAACTTTATTTACATATGAAATCACTTAGTGTGGGGCGTGTTTACGCCATCTTGACTTTATGTCATTTCAAATTACGCCATTTATCTTAAATTAAAATAAGCTTATACCCAAACTAAAATAAAGCCTATGGTATAGTGCCAGAAGATGTTCCTATAGTCTTAATCTAAGACACTTATAATAAGAACAACCTAAATAGACGCCACTATGATAGTCCTTCTAGTGATTGTCATTGCTGGGTAAAAAAAACCAGTTTTTTATATGTAATTTATAACTTTATTAAACATGGATACATTGATAAGGGTTTTCTTAATTAAAATTTTTAATAGTGATTTTAATATGGAAGGGGGTGATTACGCCATTTCAATTTACACACTTCAAATTCCACCAAGTTTCATATCACCCAATTGATTCAAGGCGCACAATGGATAGGGGAAAAAGTGGAAATTACCTATGATGCCAGGCTACGCTATATCAATTCCCCCACCCCAATTCTTGCTTTCCACTTTTCAAAAGTATAGTTTCACATCTAAAACCATTTAAGCAAAAAATGTAAGAAAACATATAAAACTTTGCAAACATATATTTTTTGATCTCCTCTAAACAACTGAGTACTTTTTAACCCCAGTTGTATAAGCTAGTTTTTGATAAATGCAACTTTTACTCTTTGGCCTGGTTGAGGTAGCTCCACCGTAGATTTGTTAATTTAATATAAAAAATGGTCAAAAACACTATGTTTTTGAGCTACAGCACCTCAATTACATCACTTCAAAAACGCCATCTCAAGAGCAAGTTTTCAGTCAAAACTCAAAGTTTTGCCTACTTGTGTTGCTAATAAAAAAATTATTTTTACAAAATAAAAAACATTGAAAATTTTGATAGTATATATTTTTTAACCGCTTTTCCAATTATATGTAAAAAATTGATTATTTATATAAAAAACATTCTCATTTTTATTCTTTAAAAACAACCCCCAAATTTCTCATATTTTGATACTAATTCACTTTTAGATGCCTCCCAAGTCAACTGCCAAAGCTGCGCCCAAGGCCTCCAAGGCCTCAAAGTCCAAAATCACTCCGCCCAAGGCCAAAAAGGCCAAGACAACCCCAAAGAAGCAGTCTTCTAAGGCCAAAGCTCCCCCAAGACCCCAACTCTGTCACCTGAACAAGAGGGAAACAGTCCTACCCCTCCCCATTCTCCATTTGTCTACTCCCCATCTGATCCTCAAGAGAAGTTGTTTAACTGCAATTGCCATTCTGACCCCACTTCAGAGCCTGAGGATGAAGAGGAGCAGGAGCCTGAGCCTGGTGCTCCTGCAGATGAGCCAATTGAGCTCTGGGATCTTAACTCTACCCACAATATATGCAACTAAAATGGCACCTTGGCTGTGCCAACAACATACCCTATCAGCTATCCAATTATGAAAAAGAAAGGGGGAGCCAGTTTTGTCAACAAGGGCTACAGCTTCAGCTGTAATGACAAGAAGAAGCCCATCCGCCAACATCACTTCAAATGTGATAACTTTGGCTGCCCAGCAAGGCTCACAATTTATGGGTTCATCAGATTTAAGGCCCTTACTATTAACCACAACTGCGCCAAGCCTTTCAACCCTCTCTATCAACTTATCTGCTGGTTTCTTTGCCAGGTGATCCCAACCACAAAGGATCAAACTGCAATTGAGGTTTTCAACAATGCGCTCCTCAATTTAAATGATACCCAACTAGCAACTGTTGGTGGCGGCTCAAAACTACAGAGATATTTTACTGATCAAAGATATTCTCTGAGCACTGAAGGCGTCAGTGCAAGCTCCATTGATCAATTGATCATTACTGAGGAGCAAAAACTATCTCACCATGAAGAGAGATTCCTCCTCCATGATTATGGTCAACATGCCCCAGAGCGTATCATCTGCTTTGCAACAAGCCAGGATCTGCACAACCTCCTCAAGTGCAAGACCTGGCTTGCAGATGGCACTTTCTCCACCTGCCCAAAGCTCTTTAGCCAGCTTTGGAATATCCATGGGCAGGTTGGAAATCTGGTTCTTCCCCTAGTCTTCTTTTTCCTCCCAAATAAGAAGCAGGAAACCTATGTCTGGGCACTCACAATTTTAAAGGCCAAACTGGATGAAATCCTCCCAACAATTGAAGAGGAGCCCAAGGAGACTAGAGGGTGTAAGAAAAAATCCATATCCCAAGAATAAGATGCTCCCACCCCAACCAAGAAAAAGCCTCAAAGGCTTCCCTACCACAAATATCTGGTAGTGGATTTCAAACAGGCTCAGGCAAATTCCTTTATTTGTGTCTTTAAGAGCTCCCCTCAGGGATGCTACTTCCACTTCAGGCAGGCACTCTGCTGCTGCCTCCAAAAGTGCTCTGACCTCCATGAGCTGGTCTACACTGAAGGCACCAAAGAAGAAAAGGACGTTTTTAATTGCTTTGCTGGTCTTGCCCTTGTGCAAAAGGAGGAGATCAATGCCTTTTATGATGCCCTCCTCCGCCATCCCTATATCCAGCCAACCAGGCAGCCTTTGCGCCCTTTATTGAGTATTTTGAGACTCAATGGGTTATCATTTTACAGGGAGCACGCCACATTAGAAAAGGCGGTGACTCAATCACCTGGAACTGCTATAAGCAGGTCAAAGACTGCCTCATCAAGACTACCTCTTCCCTTGAAGGGTGGCATAGCCAGTTTGCCACAAGGGTTAGGGTTCATAAGCCCAAATTCAATAAGATCATGGTCTGCCTCAAAACCCAACAAGCCATCTCTGCCTGCCTCTTCAAGACTGGTATGAAGACCAATGGTGATCCCCCTAAGATGACCAAAGCAGTGAAAAAGTTCACTGAAATCAGCAAGGTGGTTCTTGCCTACTATCCCAAGGATAGCAAGCTTGAGCATCTCCAAGCTATCTCAGTTGCTCTTTCTACCAATGTTTGAGCCTATTTGTAATAAACACTTCTTTATTTGCTCTCTTATTTCCTTTAATTTTATCATTATTTTAGTTTTATGTAGTATTTGGTACAATTGTATGCTTATTTAAAAGTATATTTTGTAGTTAAAATAGATGAAAATAGTTGTTTTAGGGATTATTTTAACTTTTGGGCTTTTTGCAACTATGTTGCTACTAATTGACCCCATTTTTTATTGCAGATTTGGTATTCTGAGGCTTTTTTAAGCCTAGAAATGTTTTTGATTTTTATTTTGGGAATTTTTTGGGTAATTTTTGGAGTTCAAAAAATCTAAAATTTTAAAACGTTTTTTCTTAGTCAAAATGCTGTAAATCAAAATGGCGTTTTTACTAGTAAATTGAGATAGCAGAAATTCAAGATGGCATATTTAAAGATGGCATTTTTTGAGATGCCGTTTTTGAAATGGCATGTCCTACCAAAAAAGTGCTGACATCCAGGAAACAACATTAAGTAAAACTGGGTTGTCACTTTACTATAGTGTTGATAATAAAAGTGTATACATGGCCACTGTTGACATTTTTAATATCAACATGGGCGCTGTTGCCCCTCTGGGGGCAGGTTGGCAGGGAGATTGTCAGGAGCCTGGGCGCCATACTGGACTAACTGTTGTTTGGTGGTGGTTAGGACAGTCTTGTGTTATTTATGTCTTACCTTGAAGGATCTCAGGCAATCATGGTGGAGGACTTTGTCTTTTTTACATTTTCCAAGTCCTTGCACAAGGTAAGTGTTGTTTTTGTTTACCTTTAAGATAATGACAGGGCCCACTTTTTCTGGCTGTAGTTTACTTTTGTTGATATTCATGACCCAGACTTTGTTGCCAACCTCATGCCTGTTTTGGATGGGGACAAAGGTCTTTTGTAGACGCTTTTCTTCTCTTTCCTGGTTAATTGCTATTAGCCTGTTTGACCTGGGGATCTGAGCAGGGTGGAACTTTGCTTGTAATTTCCAGCTTAGGTCCTGATAGTGCTTGGATGATATTGGGTTGTGCGCCATAAACTAGCTCAAAGGGGCCTTTCCCAGTGGATATGTTCACACAAGTCCAGCATGCAAGTAATGCAGTTGGTAGATGCTTGTACCAGTCCTCAGGTCTCCCAGTGGTGATCTTGGCCAAGGCTTGCACAAGGCTGTCATTCAGTTGCTCTACACGTCCATTGGCCTGAGGATGATAAAGTGTTGTCACTGTGTTACAGACCCCATTCTTGGTGAGGTATACATTGGTATTTTTGGAGGTCAGTTCTTTGCCGCCATCAGTTATCAGGAGTTCTGGCTTCCTGAACTTGCTGATGATTTCTTTTCCTATGAGCTGCCTTACATCATTGCCTGTGTGTCTTTACTTCTTGTGCCACTGGCCATTGGGTGGCAAAGTCTATTGCAGTAATGATTTATTTTTTTCATTGTGCTTTCCTGGCATGGGGTCAACAATGTCTAGGGCCCATACCTTGAAGGGTAGTTGCGTGCAAATAGGTAGTACTGACTTAGGTGGTATTGATTTTTTTTTTTGCAAATTTCTCACATACTTTGCATTGGTCCAAGACTTCATGTACATCCTGGTATAGAGTTGGCCACCATGCTTTGTATTTAAGAAATTTTTAGAGGTTGCGGCTTTTTGTGTGTCTTAGGTCTCTATGGTAACATAGGATGGTGTGACTTGCTGATGTGTGGGAACGTAAGGGATGTTGGTTCTGTTGGACATGTTTTGATGTAAGGTTCCATACACGTCTGCAAATAAGTGTTTTTCCTTAATGACTGTTTCTTTTTTTATATATGTGGTGCCAAGGAGAAGCCCTTGTCCTTTGTCTGGAGCACCAGGAGAGGCCAGTCTGGGTTGAGCCCATTCTTTCCTCTTGTGGCTCTGACGTACAGGTGCAAGAGTGCATCTGACATGGCAAGTTCTGGACCAGGCTTATACTGTATGAGCATATTGAACTTCTCCAGGAGTTCCATCCAGCAGGCTTGATGGCAGGATAAGTTTGCTTGGGGTTTGAAATATATAATCAACTTGTAGTCAGTCAATTCTGTGAACTCCCTCTATTGCTCTAGGTAGCAATGCCATTTGACCAGGCAGTGAACAATTGCCAACAACTCTTTGTCATGTATGGGATATTGGCACTTGCTGTCTGTCAGTTTGCGTGACTCATAGGCTACAGGCAGGAAGTCACAATCATTGTCTTTGATTTGTAGTACTCCCCCATTAGATTTGTCCAAGAATCTGTTTTCATTTGATATTCCCCATCATGTTTGGGGTACTGTAGGATGGGCGCTGTTGTGAGCTTTTCCTTAAGACATCTGAAGCAAAGGTCACGTTGAGGGGTCCACACAAACCTGAGTTGGCGCCAGTTATGGTAGAAAGGGGTGCAGTCAGGACGCCACAGTCAGGTAAAACTGTCGTACATAGGCAACTATTACCCAGAAGGTGTGGAGTTATGAATTTTCCTTTGGCACTGGCATTTTGCAGATGGCCTGGATTTTCTGGCTGTTGGGTTTGATGACATCTTTTGAGACTATGTGTCCTAGGAAGGGCAACTGCTTGCGGAAGAACTGGCATTTGGAGGGCTTGGCCAACAGTTTGTGTTGCGCCAGGGTAGCAAAGACTGCCTCCAGGTCCTTGTGATGTTTTTCTACTAAGGGGCTATAGACAATAATTTTGTCCAGGTATACCAAAGTGTGATTGTCTATGTGGGGGGCAAACACCTTGTTCATGAAGGTCACAAACGTTGACAGGGTGTTTGTTATCCCAAAATTGAGTACCACACACTTGTATGAGCTGTATTTTGTGCAGAAGGCTGTTTTGGGGATGTTTTTCAACTTGATACAGATTTGGTTGTAGTCTGCGGTTAGGTCAATCTTGGAGAAGACTGTGGCGCCGCCCAGGGCATCAAAGAGGTTGTCAATGAGTAGTAGTGGGTAACAATTCTTGATAGCAACTTTTTTTAGGGCTCAATAGTCTGTGACTAGGTGCAGGGTACCATCTTTCTTGGCTATAAAGAATACAGCAGCACCAAAAGAAGATTGTGAGGGGCAGATAAGTCCTTTCTCTAAAGCTTCCTTGAGGTAAGCACATAGGGTGTTGTCTTTGTTTGGGGCCAGGCAGTAGATGGGTTGCGCCTTAGGTACAGCTCTCTTGAGTTGGATGTAGTGTTGAATATGTTTCTCTGGTGGCAACCTGGGTAGAGCCTCTTTGAAGATTTCTGGGTGGTGAGCCACAATTTTGCAATCCTGGGATGTAGTGCTGTCCTGGTGATCTTTGAAGTGTATGATCTTGTACTGGAAGGAGTCCCAGTCAATTTCCTTGAGGTTCTTCTGTCTGTCCAGGGTTTCTGTGATGCGGACAAAGACGTGGTTGCATAGGAGCTAGTCTAATGAGTCAGGGTAGATCTGGTGATTGATATCTTCACATTTGATGGTCGGTACAGAGGTTGCCCAGTCTACATGGGGGTTTTGCTTTGCAGCCAGTCTAGTCCCAGCACAATTTCAAACTTTGGGAAGTCAATGACAGGACCTTGAATGGTGGAGTGGAGGTTCTCAAGCATGACAGAGAAGGGGCAGTTTCCTTTGTCACAGCAATGTGGTGTTCATCAGCTAGAACCACGTTTTTAATCTGAAAAGGATTAGTGGCTAGCTTGAACTTATCTACAAAGCCTCTGTTGACTAGGGTTTGGTCTGCACCCATGTCCAGGAGTGCTGAGCCTGAGTAACTGCAAAAGCGGAAAGGGTAAGACATCAATTTACTGGAATGTCTGGAAATGGTGTAAAGTGCCGGGTCCTCTGAGGTCACTTGGATCATTGGAAACTGGTCCACGTCCTTGAGTTGGCATTCATCATTAGGCAAGTCAGGAGTTGTGCAGGGAGAGCTTGGCTTTCTTAGTGCTCTCCCCAAGCTTTTTCCTTGTCTTGATTGTCTTGTGTGGCAGTGATACAGAAATGGGTACAGTTTGACTGGCCGTTGTTCCTGTTTCCATGTCCATTTGAGCCTGCAGGTTTATGGTTTGCGTTATTGCTGTTGTTCCAAGGGGGTGGTTGGTTAGAACGCCCATCTGGGTGAAAATCCTTGGGTCTCTCTCTTTCCAGTTTGTGCCTTGTGGAGAGCGTTGGACTTTTGTTCTGCTTTCTCTGCCTTGCAATACATACTTTGCAAGTGGGTTACTTGGTCCAGGGTTACATGTCTCATTACATGCAACTTGAGTGCATTGTAGTAAATGGGGTGGGTAGCCAGAGTGTCAAAGGCCATGTTGGAGGAGGCACATAGTCAAAGTTTCTTGTAGGCATGGGTGAGCTTCTTCACTGTACCAGTCTGGGTTTGGTTCTTTACTTGACATATGATTATAATTGCAGTGTTTTTTAACACAAATCTTTCCAAGAAGTCCAGTTTAAAAGTGTCACAATATTTCTCAGTGTGCTCTTCATGCCACTTGTTGCACCAGGTGCCAGTGTCATGAGTCAGTTGGATGGAGATTCCTGCAATCCAAAATTGTTGCAGGCATTTCATTTAGGCCAGCTTGCTTTGGTAAGATTGGATCCATGCTGCAGTGTTATTGTCATTGGCTCCAGCAAAAGATTTCAAGGCAGCGCTTCAAAGTCTCTGAGCTACATAGGCTGGCATGGTGCTCTTGTCAGTTGCTCAAGGCATGGAGGCAGGTGCTTGAAAGAAGCCTTGTGCTTACAGGGCATTGAAGGTGGGAAGCAGGATCACTGTTCTGATAGAGAACAAAACCATTGGGTATCTTGGCACCAGGTGTGTACAGTGTCTAGCTAGCAGGAGGCTGGACATGATTCCTTTGAGGATTTGTTGGCTGCGGCAAGTACAGACAACAGGCGGAATTTTGGGGAATAAAAATTAGGATGGGAAACCCTACTTCTGCTACCAATGTTGTAACTGTGCTATTTTTAGTAGACTTACAAGGGGAAAAATATTTAGAAACTAGATAATAATCTTTATTGAGAGATAGTGACTATATATTTATTGAGAATCAATGAATAACAGGAACATGATTGTGTTGATCACACAATTGGATGGTGAAGAGGGTGACTTGATCCTGGTAATGAGTCAAGCGCTATAATAAGGTATTCACCGTAGAGGATCATCATCTGTTTGTGTTGTTGGATTTGGTAATTCAAGTTGACTTCCTAGTCTGGCTTCAAGTGACCAGATAATTGGATTGTGGGTCACAAACCCGCTTGGTTGGAACCTTGCTGGCGGGTCAAGCCTGCGGTTTCAACCCCCCCCCAACTGAAGGCCAGCCTCTTCTGGAGGAGGTTGTCAGGAACCTGGGCGCCGTTTAAACTAGTTGTTGTTCTGTAGCTGGTAGGGTGGTCTCTTGTTGTTTCTGTCTTGTTTTACAGGGCTGTAGGCAATCATGGTGTAGGGTTTTGTCTTGTTTACGTTTTCCAAGCCCTTGCACAAGGTAAGTGTTATTGTTGTTTACCTTTAGAATGATTGCTGGCCCCACTTTTTCAGGTTGTAACTTGCTCTTGTCAATATTCATGACCCCTACTTTGTCCCCAACTTCATGTCTATTGCAGATGGAGACAAATGACTTTTGCAGATGTTCATTCTCTTGGCTGTTTGCTTATGATTAGCCTCCATTACTTGAGGGTCTGAGCAAGGGGGACTTCACTTGGAATTTCCAGTTTGGGTCCTGTCAATGCTTGAATGGTATTTAGCTGTGTTCTGTATACCAGTTCAGACGGGCTTTTTCTGGTGGATTTGTTCACTTGGGTTTGACACACAAGTAATGCAGTCTGTAGCTGCTTATACCAGTCTTCAGGTCTCCCAGCAGTGAGTTTGGCTAAGGCTTGCACAAGGCTACCATTAAGCTGCTCTACTTGTCCATTGGCCTGTAGGTGGTATGTTGTTGTTACAGTGTTTTTGACCCCATTCTTGGTTATTTATACATTGGTGTTTTTGGAGGTCAACTCTTTGCCTCCATTGGTTATCAGGAGTTCTGGCTTTCTGAACTTGCTGATTATTTCTTTGCCAATAAATTGTCAAACGCCATTGCCAGTGTGTGCCTTTACTGCTTGGGCTACTGGCCATCTTGTTGCAAAGTCAATGGCAGTGATGATGTATTTCTTGTCATTGTGTTTCCCTGGTATGGGGCCAACAATGTCAAGAGCCCATACTTTGAAAGTTAGTTGTGTGCAGATAGGAAGTACTGACTTTGGCGGGGTTTTGCTTTTGGCAAACTTTTTGCACACCTCACATTGGTCTAGAACTTCCTGGACATTGCGGTATAAGGTTAGCCACCAGGATTTATGTTTTAGGAACTCATATAGGTTTCTGCTCTTGGTATGTCCAAGATCTCTATGATAGCAAAGGATAGTGTTGACTTGCTGATGTGTGGGGATGTAGGGAATGGTTGTGCTGACAGTCATTTTTCTGTGAAGAGTCACATATACTTCAGCAAAGAGATGCTCATTCTTGATGACTGTTTCTTTGGTTATGTCAGTGGTGCCAGGGGGAACCCTTTGTCTTTTTTTGTAACACCAGGAGAGGCCAGTCTGGGTCAAGCCCATTCTCTCCTCTTGAAGCACGGATATAAAGACGGTACAGGGCGTCTGCCATGGCAAGCGTGGCCCCAGGCTTGTACTGGACAAGCATGTTAAATCTCTCCAATAGTTCCATCCACCACGTTTGGCGGCGTGACAGATTTGCTTGAGTCTTGAAATAGATGAGTGACTTGTTATTGGTTAATGCTGTGAATTCTTCCTGGTGTTCTAGGTAGCAACGCCTTTTACTAGGCAGTGCACAATAGCCAGTAGTTCCTTATTGTGGATAGGATATTGACACTTGCCATCTGTCAACTTCCGCAATTTGTAGGCTACAGACAGGAAGTTGCAGTCACTATTTCTAATTTGTAGTACTCCCCCAATGGATGCATCTGAGGCGTTGGTTTCCATCTGGTATTCCCTTTCACGTTTGGGGTATTGCAGGATCAGGGCTGTTGTGAGCTTCTCTTTGAGGCGTCTAAAACAGAGGTCACATTGGGGGGGTCTACACAACCTTAGACTTGGCGCCAGTTATGGCAGATAAGGGGGAGTCAGAACGCCACAGTCAGATATGAAACGTTGTACATAGGCCACCATTCCCAGGAAGGTACAGTGTTCTGAATTATCTTTGGGTGATTGCATCTTGCAGATAGCCTGTATCTTTTGACTGTTGGTTTTGATGCTGTCCTTTGAGACTATATGCCCCAGGAAGGGTAGTTGCTCACAGAAAAACTGGCATTTAGAGGGCTTGGCCAACAGTTTGTGTCCTGCCAAGGTTGCAAAGACTGCTTCCAGATCTTTGTGGTGCTGTTTCACCAAGGGGCTGTAGACAATAATGTTGTCTAGGTACACTAGGGCATGTTTGCCTATGTGGGGGGCAAACACTTTGTTCATGAAGGTTACAAAGGTGAATGGGGCATTGGTCATTCCAAAGTTGAGCACCACACATTTGTAGGAGCCATATTTAGTGCGGAAGGCTGTTTTGGGAATGTCTTCCTCCTTGATACAAATCTGATTGTAGCCTGCAGTTAGATTGATCTTGGAGAAGATAGTGGCTCCTCCTAAGGCATCAAAGAGGTTGTCAATCAGTGGTAGAGGGTAACAATTCTTAATGGTAACTTTGTTTAGGGCGCAGTAGTCTGTGACCAGGCGTAAGGTACTGTCTTTCTTAGCCACAAAGAATACAGCAGCCCCAAAGAGAAAGTGTGAGGGGCGGATAAGTCCTTTTTCTAATGTCTCCTTGAGGTAGGCGCGTAAGGCATTGTCTTCATTTGGGGTCAGCCTGTAGATAGGGCGCGCCTTGGGTACATCCCCCTTGAGTTGGATAGAGTGCTGAATATGCTTCTCAGAAGGCAGCCCAGGTAACACTTCCTTAAAGATTTCTGGGTGGCGGGCCACAATGTTGCGGTCCTGAGGTGTGGAGGTATCTTGGTGGTCTTTGAAGTGTATGATCTTGTACTGGCAGGAGTCCCAGTCAATTGACTTTAAATCTTTCTTCTTGTCCTGGGTCTCTGTGATGCGCACAAAGACGTGGTTGCAGAGCAGTTGGTCTACAGAGTCAGGGTAGATTTGGTAGTTGACACCTTCATGTTTGATGGTCAACACTGAGGTTGCCCAGTCTACGTGATGATTGTTCTTTTGTAACCAGTCTAGTCCCAGTACAATGTCAAACTTAGAAAAGTTGATGACGGGACCTTGGATAGTGGAGTAAGGTTCTCAATTATGACAGAGAAGGGGGCAGTTTCCCTTGTCATGGCAATGTGTTGTTCATCAGCCAGGACCACATTTTTAATCTGCAAAGGATTAGTGGCCAGCTTGAACTTATCCATAAAGCTACTGTTGACTAAGGTTTGATCTGCACCTGAGTCCAAGAGTGCTGATCCTGTGTAACTGCAAAAGCAGAAAGGATAGGACATCAATTTATTTGGATGTCTGGCAATGGTATACAGTACTAGGTCCTCCGAGGGCACCTGTATCATTGGGCATTGGTCCACTCTTTGGGTTGGTATTCATTGTTGGGAAAGTCAGGAGTTGCATGGGGAGAGCTTGGCTTGCTCAGTGCTCTCCCCAGGCTTTTCCCTCATCTTGGTTGCCCTGCGTGGTGGTGACGCAAAAATGAGTACGGTTTGACTGGCCATTGTTTCCATTTCCATGTCTGTTAGAACCTGTGGGCTTATGGTTGGCGTTGCTCCTGTTGCCTCCAGGAGGTGGTCAAGAGGAGCGCCTGCTTGGATGGGAATCCTTGGGTCTTTCTTGTTTACCAGTTTGTTCCTTGTACAGAGTGTTGGATGTCTGTTCCTCTTTTTCCCCTTCACAGTATAGGCTTTGCAGGTTGGTCACCTGATCCAGGTTTACATGTCTCATCACATGCAACTTGAGGGTGTTGTAGTACATGAGGTGTGTGGCTGGGGTATTGAAGGCAATATCAGATGGTGAACAAAGGTGGAGTTCCTTGCAGGCGCAGGTGAGCTCTTTTATGGTGCCTGTCTGGGTCAGATTCTTTACTTGGCAAATGATCATGAGCGCTGTGTCCTTTAGCATAAATCTTGCCAGGAAGTCTTGCTTAAAGGTATCCCAGTTCTTATCAGTGTGCTCTTCATGCCACTTGTTGCACCAGGTGCCAGCATCATGGGTCAGGCAAATAGAATCTCTGCAATCCAAATTTCTGTGGCATTCTATCTGAGCTAGCTTGCTCTGGGCGGACTGGATCCATGTGGCAGTGTTGTTGTTGTTGGCCCCAGCAAAAGGTTCCAAGGTGGTGCTCTGTAGTCTTTGGGCTACATAGGTGGGCATGTTGGTTTTGTTGGCTGGTTGCGGCATTGCTGGTGGAGCTTGGAAGAAACCTTGTGCAGACATGGCGTTGAAGGCAGGTAGCAGGATCAACGTGTTTTGATATAGGATAAAACCATTGGATATCATGGTACCAGGAGTATACAGAGATAAGTTGGGCAGGAGGCCAGACATAATTCTGTCAAGGACTTGTTGGCTGTGGCATGTGCAGGCAACAGGCGGAATTTTTCAAGATAAGGTAGGATGGAGAGCCTACCTGTGCTACTAATGTTGTAACTGTGCTGTTTTAGCAGAGTTACATGGGGAAAATATTTAGAAGATAGATAATAATTTTTATTGGGAGATAGTGATTATATAGTTCATGTGATTCAATGGATAACAGGAACATGATTGGTGATCACACGTTTGAATGGAAGAAGGGGGTTGCTTGATCCTGATAATGAGTCAAGCGCCAAAACAAGGTATCCAGTGTAGAGGATCATCATCTGTTCATGTTGTTGGATTTAGTAATTCTAGTTGACTTCCTAGTCTGGCTTCAAGTGACCAGATAATTGGATTGCGGTCACAAACCTGCTTGGTTGGAACCTTGCTGCCAGGTGGAGCCTGTGGTTTCAACAATAATAGTGGTTCATATTAATATTTGAACAAAATAAATTAAAAAATTTGCCTAAAGTAAAAATCTTTTTTTAGCTCTTGATCTCTTTTTTTACATATAGAAAAAAATTAAATTTTTTATTTTATTTTAGATGTATCAAATATTAAATTGAAGATTTTTTTGCACTTCAATTTTGAACTTTTGACTATGTCCACTCTATTCAAAGGGGTAAATAAAATCTATTTTAAAAGCCAAATTAAATTAAGGTATGTTTTAAATTGCATCAATTTGGGCACTTTGAACTTGGTTTTTTGATTTAAGCTACTAGTAAAAACATTTTTAAAAAAGTCAAATTTAAGAAAAATATTAAATTTTTTAGGAAAATTTTTCATTGAAAAAAAGTGCGGAGATCAAAAAATCCATTGATTTAGAGATTTTGATTTCCACACTTCAACTTTAGGCACTTGTCTGATCAAGCCACTCCCTTCATCATCCAACCAAGTGATCAACACAATCATTTTCCCCTTATAATGATTTAGCACAAATATATAATTCCCATCTCCAAATAAAGATGATTTTATAGTCTCCTAACATTTTCCCCTTGTAACTCTTCTAAAACAGCACAGTTACAACAATATCTAATAAAGTATTATTCTCTTCTTATTTTACCCTTTATCTTGTTTACTATACTTCCCAGAATTATATACTTGACAGTGGTAGCACAGGTAGGTTATCCACACCTATGCAACTTAAAGGAAAAATTTCTCCAAAGAAAATAACCCAGCAGAGGACACTCCCCATCAGCTGGAGACAATACAAAGAAGGTCAGGACGTCCCCACAGGATGCACTATCTTCAAAAATATCTTATGTTGAAACTGAAACAATCGGAGTTCAGTATTTGATTGGGGAAGACAGAAGTCCAATAGGAATGACAGAAATGAATAGAATAAGATATTGTTTATTGTAGAATATTGTGATTAATATACTACATGGGGAAAGCCACAAGGCCACAGGGGGTGGCATAGTGGCGTGTTCCATGTAAGATTTGAAGCCAAGGAATAATTTGTGTGGGGATCAGAAGGTCAAATTAGCAGCGCTCCTAATTAGGAGGAAGTGCATGCAGTTCAATATTGCCATCAGATTGATCCATGTTGTTAGATACGTCAAGGGGCGGCTCCTCAAGCACCCCCTGTGTATTGTAAGATACATTAGCAGCCAAGGAGGGAAACTTTGTTACAACACCTGTACCAACCAAACAGTACAATTTTCTCAGTACTCAAGGAGTGCTGAACCCACCTCCAGTTTCCAAGACAACCAAAATACCAACATTGTATTTCAACTCCTACCCTCAGCAGAAATTGGGATGTTCTCAGGACTATATTAAGAAAATGTCAACCTCTGGATTCAAAGTACCCAAAAAAATTTACACAAGTAGGATATCCCTCAAACTCTGGACAAGTGAAATTGCTTTACACATTACCAGGGCTGCCTCACACTTTGTAAGCAAATGGTTTGACTAACACCCTGGTCACAACAAAGACTGGGATGAGTTTAAAAACACCTTCCTGGAGTATTTGCCATAAAGGACTTTGATGTTGTGATCATGACAGAACTCAGAACCTTCAAAATGACAGGAACTATTGAGTAGTACATTGCAGGCTATGAGGACATACATGATTAATCTCCTGACACCATCATCTTTGATGAGGCTGGGCCACAACTGGATTTCTACAATGGCCTCCCCACACACATCAGACTTCAATTTGACATGAGATGCTGCAGGAACCTCAAAGAAATATTTTTGGAAGGAAAGCAAGCTAGAGAAAAATATGATGACCTGCATGTAACCAACAAACAAAAAGAAAGTCCTACAGCAAAGAACCCTTGACCTAACAAACAGAACAACTGAGCCAACAACTCTCATCCTTGATGCAGAAATTGTACCACTCAAGTAAATCAAGTGAGCACTGATAACACCACCAGGGAAGGAAAGGCTCAGGGGAGTGCTTAGGAAATCTGCCCTCCTCCACTTTAAAAGACTTGGATAGGGACCAGCACATGGATTCAATTAACATGATTCAAGTACCCTCCACCAATCCTACACTTTTTGCTGCCCAAACTGGAAATAAACTCCTCACTTATCCTTTTTTTGCAGATATCATGTCACAGAACTATTTGAAACTGGAGCAGACAATTCTTTGTTGATAAAAGATTTACAAAACTAATGGAACTACCCACAGTTCACAGTAATGTCAAGAGAGTTATCATAGCAGATAACAGGAGCACACCAGTCACCAAAGAAGCAAAATCCTTCCATGCCCAAATAGGAGACCTAAAGACTATCCTTAGTTGCCCAATCATACCAATCCCAAGTACAATGTTATAATTAGTCTGGACTGTATTTGGAAAACCAAACCTCATATCAACTGGGATAGCGCTACCCTCACCATATAACAAGGTGAGGTGCACCATCATGTGTATCCACCCCACCTTGACACACTTATGAGAGACCATGTATTTGTGAAAATTACATAAACATAAGACAAAAAAGACTCTAGCAAGATTTATTGGAACACCTTCACGTATGAGATTGTTCACTTTAAAAATGCAGAGACCTCACACAAGCAAGACCCAATTTGACAACAGCTAATCCAAGAATTCTCTTCTGTTTTCCAAGAAAATTACCAGGGCTACCACCCAACTGAGACATCCAGCATGAAATGAGCCTCAAAGAGAGTGTGTCAAAAGCACATCCTATCTACTGCCTAACATCACAAGATGACAACATGATAAAGGCATATCTAGACAAAGCCTTTGAAAAAGGACTCATATGGCCCTCTAAATCTCCTTTTGGTGTGGCTGTCTTTTTTGTAGTAAAGGAAAAAGGAGTACTCCACCTGATAACAGACTAAAGGGCGCTCAACAAGGTCACAATTAAGAACAGGTATCCCCTGCCCCTGATTAATGACCTTTTTGATGCCCTTGGGGGACCCAAGTCTTCAAATAAATTGACTTGACAGTGGGTTATCACCAAATTTGCATTAAGCCAGAGGACATAACTAAAACAGCTTTCAGAACAAAGTATGGCTTGTTTGAATGTGTTGTCCTCAACTTTGGCATGAAAAATGCCCCAAGTACCTTTGTTACCTTTATTGATGAGGTTTTTAAATAAAATATTTGAAAAAGGACTATTGTCTACTTTGCCAAAATAATCATATACAGCCCAACTAAGGAACAACACTGAAAAGATGTCTGCCTAGTCCTCCACACCCTTCAAGATAACCAAATTTTACCAAAGTAATATGTGACTTATTCTCAGCAGAACTCATATTTTTAGGACACATTATCTGTGACAGAAATTGAGGGATAATAAAAAGCTGTCTCCGTGTGGTGGTGAATCATCCACCAAATTCACATGGAGTTAATCATTAACCACTAACACAGCTTCAGATACCGTTTTGTGAAATTTCCAAATGAGATACTAGGGTTAAGTAAAATAATTAACCCCAACCAAAAGAGCCCTAGATAAATGGCCTGAAAAAAAATCAGAGCATCTTCAGCATAAAATTCAGGACATTGAGATAGCACCAGAGTTTTAGCTTTGACAGTAGGAGGAATAGTTCCAAGATTGTTAGGCATTGAATTACCATTTGGAGGAGACAACAACAAAGTACCAACAGCAGGCCCCTGTCTTCCCGTAATAATCCAGCTAAGGATTAAATTGTAGGGGATGTAGCGCAAAAGACCAACTACAGGATGAATTTTTAAAATAAAGATTAGATCAAGTGATATTTGATTTTATTAGTAAATTTTGGGAGGACTCAACTCTTAAGAGTTGAAACAGTGAAAATTATTCAATATATATCAAAATTTGACTAAGCAATACTGCCTACATCCTGAGCTCCTATTCCTTCCACATTGTTAAGTGAGTATCTAGTCCAGTTTGCAAAGAAACTATGAGTGACCAACTTCTGATGACCATGCTGATTAATAAGCTCATATCTGGTGACACTCAAATTACGTCAATTTATCAATTACTGTTTGCAGGGGGAATTGGATTCAGCTGGCAGAATGGAGAAGCCGTAACCCATTTTTGATCAACCATTTGATTCAAATCTGTTAAATTGGACAATTTTTTTAAAAGTTTTCTAGCTTTTTGAGCCTTCTTACTTGGCCAAATAATTCCTGGAATTATGGAATCTACTGTGACATTACCCTCTGCTTTAGCCTGGGCACAATACCACCATCTGGGAGATGGGATAAGGAGAAGTTCTTGTGGGCAGGCAGAAGTTTCATTATCACTAAGGTAAACTCAGGGTGACTAATGGCAGTGGGATTGCGCTCATAGAATTCTTGGATAAGATCTGGGGAATTGGAACAATCATAATGAGGAGCCCAGGAATTTTTTCAATTGGGATAGCCTTTCCAAGAAACCAAATATTACAACCGGCGCCGGTTCTTACAGGAGGCCAAAATATAATTCAACTCATACTCAAGTTCTCCTTCCACAAGAATAGGTGGAGAAGAAGAAGTCTCAGTACCCTTAAAGGGAGTGAGTTATCATTCATGAAAGGTATGGAAACTCTTAAAGGATGGAGGTAAATCTAACCAATACCCAGAGGGATCAATTTGACGTTCAACTTTGGAGGGACAAACTTGTTTGGGACCTAACTTACAACAGGGAACCTTCAATTTCATATTGTGGGCATCCACCATGACTAGATAACCTGGCCTGTAGGTTGGACCTTCCTGGCGCTTGCAATCTGCGTATTCTTTGTAAGTTGTCACAGCGGCGGCAAGAGTAACCTGGAGCTCCTGATGGACCTGCTTCAATGCAGCAGCTTGATCAGTTGCAGCTTTCACGTTGCTAACCAATTGTGTAAAGACTCAACAATTGGGAGAGTACTTTAGTAAAATAAGGGATCAAGTTGGCAACTTGGAACCCTGTGAGCGCCGTCACAATTATATAGACTATCATTATCCATCAGAAGACCTTGGTGTGTATGTTATAATATCCAAAATTACCAGCAAAATATGTGGGTACATAGTATATACAGGTGTATATGGCTACAGACTGAGTGGAGTGGGGCAATACCAGCATGGACCAGAAGTACCGCTTGGAGTGGTTAGGCTGTGCTGGCTCTTTGTAGTAGTACAGTAGTTTTAAAAGCTATGGTGACTCCAAAAATACCTCAGATTTAAACAAAATGATTTCAGATTTAAACAAAATCCAACTCTCAGGTTAAAATATACACTCTGTCAACAGGGTTTATTGGCGTTAATGGGCAAAATGAGTCAACACAGCAACAAAGGGCTCATGTGTAAAGCAAAACCATTCAAAATACAATCTGAAATACATTGATTCACAAACAAAATGGTGTGAGTTGACTTTTGGTGTATATATGTTTACTATGTGAATCAGTGACAAAATACACCCAAGCAAGGTGAGTCAAAACTCAATCCAAAAACAAAGCACAATAGCAACTCACTACGTAAACAAAATCACTCACTCAGTGTGTGCAATGGATTGTAATCATGAATGATACCAAGGTATCTAAAATAAGACACAATATCTAAAACATAAATTTTAAAAATATTATGTTGGGTGTTTGAATTTGGCGTAAAATATGAGAAAATGGGTGGAAATTATTTTGGGTATTCTAAAATGGGTGCTTTAAAACCACAAACAACTAATTAAGAAATAAAAAATCTATAATTGGGATATTGGGTGGGAAAAACTCTAATTAAATATCCATATTCAGATAACAGCAAAAATTAAAATTAGGGAGTAACTTAATTGAAGTTTATTTAATACTTTATTAAATTTTAAAATGAAAGGAACACAACAACAGAGTACTAATACACCCGTTGTGCGCCGTGGTTGCAGTTGCCCCTGCGGGTCAAAGAACAGAGTTAGTGCAACCCAAGTGCCTACTCAAGGAGGAGACAGGAGAGGGGGAGTTCCATAGTGACACTGCACTGACACATCTGGTTCAAGGAGAATAAGCTTCTAGGGTGAAGAGCATCAACTCTGGGTCCCAAAGCTGACCCAGAAGCCCACCGAGGTTACCACTACCAAAATGGTTAGAAAAAAGGAGGAGAAACTTACTTTTTATGTTTTTGACATTGTGTACTGCCAGGATTTGGTCCTGTCAGCCATGCTGGAGAAAGTTAAGCCTGTACTTGACACTAGCTATGAGCCTTACGTCAGTGATGGAAATCAGGAAGAGGACAAGGAGCTTGATTTCTACAGAACTGATGAGGGACAGCTGGTGTTAAAAAAGAAGCAGCCTTCTACAACAAGGTACCCATGCCTTGCAAGCCTGTCACCAACCAGGATCCCAGTTCATCTGAGCCCACTAAGCCTTCCCAGAAGCGCATTCCTGATATCAAGTAGATAATTCTTCTCTGGCTCATGCAGGAATCTGGTGACTACAAGGCGGCCACGGCTCTTGTTGGGGTGGATCCAAAGTACACCCCAAAGACCTTCAATAAGTTCATCAATACTGGCCATGTCCTTGCCGCAGAGAAATCCCTTCACGTGTCCACCATGCTCACCAAGGAGTACAAATGGGCAGTCTGCCAGTGGATAACCCAAGATTGTCATCTTGAACAAACAAATATACAGATCATGGTTAAATCTACTTTTGGGGTTGAGGCCTCAATTGCCTTTTACTACCATCTGCTGAAGAAGATGTGCTTTTCCTGGAAAAAGCTCAGGGTATTGCCCTATAATAGAAACAGCCCAACCAACATCAAGACCTGGAAAAACTACGCAAAGGCGTACACTGCCCTCAAAGCCAAGGTGACGGTCAAATTTTACTATATTGACAAATCAGAATTTGCCTTTTCAATGTGCAATGCATATGGCTATGTCCCCAAAGGCTCCAATGACAGGATGGCTTGGCGTGCTGTAGTCTGCATCACAGCCTACTCAATAGTGGCTCTCCTTGGTCCAAAGGGGGTTGAGCTATACCAAATGATACTGGGCTCCCACAACAGCTGTACCTTCCTATCATTTCTCCAATTGGTCCAGGAGCATCTGAGGCGCACAAGCCCTGGCTTCACCAACATCATTGTGTTGGGCAATGTTGGTCTCCATAAGGTGGCTGATATTCTGCAGGAATTCACAATGATTAATACTAGCATTGCAGTGGGCCCCCAGCAAATGGCCACAGCAAATTTGCGCCTTCTCTTCCTCTATGCCTATTTGCCCTTCATAAATCCCATCAAGGAAGTCTTTGGGTGGCTCAAGCAAATTATCAAGCAAGGAACCCCAACTGGGACCAAGGACCTATTAAATTTGCTGCAGGCCAGGATCCACACCCTCCCAGATGAGACTGTGGCCAAATTCTATGGCCACGCTGATTTGTTCATCCCTGTGTGCCTAACCAAACAGCCAATCAGTTAAAGGCTTATTGTGTCCAACTTTTTTATATTCTCTAATTTACTATTCAAGATTTATTAATTATCATTTTATATTTAGATGTTTTCAAGCCCACAATCACATTCAGTAGGATAATCAATGAAGGTTAGTAATTTATTTATTTTTAATCATTTTTTATTGTGTTGTCTAAGGGTATCCCAAACACTTGATACTGGATTACTCAAATGCATTAATATCACTTTTGGCAAATAAATATAATAATCAAAAAAGTTAATTGTAATGTGTACAAATCAGAAGTAGATTTTATTGAAATATATTATAATGCTTTTATTAAGACCTTCTCTGGGATATACTCTGCAAATCCTGTTTGCTAAAATAAGAATTAGAAAATTTTATTTTAATAAAAATAATATGAATTAGAATGAAATTTATTGGAAGAGAGAATTTATTGAGAACGTCTGTAGTGAGATCTTCTGTATGTACCCACCCTGCAATGGAGGTGGTGCACAACCTCCACTGCCACACTGTGGACAGTGATTACGCCCTTATTAAAAAACTACTGCCTGCTGGTGAAGGGGAGTAGGGTTAGGTGCAAATAGAGAGCAGCTTTTCTGGCAGGGCTGCAAACCTGTAGATACCAGCCAGGACCAGGGCGTCCTGGATGACGTGATCCACCGAGTCATACCTGGGGGGACCTTCTTCCCGTCAAGTGAGAGCCGGGCCTTGTCAATTCCTAGAAGGACCCTGTCAAGATCCTCCACGCTGGCGCTCATCCCAAAGAAGAAAAGATACCCAAGGTAAACCACCAAGTGAAGCCTTTGCCCAGCAAGGGCTTCTGTAAACTCACATAATTTATTAAAAACTGCACTGATCTTCTTATTGTGCCTGGTTTTGGCAAAGATCAGCTCCATTGCCAAGGGGAGCCCTGTTTCATCTGCACTCCAGGCTAGCCCAAAGTCTGCCAAAAGGATCTTAGTTTTCTTGACGGCTTTTGCATCTGCAACAGCAATTTCCCCACTGTGTGCCCAAAGTTGTCCAGAAGGTAAGATAGGGTGTGCTCCAAGGGGTAGCAGAAGTGAGCAGCCGCATGAGCCCAGCCCATCTCTGGTACATTCTTTAATGGGAGCGTTGCCAGGACAACCCAAACAAGCTCAATGGAGTTTACACAGTAAACTCCACTGAGGTTGACCAGGTCCAGGCGGACTAATTGGGCATCTTTGTAGGCAGTTACTGCCCACTCAGATGCCCCCTTGCCATGCTTCAGCCCAGCCAATGCCTCCCACAACATTGGAAAGGACCCGTGGATGTGGTCCTCCAGCTCCTGCAAGACAGGGGGGACAGATACAGCTGCTTGGCCACATGAGTGGCGTAGTTGGCGTAGAATGTGGCAGGGAACAAAGGGGACCTGGACTTGGCAGAGTTCACTGTCTATGTTCTCTAAAAAACAGGTAATTATTTGCAAATTTTTATTAATTTTATTTTTTTATGTTACCTTCACATGTTTCTTCCTTGCCAGCTGCTTCAGCAGGCTTGGCTATTCTTGGCATAAGCAGTTGTGTGGGCAGTTTTTTATCCTCTGTTCTGGCACGCTTGGCAGGTTTGAGATGCTCATACATCTCTGGGTTGTCAACCCTGGAGGACGGCGCAGAAAGATTTTATGCCTTAAATTGTAGGCCCTCAATCACTGTCTTCTGAATGTTGAGAAGACGCTCAATTTTCTTCTCAGTGGTGTCTGGTATTTTTGTCATTAGGGCCTTTGCAGACACCTTGTCTATTTGTCTCCACCAAGGATGGCGGACTTGCTTTGGCTTTGACCTTGTGGTCAATGTCTTTGATTTTGGCAATTGCCAAGTTGGGATCCTTCAGAAGCTTCTCCAATTCTCTCATTGATTTTTTACTAACCTTTTCATATGTTTTTATAGCTTTTGCCCCAATAAATTCTGTATTATTTTGATACTGTTGCCTCTTTGTTTATTCCTTTTTGTTTTCCCATTTACTACATTGTCCCATCTTTTTACCCATTTTGTATATGTTTTACGCTCATCTCAATATGTGTCATTTGCTTTATGTTGGCATTTTTTCCTTGATTACCATATTATTTTTGGCGCTTGATATAGCCCCTTGTGAAAATATTAACAACAATTTGGTGATCAGCTAAATTTGAATTAGATAATTATAGTGTCAACTGTTTTTAGATAAAGTTGTTACTGATCCAAATTCAAAACCTTAATGATAAACTTTAAGCCAATCAGGAGCCAAGTGATAAAGTGATTGTTGTGACATAAAGGGTCATTCAATAATTCTTTGGTGTATGTGTGCTAATTAATATGATTGGCTGGATGTTTTGCCATTGTATGCCATTGCCACTGTGGCAAGTTGTTGATGGACTAGTGCTAACCCAGCAGCTGATTGGGCATTAGTCCATCAACAACTTGCCACAGCAGCAATGGCGTACAATGGAAAAACATCCAGCCAATCATATTAATTAGCACACATACACCAAAGAATTATTGAATGACCCTTTATGTCACAACAATCACTTTATTGTTTGGCTCCTGATTGGCTTAAAGTTTATCATTAAGGTTTTGAATTTGGATCAGTAACAACTTTATCTAAAAACAGTTAACACTATAATTTTCTAATTCAAATTTAGCTGATCACCAAATTATTGTTAGTATTTTCACAAGGGGTGTGTTTAAGTGCTAAAAATAACTGTGTTCTGTTTCTAGATACATGGCATAGTAAATATATGATTTTATAGAAATAAGATGAACATAAAAAATAAAACCAACTATAAACAAAGAGAACACAAACAATTGAAATTCAAAAAAAGATAATATAAATAGAAAATGTTTGGTGACAGGGGGTTTATTGGGGCGGGGGAGAGTGATGCCTAGGAGGCAGAATAGCACAAGAAGGAAGATGAGGAGGAAGTGCTGGCCTGGGGGGTCTGGGATTGGGTGGGTTGGGTTGGGCTTGCAGGTGAGGGGTGTTGGTGGCGGGGGTGGAGGCAAGAGGATTTTGTGTGATGGCTGCCATATAACGCTTGTTGTATTCCTCATCTGTCATTGGCTAGATAAGCTGGTAGGCAGCAGTGGCCTGAGATGGAAGGCGCTTATCCCTACATTATTGGTTGCACATGTCCACATGGAAAACCATTTGCACAAATAAGTCAGCCATTATTTGGCAGCCAAAGAGAGAATTGTGGTCAAGGACCCCAAGATAGAGGTTGTTGAAAGCCTGAGGGTGGTGCTCCCATAGTGTATCTCCAATGTTAAAGAAGACAACATAAGCCAGATGGACATCTGCATGGCCAGCAGGATAGACTGAGGCCTGGTGCCTGCGTTGCTGGATGGCCTTGAGGGCGGTGGAGCTACCCTCCATCTGGTGGCTCAAGAAAACCTGGTACTTGGAATTTGAGCCATCCCAGGAGTCAAGTAATCCACTGAGGATGTGGCTGTATGAGTAGCCATCAATGAAATCTGGGTTTGTCTGATAGTAGACAAAACCCTTGGCTGAAACAGCCAGAAATGCACCAATGAATGACCCTTCTTGACCTTCTTCCTTCCTTTTTGAGTGACAGCTCTTCCTTGCTTGCCAAAATCATCAAAAGCTATTGATAGCTTGTAATAGGAGATGAACATGACATCATCAGTTAGACTAGTCAAGCATTGGACCAGGGTTGATTTGATGGTGGTGTCATATAGGGAATCCTCAGCGCCATCCCATTGGTCACCGGCAAAATTGGTAAGAATCTGTATGGAAGCCACCTTCTCATACATCCAGAGCTGCACCATGCGCTCAGACACCCAAATGTCATGGTGTGCAAGTTGCTTCCGGACCTGAGTCAATGGAAGCTTGGGATCCCACTGGAGGAGGTCAAGCATGATTGGGTATGCCTCAGATATTTGTGACTTGGGGGCCTTCTTGGGCTTCTTGGCTGTCCCAATCAGATTCCCCCTGTTCATCAGGTTGTTGAATTCCCGCATGACAGTAGCTTGGGTAAATTGCAACTGGGCAACAATCTGTTCCCAGGAAAGACCCTGTAGATTCAGTGATACAATTTCCTGAAGAATTTGAGCAGTGATGATTTGTTGCTTGGGGCGCTGGGCCAAGGGAGCTTAAGCCTGATTGGCTGTAGGGGGCAGGTTGGCTGGTGGCAGGAAGTTGTTCCAAATCAAGGTTGCCATCCTGTTTGGTTAGTTGGTGGGCAGCTTGTGCAGGGGTGGGTATGGGAGCAGGGGCAGAGCTAGACACTATGTGACTACTGAACAAGTGGGTCATTTTTTAGGTATTGGGCCATTTTCTAATACACATGCTGCTCAAGTCACAGCATAACACAGTTCAATTTTGAAAAAGTAACTAGTTACACATTTTATATTTAAAATATTAATAACTCAATGAAAAATTAATATTTTTTCACATTGTAAACTATCAAAATGAAGCTAAGGATCCCATCTTTTTATTGAAGTAAAATTTTAATATGTATACTATACTTAATATTAAAGCAAAAGTAATTTAAAAGATTATAATCCAGATTTTATTATATGATTCTATCTAATGATATAAAGTAGATCACTTCAAAGCCAATAAACACTCATTTTTAACATACAAAGTATCTTTTTTTATTTAACAAAATTAAAGATAAGATTGAGAGCTTTATTTTTGCATTTTTTTATTTAAAAATCTCAATTATTTAGGATTTTATGGAAGTTTGCAGTTAGGATGTTTTATCACTGTTTAGATTAATTTTAAGGTTCAAGTGAACTTCAAACCTCAAATTAAGCATTCTTTAAATAGAATTCTTTAATATTTTATTATTTTAAAAATATGCGGAAGAGTTACAGTTAACTGAATACATCAGTTTAATTGATTTGCATTGATTACAAATAGGATATGATGTAATAATGATGCTTAGCTGCTTCACATATATCACTTGTGCATGAAAATTGGGTATTTAATTAATTCTGCAAACATAAATTCAAGTTCAAACTATAGTAAAAGCTATCACACCATTTCTTTCAGAATGGTGTTGTTTAGCTTGGTATATAAGAGCTAAAGCACCACAAAGCTTCTAATCTAAAAGATCCCATTCAAAGGCCACATTCTGATCAGAACTACTCCATCATTAAGGCACATTTCAGAGATCTGACCTAATTACAGATTCAAAATACTACCATGTCCTCAGTTAAATTTACTTCTGTCATGCTACCCTTTTTTTCTTTGGGAGCTTCAACAAAAAGAGAAAGAATTGCAATGTTAAAAAAAGACATTCCTCTTTATTGCTGGTGATGATCATGATCATTTCATCAAGCACTTCCTTACTCAAACTGAATTTGGGAGATCTCAGTTCCTGCCAACTATTCAAAATCAAAAAAGCAATGAGTTCATTGAAAACTTAAAAGATCTCATGAAATCTTCTCCCCAAAAGCATCTTCCAGCCTTTTGATCTCTGGTTACTTCCAGTTACTCTTTAAAAGAGCTTAATGATATGGGATTTAATATAACCTAAAGTGAGTTTGAATACTAAAGAAAAATATATAAAAATAAAAATGTAAGCTTAAACAAAAAAAGCCAAAAAAGCAATAACTATTCATTAAAAAAAGAAATAACTAAAAAAATAATTAAATAATTGCTGGAAAATTCTTTTGAAACAAGCCAGTTTACAAAAAAAGTGCCTGAAAATTTTTGTAAAGATATAGAAAAAGAGATGAGTAATTACTCAACTGAAATTAAATACTCTCTACTTAAAACAAAAAAGAAATATATGAAAATATGAAAATAAAAAATGAAATTTCAGTTTCAATTTCTACTTACTATAAATTAATTCCTAAAAATATAATAAAAAGTAAAAAACAAACCAATATGTGCAATATTTGTAATTTAAAAAATTCTCTAGAAAAAAAGAAGGAAGAATGTGAAAGTAAAAACTTACCATTACCAGAATCTATAGGCAATGACTTAAAAACTATTAATCAGCACCAAGACTTTTATGTTCATCAAAATAGGGAAATAAAAAAGATATTTATGAATTAGATGATGAGTCTTGTGTTGTAGTTATAGATTATATGGAAAACTTAAAGGTTGGAAGTGGTCCAATTGAGACCAATAATTGTTTTTATTCAAAAAAACCTATCTCATTATTAGGGTTTGCATTAGTTTTTAAAGAAAACAATAAAACTAAATATGAATATCATGATTTTTTGTCTCAAATATTATCATATGATTATTTATTTTCAGGTGAATGTCTAATTAGTCTCTTTAAATTAGATATATTTAAAAAAATAAAAAATATAAAAGTGTGGACTGATAATGGAAATCAATTTAGATCATCTGAATTTTTATATTACTTATTTAAAGAGGCACCTAAATATATTAAGGGCTCTATAAAATATAATTATTTTGTTGAATGTCATGGAAAAGGCATTTTTGATGGATACTTTGGTGTAATATCAAAAATGCTAAAGGAAAAAGAAAATGAGCTTTATATTAAAAATATTAATAATCTTAAAAATATTTTTGAGCAAGAAGAAAAAAAGAAAAGAATTATATAAATCAGTACTATCAGGCTCAAACATTTCTCAAAAGTCATTCTTTTATATTTATGAAAGAAAAGTTAGGCCTATAAAAAGAGAGCTTGAAGTTAAAAATCTGCACATTAATCTTTCATATTTGATGAAAGATGGGAAGTTATATACTTCACCTCTAACATTTGAAAATTTATCAGAATATTCTGAGATAGCTTATCATTTGAAATCATGTGATGATGCTACAGAAACAAAAATATCAGAAGATGCTAGTGATGTATTGGGGCAAGTTCATGAAGTAGGGCAACTTACTAGAGGGTGTATTTTTAATAGAGTTATCAGTCTTTCAAAAACAACAACCTTTTTTTCTGAAACAAACTAAGAATATTTATGATGAGCCAAAGATAGGGTAATAGCATTTATAGCTTTGGGGCTGCTATTACTCTCCCATGCAACTCATCATAAATATTTTTGGTTTGTAGTTTGTAGTAGCACTTAAGATATTTTCAATAATACTATAAGTTGCACTTTTTGATTCTAAAATTGATGAATTATTTTTTCAAAAAATCATCTAAGCCCAAGATTAATTAAAGTTTTGGGATTGGTTGTATTTTAAGCTTTCTGAATAATTAGAATATGAATAATGTGATTAAGTTATAAAATAATTAATCTGGTGCCTAGGAATAACAAGAAAAATAATGACCCAAGTCAAAGCCATAGGGGTCGGTGGTCAGGTACAGGTCAGCTTCCTTGTTACCCACCTCAAAGGCTTGGGTATAAACAGGTGTCTCCACGTTCTGAGCCTTGCCTCCATTGAAGCTGGCTTGGCTGCTTGTGCCGTTGAAGATGTTGCTGTTGAAACCCATATTAAAAAAACCTAGGATAAAATCACTAAAAGTAGAAATTTTAAAATTTAATGATTTATTCTTATTGTAATCTTGAGTCCATATTTGGAAGGTTCTCAAAACCATTTCATACAAATCTGGAGCCATGAAAATGAATAAAATGCCTCTGTTCCTAAATTATATAGCTGTTGATTGGCTGTAATACTGTTATTTTTCTATTTTAGGCTGCTCATACTACACAACTTGTGTGAGTTCATTTTGTTTTGTGCTTGTGGAATCTTACTTCTAGATTGCTCAAATTTTGTTTTGTTTTAGTTCTTCTGTTGGTGCCTCATATGAATCCTGATTGGATTATAATATACTCCAGAACAGCATACATCCATTTCACTTGTTGTGTCAGTACATTTTGTTAGTGGTTTGAACTACACCGCTTGATGTTTGATATATTTTGTATAATGGGCTAGTGAAATTTTGTTTTTTGTTTGACAGTTCATTTATTAACTGAAATTTTATAAATTAATTGAATCCTGAATCTTACGCAACTTGGATTTTGTTCAAATCTGAAATCATTTTGTTTAAATATGAGGTATTTTTGGTTGTTGCCATAGCTTCTAAAACTACTGCACTTGCCAGATGGATTTTTTAATGGCCCATGTGGGAGATTATATTGGTGGCCTTCAATCCCTAGGTATGCTTTGAGGACGGCTGAGAAGATATATAATTCATCTTCTGGTCCTGGAGAAGGGCAGACAAAGCTTAGTGTCTTTTAAATTCTTGTAGGGTAAAGTTTTTAAATTAATTTATGTGATACTATTGAGGGATAATTTCACTCAATGATAGCACAAACTACCATCAAGTATTTGATCTTTTATTATATACTATCATCCCTGGTGGGGCATGAATAGTGAAAACAATGGACAGGGAATCCCAAACACTTGATGTTGTCTGGAATTCCCTTTTGGGAGGGGAACTGAAAGTAGTGTGCAGGCAATGAATTGTTACTTCTGGGCTTGCATTGGTTTGGTGTCTTATTGAATGCTTTCATGATCCAAATTTAACTTCTGCAGTTAATGCAGGAATTGTTGTGCTGAGCAGCTTGTCATGCTCTTCCAAATTTGGTAGATTCTAAATTTGGGCAGCAGTTCCCCCTTTTGGATTTGGGGAAATTGCCCTTTTGGGTTTCCCAATCTGAAAATTTCCCCATCTGGCGGGGTGGACAGTCCTACCGTGGGGGTTGCGCTGTCCCCCGCCAGCGGGCTAGCAGGAGGGCAAGCGGTGGCTGGCTGGCTGACAGTGTGCAGGCGCCTGGCAGCCAGCTGTGCAGTCTGAGGTTGGCTGGCAGGTGGCCGTGCAGTCCGCGGCTGGGCTATAAAAGCTCAACTTAGAATTAAAATATTTTTTAATTTCTTTTTGTTGCTCCTTCTGTTTTTCAACAGGTTCCCCAATTAGGGGGAACTACTGCCATTTGTTGCTTTGGCCTGTGGAACCCATTGTGGACAAAAATTTGTTTCCTACACGGTTGATGCCAGGAATATTCCTGACAATTGAGGGCCCATATTGAACAAGGGATTGTAACCCACATTGTCATATAATGGCAAGACTTGAGTTGATGTGTGTGGGGCGTTTTTACATGTGAACTCTGTTATGGGTAGGTAAGCACACTAGTCATCTTGTTACACATTAGTGTAGCAATGCAGGTAGATCTCCAAAGTTTGGTTTACCCTCTCCATTTGTCCATCAGATTGGGGTGAAAAGCTTTGGAACAGCACAATTTGATACCAAGAACACCAGTAAAAGTTTCCCAGAACTGAGCAATAAATTGAGGCCTGCGATCACTCACAATCTCCATTGGGATGCCATGTAAGGAGAAAATCCTATTCACAAACAACCTAGCTGTATCCATCAAAGTAATTATGGTTGAGCAGGTACAAAGTGAACCATTTTTGTGAAATGATCTACCATCATCATGATTGCATTAAACCCATTAGAATCTTGAAATTTATCAATAAAATCCACCAACACTGACGTCCAGGACCCTGCAGAAGGCTGCAGTGGAACCAGCAACCCAGTAGTCTTGTTCTGGCTTGCCTTGGACCAAACACATACCAGGCAGTCTCAAACAAAAGCTGCTACCTGCACTGTCAAACTGTTCTAAAAAACTGTTGGCAAATTAGTTACATTGTTTTATTTTTCCCTGGGTGGCCTTCCATAGGACAGGTGTGATGGGCCTCCATTATCTTGTCCCAAATAGCTTCCTCTGGAACCCACAAGTATCCTTGATGATAAATAATTGGTCCTATCTTATGATAACCTTGCAGCTGGCCTACCAGATGTGCACAAACTAGTTCCAATAACCTATCATAACCCTTGGATAGAGGCTGTAGGAGCTTAACTTTGGAATATAAGTTTAAGTCTGCGCCCTCAGTTAAAGACATGATAGCAAGAGTAGCAGGCAGAGTCAATACAAAAGGAACCACAGCCTCATTCAGAATCAAAGTATGCATGTTAAACTCAACGTCCATACTAGCATCTGGGAGATGGGATGAATTTCTACTCAACGCATCCGCCAAGTGACTATCCATTCCCTTAATGAACTCATAACAGAACATGTATCTTGTCAGATCCCCATGCCATCTAGATTGGCCACCCAACAAAACCCTGGGTTCATAATAGTATAGTAGAGCTTTATGGTTAGTTCTTGCTGCAAAAGGATGACACACCAAGATACGGTGGTGATGCCAATGCTTCAACAATTCCACAACTGTCAACAATTCCTTGTCATAAATCATGTAGCTGTATTCCTGAGCCTCTATCTTCTGAAAGAAGTACCCCATCAGTCTTTCAACACCATATTTGGCTGTTTGTAGTAACACACCAGCCACAGCATATTTGGATGCATCTGTATAGATCACAAAAGGAAGCTCTGGGCTTACATGTCATAGAACCAGAGAGGACAACAAAAGAGCCTTAAATTCTGCAAACGCTTCTGCTCACTCAGGTATCCAGACTAAAGTTGTTTTCCTGCTAGCCAAATACAAGGGGGCTGCCACCTCAGACAGATGAGGGGTAAACTTTTTCAAGAAGGTACAGGTACCCAAGAAACTGCAAAGTTGGGATACTGTCATAGGAGTAGCATATTTGAAAACTGAGGCTTCCTTGTCAGGGGAAATAGTGTGGTCATCCTCAAAGATAATATTACCCTTAAATGTAACCTTCTTTTTAAAGAATTCACACTTACTCCTTTTAATGATCAAATTGTCCTGAAGTATACACTTTACAACTGCTGACAGATGGGCCTTTTGCAACTCCTCATCCAGAGGGAATACCAAGATGTTGTCCATGTACGCAATGGCACATAAACCTAGGAGATCTCCCAAAACTGAGTCAATCAACCACTGAAAGCAATCCAGGACATTCTTCAATCAAAAAGGCATAAAGCAGAACTGAAAAATACCTTTCTTTGTTATGAACACTGTGAACCACTCCATTCCTTCTACAATCCTAATCTGGTTGAATGCATTCAAGAGATCAAGTTTCACAAATACTTTTGCCTTCTCAACACACCAAGAAATTTTTGCTTCAAGAAGTAAAAAGTAGGGATCAGGAATTTTAATGTTGTTCAAATCCCTGTAATCAACACAAGGACAAAGAGACCCATTGAATTTTGAACAAACAGCAGAGGAGAAAAAATTGATGAAGCCTTCTTGAAGATGTATCCTCTTGCCAACATGTCCCAAGTCCACTCCTCCAAACATGTGTCCTCCTTTAAATTCAAAGGGTAAATAGGAGACGCAATACAAATCAGATCAACAGTAACCTTAAAGTCAAAATTGAACTGAGTGTTCTTGGGAAGGACCTCACCCCTAGTGGCGTCAAATGCTGTGGACCAGGGTTGGAGGCATGCTGTTAAATCCAAACTCACAGGTGTAGGAACAGGAACTGACTGGATTGTCTGGGAAGACTGCTCTAATTCCAGCATACCCAACAAAGGAATACAAATGTTAATGCCAGAAGAATGGTACACTTGTAATGCATTTTCTTTTATAAGAGTCAATACAGTATGGTCTTGCCACCAGCCTACTTGTCAGGGATCCAGTCTTGGGCAGCAGGTCTGTTGTTTTCAGGGATAAATTGGGCCAGGTTTTTTGCGGGCAATGCCCACCACAAGAGGGGAGCTAACTTTAAAAAGGTATGAGACAGACTTCCCCACCCAAGACCATGGGCTGGCAGCTGGGATTATAGTGTCAATCACCCCTGTGAGGGTGATGTATGCAATCCCAAACAGCTTACCAGGATGATTGGTTGGGAGGTTGGGTGCGGAAGCAGGCATGTGTTTTGGGGTCACGGGTGGTTCCATGGATAGATTGTAGGAAGGGAGATAGTTGAATTTCCCTCTGAACAACTTGGGTGTTGAAAATATCCACAGGCCTTGTTGGTTGTATCTAACTGCGGTTTGTATGCGGGCCAGGGGATCAAGTTTGAGTATCTTTTCTGGGGTATATTCTTTGTATTCAGACTTCAGAGGGTAGTTGGTAAAGTGGACGGGTCCAAAGGGTACTCTGGGAGGACAGAAAACAGCAGGCAGCAGGGCAGGCAGGCCAGGAGATCTCAAACTGAATTGGTAGACAGAAAATACAAAATAAGGCAATAGCTGTATGAGCCAAATTAACATAACTTTTATTCAAAAATGGCAATAAGTTTGGGGCACAAGGTCTTTAGGTCTATATAGTACCCCCTCCAAACTTAACATTTTCCATGGGGGTTCATCAAGGCATTGGGAAGGCCAGGGCCAGGGGAACTGGGTGCTTGGGTCCAAAGGCGGCAAAATGGCACTCAGTCTGGGGGTTCTTTCATTGGTCAGGAATCTCAATTTGGCTGCCTGATTATCTTGCTTTAGTGTTGAGGTCATGGGACCAGGTTACGGGCCCGTGTCTCTTTCCTCGGTTGGCTCTTGATTGGTTGCTGGTGTAGACTTTGAGTTTGAGAAGCTAATTGTTTCCAAATCAGTGCCTCTATTAGGCGCTGTGATTAATCCTACATTTGGCGTGATGATTTCTTTGGTTTATCTCTTTGTAACGCATGGGTCAATACACTCGGTATCAACTTGTGAGGGCTCAATCCCAGAAAATGCAGGTGGGCAATTCCACGGTCCATAGGCCTGGTGGCCCAAAGGAATCCAGGTTTGGGGTTTGATTTCTGCTCCTGGGCCCGGGTTCTAGAGAGGAAGAATTGTCAATCCTGACACTACTCCTAAGATGATAGGGTACATAAGAGTAGAGCATATAGAAAACGGTGCAGTAAAGGATTGACCTGCAACTACAAATGTCACTGGTTTCTTAAGTTGGAAAGAGGAAAATGTTTGATAGTTTCCACCCCTAAATAGCATTCCAGGGTGATACTTGAGTTGTAACAAATTGGCAGTCTTGACGCTCATGAAATTCTCAGAAGCACCAGTATCAAACAGAATGGCTGGTTGGAAGACAGTTTGACCGTTATTGATGCTACCATAAAATAAGAAGTAACCAGATGTAGATTCATTTGCTACAAACAATGCAACCTCAACAGGATCTTGCTTCTCATCAGTGGTACAGACGGCAGCTAAGGAGGCAGGGTGCTCCTGAAAGTAATTCTCAATCATTTCTTGGTCAGCCTCAGGGAGGACAGGACAATCACAATAAATGGGAACAAGAGGCAACTCCTCAAGCTCAACTACCAAAGACTTTGTGGGCACAATGTGTTGGAGAATAGTCACCAAACTTCTGGTGGTTGCCACTACTGGTGCTTTGTTTACCTTGGCGGTTTTGTTCAAAATTTCCAATTATGACTGAGAAGAAACACAAGGGGAGCAATCACAGCTCTGACTAGTTGAAGCCACTACAGAACAATTACCAGAAAACCAGGAGTGTGCAGCAGGTTTGGCTTTAATCTCCATAGTACCTTTTTTGGAATTCAACAGATTTGATACCAGAGAAAGAATTTGGCTTACTAGGGCCTCAGTTGTGGTTAACAGGGAATCCCAAACTGCCAGATCCTGAGCAGTCTGATCAACTGCTAACCACAATGCTGAGATCTTATTGACTTTGGGAACATCAATTGTGCAGCAGTAGGCAAGAAAATGAGTAAGAAATACCAATAGTGGAGTAGTGCCCTTCTGGAAGGCTACAACTTTCAATAAAATTTGAGCTCATCAATAGATACACACACATTATTTAACAAAGGGTATAAAGATGCATTTTCAGTTAAAATATGTGGATTGTGCTCCACTGTAGATAACAACCATTCACGAGCATCATATGAAACCTTTGTCATCACATGGTAAACTTGAGGTTTGTGACTAAGGCTAGAACTAGAATAAAACAATAAAGACAACAAAACTTCACGCAAAATTTCATCAGTGGGTGGAGCAGGAAAATAATCTGGGCGCCAAAATGACATGATGTAACAGAAATAAGAAACAGATGATCCAGTCTCAACAACTGTTACCAGAGATGGAAACCACAAATTAAAGAAGAGCCCAAACTAAAAACTCAGAAAGGAGATGATGCAAATAAACATGGTAAATGCTGATATCTCAATGGAACAGGAGAAAAGAAACACGAATTCATGATGAACTGCTTTCAAAAACTCAGACATAGAAGAGTTGAGTAATGTGACAGAAATTGAGGGATAATAAGAAGCTGTCTCCATGTGGTGGGAAATCACCCACCAAATCCACATAGAGTTAATCATTAACCATCAACGCAGCTTCAGATACTGTTTTATGAAATTTCCAAATGAGATACTAGGGTTAAGTAAAATAATTAACCCCAACCAAAAGAGCCCTAGATAAATGGCCTGCAAGAGAATCAGAGTATCTTCAGCATAAAATTCAGTACATTGAGATAGCACCAGAGCTTTAGCTTTGACGGTAGGAGGAACAGTTCTAAGATTGGCAGGCATTGAATTACCATTTGGAGGAGACAACAACAAAGTACCAACATCAGGCCCCCATCTTCCTGTAATAATCTGGCTAAGGATTAAATTGTAGGGGATGTAGCGCAAAAGGCCAACTACAGAATGAATTTTTAAAATAAAGATTATACCAAGGGATATTTGATTTTATTGAGTAAATTTTTGGGAGGACTCAACTCTTAAGAGTTGAAACAGTGAAAATTATTCAATATATATCAAAATTTGACTAAGCAATACTGCCTGAATCCTGAGCTCCTATTCCTTCCACATTTTTAAGTGAGTATCTAGTCCAGTTTGCAAAGAAACTATGAGTGTCCAACTTCTGATGACCATGCTGATTAATAAGCTCATATCTGGTGACCCTCAAATTACGTCAATTTATCAATGTCTGTTTTCAGGGGGTAATTAGATTCAGCTGGCAGACTGGAGTAGCTGTAACCCATTTTTGATCAACTGTTTAATTCAAATCTGTTAAATCAGTCAATTTTGTTAAAGGTTTTCCGGATTTTTGAGCCTTTCTACTTGACCAATTTATTCCCAGCATTATGGAATCTACTGTGACATTATCAGCAAGGACAGAGTGAAACCAAACCCAGAAAATATACAAGTCATAACTGACATGTCAGCGCCACAAAATAAGAGTGAGCTTCATACATTCCTAGGCATGGTAGCCTATGTTAGGATATTCATCCCTGACTGGGTCGCCTTGACTGCCCCATTATCTGCAATTACAGGCAAGACAACAAAACTTGTATGGAAACTGTTGAGGGATTAACACTTTAGACAATTAAAAGAATGTAAGGTCACCACCCCTATTAAGCAATACCCAAATTGCAAAGGAGTGTACAAACTAGAAACTATTGCCTCTAATTATGCAATTAGAGAAGCACTCTAAATTCAAACTGCAGAAAAAGATCTCCTCCCTGTAGCATATGAATCAAGAAAGCTTTCTGATGGTGAACAAAGATATCCAATACATGACAAGAAACTGATAGCTATTGTCCACTGTTTAATGAAGTGGAAATGCTATCTGGAAGGTACACAGATATTCAAAGTGCTAACCAACTGTAAGGCATTGGTGTTCTTTAAGACTCAACAACATCTATCTAGACAACAAGCTGCATGGATGAGTCTCATACAAAGGTACCCCATGAAATTAAATACAAACCAGGAAAAGAAATGCTTACTTCAGACACCCTATAAAGGCTATACTGTAAACATCTCTTATGCACTGATGGAGACCCCAATTAGCCCATATTAATAATAGAAAATCTCCAAGAGGGTTCCCCACCTCATAATCCAATGGACATCCAAGAGAAAGTCCTCAATAACAAACATCTGTTCAAAAATGTATATGGTACTCTACACTGCATATTACCAAATGGCAATACTTCACCCTACATTCTGTCAACACAAAAGATTGACACAATCCTTTAATACCACAGAGATCTGGGACACCCCTGTAGCAGGAACTTGCATAAATACCCCAAGACACTCTACTGGTGATCCAACATGCTGGATGACATCAAGAAAGTACTAGATCAATGTGAATTCTGTGAAAAGTACACCCACTTCAAGGCTCCCCCATGCCAGTAATACCAGTGTCAATCACACAACTGTTCAAAGTGTAGTCACTGGATACTGTGGGACCAATGCCTGGCAATAACAAAGGCAAAAAGTACGTTATCACAGATATTGACTATGCAACTAGATGGCTTGTACACAAGCTACAAAAAACATAAAGGAAATGATGTAAGGTGGTTTATTGGCAAAGAAATTATATCTAAGTTTGGGAAATCTGAACTCCTAATCACAGACAGAGTAACCAAACTTAAAGCCAGTGACACCAATGTTTACCTTGCCAAAAATGGAATAAAACATACCATAGCCAGCCCCTATCACCCACAAGCAAACAGAAGAGGTTAAAGACTAAATGGTTTTTTTGTAGAGGCCCTCAGTAAGTTATTGGCCAACAATCTGAAAGCCTGAGTTGGAATTATGCCAACTACACTAATGGTGTGCAGAGCACAAATTAACCAAAATACTGATAAAATCCCATACAAGCTTGTCTATGGGCATAAGCCTGTCATTTTTAGCACTATTTCAGGACCACAATTACCTCTGCCTAAGAAAGTACCAGACAACAATGACCCTGACGTACAGCGCGCCAGGAAAGACCAGGAGGACAAGGAAAAAGAAAGGGTTGAGAGGGAAGCAATCCCATTACAACAGGAACACTTCCAAGTCAGGGATAAGATCTGGGTTGTTAATCACGACATGCACAAATTTGACCCAGGATTAGGAGGACCAGGAATTGTCATGGAATTCAAACCAAGCAACACCTACCTCATCAAAGAAATAGGCACACATACAGAACTCAAGCGTATGCACCATGACCAACTCTGCCTGTAAAAAGCAATAACAGCACAACGTAACTCCCAACTTCCTGTACCCAATGCCAAACTGGATCAGTATCAAGCCCAAATTCCTGGCACTCTCAAGAAAATTCCCAAGGTTCCACCTTCCAGCACCCCAGGGGGAGATGTCACAACATCTTTGATTACTCAGTCTTGGGGAAGTAATTCCCCAAGTGACTCCCTGAATGATTCCCTGACTAACCATTAAGTTGGTGGCACTACTATCATTCAATAATCTATTACAGGGATCAAAAAATCTGGCTCCTAAGTGGAACACAGTTTGAATAAGCCTTGTGACTGCCATGACGTACATGGACAATATGTGGCTTCTCATGATACTATATAATACTCTAAACTCATATCTAATAAAGTATCATTCTCTTCTTATTTTTCCCTTTATCTCATTTACTATACTTCCCAGAAGTATATACTTGACACTATTGATGAGGAGCACCTTTTGGGGAAGCTTCAAATATAGAATTGAGAAAGAAGAGAAGTATATTTTATTGGATAATACTTAGACTTATATAGATTTGGCTGTAGTGGAGATTTTGGTGGATTGAACCTAGGGGTTGGTCATGTGCAGGATGAGTTCAAGCCATTGGATACTTGGACAGTCATGTGATATTGCTGGGTTGCCATTTCTGGTATGTCAAACTGTATATTAAAAGGGCACCAAATTGGGCAATGACTAGTGTTAAGTGAGTTGGCAGTAGCCAGAATACTTGTACATCCAGATCTTTGACACCCCCTTAATGGGTTACTCTGGTATATCAGGAGGAGGCTTTGTCTTGACAGATGCTGCCTGATGTTCCTGGAGTTGTTTGCTAGTTGGTACCAGTTGGGTCAATTGTTCTCCTTTGCTAAGGTGGAGACAAGTTCTGTGGTATTTCTTGACAACAAGGTTTTTGGAACCTTGGAATTTCACTAGATAGGTGTTTTGGTCTGATCTGTACTTTATGATTCTTCCTGGTCCTCTGTGTACTGAGTCTAGCTTCTTTCTGTTTCCAGCTAGGACCCAGACGGGGGAGTTGATGGGGAGTGGTTCCTCTGTAGAGGTTATCTTTTGTGTTTTGAGCCTTTTTATTTCTGCTATTTTAGCTTTGAGACTTATGTGTTGTAGAGTTGGTACTTGTTCTACTGTGAGGGTTTTCCCTGGGGGATCTTTACATATGGTTGCTTGTTGCAGGTAACTATCTCTGGTTTGTATCTGTATGTTAGTTCAAAAAGTGAGTAGCCTGTCCCTTGATTGGTGTGGACCTGTGATACTAGTAATATAAGTTTCACATATAGTGGCCATATGTCTTTGGCTTTGCTATCCATTATTTTCTCTAGGGTTCTGATAATGCTGCTGTTTAGGCGTTCAACTCTGCCGTTGGCCTGTGGCCTGTAGGGCAAGGTTGTGAAATATTTAATGTTTTTAGATTTTAAGTTGTTGTTTACTATGTGACCTGATAACTCTGTTGCTCCATCATTTATGATGTAGTCTGGAGTGCCGTAGTCAGCTATGATTGCTTTATTAATGAATTGGTTTATTATTTCTGCTTTGTGATCCTTTGTTGTCCAGAAGATGGGCTAGCGTGTAGCAAAGTTGATGGCTACAATTAGGAAATGTTGATTTGTCTTAGCTTCTGGGAAGGGGCCCACATCTTCCAGTCCCCAAACCTTGAATGGTTCAGGGTCAGGTACTGGGTTGTCTGTTGGCTGGGGAACCTTTGTGCTGGCATATCTCTTGCACACTGTGCACTTTTTCAGAACATCAATTATATTTTGTTTGATATTGGGCCACCATACTATCTCTTTTAATGTGAGGTATAGGTTGTTAGCCTTTGTATGTCCTAGTAGGCAGTGATGTCTTAATATGGTGTCAACTCTTTGTGCAAGTGGGATGTAAGGGACATGTTTGTTGTTAATGATTTGGTATAAATTGCCATTTGATACATGAAAAATATTTTTTGTTTCTTACTAATGTATTGTGGGTTAGTTGGTGTGTTGAGGGGTCTTTCACTTTGGTTTTATACTCAGTATTATATAGGTTTTGCTAGTCAGGGTCCAGGTGGTCAGGGTGATCCTCTCTTAGCTGGCATAGCCTAGAGAGGGCATCAGTCGTGACCAGCTCTGCCCCCTTTTTGTATTGGATGTCCAAATTAAGCTGCTCTAGCAGGGACATCCATTTGGCTTGTTGATGTGTGAGTGTGATCTGAGTTTTGAAATATATTAAGGATTTATGGTCAGTTAGTACTTGTACGTTTAAATGTCCTTCTAGATAAAATCTCCATTTCTTGCATGTGTGATATATTGCTAGCAATTCCTTATCATGTATTGGGTACCTCTGCTCAGTGTTGGTTAGTTTTCTAATTTTGTAAAATACTGGCAGGAAGTCTTGCTGCCTTGGCTGGAAGATGCGCAGGACTGCGCCAATGGCGGTGTCACTGGCATCCAACTTGAGCTCATAGCACTCATTGTTATTAGGGTAATGTAAGATTGGTGCTTCAATCAAAGCTTGTTTTAATAGTTGAAAATTCTTGTCATATTCTGGTGTTCAGATGAATTTCTTTTTGGCATTACCCTTGGTTAGGTCATGATTGGTGTGGTGAGCTTTCTGCAGTCTTTGATGTATTTCCTTAGGTAAGCTACCATTCCGAGAAATCATCTAACTTGTTTAATAGAGGTGGCCCGTTGCATGTTATTTATGGCTTTTATTTTGTCTGGATCTGCTATGATGCCACCGTCAGAGACAATGTAGCCCAAGAACAGTAGTTCCTTTTCCATAAATTGGCACTTACTAGGCTTGGCATAGAGTTTGTGCTTTGCAAGTCAATCAAGTGTCTTGCAGAGATGTGTGAGGTGTTCCTCTTTTGTTTTTGAGAATATAATGATATTGTTGAGGTAGCATAATGTATTTGAGAGGCCATTCAGCGCTTGGTTCATCATGGTGACAAACATTGTGGGGGTGTTGGTCATCCCAAAGTTCATTACCCTATATTCAAATAATCCAAATTGCTTATAGAACACACTTTTTTATGTCCCTTTCTTTTACTTCAACTTATGTTATAACCTGAGGTGAGGTCAATTTTGGAGAAAAATTTGGCTCTGGAGAGTCTTGCAAACAGATCCTATATGAGTGGAAGAGGGTATTTATTCTTTACTGTGCTTGCATTTAGTGCTCTGTAATCAGTTACTAGACAGAGAGTGCCTTCCTTTTTCTTTACGAAGAACACTGCTGCCCCCACAGTAATTTTGACAGGAAAATGAATACTTTGGCTAGGTTGTCCTCAATATGGGTTTTGAGGGTTTGGGTTTCCATGGGGGAGAGTCTTTAAAGGGGTGCAGGTTTGGGCATGGCTTTATGTAGGTCAATGCCAGGTTTGACCTCCCATTTGGGTGGTAGCTCTGTGAGCTCTTCCTTGAATACATGAGTGTATTTGTTTAGGAGTGCCACAAGTTCTGGGCATTTAATCTTGGTTGTTTGCATATTATTGAACTTGGTGTATCTCATTATGTGGAGGGTACTGTCTTTGGTTAGACATTCTGAGCTGTCTTGATTTATGACCTTGACAAATACTGTGTCTCTTAGAATAAGGTTGTTGGGTTCTTTGAGGATATTAAAATTGACTCCGTTGTGTTTGATGGTCAGGGTTTTTGTTTTCCAACATATGCTGGGGTTCACTCGGGTGAACCAGTCCATGCCTGCTACAATTTAGTAGGTTATGTTGTTTATGACAAGTCATTTGATGGACGTTTGTATGCCTTGGAGGTCAATTATAAAGGGAGTTGTTTTGCCTTTGAGTAGTACTTTTGATTTTTCTGCCATTCTGGCGTATTTGAAGTTGGATTTGACAACTGGTATTTTGTATTTGGTTACAAATGGTTTGCTAACCATGGTGTGTTGTGCACCAGAGTCAAATAAAATTTTATGTGTATGAGATTTATAAGTACATGGGTAGACAAGAAGTTGTGAGTGATCTTTAATTTTTAAGTTCATAAAAATGGAGGATTGCGGGAAACGTGGGGTGCACACACCAAATTTTGTGCCTTGGTACAGTTTCTTGTCAAGTTAGGGGGAGACAGGGGTAATTAAGCCTGTTCCCCTTCTTCTTTTCCCTGTTCCTCTGTTCTGAGACCTTCAAGATCAGAGAATTTAGGGTCAGATTCATAGTGGGTTGCTGTTTCAGCATTGTTTACTTTGGCGGTGTCCTCTTTCTTGGGACAGGGGCGGTTTGCGCTTTGGCTGTGATTGCCATTGTTTTGATTGGAGTTGCCGTTGCTATGATTGGTGTTTTGGCATTTGTTGCCATTGTTGTTTGAGGAGTGATTTCCGTTGCGTGCAGCATATTCCATGTTTGCACATTTTTCTGCACACTTGGCTTCTGCAATGAGCGCGGGCATAGAAGTATTAGCCTCTGGACAGATGAGGACAGCAACAGAGGGTTTCATTCTGTTGATGAATGAGGCTCTGGTATTTACGTTGTCAGCTTGTGCTGGGTTTTGGATCTTGCGACGTATTTCCTCAAATTCATTGGCGTAAGCTGTGATAGTGGTCTTCTGAGGAAGATCACTGAGCTGTATTGCAATGTCTTGGAGGGATTCAGTGACGCAGAAATTGTGTGTGATGTCTGCTTTGAACTCTTCCCAGTTGTCAAGCTGGTCGTCAGTTTGTGAGCCAACCCAAGTGGCAAACCAGTTAGCTGCAGCCTCATAAAGGCGCTTGCTGGCTTCCTGGACCCATTTTTCATGGGGGATGCGGCTGGCGCAGAGCTTAGCGGCTGTGTGGTCTAGCCAGTTGATGACATCTTCTTTGTTTTCACCAAAGAACTTGTCAATACCAATGTATTTGGTGTTGGTAACTTCACCTGTGATAGGTGGCTGTGTGTTTGTTTGTGGATGAAGAGAGTGACTGTATTGAATTATCTTGGCGCATGCTTTGGGCATAACCAGTCCTTCAAATAAGGTGCATCCACTAGGTATATCTGTTGATCTCATGGGCACAGAAGTACGTTTTCCAGGTATCCTGAGATGTGGCCTGGTTGAGTACGTGAGCAAAGGTGGGCGAGTTTTGGTCAGTCATTTTCTCTTTCATGGGCGTGGTCAAAAAATTGTAGCTGCTACCAGTGATGAGGAGCGCCTTTCAGGGAAGCTTCAAATATAGAATTGAGAAAGAAGAGAAGTATATTTTATTGGATAATACTTTAGACTTATATAGATTTGGCTGTGGCAGAGATTTAGTTGGATCGAACCTAGGGGTTGGTCATGTGCAGGATGGGTTCAAGCCACTGGATACTTGGACAGTCATGTGATATTGCTGGGTTGCCATTTCTGGTATGTCAAACTGTATATTGGAAGGGCACCAAATCGGGCGATGACTGGATGTTAAGTGAGTTGGCGGTAGCCAGAATACTTGTACATCCAGATCCTTGACACTATGCAAGATATTCAGAGTCATCTGGGTCATAAACTAGATATCAGTGCCAGGTGTGATATTAAAAAAAGGAAACTATAGTAGGGATATTGAAAGATAATTTACCAAAAAGAATACATGATTGGTTTGAAATGACGCCACTCTATGAAGTATGAATGTTATTTACATTTTGGATAAAGCTGCTATTGGGTTGCTTGGGCTAAATACACCTTAAGCATTTTGTTATATTATGCTGACCAACCATGATACACAAAGAGCTTAACACTGAGTAGTTCCATCTCTAGTCATTAACCCAAGGTACTATATTTTAGCTTTTACTACGCCAAGAAAATCTTCATTCATCTTATCCTAGTCTTTTATGTTGGCTTCCTATCCCTATTTTACTTCCCTGACTTAATCAAAGTCAGTTGCGCTGAAAAATCTGGACATTTTCTACAGTGATTGTGTGAATACAATTCATCCAGCCAAGAAAACAAAAGCATGAAACCCAAATATACTTAGATTGGCTGTATTTCTGATTGATATATTTTACATTAAAGTTTACAAATCAAACTTCATTGATACCTTTATTATGTTTATCCCTTGATATATTCAAGGAATGTATTAACAGTTATTTTATTTCAAGCTTGGATTTTTAGCTGACCAGTAAAGCAATATGTTCTAAAGCTAAATTAAATTTAAATGTAGCGGGATGAGTTAGAGATAGATCAAAAACATAAAGTCTTTTGTTTACTTAAAAATTAAATTAACCGAAAATTGAAACTTTGAATTGTAAGTTCATCTTTGAATTTGCTTTAAAAATACTATAATAGCAAGTAAGGCATTGTAAAATCAAAGGCCAATACTATTTTAAGAGTGAGAGTTGCCGGCCTAATAGCTTTCACTCGGATTGACACACGTTAGTTTGCTTTTGAAACCAAAGGCTATCAGCACCGCACTCCTAGAGAACTGTAAAACAAAGAATTAGAAACCTTCAAGTGCAAGCACGAATTACAATAATTACATTGAAAAGTAAGAATCCGATCACTCCGTAATAAGTTGTCATATATTTAAAAGCTTTACCCATGAGAGCATGAAAAGTTTGGTGGTATTTTACACAAATAGGCTCAGAGCTGCCTTTTGTAATATAAGTAATTAGTCGTGATAGCATATAAAGTGTATATTGAAAGGTGTAAAAACTACAAGAATAAAACTTGGGCTTACCCCTTAAAACCCCCCAAAGGTCTTCTTAACTGGGCTGGGGCCAGCATCATACAAGGAACTACTTTCCCTCACGCTACTGGATGGGGAAGGAGGAGAGGAAGAACGAACCAGAGGTCTTTTCTTGCTAAAACTTATAATGGGAGGGGTATTCTCCCGGAAAGCTCCAGAAAGACGTGAGGATATTCTCGGTGTAGATTGAAGAATTGGAGACTTGATAGAATCCGAATCCTCACTTGGCTGAATAAGTGGCGAAGGCAAATCGTCAGGTTCAGGCGTATCTTCTGCCTCCTTAAGATCTGCGGGTAAAGGAATGGTTTTGATGCCTCGCAAGTAGATATCAAATCCCTTATGCTGGCCAGCAATAATTCTAGACTCTTTCAAATAGTGCTTTAAACACTCTTCAAGATCAAAAAATCGTTGCTTAGCAATAAGTGATTCGGTTATAGATGAAAGCGCGTGATTGAGCTCAAATCTTTGATTAAGATGAGCTTTTACTTCCGAGGGGAGCTCATCTTCTAGTTAAAGAGAAGGTGAGTTTAAACTTCTATAAGAGAGTGAAGGCCAAGAAGAAAATTTAACCTTATATTCAACTAAAGGTATCCCTGCAAAAAAAAGTTGTAAAAAAGATAAGGCAAAACTACTCCTAAAATTCTGTGACCTTTCTTTGAAAATATATGGAATTTCTAGAAAAAAGATTTACCATAAGATGAATCGGAGGATGACATGCTTTTAATAATCTACTAGTAAATTAAGTGAAGTTTTAAAGCTGCGTAGCTTTAATAAGTATGATTAGGGCTGCAGCGCACCACCCCCAGACAAAAATCGAATTTTGCTCGGCATTTTAAAAGATGTGGATTCTATATATGTTTCTTTTTTAAATCTAATTAAAAATCCACAATTTGGAAAGCCGGGCAAAATTCGATTTTGTCCGGAAGTGGTGCGTCACAGCCCTAAGTAGGGCTGCTTCGGCCAAGCCCCGAGCAGCGTGGCCAGTTTCTGGCTCCAAACCACTTCCTTAAAATATTTAGTTAAAGCTGTTTAAATATATCGTAAAGTTTCCGCTTTAGCTGTAGCGGCCAAGAGCCGAAAGCTAGCCGGAGCTGATCCGAAGCATCTCTACCCTAACTATGATTAGGGATGCGTTGGTTCAGCACCAGCTAGCTTCGGGCTCCAGGCTGCTACATCCAAAGCAGAATTGCTTAACATTAAAAAATTAAAATAATTCTTTGAGTAGGTGGCCCTGCCAGAGCATGGCCGAAGCAGCCCAAAGTAAAAGTATGGTCGTTTTCTAACAGCGCGAGGGCTCCATGATTTTAATCGCATCTGGAGGAACCTGAATTAAGGTTCAGTCATCCACATCAAGCGTGCATACAGTGTACACAATTTTTCATGAAATGAAATATGAAGTGCTGTATTGCCAAATTAAAATTGGGATTGTGAATTCATATGATATAAATTAATCTGGATATAGGAGACACCCAAGCGCTAGAATCACCAAGCAGCATCCGAAAGCATACATATAGCAAGCCAATATAAATTTAAAGTCATATATTTATTGAGAACTTGAACCAAGTCGTGTAAAACTTCAGTATAGCAACATTTTTAATTTGATGTCAAGGAAGGATTGGATCAAGAAAAACTTATAGCCCAGATGGATATTATGTATGGAAAATATGAGCTTAAAACTGGTCACAAGCAAATGGGTCATTATTTTTCTTGTTATGCCTAGGCGCCAGACTGATTATTTTATAGCTTAATCACATTATTCATATTCAAATTATTCAGAAAGCTTAAAATACAACCAATCCCAAAACTTTAATTGATCTTGGGCTTAGATGATTTTTTAAAAAATATGTCATCAATTTTAGAATTGAAAATTGCAACTTATAGTATTACTGAAAATATCTTAAGTGCTACTACAAACTACAAACCAAAAATATTTATGATGAGTTACATGGGAGAGTAATAGCAGCCCCAAAGCTATAAATGCTATTACCCTATCTTTGGCTCATCATAAATATTCTTAGTTTGTTTCAGAAAAAAAAGGTTGTTGTTTTTGAAAGACTGATAACTCTATTAAAAGTACACCCTCTAGTAAGTTGCCCTACTTCATGAAATTGCCCCAATACTGTCATGGCCATAGTTTTCCTGGGTGTGGCATGGCCAAAGCGCCACCACCTGAGAAAACCTGGCCTGAAGCCCTGCTCGCTTGCAGCAATTGTAGATTTAAATCTAAGGATTGATCACAAGTGACTGGTGGCACGGGAAATTGGGTCCAAGTGGGGTGCAGATGCCCCACACCCAATTTTCCCTTCCCTGACCTGTTGGTCAAGAAATCCTGACCTCAAAGGAGGTCAGATAACAGCTTACAGAACCACCATTGGTGGTATCTGTAAGCTGTCCAAATATTACACACAAAGAGGCCACCTCATCAAGATGCATCCAAAGGCTTTAAGTAACAATTGTCCCACCAAACTACCTTAGTAGTTTGATATTTTACTCTCAATAAATATCTTGCCTCAATGATTCACTTATTTCAATATTTCCCAATTAGATTTGTAATAACCAGAATGCTAGATTCTGCTTTCTCACCTCTGCAATTTCCTGGCAATCTTTCCCCTCCTGCTGAAATGATTCCTGAAAACCACAAAATCAAATGTGAGCCTATCTATGCTGCTGATTCCTTGATGTTGAGCCAAATGAAGGTCTTCCTGATGTACCTGTACATAATCTTCTGCTGCACCTTTCCTTATTTACTCTTCAAGGGTTACCATTTCCAAGTAAACACACATTGTCTCCTCTTCATTGGTAATGTTATCCTTATTTGGGTGTACACTCCCCATTTGATTCATTTTGATGAGCTCTCACTCTACTTCACCCTGACATTATAAAACTACTTTAATTTGATATATTGTACAGCCTGCGCATCTTTGTTATTAGATCATTCTCTTGCATCCTGAATATCTCAGTGATGACTTCCACAATGCTCATTACTTAATTTTGGAGTATTTTTGCAGTGGTTTTCTTTCCCCTGTTATATCCATCCTTTGCAAAGATAGAGATCATGCAACCTCATACTCTACTCTCATGCCTCAAATTCTGGCAGCCTGCTCCTAGCCTTCCATCCCCCTGGTTAACTACTGCAAGAGAAATCTTGGCACTGACTGAGGAATGGACTCAGCATGGTTGTCGTGTTTGGCTCCTGGGTACAACATTCAGGAGGACACAGCGGGAAACCTTTACAGCGAAAGATTTGAAGTTTGAAGCTAGCCTTGGGTTAGCCTTCAGGGCAAAATTAAGGGCACATACCTTAATTTCCTGGAAAACAAGATGTGAAAGTCCTTTTAGCAGAAAGGACAGGAAAAAGCTTGAATATTATTAAAGCCAGCACAAATGTAGATAAATTTGTCTTTATTAGGAGAAATGATTCTACTTAAATAGTAGGCAAGGGACAGTGATCACTCATTAGAAAGACATAGTGGCTGAGGGGGTCACGTTGGGATGAAGTCATACCAGGATCATTCACAGACAGGTATGATAATCCAGAATGGGTGGATATTGGACCAGACCCATTTGCGGAAGGCAAGGAATTTCCAAACTTGAAAGCAAACCCAGCCAAATCTTTGCAGCTATCAATATTTGAAGGCCATATCAAAACAGCATTAATGGCGCAATTTCCAACACCTCCCTCCTCAAGATTGGAAACATTGAGTTGATATTTGCGGAGAAATTTGGAGTGAACACAGGCAAAAGGACGTCCAGAAGACAGCAATTTCATAGTATACTTGACACCCTTTTTAAAGGTGACTTCACACGGCCCAACCCAGAGGAAATCCAGCTTATGAGCTCTACCACCTGTATGGTTCTGGTAGTAGAGAACCAGGTTGCCTATTTGATACTCAGGGAGGGGGGCTCTAGCAGCATTAGACGGGGAGAGCTCTAGAGCCTTAACCTTGTAAGCAGTGGAATAAGCTGTCGCTTGGATGACAATGATACAATTAGTTAAGTCTTTAACATGGGCCTCAGGATTTGTAGACGCATCAACTTTGATCAAGGGGGGTCCCAAGATTGAGGGGGCGGTGGCTTCACGTCCATACAGTATGGCAAATGGGGACTGGCCAGTCACTTGATGTCTGCTGATTCTATACACAAAGAGAGTAGCAGGAAGGAACATACCCCAATTAGCAGCATCAGAGAGGGTAAGCTTTCTCATGATGAACACCAGAGTGGAATTTGCTTGTTCCACAGTCCTGTTGATTGACGGGTTATATGGAGCAGAAAAGGATTGGTGTGTGCCCATAGCTTCTACAATGGACATTATGAGGCGGGCATTAAAGTTGGTCCCATTGTCAGAAAGCAAAGCCTGAGGACAGCCATGGCGGTAGAAGATATATTGCAACAGGAGGTTAGAAGTGGTCTTGGCAGTTATATCCTTGGTTGCTCTGGCTTTGACCCATTTACTAAAATGATCTACAGCCACCAAGATGAATTGACACCCGGACCTAGAACAAGGAAGAGGTCCAACAGCATCAATACTCACAGTGTGGAATGTAAAGTTACGCCTCCCCCTTAGGCCTCCACTTCAATTCCTGCCAAATGCTTGGGAATTTCTACCACACTATGTTTGAATATTTATCTAAAAGGTTACCAAAAAAGCCCAAGAAAAGCAATCAATTTAATATTTTGGAATTATTCAGAAGATGCCTCCACCTAACCCACCCAAGAGACATCTCTGGTTAAATATCATGTGCAAGAGCAGCCGGGAGCAGTGGTAATTACATCCAAGGCATATTCCTGATGTTAGTTGGTTCAGTTTTCCTTTCAACTATGTCCATTCAAAATTTGTCAAGATTTTCCTGCCTCAAGAACTGCATTTGTATCCGCTCATATCATTGGTCAATTGGTTTGTGACATTCAATCTACCACTCTAATCCTATCACACCCCTTAAATGAATGCAAGTGTTATAAAAGACCTTGCTTCATCATTATCTAATCTAATAAAGTTCAAAATTTGTTAGTAATTTTGGTCATTTGGTTTTATCTGTTGCTTTGCTGTGTTCAGTTGACTCCTGTCCCCACTTTGACCACTCAGGAATTGTTGGCAACAACCTTTTGGTTGTTACTGAAATTGCAATTTTATTGTGATTGAGAGCTTGGTTTATTTCCTCTTAACTTGCTCCCCAATTCTCACATGGAAGGCATGTTTAGGGGGGATGAGTTTGAATTGATGTTGGGAAGGCCGGGGTCGTTGGAGCTGACAAGAATGACATGAGGCAAGGACATCAGGGATCAGAAGGCGCATGTTCTCCCAGTAGAAGTTCTTGCATAACCAGTAATGAGTTTTGGCTATACCCCCATGCCCAGTGTCAATGTGAGCTTGAAGGATGATGGCTATCCTCATGCTAGGGCAAACATAGGGTAGGTAGGCATGGTTGACCTTTTTGAAGAGCTGTCTATCTTGAATTACAGTGTCCTTGGATAGGGTTTGTAGCGCCAAGCAAATGTCTTCTGGCTCAGTGGTCCAAGAGTCAAGGTACCCTATTAATTTGTATAGGCAATCAGCGTCAGCGGGTGGATAGCTAGAATAGGCATCCTTGACAAGCCATCAGTGTTCTTATGTTGGGCGCCAGGACAGTGTGTAATAAGTGAAATTGTACCCTTGTAGACGCAGAGCCCAACACGCTAGTTGACCTTCAGGCTCCTTTAGTTGTTGCAGCCATTTGAGGGAGGAGTGATCTGTGATCACCATGAAGTGGGCCCCATAAATGTAGTGCCTAAACTGTTTTAAAGCATGCAGCACTGCCAGACATTCCTTCTCAATAACACTGTAGTTCTTCTTGTGCTTATTGAGGACCTGTGAATAGTAGGCTACAGGTCAATCCACACCTTTGTCGTCAAGCTGGGCTAAGATGGCACCCACAGCTACTCCACTAGCATCAGTATACAAGATGAACTCTTTATCATAATCAGGATAGACCAAGATAGGAGCTTCTTTGAGCTTGGCCTTCAACACTTTGAATGCTTGTTGTTGGTTGTCAGTCCACTCAAAGGGGACATTGCAAAGCAGTTGGACAAGGGGTTCACTCAGCTCAGAAAAATTGGGTATGAACTGTTGGTAGTAGCCCATCATATCAAGGAATACTTGAACCTCTTGAAGATTTGTGGGAGGTAGCATCTTTTTGATGGCTTCCACCTTATTATTCATGGGGCAGATTCCAGTTTGAGTGACCTCATGACCTAAGAACTCAAGGCGTTCTTTAAAGAAGGATCACTTGGAGGGTTTGAGTTTCAAGCCAGCTTTGCGGATCTTGATGAAGACAGCCTTGAGGTGTTCCAAGTGGTCAGTAAAGGTAGCACTGAATACAGTGACGTCATCAAGGTACACAAGGACACAAGAGAGCTTTAGGTCTTATAGGATGGAGTCCATAGCCTGTTGAAATGTAGCAGGGGCATTGCAGAGTCCTTGGGGAATAAAAGTGGGTTCAAAAAGGCCTTCTGAGGTGATAAGTGCAGCCTTTTATCTATCTTCAGGAGATAAGTCAACTTGCCAGTATCCAGAGGCTAGATCCATGGCTGAGAAAAACTTGGAACCACCCAGCCATCTGAGAGCATTGTCAATTATGGGCAAGGGGTACAAGTCTTTATTAGTGAGAGATTTCAGGCTGCAATAGTCTATTACAATGTGATGTCATCCATCCTTCTTCTTGAGGATCAATAACAGGGAAGCCCAAGGACTTTGGGAAGGAGCCAGTAACCCAGCGTCAAGTAGTTTTTTGAGTTCTTTAGACACCTGAGCATCCTCCACCCTACCATGGCGGTATGGTTTGGCACAAAAAGGGGGTTCATCCCCAGTACTAATCTGATGGATGACTCCTTTAGCCAGGCCATAGTATGTAGGTCCAGAGGCAAAGATATTGCTAAACTGATTGAGCAGGTCCAACACATCTTTTTGTTGGATGGGAGACAATTGGGGGAAATCAGCAGCAGTGAACAAGGAGAGAACTTGAGGATTATCTTCAGGTAAATTGAAATCACTAAAAGTTCCAAAGGGGTAGAGGGAGACCACTTGTTCTGCTCCCAATATACAACCATGCCCTACAACCTGGCCTCAGGTCACCTGCATGGGCAGGGCTGTCAGTTTGACAAGCAGTAATTGTACGGGCTCTTTGTGGGTTTGATCTAGAATCCCAGGACACAGGCAGGGTTCTTTATGGATTAGGGATTCAGGTGAGTAGAGTTCCAAGAACAATTTTTCAGGTAGTTTGTAAGAAATCTGAGAATTAATCACCACTTGAGAGCCTGGGGGAATGGTGATAGCTGCAGGGGCAAGAAGAGGTACCTCTTCTTCTGCAGGGCAGGAAGGAGGAGGGGTGCACATGTTGGAGGAGTGAGTCCTATACTTGAGAGAGAAGATACCTGTAGGGTACTCAAGAACGCAAGTTTTAAGATATTTCCCTGGGAGGCGCAGAGATTCCTCAAAAATCAAAGGGACCTCATATCCTAAGAGTGAAAGATATACATCTTGTAAGTTCACAATCCCATTATACTCTTGGAGGAATTGTGTACCAACCAAGAGGTCATAGCTTTTGTTCTCAAGGACTACAGCGGGGGAAGCAATGAGGAGTTTCCCAAACCTCATGGGTAGAGCAGAATAGGCACCAATGGCTCAAGTTTGTGCCATGCCAGCTGAGCCATACAACTGAGTGTAGTTGAGGTCAGGGGCCAGCTTAAGTTTCTTCATTAGTTTTTAAATACTATGTTGACTGGAGAACCCGTACCCAGGATGGCTTTGATTTTAACCTTTTGGATTGATACTTCCACACAGGTTGTATCTTTCCCAAAGGGGGGTAAGACTGCCAGTACATCTTGCACAGCCTCTAGCTTGTTTTCTCATTTAGCCAACATGCACCTTAAGGCAGGAATTTCCTTATATACAGTCTGTAGTGGGAGAGATACTGCTACGTTTTGGAAGAGCACTTTGGCTAGCTTGGCTGCTTCCTCAGAAGAATCAACCAAGACAGGAGATCAATGGGCTTGAGCTAGGTAAGGGCAAGCCACCATGGCTTTAGCTTCACTTGCAGGTACTTGGGGAGTGGTGGTGATCTTCCCAGAGCAAAGCTTGTACAGGACAGAGATAGTTTTTGGAACAGCCATAACTATCAGAATCTTCAGGGTCTGAATCACTGGAGAGATTGTGGAATAGGTGAAGAATAGCTGGTCCAGAGGAGGACAGAGCTTCCTTGTCAGAAGGAGGATCAGGGGAAGACGGGGGAGATTGGTCAGCAGAGAGCGTCTCTGTCTCTAAGCCGACCTCTCTTTTCCTGTCTATTCCTTGGGGTCACAACCTTCCACTCAGGGGTTAGTGCAAGTACGCAAGTGGTGCCCTTTTTGGCCACAGTTATGACAACCTTGCCTCTTAGTCTGTCTACCTGCACCCAGTGTCATAATGTGCAGCATACAAGAAGTAGTCCCAGCATTACTGGCTTTATTTTTGCGTACCACTGTACCCCCATGGGTCAAATGCATGTCTTGCAAGAGCGTCTTAATACTATTCATGGAAGTGAGAAAAGCCTTGTGTGCCTTAAAGTGTAGGCATAGAAGCTGGTTCACTTTCAAAGCATTTGAACAAGCCGTGTAAGCTTCCTGGGGAGTTAACTGTTGACTAGTGATTAACTGCTGGCCTTCAATGTAGAAACAATCCGCAAACTCAGCCAGGGTTTCCTTGGGCTTAAAGGTGATGTGCATAATAGCATCCTTCTTGCCCTCCAAGCTGAGATCTCCTCCAAACTCCTCAATAAGGAAGCACTTCATGTCCTCCCAAGTGACAATGAAGGAGAGCTCAGGGACCACTACTTCTTGGCAGGTGGGATGGAGACAGGTGAGGATATGTTCTTTTTTGAGTTCATCAGTAGCCCTACACATTGCAGTCTTGTAAATTGTTAGAAAGGCAGCAATAGTAGAGGTTTTAGGATTGAATATCTGTTTGAAGGTCAGTTTGTAATTCAGGTTGATGGACAAGGACAAGGACAAGGACTGACTGTTTTCACCTGGGTTGAGGACGTCAATATGAGGGTTGCCTTCAAACTTGGATTCAGCAGCAGGTTGTCTAGCCCAGAGGAGTTGAAGGCTTTCCTCTAGGGTATCCAAGGTAGAGCTGTTCTGTCCACTAATATCCCTAGCGGTGGCAGCAGCAGCTCCAAATTTGTCAATTTTAATTTATTGCACCGCCAAGGTGCCAGCAATCCCATTGAGGTGGGTGATCAGGAAGTAGTCTGAGCAACCAAGGGGACAACTTGTCCATTCAGTGTCTCAGTAAAGCAGGAGAGGTTTTTTACCTCCCTTTCCAATGTGTCTTGCCTATCAGCTACATCATTTGTTACTTCTGCAAGCTGATCTAGTGCACGTGTGCAGTTGACCCGGGGTTGGCCTTCCAAACCAGGGCAGCACCCATGATTTCCATGAGCGGGAGTATTAGCAACTTCACCTTCCTCTTCATCTTCAGATTCAGATGATGAGTCCTCAGAATTAGAGAGGTGTTGCCTCAAATACTCAATTTTGCCTCAAAAAGTAGCCACTTGATCAGTGAGCAAGGCAATGCAGGGGTCAGGCATAGGTTCAACTGGAGGGGGGTTCTGAACAGAAGATTGATGCCAAGTGATAGCCTTGAGTTTGGCAATTGCCTCCCATACCTTGGTTTCAAAATCAGATGGGGTCTCAACAGGAGGAGCAGGAGGAGTCACCTCAATAGATGCTACTCTATTGTCCACATAATTTTGTACTTGATACAGAGTGTCACCTAATGCAGCCTTATCCAGACCATATTGATGCTTCAGATGGCAGCCCCAAGTATCAACATGAGCTTCCATCAATTCAAGTTGCAAATTGACATGTTCTCTGAATTGGTTAAGTTCACTAACCAGAGTCTCAAAATCTTGGCAATGATTTATCAGAAAGGCCTCAGTTTGTTCACGCCACGCTGCCTGATGCTCATTCTTTTGCATAGTTGATCCTTGATGTATCCAGGGAGCAAGGAACTAAGGGAATTCAGGGAGGAGGTTAAGTACTTCTGAGAGGCCAGCAAGTTGAGCTGATTATTGGAAATACACACAAAGAGACTGTGGGACCATTCTTGATATGTCATATTCTGAGCATGGTTGTTTGAGACAGCAGTGGCTACAGCATTTAATAGTTGATTCTGGGATTCTAATGCAAGTTGATGGTGAACCAAGGCAGTTTGGATGAACTGGTTGACCAACACGCCAATCATATCCATGGACTCCATCAACGCAGGGGGGGAGACCAAAGTCCAAAAGGAAGGAGTACAGATCTTTGGAAGCGTACCCGGGACAGAGAACAGGGATATTGTGCATTGCCACAGTGCAAGAATGGAGAAGGGAGCAGGCGGCAGCACAAGCTTGCTTGTAATTGAGAGAGAAAGCTGGAAGGGGGGTCCATGCAGGCCCAGGGAACAGAACCAATACCATGGGAGTTGAGGGGGCATCAGTGATGTCTTCTTCTAGAGGGGGACTAGAAACTTTAGGCTGCTTGGGTACTTCAGAAACAAAGGGAGAAAGACCAGAGAATGTGCGTGGGAACAGGGTAACCAAGGGGCTTGCAGCCCCTGTAGTGAGCACCATTTTTCTGTGTTTGGCTCCTGGGGACAACATCCAGGAGGACACAGCAGGAAATCTTTATAAAAAAAGATTTGAGGTTTGAAGCTAGCCTTGGGTTAGCCTTCAGGGAAAAATTAAGGGCACATACCTTGATTTCCTGGAAAAAGAGATGTGAAAGTCCTTTTAACAGAAAGGACATGGAAAATCTTGAAGATTATTAAAGCAAACACAAATGTGGATAAACTTGTCTTTATTAGGAGAAATGATTCTACTTAAATAGTAGACAAGGGACAGTGATCACTCATTAGAAAGACAGAGTGGCTGAGGGGGTCACGTTGGGATGAGGTCATACCAGGATCATTCACAGACAGGTATGATAATCCAGAATGGCTGGATATTGGACCAGACCCATTTGCAGAAGGCAAGGAATTTCCAAACTTGAAAGCAAACCCAGCCAAAATCTTTGCAGCTATCAATATTTGAAGGCCATATCAAAACAGCATTAATGGCACAATTTCTGGCAATGGTTTCCCTCAGAAGCTTCTCAGCTTCTTACTAAAATGAGAAGAACCTGAATCCTGTGAGCATATTTGTCTATTACTGAACAAACACCCAATTACTTTGATGATGTGTCTACCCTAATTTCTTTGATGACATGCCAAGCTCCAGCAACTTCCTCCTTGCTTGACTACAAAACCCTGTTCTCAAGTTCCCAAGGCCTTCAACCTCTACCCTTGCACCTCAAGCAGTTCTAAGCCAATGCTGAGAAGTCATCACTCCCCAAACGTGCTAAGCTTGTGGCCCTCTATCTCAGCCTTGACCACACTGGTCAAAGCTTGTCACCTTGGTCACACCCTTATGCTTCTGTCTCTGATATGATAAAGCGCCTCCTGCAAGCAGTTGGGGATAAACTAGTGTTGTCACAACATCCCACATAGCCTCTGTTGTTGGAGGCTCCTTCCATGCTAAATTTTTTACAAGGTCAACAGAAGCCAGCCTCTTCACAAGGGCCCATATCCTCTGAGGTTTCTCAATCTCTTGTGACTCCATTCTCTCCTCTAGCTATAGCTCATGTCAGAAGCTTGTCTCTGTCAGGCCCCAGAATGCCCTGGACAATCAGCTGGCCTTCCTAGAGGCAAAAAACCCCACAGCTTGGAAACCCTTACCAAGTATCTCCCAGAGCGAGATAACCCCCTTTTAACTAACAAATGGCCTGGGATTCAAGAGGCACACAAGCCTCAAATCCCTGGCTTTAGTTCTATTATCAAATTTGGGCCTCTTGACTATTGGGAAATGGTACATTGAGAGTGTGATTGTTTGATTGCGCTATCAGGCGCTCAATTGCTTGCAGGATCTATAAATAAGTGTAGTGCCTTGGCATGCTGCAGTTCAAGAAAGGTTCATGTTATACCAACCAATGAGCACCCACCTCCTGGCCCAAGTATGCAAATTCCAGTAAAAATTGTAAGTTCAACTTAATTTGATGCCATCAGTTCCCTGGTGGCACAAAAGGCCATAAAACTACCAGTAAGTATAATTAGTGAGGGGGAGAAGACCTTCTCACTGTTGACATCTTAATAAAGCAAGTTTATGCCAAGAAATCATTATCTTATTGCAGGAATTGTCTATTTTTGCTCAAATTAATTATTATCTTTGAATCTATTTGGGAATCCACAACACGTTACAAGCTTGCATACCCATATCCTCCTGGTTATACTCCTGCTACCTCAGTCAATCCACCCCGCGCTCTTGACTTGGAGTATTTTCACCCCATCATCTGGATCTCCTGCCTGCTATGAAGGAGATTCCTACTGCTCCCCCTATCCAATGCGCTTCCTGCCCAGGACTTCAGCAAGTTGGGGTTTGTCTACATCACAGTATTGGGGCTGGCCAACCAGGTCGTGCCCCATACTGGGAGTTGGCGCCCCCTAGCTACTGCAGTCAACTACCTGGTCAGAATTGCACCTATTGTGTACATGGCCTTCCAGTCCTGGCCTGCCTCCCCTGTGAGAGTTCAGATGGACTCTGGTATGGGCTGTGACAGTCTCCTCAGAGAATCCCTACCATGACCGCACTCTCCTTCTACAATATTGACAACTTCAGTGCTACCCTGACAAACTTAAACTCTACTAACTCCCAAGCTCCCACTTCAGGTAACACTACCAATGCCTGTAAACTTATACAATTCAACCAGAACTGTACATTGCTATCTGCCAAGGCTCAGGCTATAGTGGATCTCCATGTTGCCACCATGAATAAGGTTGTGCCTACTCCTTGCCTTGAGCCTATTGTCATTGAACCTGTGATTGACCAACCTTTTTTAGCCTTAAATGAAGACCTGTTATTCATTAAGACAGCCCCTCAACTCCAGGTACAAATTGATTCCAATTGCCCCCCTATCAAATAAAACAAAGAAGGGATATTTTTTGTTTCATTGTTCCTTTGCTTCCACATAACATCTAACAAAAGCTATAGCTTTAGTAGATACTGGTGCCATTGACAACTTCATTTCAAAATATCTTTTTGACAAGCTAGGTTTGGAATATAATTCTGGTGCTCTGTGCAAAGAAGGGGTATCTGATGTCTTCTGTTCATTCAGACTACATCATATTTATCTTTTTCTATCACTGATCATGACTTGGTTGCTGACTTCACAGTGGCAAAGCACCTGACATACCTGGTGATCCTAGGTGTGGAATGGTGACAGGAGCACAATATCACCCCAACTTTCAAAGATATCCTACCCAGAATTTCTCATCCTGTCAGAATTTTCTTTGAGGTATCAATGATCCTGTTTGGAAAAGAAGCTCCTCACATCTCAATGTCAGTCTCAACAACAACAAAACACGCCACATTCTTTGATGTCCTTCTGTTGTGCCTCTCCCACTTACACACAGCCTTTGATTCTAAGCTGGCTGATAGTCTCCCTGCACACTCACAATTTGACTAAGAGTTTAAACTCACTGTTGATTTGGTGAAAGTAGCTTCTTCCATCTATCCCTTGAACCTAAAGGAGGAACAATGCTGAGAAGAATGGACAAAGGATATGGAATCTAAAGGACATACATTTAGGAAATCTTCTCCTATATGCCCTCCACTGCTGTTTTTTTTTCAAAAGTCTGATGAATCATTACGCCCCTGCATTGATTTTGGCAAACTGAACAATGTGACTGTACCAGACCCATACCCCATGCACATTGAGTCTCAAATCTCCAGGGAAGTGGGGAAAGCTAGGATCTTTTCAAAGATGGACCTCTTAAATGCTTTCAACCAGATTTGCATCAAAAAATGTCAGGAATGGCTCACTGCTTTCAGGACTAAGAAAGGCATCTTTCAGTACCAAGTCATTCCATTTGGTCTAAAGAATGCCCCAGCAGTCTTCCAGAAGATGATTAATGCAGTCTTGGGTGACCTTATTGGTAACTGTGCTATCACATACATGGATGGCATCTTAGTATACTCTCTGATGAGGAGTCTCATGCCATCCACCTTTGTGCTGTAGTGGAAAGGATCCAAAAGGTCAATCTTGTCATCAACCTGAGCAAATGTGAATTTTTCAAGAGTAAGGTTTTTTCTTAGGAAATCTGATCTTGGAGAAAGGCCATGTTATTTCTTCTGACAAGGAAGCTGCAACCAGGAGTTGTCAGACCCCAACAAACATTACCCAACTCTGCAGTTTCCTGGGAACATGCAACTTCTTGAAACACTTCACCCCCCACTTTTCAGAAATAGCAGTCCCCCCTTTACACTGCTAGTGGGAAAAGAACTTTGGAATGGTCCGCAAAATGCAATGCTGTGTTCAATGCTGTCAAGAACAGCATGTGTTCTGCAACTATGCTCTGCCATGTTGATGCCTCCAAACCCTTCATCTTAGCCACAGATGCCTCCAAATTTGTCATTGATTTGGTCCTTCTACAAACTGCTGATGATGAGCTAGAATACCCTGTGGGCTATTTCTCTAGGAAAATGAGATCCAAAGAGCTCAGCTACATGATCTATGACAAGGATTTATTAACAGTAGTAGAGTCTATGAAATACAGGCAGCATCACCTTTGCCCAGCCACACACCCATTTATAGTAAGGACAGACCACAAAGCCCTACTTTATTACCGTGAACCTTGTCTCTTAACTGAACGTCAGACCAGATGATAAAAAGTTCTAGTCAAGTTCAAAATCCAATACAAGTTTATCAAGTGTATCAAAAACTATCTAGAGGACTCACTCTGTCATAACCCAGAATTTCTTCCAGACGTTAAGGCTGAAAAAAAATTCAATACAAAAAAATGATTCCCCCCAGCGCCATCCTATCCTCTCCCCCCATGGAAACAATCTGCACCCTAAGTGTCCAAGAACATGCCAACCCAGACCTGGTATCTAGAGTTAAGTTGCTGCAATCTTTAGACAAACAGTACCCCCAGCTGTTTAAGTTGGCAAGTCAATCTACTCCCCACACCTGCTACAGCTCTGGAGACAGTACCATACTTCACAATGGTTGTCTGTGGGTACCTATGGTGAAATTTGCCTGGAAGTCATAAAGGCTCACCATGACAATATATTGGTTGGTCACCAAGGGAAAAATAAGGCCATGGAGATAAACCACATACAATTTGATTGGAGAGGTCTCACATCAGATGTGAGAGAGGGGGGCTAAAATAACTAAGTTTGGCTCTCATCCTGGGGAAAAGATCCACCAAGACACCATCTAGTGAAATACTGGTATGGCCACTTAAAGGGGTGTCCACAAGGAAGACACATCAGACAGACGGGGAAAGTAGGAATCCAAACCCATCAAGATCATTCCACCAAGCAGCCAGGTGGCGCGCTTGGTAGAATACTCTTGGGGACCCAACCCTTCTTCTTGAACCAGAACAACCAGGTCCTCAGAGGAGAGAATCACAGGGGGGGCGGGACTGGAGGCATTGTGGGGATTGATTTGAGGGCAGAAAACTCAAGGTCATCACAGGTGAGACCTCTTACAATGTTTTCACTAGTAACAAGAATTTCCTGAGTATGCCCAAGAATGTCCACAAACATATGCATGAATTGGGTGGGGTTACTGCCTACGTGGTGAAATGAGTGGGAGATACAACTCCAGAGATATGGAGAAGTAGTTCACATCATCACCAGAGCAGGTGCCATAGTAAACACCATAAACTTAATTAGGGAGACCAGCCTTGTTCAAAAAAAAGGAGGCAAAAAGGGAACTACCAAAATTTTATTGTGGACAACTAGAAAAACAACAACTTTGCTGCTAAGAATGTTAAATTTAAACTAAAATCCTAGGAGACAACATCCAAGGGCTCTACACTTTGAAGTAGAGCAGGAGAAGCTTCTTAGGCGTAAGCAGAGCAAAAGCAAAATTCAGAGCAAAAAAGAAGCAGTTTAAAACTTAAAGTAAGTAAATCAAGGGATTTAAATACCAATCTTTAAGTTTGAACTGAATTTCCAAGGACAACAGAGGTAAGTGTATATATCAATACTAATATTAACACTAGAGGTTTTGTAAACAACGCTGTAGTCCAAGGGAAGATAGGAGAGGTAAATAAAAGTAAAACTAATACTAAAAAAGCCAGAAATAGATGAGAACTACTAGAAGAGTCTTAAAATGACAAACTTAAGTTAGGAAAGTTATAATTTTTAATTTTGAAAAGCATGAGTAAGCAGGGGACTAAAAGTCCCCTGTCTTGCTTTAAGAGAAAGACGTCAAATTTGAAGGGTCATCTGACCCAGACAATGGATCCAATTGGCCAGAAGAGAATTTTTGCAAGGGATGATCCATTGAGTTGGAGGCTTTTACAGTAATTTCCGGCTTCAACTCTGATGGCCTGGAGTCAATGGGGTGATTTAAATCAGCATTCAATCCAGTTGGATTGGAATTTAATGATTTAGCAGAAGCACAACCTGATTGTTTGGACTTAATTAACTTTAAATGCAGATAGGCCCAAGCCAAAAAATAGTCCGAATTAATCAGGGATTCCTCCAAAGTGGGAAACAAGTTCAGAACATCAATCTTTTCCACCTGGTAAGGGTATGCTAACAAAAATCTCTCATCAACCTTTTGGGCTAAATCCTCAAGATAAATAAGGGGCTTATTTGGCTTCTGAGCAGATTTTTTGGTACAACACAAAAAATGTCCTGTTTAAGGCTAAAGGGGGAATGAATTTACATCAGACGTAGCTAAGTACCTGAAAGGCTGTGTGGTTTGTCTAAGGACAAAGCCCTCCTGTCTCAAACAGACAGGTCTACTAGTGCCCCTACAAATTCCAAATGGTCCATGGACATCTCTGTCTGTTGATTTCATAGTAGAACTTCCCCCATTGAATGGTTATGATGCAATCATGGTAGTGGTAGATTTTTTTTCAAAAATATGAGTCATTTTATCCCCTACTAAACCACAATCACATCAGTCCAGATGGACAAACTGTTTGTCAACAATGCCTTTGCTCACCATGGAATCCCCCAAGAGATCATAAGCAACAGAGGTCCCCAATTCACAGAAAAATTCTGGAAGAAATTCTACAGACTCCTAGGCATTAATTTATGCAGATTAACAGCCTACCACCCCCAATTCAATGGCCAAACAGAGAGGGTGAATTGATTCTTGGAAACATTTCTTTGATACTACTCTAACACTGAAAAAATAACTGGTCCCGAAACATACTAATGGCACAGTTGGCTTACAAAAATACCCCACACTCCTCTTCTAATGTCTCCCCATTATACACAAATTATTGCTACAGCCCCCAATGTAACTTTGGCTCACTTTCAGATAGCAAAGTGGAATTGGCATCCTCACAGGTAGCAGCTTTAAAAAGAATCCACAAAGAAGTCAAAGAGTCCCTAACTCATGCTGCAATAACTTACAAGGCTTATGCAGACATGAAAAGAAGAGAGGGACCAACATACAAAATTGGAAATCAAGTACTGGTTGACTCCCAGAACATGAAACTAAAGGTGCCCTGCTGGAAGCTAGATCCCAAAAGAGTAGGTACATTCAGAGTCTTAAAGAATATTGGATCCTCAGCCTACCAACCTCCCTCCCTCCTTTCAAATCTTCATTGCATTCCATGAATGCCTCTTAACTAAGTATGAAGGTCCCCCTGTATCTACAACTGATTCCATAATAGTAGATGGGCAGCTGGAATATGAACTGGAATCAATAATTGCATCCAAACTATCCCGTAAGTGTCTGCACTACCTAGTAGCCTGGAAGGGATACCCGGCCTCAGAAAACTGTTGAATCCCCCACCTCAACCTCACTCAGCCTAAGAAATACTCCAGGAATTCCATGAGAATAATCCCCAGGTAGTAGGTACGGTAAAGGCCACCCTAGCTGCCATGAAACTTCCTCCTGCCCACAAGAACTACACACTGGCAGCACCCCCAGGAGGTGGAAAGACCATGTTACTAAAGAAGGAGAATAATGTCATGGCCATAGTTTTCCTGGGTGTGGCTTGGCCAAAGCGCTGCCACCCGGGGAAACCCAGCCCAAAGCCCTGTCTGCCTGCGACAATTGTAGATTTAAATCTAACAATCAATTGCAAGTGGGTGGTGGCACAGGAAATCAGGTCCAAGTGGGTGCAGATGACCCACACTCAATTTTCTCTTCCCTGACCTGTTGGTCAAGAAATCCTGACCTCAAAGGAGGTCAGGTAACAGCTTACAGAACCACCATTGGTGGTATCTGTAAGCTGTCCAAATATTACACACAAGGAGGCCACCTCATCAAGATGCACTCAAAGGCTTTAAGTAACAATTTTCCCCACCAAGCTACCTTAGTAGTTTGATATTTTACTCTCAATAAATATATTACCTCAATAATTCACTTATTTCAATATTTCTCAATTAGATTTGTAATAACCAGACTGCTAGATTCTGCTTTCTCACCTCTGCAATTTCCTGGCAATCTTCCTCCTCCTGCTGAAATGATTCCTGAAAACTGCAAAATCAAATGTGAGCTTATCTATGCTGCTGATTCCTTGATGTTGAGCCAAATGAAGGTCTTCCTGACGTACCTGTGCATAATCTTCTGCTGCATCTTTCTTTATTCACTCTTCAAGGATTATCATTTCCAAGTAAACACACATTGTCTCCTCCTCATTGGTAATATTATCCTCATTTGGGTGTAAATTCCCCCATTTGATTGATTTTGATGAGCTCTCACTCTAATTCACCCTAACAAATACACCACTAGCATCTTCTGATACTTTTGTTTCTCTGGTACTGTAAATTCAGAACCTGAACGTAAAAATGCAGGATTGTCAAATCCTTGGTCCAGATTTCAAATCACTTTTGCAGGATAGCCTTTTTAATTAAATTGATTCTTTAATGTATTTATTTGAATTTTTAAAAATGCGGGAACTAATAGACACTTTGCAAAGTTCAAGTCAAACTGCATATTTCCAATGGAAAAAATGAATTAACTGGAATTAGTTTTGAAGCATTCAAATCCATTAACCATTTTCATTTAGTTTGCTATGTTTTTTGAAATTGCAGGATTTTCAAATCCAAGAACCAAATTTCAAATCACTTTTGAATGCCACTAGTAAACTCAAATAATAATTGCAGGAACTAGAATCCAAATTTAATATACAGTAAGCACACTAGGAAACACCAACCCAAATAAAGAAGCTCTACCACAACTAAAATCAAACTAAAAATTCAATCTCAATAACCATCTTTAGACATAAAAAGTGATAAAACTTTAAAATTATCCAAGCCCAGAAAGTATACAATATTATACACTTCAAATCACAGATATAGAAGTTCTGTTACTATTCAAGGCTAAATCAAGAGAAAACAACTACCCACAACTAAACCAATAAATCCAAATAAATGCATATTTAATCTAAAATATATTTTTTATTTCATTTTATGGACCATCAATTGAATTCTCAACCAGCTCCTGCACCAGCCCATGGGGCAGCCTGTTCACAAGGGCGTCTCAGAGGGTCCAAGAACAGACCCAGAACCCAACTCAAGGGGAGTCATACCAACACATAGGCCTCCCAAGGTGTCATAGCCAGTCAACCACCTCCCGCATCTCAAGCCAGGAACAGTAGCCTTAATCCAAGACAGAAGCCACTCTCAAGGCCTGCCACCAAAGTCTCCTAAACCAGGGCCATCAGGAACACTGAGGTTACTTACACCTCTAACATGTACCCAGTTGTCACCCAGCCCCACACTCTTGATCCAAGAGTCACCATTTCCTGCCCCTGTGTCTTTGACACCATCTATGAGCCATTGGCCACAATTGAGGAGCTATCTGCACCTGTTTTGTATGCCACCATTGACAGCGCCAGCGCAATCAAGAGTGATCCCACCTTCTACACAAAGGTCCCCATCCCCTGTGTCAAGCCTGCTAGCCAGGATGCTGTGGTACCTGCCAAGGGCCGGCGTCAGTTGACAGATAGTGAGTGTGAAGCTCTTCTCAACTGCTTGAACAGGGGAATGGCAGTTTGGGATATTGTGTCCCAATTTGGTGTCACAGCCAGATATATTGGCAACATCAACAAAAAGTACAGCAATACCAGGCAAATTGCCAAAACCACCAAGGCTAAGCGGCAGCCCAGCTTACTTCAGCCCACCCATCTTGAGGCAATCAGGCAGTGGGTGACCAAGAATTGCCACCAGGACACGCTTGCTGTCCAATCAATGTTGGCCACAGAGTTCAGGCTTTCTGTCTCTAAAACCCTTGTTTACCAAGCAATGGTCAATTTTGGCTTCTCATGGAAGGTCCTCAGAGTTTCTCTACACAATAGGAACAGCAAAAAACAATTAAGGATTGACACATTTATACCAAGATCTATGTGGCTCTCAAGCAGACAGGAAATTTCTAATTCTTTTACATCAACAAATCATTGTTTCCTCCTCACTCAGGTCTAGGCATGGGTGGGTCAAGAAGAGGTCCAAAGACAGCAAAGCCCATTGTGCAGCTGTCTGTTCCAAAACCTATTCTATGGTAGCGCTTCTTGGTCCTTGCAGGTTGGATCAATACCAGATGATCAAGGGTTCCCATAATAGCAGGACATTCCTTGATTTTCTCCAAGCCATGAAGGAATACCTCCAGATCAATTACAGCAGCACAACCAACATTGTTGTGTTGGATAATGTCAGGCTCCACAAAGTGGATCTGGTTGTATCCAAGTTTCCACCCATTGACAAGAATAGCCATTCCTCCAACCACCACCTTGCTGATTGCCCAATGAGACTCCTCTTCCTCTCCCTGTATTCTCCATTCCTTAACCCAATCAAGGAGGTCTTTGAGTGGATCAAGAATAAGGTGAAGAAAGGCCTCCCTCAGGACACCAAGGATCTATTCAATATTCTTGATATTAGCCAATTTGAAATACCACCTGATGTGGCAGCAGCTTTCTATGAGCACTTGGAATCCTTCCTCCCCAAAGCCCTTGCCTCTGAGCCAATCAGATAAATGAGCGCTCTGGGTTCTATTTGTTTTTATTTTTATTTTGTTTTTATTAGGGCTCAAAAATTATTATCTATACATAATGACGTGATATTTGATTGTATTATAGACATATAAGAATATATAAAAAAGGTAAGCAAATTAACTATACCTGATATGAGGACACATATTTTTATTATAATGCACTGAATATTGTATTGACTGTTACGCTAACAAATAAATTAATTAAAAAAGATAGAAATAGATTAATTTTCTTTAAACAATTGTTAATCCTTGTTGGTACTTTGGCTTTTTTAAGCCACAAATTGGACCTTGCAAGTCATCATCTGATCCTTAATATTTCAGTGCCAATATAGCCACACAAAACAAAAACTAATGATTTTCATGTATCTCTTACTAATTTGTACTTATGATGCTGTAAGGGATTACATCCCTTTCACACATACTCCATCAAAGACTGAACAAATGATTAGACACAGTGAAACTGAAACAGAATTTTTAAATCCTAAACCAAGAAATAAGATTGATAACAGTTTTATTAATAAGAATGGGTTGAATACACATTTAAATTTAATCAACAAATGCACTATCAAGTGTAAAATCAAAAGCAAAAACAGTAGCAAAAACAATAGCAAAATCAAAAGCAAAAGCTTTAATCATTTCAATGATATAAATTCTATTATAAGTTCAAAAACCCAAGCAACAGATGAAGGATCTGACAACAGCAATAAAAGAGTGTTTAAAATTAGCTCCAAAATCCCCTAATTAGCCAATCAAACAAAAATTAAATGCTTAAATCCATACCAACAATATTCAGGGGAACCAGCAAGCCAATAAGTTGATTCAAATCAACTAAGCCAATGAAGCACCGTTTATCCAGACCTAAAAGACAACCACAATCACAGTGCAGAAGAATACTGCAATGCAATAACCCAAATTACTTCTTGCATTGCAGGCTGCAGACCTGCAAAGCAATACTTTCCAACTTATAATTGCAGGATCACCTGGTAACCACTATGTTCCCTTCCCCAATTGACTTCAGTATTTAAACTGATTATTTTCCCTTGAGAAAATTGCTCTAACAATTTCTTTATACCATCTTAGCCAATAAATCTATATTTTCAATAAACTTCTAAACTTGATTAGTAGATTTGAAATAGGCTCTACTCACCAACAGCATGAAGCTCATCCTCCTAGTATGGGCTTTTTGTGTGTTAATCAGTTATGGACAAGCCAATGTGAACTTTGAAACTCCTGAACCAACCCCCATCAATAAATCAGAAGACTCTATTTAGTATCAATTTAGACCACACCACTGTTATGCCCCTTACGTAGAAACAGCACAATTCCCTCTCATTATTCACCCCAAGGCCCTTTGGTTGGTTTTGGGGTATACCAGCATTTACTATCTCTTAAACCATTTCACTCCCTTTCTGAGAAGATTCCTCTTATTTGGTCATCTATTGCACATGTTAATGATAGGGATTCCATTAGGGTCCACTCTAGTCAAATTCAACTTGGGAGCTCTCCTTCACTCCATTGGAGAGAGACTTCCCAGTGAGTGGATCCCTGACAGATGCAGGTCAAGCATATCAAATATATTTATCAAATCATATTATAAATGAAAGGTAATCTGAGTTCTAAACAAGCACTTGTTTAGAACATAGTGGAGCAGGCTGTCTGTTGCAGATAAATTCAGTTCTTGATGTTTAACTATGTAATAAATGAACCTGTACTCAACAAGCTAGTAAATAAAAACATTTTAAACTATTTTATTATTATTTGACGTGTTTGCAACTATAACTGATGTCTTATAATATATTAAATATATTACTATTATAATTTAAATATTAAAATTTAAATACTTAAAGTTTAATATTTTTAATAAAAAAATAAATAATAAAAAATATAAAAGTTAAATTGCAAGGGAAGAAAATTTATTAGGGGGATGCAAATTTCAAAGGGGGATGCAATTATTCCAGGGTATTATACCCCAAAATTATATTTTCTGCCAATGTGTCCAATTGGGACCACATACTCTTCTGTACGTGGTGGACAACTCTGGCGCCAATTGCTAGAGGGGTGGCGCTCAGCACCCCAGTGGTGGCTGAGCTCTTATAAAAGGCAGTTACAAAAGTGAATTGATGAGGAGTTGGTTCTTGGGAGATATTGTGTATCTGTACAAAAAAGCTAAATTAAAACAGCTGTATAGGACATGCTCTACGGTTTGGTAGCCCCACAGTGATTTCATTTTGTTCAGTTACAGCCAGCAGACGTCCATTTGAAGGGGGACGTCCTCCAGCTTCTTCATGTTGGCCTTCATAATGTAGTGTAGTACTACCCCAAGGTAAACAGCAAGATGCAGTTGCTGTGAGGTATAGATTTCTTCAAATAAGCATAATTTCTTGTAGATAATAACTAATCAATTTGTATAGAATGTATTTGAAAAATCAATTAAAGGAGAGTCAGGCATTTTGGAGGCATCCACCACCCATGCCTATGCAAAAGATATGAATAAAGGTTTCATCTTATTGACTAAAAATGCATTGCCTATTTGATTTGATATTGATTTTTCTAAGTTATTGAATATTGTAGCTTTGATTTTTTCTTGTGGAACTTGAAATTGACTTTTTTTAGGTTTATTTCATATGTGTTCATAGTTGAAAATTGAAATTGTTCAAGGCATTCAAAGATATATTTGTCAAAATTCATGTTGAAATTTATTTGGATATCCATCATTTCTTTGAAGTTGATACTTGTCTTACTTATTAGGCTTCTCTGACCCAAGTTGAAATTCCTTCTGGCGCTTTGAATTCCCTATTTGTTGCATTTTTTGTTGCATATTGATTGATGTTATTTTGAATTATTTTATTTATTTCATTTTTATTTATTTGCTTTACAGGGGCTACCAGTGATTGGTAACCCCTGTAAAACCAACTTGGCATGAAAGCCGCCACTTTCATGACCTTGTCCCCATTCCTAGTTATAACTAAAGTAAATATAAGTAAAACATAAAAAGACTTACTGATTTTTTCCCATGCCACCCCCTCAGCCACAGGTGCCCCTTCAACAAACTTCATGAGTGTTGGCTGCTCTTCATTTTTTTTTCTGGGCTTGATCTTCCGTATTTTCTGTGTTACTTGTATTTCCTCTTGATTTTCATTAGTTGAATTTTCATTGTTTCTTGAGGTGCTTCTGCTTCTTGATTGTGTTTTGTTTTCATCTGTTTCCATTTGATTAGTTTCCTCTTCATTTGTGTTGATTTCCTTTGAGCTTTTATTTCCTTCAATCAATTTAATTTTTTGAGTATTTTTTCTATTGGTTTTTGCAAATCACCACAAGTTGTAACTTTCACTTTTGAAATCTAACCACTTGAGTATTTCCTTTTGAAGATTTAAACTATTTCCTTGTGGTCTTTGTTGACTATTGTTCCCAGGCTATTTTTTGCGGTTTTGTTTTGCTGGATCAAGGCCCTTCCCTCATTTCCCAGTTGATTTACCACAATTTCCCTTGTGTTATGTTCAAGCTTGACAACCTTTTGTTGGCTGAATCTAATTTATTGATAAGGCTGTAGATATTTGACATTTTGTTCTACATAAAAAAACTGGTTCTTATAGTACTACCTTCAACGCATTAATATTTTTCATCATCATTAATAAATTAAAGACCATAAATATAAATATTGCATTAGAATATTGCAATTAGACGTCAACTCTTGATATTTTGATATTATGTGCATAACTCAATGCATTTTGTTTAATAAAATGCATTGTAAATAAGGCCTTTTTCATTGTAATTTATTTAAATGGACTGCATTTATATTAGAGAGCCATTAACACTTAGTACAAATATTGATACATAGTGCGTTTTACAGCCTGTATATTTACCTATTGGTAATAATTCTGTAATTTTTTATCTGGATTTTGTGAGGTAATAATAATGTAATGGGTTAATAAATTACTGTTTTTTTTATTAATTGGCTGATTTTCTTTGCTGTGATGATTGTTTATTTTCTGATATTTACGCACTAGTATTCAATTGGTTGATTTCACATTCAATCACACAGGCAATAGGAAACATGGTTGCCACCCTGACCACATCTGGTCTCAGGATGGCAACTTAATTTCCTATTGCCTATGCAATTGGATGTGAAATCAACCAATTGGATACTAGTGCGTAAATATCAGAAAATGAAAAATTGCCACAGCAAAGAAAATCAGCCAATTAATGGTAAAAAACAGTAATTTATTAACCCATTATAATATTATTACCTCAAAAAATCCAGCTAAAAAATTACAGAAGTATTACCAATAGGTAAATATACAGGCTTTAAAATGCACTATTTATTAATATTCACACTAAGCTTTAATGGCTCTCTAATACAAACACAGTACATTTAAATAAATTACAATGAAAAAGGCCTTGTTTACAATGCATTTTATTAAACAAAATGCATTGATTTATGCACATAATATCAAAATATCAAGAGTTGACGTCTAATTGCAATATTCTAATGCAATATTTATATTTGTGGTTCTTGATTTATTATTGATAACAAAAAATATTAATGCAAATAATTATGTTACCACATTAAATGTACAACACATTTTTTAAATATGGGAAATGCTAACAATGTAAAAGAAACATTGTTAATTGTGAATTGAAAGAGAAATATCAATTTTAATAAGTTGTCACAAAGAAAAGATTTATTTACTCATCAAAGGACAAGAAGGGGAGGAAATGGGTGGAATGAACGTTGCCTTCATCTGCGCCTGTGAAAGGGACAGCATCAGAGATAGTGGGGAGGGAATGGGTGGTGGTTTGGAAGTCAGGGTTGGAAGGTAGGTGGTTTGATGGGGGGTTGAGGAGACAGGGTTTGTTGACTGAGAAGGGGCAGCAAGAGCTGATTGCTTCAATTGCTCAATTTTTTCTTCTGTCACATATGCAGGCTTGACAAACCAAATGGATGGGTGTGGGGGGAGGCAGGAGTCTTTTCTGGACTTATCACTATCACTTGCATAGAAGATGATGAGATCAAATAAGTCCTAGAAAGACGCAGAAGGGAAAAGCTCATACCCCATTTCAATTTGGGAGCACTGTTCATTGTAGGTGGCAGTCTTTAAGCGCCTGAGGGCAGAATCAAAATTGTAAAGACATACATCTGCAATATGCATGTCAGCGTGATTTGTGAGATAGGACCAACAGGTGTGCCCGGAGCCATAATTTCTTTGGCTGCCCATTCCCACTGCTCTATCTCTGCACTCAGTACAGCTGTGTATACGGCTTGTTGGGCAGCCCACTCCTCCAGCATGTCCTTGAGCTCTGTCTGGTAGGCATACCCATCTGTGGTGTTTGATATTGCCAAGTAATGATTGACACCCAATGGGAAAACTGCTAACAAAACCCTGGCAAATTGATACAGGATTGGGCCACACTTGTAGACGTCAGATTGGATGTGCTTTTCCCCAAAGTCTTGTATACCTGCTAAAATCTTGGGTTACAATAATAAAATGACTTCATTACGGGACCTCATTGTCCTTTCTTTGATAAAATTAATGATTTTGCATTGTAGGGGTTGGTATCCACCAAACTAGGACCACTGAGAACCTGATTAGACAAGATTCTTGTGGCAACCTCAACTCTGTGCATCCACAAATTGACTGTTCTTATATTGATGAAAATGCCATGAAGTCCCAGTTAGAGACAAACCTAGACCAGGGGCATCTGCAGTTCATGTTCCATGATAGCCATCATGAGAGGGTGGACTTTTTCACCATCAGTTGAAGTACAGACACCAGTTGGGGTCTTCTTGGGAGGGGGTCCACAGTTGGCATGGGCTTGCAGGGTTGCAACCACAGTGGACTTTGCAAAACCCATTACAATTGCAATTTCCCCAAGGGACATAAGCATCCCTTGCTTTTCAACCATTTTGAGAACAATTGCTATGGTGATCAATTTTCTTCTGCGTCTTGCAGGCTGATTGACTGGAGGAGAGATGTGTTCATCTTGGGAACTGGACAATACCATCTGATTAGATGTTTCTGGATTCTGGGTTCTCTAGGTGACCTCATGGCTCAATTGCCCAATTCAAGGTGGTAGTGTTGATACATGATTTGAGTTAGCAGTTGCCTGTGTGTGATGGTCAAACAGGACAATGCTTGAGGTTGCGGGAGAAAAAGCACACTCCTGGATAGTGCTTGCGGAGGGGCCTGCAGGTTGGGAGTGGCCATAGACAGAGGCTTCATTGTTAAGAGACCCAGCGTAGCCTTGCATAATTTTGTCAGGGCCAGAGAACACCTTGTTGACTGGTTGTTGTTGAAAGAAGACATAATAAAATTTATATTATAAAATTAAACTCAAAAAGAAAAGTGTATATTTTAATCAAATTTATTGTTAAGTATGTTATGTTAATGAATATTACAATCTAAATTTTAGCTGTCCTAAAATGGAATAGGGTGATTTTTGAGAATGCATGTGATTCCCAAAAGAATTAGCACAAATCCACTCTAGATCCTTTGACATCCTTTTTGAGACATCCATAAATTATATTTATTTTGAATTCACCTTATTTTTTATTTGAAATTTGGACCAAGGATTTGACAATCCCACATTTTTACGTCCAGGTTCTGAATTTACAGTATCATCATGTGATTTCAAATGATAAGTTATCTCAGAATATTTTGATAAACTTTCAAATGTTAGAGGTGAAGTATGTAACTTCCCATATTTCATCAAATATGAAAGATTGATGCACAGATTTTTAACTTCAAGCTCTCTTTTTATAGGCCTAACTTTTCTTTCATAAATATAAAAGAATGACTTTTGAGAAATGTTTGAGCCTGATAGTACTGATTTATATAATTCTTTTCTTTTTTTTCTTCTTGCTCAAAAATATTTTCAGGATCATTAGTATTGTTAATATAAAGCTCATTTTCTTTTTCCTTTAACATTTTTGATATTACACCAAAGTGACCATCAACAATGCTTTTTCCATGAAATTCAACAAAATTATATTTTATAGAACCCTTAATATATTTAAGTGCCTCTTTAAATAAGAAATATAAAAATGCATATGATCTTGTTGAAACAGCAGGCTCAACCGCCAGCAAGGTTCCAAGTAAGCAGGTTTGTGACCCGTGATCTAATTATCCAGTCACCTGAAGCCAAGTTAGGAAATCAACTTGAATTTCCAAAAACAACAACATGAGCAAAAGCTGAGCCCCCATGGTGGATACCATGTTTTAGCGCCTGACTTATTATCAGGATCAAGCCACCCCCTTCACCCTCCCACTGTGTGATCAATGCTATCATGTTCCTGTTATCTACAATTCATAATGACTATATAATACCTATCTCTCAATAAAGAATATTATCTAGTTTTCAAATGTTTTCCCCTTGTAACTCTGCTAAAAACAGCACAGTTACAACATTGGTAGCAGAAGTAGGTTTTACCATCCTACTTTTTATTCCCCAAAATTTTTCCTGTTGCCTGTACTTGCCGCAGCCAACAAATCCTTGATATAATCATGTCTGGCCTCTTGCTAGACTGGACGCCGTACACTCTGGGCGCTGAAATACCTGATGGCTTCATACTGTACCAGAACACAGTGATCCCGCTCCCTGCCTTCAACACCCTGTCAGCGCAAGGATTCTTCCAGGCACCCACTGCCATGCCCCAAGCAACTAACAAGAGCACCATGCCAGCCTATGTATCTCAGAGACTGCAAAGCGCTGCATTGGAGCCTTTTGCTGGAGCCAACAACAATGACACCACAGCATGGATCCAATCTGCCCAAAGCAAGCTGGCCCAAATGGGATGCCCACAAAATTTTGGATTGCTTAGATCCCCATCTGACTGACCCATGACGCTGGCACCTGGTGCAACAAGTGGCATGAAGAACACACCAAGAAAGATTGGGACACTTTCAAACAAGACTTCTTGGCAAGATTTGTGCTGAAGGACACAGCACTCATGATCATACGCTAAGTGAAGAATCTAAACCAAATGGGCACAGTGGAGGAGCTCACCCGCGCTTATGAGGAACTTCAACTATATGCCACCTTGGATATGGCCTTTGACACTCCAGCTACCCATCTCATGTACTACAACGCTCTCAAGTTGCACTTAATAAGACACGTAAACCTGGACCAAGTAACCAACTTGTAAAGTTTGTACCGCAAGGCAGAGAAAGCAGAACAAACATCCAACGCTCTCCACAAGGCTAAAACTGGAAAAAGAAAGACCCAAAGACTCTCATTCAGCCGGACAATCTAGTCAACAATCCCCTGGGAACAACAACAGTGCAAACCATAAGCCCACAGGGTCCAATAGACATGGAAACTGAACAACAGCCAGTCAAACTGTACCCATTTTTGTATCACTGCCACACAAGACAATCAAGACAAGAGAAAAGCCTGGGGAGAGCACTTAGCAAGCCAAGCTTTCCCTGCACAACTCCTGACCTGCCCAATGAGAAATACCAACCTGAGGACATGGACCATTGCCCAATAATCCAAGTGCCCTCAGAGGAATTGGTACTTTACACTATTGCCAGACATCCCCATAAACTGATGTCTTACCCTTTCTTCTTTTGCAGTTACACAGGTTCAGCACTCCTGGACTTGGCACAGATCAAACCCTAGTCAACAGTAGCTTTTTAGATAAGTTCAGGATAACCATTAATCCTTTCTGGATTAAAGCGTGGTTTTAGCTGATGAACATCACATTGCTGTGATAAGGGAAACTGCCCCCTTCTCTGTCATGCTTGAGAACCTGCATTCTACCATCCAAGGTCCTGTCATCAGTTTTTCAAAGTTTAATATTGTGCTGGGACTGGACTGGTTGCAAAGGAACAATCCCCATGTAGACTGGGCAAACTTGGTGCTGACCATTAAACGTGAAGGCATCAATCACCAGATCTACCCCAGCTCAGTGGACCAGCTCTTACGCAACCATGTCTTTTTACGCATCACAGAAAGTTTGGAAAAAAAGGAGAACCTCAAGGCAATCAACTGGGACTACTGCCAGTACAAGACTATACACTTCAAGGACTACCATGATACTGCTACACCTCAGGACCGCGAAATTGTAGCCTGTCATCCAGAAATCTTCAAAGAAGCTCTACCCAGGTTGCCAACAGAGAAACGCATTCAACACTCCATCTAACTCAAGGGAGCTGTACCTAAGGCACAACCCATCTACTGCCTGACCCCAAACAAAGACAACACCCTATGTTCTTACCTCAAGGAAGTGTTAGAGAAAGGACTTATCTGCCCCTCACAGTCTTTTTTTGGTGCTGCTGTATTCTTTGTAGCAAAGAAATATGGTACCCTACGCCTTGTCACAGACTACCAAGATCTAAACAAAGTTACTAACAAGAATCATTACCCACTACCACTCATTGACAACCTCTTTGATGCCTTGGGCGGCACCACAGTCTTCTCCAAGATTTACTTCTCCACTGGCTACAACCAGATCCGCATCAAGGAAGAAGATATTCCAAAAACAGCCTTTGTACTAAATACAGATCATACAAGTGTGCAGTACTCAACTTTGGAATGACAAACGCCCTGCCAACCTTTGTGACTTTCATGAACAAGGTGTTTGCCCCCCACATTGGTAAACACGCCTTGGTATACCTGGAAAACATCATTGTCTATAGCCTCTTAGTAGAAAAACATCACAAGGACCTGGAGGCAGTCTCTGCTACCCTAGTGCAACACAAGCTGCTAGCCAAACCCTCCAAATGCCAGTTCTTCCAAAAGCAGTTACCCTTCTTGGGACACGTTGTTTCAAAGGATGGCATTAAACCCAATAACCAGAAAATTCAAGCTATCTGTAAAATGCCACATCCAAAAGACAAGTCAGAACTCCACAACTTCTTGGGAATAGTTGCCTATGTACGCCAGTTTATATCTGACTGTGGCATCCTGACTGCACCCCTTTCTACCATAACTGGCGCCAAATCAGGTTTTTGTGGACCCCCAATGTGACCTTTGCTTCAGTTGCCTTAAGGAGAAACTTACAACATCACTCATTCTCCAATACCCCAAACATTATGGGGAATATAAAATAGAGACAGATGCCTCTGACGCATCTATTGGTGAAGTGCTACAAATCAAAAACAATTGCCAAGTTTGGCTCCTGGGGACAACATCTAGGAGGACATAGCGGGAAATCTTTATAACAAAAGATTTGAGGTTTGAAGCTAGCCTTGAGTTAGCCTTCAGGGCAAAATTAATGGCACATACCTTAATTTCTTGGAATACAAGATGTGAAATTCCTTTTGGAAAAAAGGAAAGGAAAAGCTTGAAGAATATTAAAGCCAACAAAAATGTGGATAAACTTGTCTTTATTAGGAGAGATAATTCTACTTAAATAGTAGGCAAGGGACAGTGATCACTCATTAGGAAGACAGAGTGGCTGAGGGGGTCACGTTGGGATGAGGTCATACCAGGATCAACCACAGACAGGTACAATAATCAGGAATGGGTGGATATTGAACCAGACCCATTTGTGGAAGGTGAGGAATTCCCAAAATCAAAAGCAAAACCAACCAAATCTTTGCACATATCCTTATTCAAAGGCTATATCAAAATAGCATTAATGGCACAATTTCCAACATCTCCCCCCTCAAGATTGAACACAGGGAGTTTATATTTATGGAGAAATTTGGATTATCCACAGGCAAAAGGACAGTCAGAGGACAGCAGCTTCACAGTATACTTGACAACTTTCTTGTAGGTGACTTCACAAGGTCCAACCCAGAGGGAGTCTAGCTTATGGTCTTGGCCTCCAGTACAATTTTGATAATAGAGGACTAGGTTGTCTACTTGATACTCAGGGAGGGGGGCTCTGGAAGCATTGGAGGGCAAGAGTTCTAAAGCTTTGACTTTGTAGGCAGTAGAATAGACTGTTGCCTGGATGTTGATGATATGATTAGTCAAGTCTTTGACATGAGCTTCAGGGTTGGCAGATGCATCAACTTTGATCAAAGGGGGTCCCAAGATTGAGGGGGTTGTGGCTTCTTGTCCATACAGCATGGAAAAGGGGGACTGGTCAGTCACTTGATGTCTGTTGAGTCTATACGCAAAGAGAGTAGCAGGGAGGAATATACCCCAATTAGCAGCATCAGAGAGGGTACCCATTTCCATGATAAACACCAGGATGGAATTTGCTTGTTCCACAGTCCTGTTGGTTGGCGGGTTATATGGAGCAGAGAAGGATTGGTGTGTGCCCATAGCTTCTACAATGAACATTATGAGGCAGGCATTAAAGTTGGTCCCATTGTCAGAAAGAAAAGCCTGAGGACAGCCATGGCGGTAGAAGATATATTGCAACATGAAGTTAGCAGTGGTCTTGGCAGTTATATCCTTGGTTGCTCTGGCTTTGACCCATTTGCTAAAATGATCTACAGCCACCAAGATGAATCAACACCCAGACCTAGAACAAGGAAGAGGGCCAACAGCATCAATACTCACAGTGTGGAAGGCATGCTTAGGGGGGATGAGTTTGAATTTATGTTGGGAGGCCAGGGTTGTTGGAGCTGACAAGAATGACAGGAGGCAAGGACATCAGGGATCAGGAGGCGCATATTCTCCCAATAGAAGTTCTTGAACAACCAGGCATGTGTTTTTCCTATGCCTCCATGTCCACTATCAATGTGAGCTTGGAGGATTATGGCTATTCTCATACTGGGGCAAACTTATGGCAAATAGGCGTTCTTGACTTTCTTGAAGAGTTGTCTATCTCAAATCATAGTATCTTTTGATAGGGCTTGTAGTGCCAAGCAGATGTCTTCTGGTTCAGTGGCACAGGAGTCAGGGTATCCTATCATTTTGTATGGGCAATTGGCATCAGCAGGATGGATAGCTAGTATAAGCATCCTTGACAAACCATCAGCATTCTGATATTGTGCACCAGGACAATGTACTACCGTGAAATTGTATCCTTTCAAGCATAGGGTCCAACAGAATAGCCAACCTTCAGGCTTTTTTAATTGTTACAGCCACTTAAGGGAGGAGTGTTTAGTGACTACTGTAAAGTGAGTCCTGTAAATATAGTGCTGGAACTGTTTTACTGCATGCAGAAAAGCTAGGCATTCTTTTTCAGTGACACTATAGTTCTTCTTGTGTTTGTTGAGGACTCATGAATAATAGGCCACAGGTCAATCAATGCTTTCATCATCAAGCTGGGCTAAAATGGCACCCTCAGCTACTCCACTAGCGTTGGTGTACAAGATGAATTCCTTATTTTAGTAAGGGTAGACTAGAATGGGAGCCTCTTTGAGTTTAGCTTTCAGCGCCTCAAATGATTACTGTTGACTGTCAGTCCACTCAAAGGGTACATTGCAAAGGAGCTGGACAAGGGGTTTGCTTAGTTCAGAAAAATCAGGGCTGAATTTTTGATAGTAACCCACCATGCCAAGAAACACTTGGACCTCAAGTAGATTTGTGGGAGGCAGCATCTTGTCAATGGCTTCCACCTTATTATTCATGGGAAGTATCCTGGTTTGGGTGACCTCATGGAAGCAACTGCCAGAATTAACTCATTCCACAAGTTGACTTACTATATGTCAATAATTAGAATTAAAAATACCTTAATTTCAACAGCATTGGAAAGTCATAATTAAGTTTTCACTAATGCAGACTACTAAATGTTGACACTTTTTTAATAAGCAAAAACCTATTTACTGAACATTTTACTTAATAAAAATTAAGCTTCAAAATACTTTTTAGGGTAATGTGACAACATAGATTCAAAAAAATTCATAAAAAAATATACATGAAAATTAAAAGAATTCATAAAAATACACTTCAAAAAAGATCCACTATGAAAATAGCTATCTTTACTATAAAATATTTTTCTCACTTTTAAAAAAAATCCAATATACAAAAAGGTACTACATAAAAATTTACATATCATAGAAAAATTTAATAATCAGAAAGAGTAATATAAAGTTTTTCCTATATTAAAAACTATAAAAAACATATAATTTACTAGTGAAATACCAATATAGGCCATGTAATACAGTCTAAAGCATCAAACTATCAATAAAAAATCAATGATTTTTATAAAAACAGTATCATAAATTATTAATGAGTTAAATATAATAAATTTTTATTTATAAATATTATACTGAACATATAAAAACTACATACAAAATTAGACAATATGTCAGGGATCCAGTCTTGGGTGGCCAGCCCGTTGTTTTCAGGGGTAATCCAGGCTGGGTTTTTTGCGGGCGATGCCCACCACAAGAGGGGAGCTAACTTTAAAACTTATGAGGCAGACTTCCTCACCCAAGACCACAGGCTGGCGGCCGGGATTATAGTATTAATCACCCCTGTGAGGGTGATGTACACAATACCAAACAGCTTGCCAGTATGGTCAGTTGGGAGGTTGGGTGCAGAAGCAGGCATGGGTTTTGGTGTCACAGGCGGCTCCATGGACAGGTTGTAAGCAGGGAGATAATTAAATTTTCCTCTGAACAACTTGGGTGTTGAAAATATCCACAGGCCTTGTCGGTTGTATCTAATAGTGGATTGTATGCAGGCCAGGGGATTGAGTTCAAGTATCTTTTCTGGGGTATATACCTTGTATTCAGACTTCAGAGGGTAGTCAGTAAAATGGACAGGTCCAAAGGGTACACCAGGAGGACAGAAAACAGCAGGCAGAGGGGCAGGCGGGCCAGGAGATCTTGAACTGAATTGGTAGACAGCAAATACAAAATAAGGTAATAGCTGTATGAGCCAAATTAACATAACCTTTATTAAAAAATGGCAATAAGTTTGGAGCGCGGGTCCTTGGGTCTATATAGTACCCCCTCCAAACTTAACAGTTTCCATGGGGGGGTCTATCAAGGCATTGGGGAGGCCAGGGCCGGGGGAACTGGGAGCTTGGGTCCAAAGGCGGCAAAATGGCACTTGGCCTGGGAGTTCTTCCATTGGTCAAGAATCTCAATTTGGCTGCTTGATTGTCTTTCTCTGGTGTTGAGTTCATGGGACCAGGCCGTGAGCCTGTGCCTCTTTCCTGGGTCTGCTCTTGATTGGTGGCTGGCATAGACTTCAAGCTCATGAAGCTAATAGTTGCCAAATCAGTACCTTCATTAGGCGCAGTGATTAAACCTCTGTTTGATGCAATTATTTCTTTGGTTTGGCTCTTTCTACTGCATGGGTCAATATGCTTGGTGTCAACTTGTGGGGGCTTGATCTCAGAAAAACGCAGGTGAGCGGTCCTGCGGTCCACAGGCCAGGCATATAAAGGGATCTAGGTTTGAGGTTCAATTCTAGCTCCGGGCCCAGGTTTCTAGGGAGGAACAATTTTCAATCCTGACACCATCCCCTGCTTCCCCCAAGGGCCCTCCCTTCCAATTATTCTTGTTCAGGTAGAGTTGGACGGCTTCTTGGGCATTAGTCAGGTTGCTCAGCGGCTCCCAAGTACTTTCTTCTAGTGGGCATTCTTTCCACTTGACGTAATACTGGGGTTTTGGTAGTGAGTTTGGTTGCTGTGTATGTATTCAACTTCATATTCCTCAGTGTGGCCTGTTTGGATGGGCAGGGGGCTGTCTTAATCCGTTGGTGAGAGAGTGAGTTCCCATCTTTTTTGAACAACAAGGAGCAGTGGAACACATCATGAATCTTCCAGGAGGGGGGTAGGTCTAGTTTAAAGGCAACCTCACCAACTAGTTTGGTGATTTTGTGGGGGCCACTTCTTCTGTGAGCTAATTTTCTGCAGGGCACATGTAGGGGTACGTTCCAGGAGTCTAGGTATACTTTGTCTCCAACTTTTAAGGATTGTCCTGGGATTTGTTTTCAGTCAGCAAAAGCTTTGTATGTCTGCACTGCACTGCGCGGTTCAGGTTGGTCAAGCATGTTTTTTGTGTGTCGTGAATATGTTCAATCCAGGAGCATCCGGTGGTGTTTGATTCCTTTTTGCAAATCTGGGGGTCCCAGGTGGGGTCAAACCCATAGCTGGCTTTAAATGGGGACATGCCTGTGAAGGTGTGGTCCTTACTATTGTAGGCAAACTTGGCCATGGTGAGCATTTTGGCCCAATTGTCCTGGTTGGCGTTGGCATAGCATCAAAGGTACTGTTCAAGGATCTGGTTCACTTGCTCAGTTTGGCTGTCCATCTGTGGGTGGTAGGAGGTAGATACACATTGCTTGATTCTTAAGTCTTTCATCACCTGCAACCAGTAGTTTGACGTGAATTGGGGTCCTCTGTCTGTGATGATTTCCTCAGGTGTTCTGTGTTGTGTGAGGATGCGGTTATGGAAGTGTTGGGATGTCTCTGCTGCCGTGAAATTGGTGGTGGTTGGTACAAAGTATGCCCTTTTGGTGAAGCAGTCTACCATGATCAGGATTGCATTGTACAAGAGGGATGGCGGCAGTTCCACAATGTAGTCCATGGAGACAGATCTCCAGGGTTCATGGGGTATATTCAAGGGTCTTAGGAGACCTTCAGGTTTGGTTCTCTGAGTCTTGGTCCACCCACAGGTCTCACACCCCTTCAGGTATGCGCTTACGTCTTGGTCCATTTTTGGCCAAGCAAAGTTCCTTCTGATGCTCTGGAGGGTCTTGAGCCTACCTGTTTGTCCAGTCATCTCAGAATTGTGGTAGTCTCTCAAGACATTGGTTCTGATGTACCCTTCTGGTACAAAGATCCTGTTGTGGAGCCTTAGTGTGGTTCCCTTCAATGAGTAGCCTTTTTGGTAGTGGGCGCTATCTAAAGATTTAGAGAGGTCAGAGGTCAAGGTCTTGGTGAACTTGTCTAGTGCTTGGGCCCTTAGTACTTCTGGTTTGCTTTCTCTGATTTTCATCAATCCCAGGTGAATGCCTAGGCTTGCTGTGTCCAAGAGGATTTGGGTGTTGTGGTTGCGGGTTTCTAGGTGGGTAGGCACCAGATCAGTTCTTCTACTTAGGGCGTTGGGTACCATGTTCACCTTTCCTGGCTTGTAGTCTATGATCAGAGTGTAGTCAGCCAGTTCTAAGGCCCATCTTGCTTGTTGTTGGTTAAGCTGGCGTGATTTGAAGTAGTAAACCAAGTTCTTGTGGTCTGTCAGGACCTTTTACTGGGTATTCAGTGCCACATAGGTATTGGTGCCAATGTTTCAGGGTCTTTATTATGGCTAGCATCTCCTTGTCATATATTGGGTAGTTTCCTTCCACAGGTAGCATCTTCTTGGAGTAATATGCTACAGGATGTAGCATACTATCCCCTCCTTCCTGAAGAAGGACCCCTCCTATTGCAAAGTCTGACGCGTCAGTTTCCAGAACAAAAGGTTTGGAGGGATCTGGCTTGGCCAGGACGGGGGCAGAAGTGAAGGCAAGTTTCAAGGTTTCAAAGGCGGTGGTACATTCCAGAGTCCAGGTAAAGGTGACCTTGTCAGAGAAAAGGCAGGTCAGGGGGAGGGTAATGTGAGAAAATTTTTGGATTAAATCCCTGTAATAATTTGCTAGGCCCAAGAAACTTCTCACATCCTTTCTGCTTTTGGGCACCATCCAAGATGTTATTGCTTCTACTTTGACTTATGCCATGGCAAAGCCGCAAGTCTTCACTATGTATCCCAGGAATTTGACTTCAGACTGAAAGAATTCACACTTCTTAAGCTTAGCGTGTAAGTGGGCTTGGGAGAGTTTCTCCAGTATAAGGTCCAGGTGGCACAGGTGTTCCTTGTGAGACTTGCTGTAGATGAGAATGTCATCCAGATATGCCACACAAAAACGGTCAAGGTATTCCCCTAGGACGGTGTTGATCATTCTTTGGAAGGTGCTGTGGGCATTGCAGAGGCCAAAGGGCATCACCAGGTACTCATACAGCCCATATTGAGTTTTGAAGGCCGTCTTGTACTTGTCTCCCTTCTTGATTTGGATTTGGTTTAACACATCTTGGAGGTCAATTTTTGAGTACACCTGGGCCCCAGTCAGTACATCACAGAGGTTGTTGGCATTGGGAATGGGGTAGCAGTTCATCACTGTAATGTTGTTCAGTTTTTGGTAATTCACGCATGGACGCATCCCACCATCTTTTTTTCCTACAAACAGCATGGGCAATAAGCAGGGGGCCTTTGACACCCAGATGAACCCTTTTTTGTCATATCCTCAAAGTATGCTTTCAAGGCTACTTGCTTGCGGTGATTACAGCTGTAGATGGGGCTGTGGTGTGGTTGAGTCCCTGGTAGTAGGTCTATGGTGTGGTTGTAGATTGAATGGCTGGGTAGTTTTGTGGCTGCTTCTTTACTAAACACATGGTTCCATCTCTGTAGGAGGGTGGGCAGTATTCCAACTCTAGGTTCTATCTTCATAGCCAAGAGGTTGTTGTTAGGGGGTTGGTCATGGCTCATGCAAAAAAAGAACAGTGTCACAGGATTCTGGTTGGCCTAACATGGCGGTTTGCTTGCGGTAGTTCAGATTCAGGTCATGTTTGTTGGATCAGGAGTCACCCAGTATAAGGGGGTGGGGTAGTCCTGGCAAGAGGATCAGGGACAAAGGATATACATTGGTTCCAATGGTCAACAGGAGTTCTTGTTTACACTCATAGCTGGTGTCCAAGAAGCTGTTTTCCATGATTACTTGTAGACTGTGCTCTGAGGCTGTCAAGCCTAATTCTTCTGCTAGGCTGGCATCAATAAAACTTTTGTCTGCCCCTGTATCAAGAAAGGCTTCAATCTTGCGCTTGTTCCCCGCTACTTCTATGGTCACTTAGATGAACTTGTAAGACTAGGAAGAAGTTTTTATTTGCGCCAGTGAGATTGGGGAAGTGTTCTTCTTAGGGCAGGCTCTGGTCAAGTGGCCTGCTTTGTGGCAGTGGAAGCAGAGTCCTTCACAGTAGTGTCATTGGAGCTCTTCAGGGGTCATCCCTGTTCTGTTAGGGGTCAGTGTTTGGGGTTGGCAGCCTTGGGAGGATCCAGCATTCTCTTGGTTCATGCTAAGACCCTTGCATAGGGGAATCAGCTTGTCTAGGCTGAGGGTGGGTGGATGGTGCTTCAACAGGTCCTTTATTGCTAGGTTGACGCCCTTCTGGAAGATAATAGCTGCCAGTTTGTCCTCCATTTGGGTGCGGGTTTTCAGTTTGAGGAATTTGTCAGTATACTCTTGGATAGGTTGGGGACCTTATCAAATTTCTAGCAGGGAGTTCAGGGCATAGTATCTAGTGTTGCAATCTTCACCTGTGGCCATTGACTCAGCCTTGAAATTGGCGTAGTCTAAGCAGAATTCTACGTCCTCAGCTGTGGCCTTGCCAAACCAGTCCAAGGCGTCCCCTAATAGCATTGAAGCAATCCCAAGGATCTTCTTGATGTCACTGGTATAAGAGGGGGTGTTGATGAGGAAATGCAGGTGGAGGACTGGCATGGCGTGTCTAACTTCTTCAAGCGTGAGCTTCCCCATCTGAGGCATCTCCACCTTTGTGAGGAACTGGTTTGCAATCACGTTTTGCACTTGGGAGGACGGAGCTTTGGTGGCGTAAGCAGTATTGGCGTTGGTTCTCTTTGGGACATTCAGGTTTGTATTCTTCCACATGGAAGAGGTCAGGTTTGTGGTCATCTTATAGGTGTAATAAGCAATTATCAATAGCAAAAGCATACAAGATGCCTCAAGAAATAAAAACATCTTGGGGCTAAGGGTACCAGGTTTAATAAAGATTGCCATAATGTCAGGGATCCAGTCTTGGGCGGCTGGCCTGTCGTTTTCAGGGGTAACTCAGGCCAGGTTTTTTGCAGCCAATGCCTACCACAAGAGGGGAGCTAACTTTAAAAGGTATTAGGAAGACTTCCTCACCCAAGACCACAGGCCAGCAGAAAGGATTATAGTGTCAATCACCCCTGTGAGAGTGATGTACACAATCCCAAACAGCTTGCCAGTATGGTTGTTTAGAGGTCAGGTGCGGAAGCAGGCATGGGTTTTGGTGTCACGGGCGGCTCCATGGACAGGTCGTAAGCAGGGAGATAATTTAATTTTCCTCTGAACAACTTGGGTGTTGAAAATATCCATGTGCCTTGTTGGTTATATCTAATAGCAGATTGTATGAGGGCCAGGGGATTGAGTTTGAGTATCTTTTCCGGGGTGTATACCTTGTATTCAGACTTCAGAGGGTAGTCAGTAAAATGGACAGGTCCAAAGGGTACACCAGGAGGACAGAAAACAGCAGGCAGAGGGGCAGGCGGGCCAGGAGATCTTGAACTGAATTGGTAGATAGCAAATACAAAATAAGGCAATAGCTGTATGAGCCAAATTAACATAACCTTTATTCAAAAATGGCAATAAGTTTGGAGCGGGGGGTCCTTGGGTCTATATAGTACCCCCCTCCAAACTTAACATTTTCCATGGGGGGTCTATCAAGGCATTGGGAAGGCCAGGGCCGGGGGAACTGGGAGCTTGGGTCCAAAGGTGGCAAAATGGCACTTGGCCTGGGAGTTCTTCCATTGGTCAAGAATCTCAATTTGGCTGCTTGATTGTCTTTCTCTGGTGTTGAGTTCATGGGACCAGGCCGTGAGCCTGTGCCTCTTTCCTGGGTCTGCTCTTGATTGGTGGCTGGCATAAACTTCAAGCTCATGAAGTTAATAGTTGCCAAATCAGTACCTCCATTAGGCGCAGTGATTAAACCTCCGTTTGGTGCAATGATTTCTTTGGTTTAGCTCTTTCTACTGCATGGGTCAATATGCTTGGTGTCAGCTGGTGGGGGCTTGATCCCAGAAAAACGCAGGTGGGCGGTCCCATGGTCCACAGGCCAGGCAGCCCAAAGGGATCTAGGTTTGGGGTTTGATTCCAGCTCCCGGGCCCAGGTTTCTAGGGAGGAACAATTGTCAATCCTGACACAATACTCAAAAATTTCAATCAAAAGTTAGACTGTAATCATCTGGTTGCCATTAAGAACTGTGGTAATTTTCTTGATGTATTCCCCAATCTCTGAAAGCTTATATTTGGCCTTGACAATGTCCTTAATCTTATCTTGATACTTTTTCTCTTTGGTGGTTCTCCTCTTCTTGGATGGGCCGTTCTCAATATCTCTGATGGATGCAACATTCTTCCCCTTTTGGACTTTGAGGACTAATAGAAGGTGTTGTACCTGGGCTTGATTCCAAAGAAGGACTTGATATGCTTATGCCAGCACTCCAAAGATGAAGTAGATTTCATCTCATCCTTAAGAACTGCCTGGTAGAAGTTCCAATTAGCTCTGGGCTTGCTCCAGCGCTTAGTGACCTTACGTCCAATCCACTGTGGTTTATAATATTCAATGAAAGTGTAGAAGGCATCCTCATGTTTCTTGGCATATGAATATTAGCATAGGAGGTCAAAGGCTTGTCCAGTATGCTCTGACTTTACAAAAGCTAGTGCTACAAACTGCTGAATCAAGAACTTGCACTTTACTGATGTATCTAGACGGCGGAGCTTGCTGAGCTCAGGTAGACCCTTTAGTTGCCTGTTGACAGCCTGTCAATAATGGAAAAAACACCCCTGGACCTCTCCATCAAAGGTGTTTACAAAAGTGTTATACTGGGCAGTTTCATAGTCCATGATTATAGTTGAGGGGCCAAGTGCTTTATCACAAGCTTCTTGTTCTGCGGCAAGGGTGTCTTCATCCTTTTCATCATCATCTGGATTGGCTCTAGTGTTATGGCCAGGGGGACTCTTTTTATTACTGGGTAGGGCTTTGATGCCCACCTGAAGGATTTTAAAGGCCCCTGTGTAGATCTCTTCTGTTGCCCCAGGAAGTATAAAGTAGGCAAATGGGAGAACCTTGCCTTTAATAGGGAAAGTACATCCCATAGCTGGTAAAAATGCAGGGACATACAGCAAAGGTACTGTCACATAACCAGGTCTCTGAATCTACTAACTGCTCCAGGTTTTGTTGTGTAGCATAGCATATAATTCTTGTATCTGCTGTAGGCCCATCATCATGTAAAAGGAACACCTCATCACCATTGAAAATCTTTAACTCCTCTGTCAATACTAACTCTCCCTGAACCATGGCAGATTTCTTATGGGGGAATAGATCATGGTGTTTGTCACATATTTACTTCACTAACTAGTTGCGGTCAGGGATGAGCTTCAGGTTCTAATTTCTTAGGAGAGTGGTGGCTTTAACTGCCAGATCAGAAGCCTTGACATCTTTGGAGACTTGAATCATTTGGTAGAGGTACCACTTTAGAAGCTTTTCAATAAGATTGATTTGAGCATTACATGTGTGCTCTCCTTTTTCACTATTGACTTTATCCCATCCTTCTGTGTTGATCCTGGCAGCACAGCTTCTATCTTCATACACATAATTCTTGCTTCTTCCTGCTCTCTTTTGATTGTTGCAATTAAAAACATAGCCATCACAGACTCAATTTTCACCTCCTTTGACAGACATTAGAGGGGAAAACCAAGGGAACTTCTTTGGGAGCTTAAACTCTCCTTTGATGTTATATATTGTGAACCTTTAGGAGATCCCATGGGTCAACTGGTGCTTGATGATAGTCAGTCAGGTAATCATTGGGATCTTCTTTATTGATACTTGCTGAGGGATGGGGGTGCATATTTGTTGGGCAGTGGAGGGGAATTATCTGGAGTTGGATTATTGCGCTTCTTGGACTGGGATGAGTGTTTTGTTTGGCTCCAGGGGACAACATCCTGGAGGACACGGCAGGAAATCTTTATAACAAAAGATTTGAGGTTCAAAGCTAGCCTTGGGTTAGCCTTCAGGGCAAAATTAAGGACATGTACCTTAATTTCCTGGAAAACAAGATGTAAAAGTCCTTTTGGCAGAAAGGATAGAAAAAGCTTGAAGATTATAAACGCCAACGCAAATGTGAATAAACTTGGTTTTATTAAAAAAAGGATTCTACTTTAATTAGTAGGCAAGGGATGGTGATCACTCATTAGGAAGACAGAGTGGCTGAGGGGGTCACGTTGGGATGAGGTCATACCAGGATCAATCACAGACAGGTACAATAATCCAGAATGGGTGGATATTGAACCAGACTCATTTGCAGAAGGCAAGGGATTTCCAAACTTGAAAGCAAACCCAGCCAAATCTTTGCAACTATCACAATTTGAAGGCCATATCAAAATAGCATTAATTGCACAATTTACGACATCTCCCCCCTCAATATTGAATACAGGGAGGTGGTATTTGTGGAGAAACTTGGAGTGAACACGGGCAAAAGGACGTCCAGAAGACAGCAGTTTTACTGTATACTCAACACCCTTCTTAAAGGTGACCTCACAGGGCCCAACCCAGAGGGAATCCAGCTTGTGGGCTCTACCACCTGTACAATTCTGATAGTAGAGAACTAGATCACCTATTTGATACTCAGGGAGAGGGGCTCTAGCAGCATTGGGCAGGGAGAGCTCCAGGGCCTTAACCTTGTAAGCAGTAGAGTATGCAGTTGCCTGGATGTCAATGATAAAATTGGTTAAGTCTCTAACATGGGCTTCAGGATTTGCAGACGTATCAAATTCAATCAAAGGGGGTCCCAAGATTGAGGGGGTAGCTTCTTCACGTCCATACAGCATGGCAAAAGGTGACTGGCCCATCACACAGTGCCTACTGAGTTGGTAAGAAAATAGGGCAGCAGGGAGGAACATATCCCAGTTGGCAGCATCAGAGAGCTGAGTTTTCTCATTATGGATACCAGAGAGGAGTTTGCTTGTTTGACAGTTCCATTGGTGGAGGGGTTATAAGGCGCGGAGAACAATTAGTGAGTTCCCATAGCTTCAACAATAGAAGTGATGAGACAGGCATTAAAGTTGGTACCATTGTCAGAGAGCAGGACTTGAGGGCAGCCATGTTGATAGAAAATGTCTTGCAGCAAGAAAGTAGCCATGGTCTTAGCAGTTATATTGTTTGTTGCTCTGGCTTCAACCCACTTGCTAAAGTGGTCTACAGCAACCAAGATGAATTGACATCCAGACCTAGACCAAGGAAAAGGCCCAGCAGCATCAATACTCACGGTGTGGAAGGCATGCTTTGGGGGGATGAGTTTGAACTGGTGTTGGGACAGGCAAGGGCGTTGGAGTTGACAGGAGTGACAGGAAGCAAGGACATCAGGGATCAGGAGAAGCATGTTCTCCCAATAGAAGTTCTTGCACAACCAATCATGAGTCTTGGCTATGCCTCCATGGCCAGTGTCAATGTGAGCTTGGAGGATGATGGCTATTCTCATGCTAGGGCAAACGTAGGGTAGGTAGACATTGTTAACCTTTTTGAAGAGTTATCTACTGCAAATAACAGTGTCCTTGGATAGGGTCTGTAAAGCCAAGCAGATGTCCTCTGGCTCAGTGATCCAAGAGTCAGGATACCCTTCTAACTTGTATAGACAATCAGCGTCAGCGGGATGGATTTCTACAATTGGCATTCTGGACAGGCCATCAGCGTTCTGATGTTGGGCCCCAGGACATTGTATCACAGTGAAATTGTATCCTTGCAGACGCAGAGCCCAATGTTCTAGTTGACCTTCAGGCTCCTTTAACTGCTGCATCCATTTGAGGGAGGAGTGATCTGTGACTACTGTGAAGTGGGTCCCATAGATGTAATGTCAAAACTGTTTCACTGCATGTAGCACGGCCAAACATTCCTTCTCAGTGACACTGTAGTTCTTCTCATGCTTATTGAGGACCCTTGACAAGTAGGCTACAGGTCAATCCACGCCTTTATTGTCAAGTTGGTCAAGGATGGCACCCACAGCTACTTCACTAGCGTCAGTGTACAAGATAAACTCTTTGTCATAATCAGGATAGACTAGGATAGGAGCCTCTTTGAGCTTGGCCTTCAGCGCTTTGCATGCTTGTTGTTGGCTGTCAGTCCATTCAAAGGGGACGTTTCAAATCAGTTGGACAAGGGGTTCACTCAATTCAGCAAAGTCAGATATTACTTTTGGTAGTATCCCGTCATACCAAGGAATACTTAAACCTCTTGAAGATTTGTGGGGGGTAGCATCTTGTCAATGGCTACCACCTTACTATTCATGGGGCGGATTCCAGTTTGAGTGACCTCATGACCTAAGAACTTGAGATGTTCCTTGAATAAGGAGCACTTGGAGGGTTTAAGTTTCAACCCAGCTTTGCAAATCTTGATGAAGACAGCCCTGAGGTGTTCCAAGTGATTGGTAAAGGTAGTGCTGAACACAGTGATATCATCAAGGTATATGAGGACACAAGAGAGCTTTAGGTCTTGTAGAATGGAGTCCATAGCCCGTTGAAATGTGGCAGGGGCATTGCAGAGTCCCTGGGGCATTCAAGTGGGTTCAAAAAGGCCTTCTGAAGTGATAAGTGCAGCCTTTTCTCTATCTTCAGGATATAAGTCAACTTGACAGTATCCAAAGGCTAGATTCATGGCTGAGAAAACTTGGAACCACTCAGCCATCTAAGTGCATCATCAATTCTGGGCAAGGGGTATGAGTCTTTCTTAGTGAGGGAGTTCAGGCGGCAATAGTCCATTACAATGCAATGTCTGCCATCTTTCTTCTTGTGGATCAGTAACAGGGAAGCCCAATGACTTTGGGAAGGAGCTAGTAACCCGGTGTACAGAAGTTGTTTGAGCTCTTTAGACACCTGAGCATCTTCCACCCTACTACAACAATATGGTTTGGCACAACAAGGGGGCGCATCCCCAGTATCAATCTGATGGATGAATCCTTTAGCCAGGCCATAGTCTGTAGGTCCAGAGGCAAAGATGTTGTTGAACTGATCAAGTAGGTCCAACACGTCTTTTTATTGAACAGGAGACAGTTGGGGGAAATCAGCAGCGGTGAACAACAAGAGAACTTGAGGATTATCCTCAGGTAGATTAAAATCACTAAAAGTTCTGAAGAGGTATAGAGAGGTCACCTGTTCTGCTCCCAGTATACGTCCATGTCCAACAACCTGGCCTCGGGTCACCTGCATGGGTAGGGCTGTCAGGTTGGCAAGCAGTAATTGTATGGGCTCTTTGTGGGTTTGATCTAAAATCCAAGGACACAGGTGGGGCTCTGTGCAACTTAAGGATTCAGATGAGTAAAGTTCCAAGAATGACTTTTCAGGTAGCTCATAAGAAATCTGGGAATCAATCACCACTTGAGAACCCAGGGGGTGGTAATAGCTGCAGGTGCTAGCAGAGGTACCCCTTCTTCCGCAGGGCAGGAAGTAGGAGGGGTACACATGTTGGAAGAGTGGGTCCTATACTTGAGAGAGAAGATACCCGTAGGGTCCTCAAGCGCACAAGTTTAAATATGTTTCCCTGGAAGGTTTGGAGGTTCCTCAAAAATCAACTGAACCTCATATCCCAAGAGCAAAAGGTATCTATCTTGTAAGTTTACAATCCCATTATACTCTTGGAGGAATTGCTTACCAACCAAGATGACATAGCTTTCATTCTCAAGGACTACAGCAGGGGAAGCAATAAGGAGTTTCCCAAACCTCATGGGTAGAGCAGAATAGGCACCAATGGCCCTTGTCTGTACCATACCAGCTGTGCCATATGACTGCGTGTAGTTGAGGTCAGGGGCCAAATTAAGTTTCTTCATTAGTTTGGAAGATACTACATTGACTGGAGAACCCGTGTCCAGGATGGCTTTGATTCTAACCTTTTGGATTGATACTTCCACACAGGTTGTATCTTTCCCAAAGGGGGGTAAGACTTCCAGTACATCTTGCACAGCCTCTAGCTTGTTTTCCCATTTATCTAGCATGAACTTTAATGCAGGAATCTCCTTATATATACTCTGTAGCAGGAGAGATACAGTCACATTTTGAATGAGAGCAACAGCTAGTTTGGCAGCTTCTTTGGAGGAATTGACCAAGACAGGAGGTTGATGGTCTTGAGCTAGGTAATGGCAAGCCACCATAGACTTAGCTTCACTTGCAGGTACACAGGAAGTGGTGGTAGTCTTTCCAGAGCAAAGTTTTTATGGGACAGAGATAGTTTCCAGAACAGCCAAGACAGAATAGCCATAACTATCATAATCCTCATTATCAGAATCTTCAGGCTCTGAATCACTGGAGAGATTGTGAAACAGATGAAGGATAGTTGGGACAGAGGAAGACAGAGCTTCCTCATCAGACGGAGGATCAGGGGGAGATTGGTCAGCAGAGAGTGTCTCTGCCTCTAAGCTGACCTCTCTTTTCCTGCCTGTTCCTTGGGGTCCCAACCTTCTACCCAGGGATTTGTGCAGGTACACAAGTGGTTCCCTATTTTGCTGCAGTTATAACATCCTTGCCTCTTAGACGGCCCACTTGAGCCTAGAGTCATAATAAGCAGGGTATGGGAGGTGGTTCCAGCATTGCTGGCCTTATTTTTGTGTACCACTGTTCCTCCATGGGTCAAATTCATGTCTTGTAAGAGAGTCTTAAGACTCTTCATGGAAGTGAGTGAAGCCTTGTGTGCCTTAAAGTGTAGGCATAAAAGCTGGTTCACCTTTAATGCATTTGAGCAAGCCGTGTAGGCTTCCCGTGGAGTTAACTGGCAACTGGTGATTAACTGTTGGCCTTCAATGTAGAAAAAGTCTGCAAACTCAGCCAGGGTTTCATTGGGCTTAAAGGCAATGTGCATAAATACATCATTCTTGACCTCCAAGCTGAGATCTCCTCCAAACTCCTCAATAAGGAGGTGCTTCATGTCTTCCCAAGTGACAATGGAGGGAAGTTCTGGGACCACAACTTCTTGGCAAGTGGGATGGAGGCAGGTGAGGATGTGTTCTTTCTTGAGCTTGTTGGTAGCCCTTCACATTGCAGTTTTTTAAATGGTTAGAAAGGCGGCAATGGTAGAGGTTTTTGGATCAAATATCTGTTTGAAGGTTGGTTTGTAGTCCAGGTCAATGGACAAGGACAAGGACTGACTTTTTTCACCATGGTTGAGGACGTTAATATGTGGGTAGCTTTCAAACTCAGACTCAGCAGCAGGTTGTCTAGCCCAGAGGAGTCAAAGGCTTTCCTCTAGAGTGTCCAAGGTAAGCTGTTCTGTCCACTAATATCTCTGGCAGTGGCAGCAGCAGTCCCAAACTTGTCAATCTTGATTTGTTGTACTGCCAATGTGCCAGCAATCCTATTGACACAATTAGCCAGAGAAGTGGCTTGAGTGACCAATGGGGCAACTTGTCCATTTAGGGTCTTGGTAAAGTGGGTGAGGCTTTGGACCTCTTTTTTTAATGTGTCTTGCCTATCAGCTACATCATTTGTCACTTCAGCAAGTAGATCTAGTGCACGCACACAGTTGACCCAGGGTTGACCTTCCAGACCAGGGCAAAAACCATGATTGTCAACAGCAGGAGTATTAACAACATCACCTTCCTCTTCAGATTCAGATGATGAATCCTTAGAGTTGGAAAGGCGCTGTCTTAAGTACTCAATTTCACCTTGTAAGGTAGCCACTTGATCAGTGAGGGAGGCAATACAAGGGTCAGGCATTATATTGACTTGAGGGGGTTCTGCACAGAATCTTGACGTCAAGTGGTAGCCTTGAGTTTGGCAATTGCCTCCCATACCTTGGTTTCAAAATCAGATGGATCTCAACAGGAGGAGCAGGAGGAGTCACCTCAATAGATGCTACCCTGTCATCCACATAATTTTGCACCTGGTATAGAGTGTTGCCTAGTACAGCCTTATCCAGGCTGTACTGGTGCTGTAGGTGGCAGCCCCAAGTATCAACATGAGCTCCTATCAATTTGAGTTGTGAGTTGACATGCTCTCTGAACAGATTAAGCTCACTAACCAGAGTCTCAAAATCCTGGCAATGGTTCAGCAGAAAGGCCTCAATTTGCAAATGTCACGCTGCCTGATGTTCATCCAATTTTCATAGTTGATCCTTCATGTATCCAGGGAGCGAGGAACAAAGGGAGTTCAGGGAGGCGGTTAGGTACTTCTGTGACGCCAATGAGTTGCGCTGGTTGTCAGAAATACAAGCAAAGAGACTATGTGACCATTTTTGGTAGGCCATATTTTGAGCATGGTTATTTGATACAGCGGTGGCTACAGCATCCAATATTTGATTCTGGGATCCTAAGGCAAGTTGGTGGTGAACTAGGGCAGTCTGGATGAACCGGTTAACTAACACACCAATTATATTCATGGATTCCATCAAAGCAGGGGGGGGACTGAAGTCCAAAAGGAAGGAGTACAGGTCTTCAGAAACGTACCTGAGACAGAGGCCAGGGATAGAGTGCATGGCTACTGTTCCAAAATGAAGAAGGGAGCTGGCGGCAGCACGAGCTTGCTTGTAATTGAGAGAGAAAGTGGGAAGGGGGGCCCACACGGGCCCAGGAGACAGAACCAATACCATAGGATTTGAGGGGGCATCAGTGATGTCTTCTTTTAGAGGGGGACTAGAAACTTTGGGTTGATTGGGTACTTCAGAAACAAAGGGAGAAGGACCAGAGAATGCACACAGGAATGGGGTAACCAAGGGGCTTGCAGCCCCTGTAGTGAGCACCATTTTGTCGTGTTTTGCTCCAGGGGACAACATCCTGGAGGACACGGCAGGAAATCTTTATAACAAAAGATTTGAGATTTGAAGCTAGCCTTGGGTTAGCCTTCAGGGCAAAATTAAGGACATGTACCTTAATTTCCTGGAAAACAAGATGTTAAAGTCCTTTTGGCAGAAAGGACAGGAAAAGCTTGAAGATTATAAACGCCAATGCAAATGTGGATAAACTTGGTTTTATTAGGAAAAATGATTCTACTTTAATTAGTAGGCAAGGGACAGTGATCACTCATTAGGAAAACAGAGTGGCTGAGGGGGTCACGTTGGGATGAGGTCATACCAGGATCAACCACAGACAGGTACAATAATCTGGATTGGGTGTATATTGAACCAGACTCATTTGCAGAAGGCAAGGGATTTCCAAAGCCGAACGCAAACCCAGCCAAATCTTTACAACTATCACAATTTGAAGGCCATATCAAAATAGCATTAATTGCGTGATTTACAACAATGAGCTTGATTCCTTGGGGCTTGATTCCTTTGAGCTTGATTTATCTGGGCTTGACTGGGGTTCTGGACTCTTGGGTATCTTCTTTCTTCCTTGCTTGTTTAGTGGAACCTCATATTCTTCTGATTGGTACCAGCTTGGAGAAGAGGAGGGGTCAGGGAAGGGCTCTTTGCTTTCAGGGTCTGGGGTCTTCTCCTTTGTTTTCTGTTTATTTGAGGGCTCTTTGGCTGGTTTTTTATTGGGGTAGAGACTTTGGGTCTTTTCAGAGGCTTTGGGTAATTTCTTAGTTGGCTTGGGGTTCTTTTGTGGCTTCTTGGAATATTTTTCCTACAATAATTAGAGTATAGTTCATAAAGTAACAATAATCAGTTAAAACATGAATAAAATTATTTAATAATCACTTGTTTTATTTTTGTTATTAGTTAAATAGTTTATAGAAGTATGAAAAGTGCTTTTAGAGCTAGTTTATTAGTAAAGAATAGAAAAAACCATGTTTAAATAAAAATTTGACATTCTGGTAGTCACAATAGTCAAAAATATTTAATTTAGTTTGTCAGCATAAAAAAACACTTTAATTTTGACTGTCAACATACTGAAATTCAGCATTAAACTAGAAAAATACTATCTAAATCACTTATAAAGCTTAGTTAATATTTTCCAGAGTTGGTTTTTAGGCCAGAATTAATTATTTTTAAATTTAAAAAATTTAAAGATTGCATATGTAGCTTATGAAAACTAAATAATAGGGATTGTAATAGGAAGTCTAAAGTACAGTCCTGGGTACTTTGGCCTGAATTATCATACCATTGATGTGTGCTTTTTGTTAAGCAGCAGTGTTTTACTAATAATCCAGTGAAAGTGTCAACATTCAGGCAGTCAGTGTTTTTTTATAGTAACTCTCCTATTAAATATTGCTTAAAGTATGTCACTTTGTTTGCTTAGCCAAACCCCTTTGTTGCAATTTAGGCAACACGGCAATTTGACACAAAGTTGACATGATAAATACATATATAAATTCTAGTTTTAACATATGCATTTTGGCTTAAGTGGACTTCCAGAAATAAGCTATAGTTTATCCAGTGAGTTTAAAATAACAGTAAATATCTAACTAATAGAAAGAACACTATGAAAGTTGACATATGTCTTTGTTCAATGATTATCTTAATATATATTTAATAAAAACAGTATTATAAAATATAAAAAGTAGTTATTTTTAGAATATTGTATATTTTATTAAGAAATTTATGGATTCTTAGTTGGGGTCAAATTCCAGATATTACTTACTGGAGTTGAGCTTAATGTAAAAGTACAAAGAAACTTATGTTATCATTGTAAATTATATTAATTTTTTGGCTTAAAAATAAGCCTTTGTTTAAATGGTGTCAACATTATGCATGTTCCTTTTTAATTTTGAAATTCTGACTTAATAATTCACTATGAAAAATTAGCTTAGTTTTGGAAATGCCCAATTCCGGCAAATACTAAAATAATGTTGACTTACTGAATAAGTTAATTCTGGCAGTTGTCCTCATGGCCCAAGAACTTAAGTCTCTCTTTAAAGAAGGAACACTTGGAAGGCTTAAGCTTCTGACCTGATTCTTAAATTTTGAGGAAAACAGCCTTGAGATGGTCCAAGTGGTCAGTGAAGGTGGAGCTGAAAACCAATATATCATCCAGATATACAAGTACACAGGAGTTTCAAGTCTTGTAGAATGGAGTCCATGGCTCTTTGGAATTTAGCTGGAGCATTACAGAGTCCTTGATGCATTTGAGTGGGTTCATAGAGACCTTCTTATGTGATAAGGGCGTCCTTTTCTCTATCTTCAGGAGACAAGTCTACCTGCCAGTATCCTGATGCTAGATCCATAGCAGAGAAAAACTTTGATCCTTCCAATTGTCTGAGAGCATCACCAATTCTTGACAAAGGTTATGAGTCCTTTTTGGTGAGCAGGTTTAATTGGCAGTAATCCATCACAATGTGATGGCCTCCATCCTTCTTCTTTAGGATCAATAATGAGGATGCCCAAGGGCTCTGAGAGGGAGCTAGGAGCCCAGCATCCAAGAGCTGTTTAAGCTCCTTAGAGACCTGGACATCTTCTACTCAGCTGTGGCAGTAAGGTTTGGCACAAAAGGGCAGAGCATCACCAGTATCTATCTGGTGGATAACCCTCTTAGCTAGGCCATAGTCCGTAGGTCCAGAGGCAAAGATATCCTTAAACTGGTATAGTAGTTTCAGAACATCTTTTTGTTTAATGGGTGACAGTTGTGGGAAGTCTGCAGCAGTGAACAGAAAGAGAACCTGAGGGTCTCCTTCAGGTAAGTTGAAATCACTGAGAGTTTCAAAAGGGTAGAGGGACATCACTTGCTCTGAGCCTAATATGTAACCCTGCTCTACAACCTGGCCCTTGGTCACCTGTATAGGCAGGGCAGTTAGGTTAGCTAACAAAAGCTTCACAGGTTCCTTATGGGTCTGGTCCAAAATCTCCAGGCATAACCAAGGCTCTCTGCAGCTTAGGTAATCAGGTGAGTATAGCTCCAGGAATGATCTTTCAGGTAGTTTGTAGGATATCTGAGAGTCTATAATCACTTGTGAGCCTGGTGAAATAGTGATAGCTGCAGGGGCAAGAAGAGGCACACCTTCCTCTACAGGACAGGAAGGAAGATGGGAACACATATTGGAGGAGTGAGTTCTGTACTTGAGCAAGAAGATACATGTGGGATACTTGAGCACACAAGCCTTAAGGTGTTTGCCAGGTAAGCATGGAGGTTCTTCAAAAATTAATAGGGACCTCATATCCTAAGAGCAAAAGGTATCCATCTCAAAGGTTTACAATCCCATTATATTTGTGGAGGAATTGTGTGCCAACCAGGAGATCATAGCTTTTGTTCTCTAGTACAATAGCAGGGGATGCAATGAGGAGTTTCCCAAACCTCATTGGCAGAGCGGAGTAGGCACCAATGTCTTGGTTTGATCCATGCCAGGAGTATCATATTATTGGGTGTAGTTGAGGTCAGGAGCCAGCTTAAGCTTCTTCATTAGCTTGGATGATACCACATTGACTGGAGAACCTGTGTCCAGAATGGCTTTGATTTTAACCTTTTGGATCAATACTTCCACATGTGTAGTATCTTTTCCAAAGGGGAGCAAGACAGCCAGAACGTCCTGTGTTGGCTGCTAGCTCTTTTCCCATTTAGCTAACATGCATTTTAAGGCATGAATTTCCTTATACATAGTCTGCAAGGGGAGAGATACATTCAAGTTCTGAAAAAGGGCTTCAGATAGCTTGGCGGCTTCTTCAGAAGAGTCTACCAAGACAATTGGTTGATGAGCCTGGGCCAGGTAGGGACAAGCCATCAAAGCTTTGGCTTCAACTGAAGGTGTGCAAGAGTTAGTTGTAGTTTTCCCTTAGCAAAGCTTGTAAGGGACAGACACAGTTTCTGGGACAGCCAGAACAGAGTAGCCATAACTATCTGATTCATTGCAGTCAGAATCTTCAGGCTCATAATCACTGGAAAGATCATGAAACAGTTGAAGGATAGTTGTGCCAGAGGAAGGGGGAGATTCCTTGTCAGAGGGTGGATCAGGAAGAGACAGGTGATATTGGTCAGCAGAGAGTGTCTCTGCCTCTAAGCTGACCTCTCTTTTTCTGCCTGCTCCTTAGGGTCACAACCTTCTACCCAGGGATTTTTGCAGGTACACAAGTGGTGCCCTATTTTACCGCAGTTATAACATCCTTGCCTCTTAGACGGCCCACTTGATCCTAGAGTCATAATAAGCGGGGTGTAGGAGGTAGTTCCAGCATTGCTGGCCTTATTTTTGTGTACTACAGTACCCCCATGGGTCAATTGCATGTCTTGTAAGAGGGTCTTGATACTCTTAATAGACGTAAGGGAAGCTTTATGGGCCTTAAAGTGCAGACACAGGAGTTGGTTCACCTTTAAAGCGTTTGAACAAGCTGTGTAAGCTTCCCAGGGAGTTAACTGTTGACAGGTGAAAAAAAATTTCCTTCAATGTAGAAGAAATCAGCAAATTCAGCCAGGGCTTCCTTGGGCTTAAAGGCAATATTCATAAATGTATCTTTTTTGACCTCCAAGCTGAGATCTCCTCCAAATTTCTTGATCAAGAGGTGTTTCATATCCTCCCAAGTGACTATGGAAGAGAGTTTGGGGACCACAACTTCTTGGCACATGGGATGTAGACAACTAAGAATATGCTCATTTTTAAACTCATCAGTGGCTCTACACATTGCAGTCTTGTAGATTGTCAGAAATGCAGCAATGGTAGAGGTCTTAGGGTCAAATATATGTTTGAATGAAGGCTTATAGTTGGGGTCAATGGACAATGAGGTGGATTGGCTGTTGTCACCTGGGTTGAGGACGTTAATGTGAGGGTTGCCCTCAAACTCAGATTTGGCAGCAGGTTGTCTAGCCCAGAGAAGTTTAAGGCTCTCTTCTAGGGTGTCCAAAGTAGAGCTGTTTTGCCCACTGATGTCCCTAGCGGTAGCACCAGCAGCCCCAAATTCATCAATCTTAATCTGTTGCACCATTAGGGTGCCAGCAATCCCATTGAGGCAAGTGGTCAGTGAAGTGGTTCAATCAATCAAAGAGACCATATGTCCATTCATTTTTTCTGTCAAGCAAGAGAGGTATTTCACTTCCCTTTCCAGTGCATCCTTCCTGTCAGCAGCATCATTTGTTACTTCTGCTAACTAATCCAACGCATGAGCACAGTTAAACCAGGGTTGTCCTTCCACGCCAGAGCAACAACCATGATTGCCATAGGCGGGAGTATTAGTGACCTCAGCTTCACCTTCACCTTCAGAATTAGAGGATAAATCATCAGGATTAGAGAGGTGTTGTCTCAAATACTTGATTTCTCCTTGCAAGGTAGCTACTTGGTTGGTGAGCAAGGAAATGCAAGGATCAGGCATATTTCTACAGGAGAAAGGTTCTGAACAGAAGATTGACGTCAAGTAGTAGCTTTGAGCTCAGCTATGGCTTCCCATACCTTAGCTTCAAAGTCCAACGGGACCTCAACAGGAGGAGCGGGAGGTGTCACCTTGATGGATGCTACTCTATCATCCACATAAGTTTGCACTTGATACAGAGTATCACTTAATGCAGCCTTATCCAGCCCATATTGGTGCTGCAGATGGCGGCCCCAGGTATTGACATGAGTCCCAACTAGCTCAAGTTGGGAATTAACATGCTCCTGAAATTGTTTGAGTTCAGTAACCAACATCTCAAAGTCCTGACAATGCTTTAGAAGAGCGGCCTCTATTTTTTCACGCCATGTTTCTTGATGCTCATCCAATTTGCACAGTTGATCCTTGATATAAAAAGGGAGTGAGGAGCAAAGGGAATTCAGTGATGAGGTTAGGTACTTCTGGGAGGCCATTGAGTCACGCTGATTATCCAAAATACACACAAAGAGGCTATGTGACCATTCTTGATATGCCATATTTTGAGCATGGTTGTTTGAGACAGCGGTGGCTACAGCATTTAGAAGCTGGCTCTGGGATCCTAAGGCAAGTTGATGGTGAACCAGGGTGGGTTGGATAAACTGGTTGACTAACACACCAATAGTCTTCATTGATTCCATCAGCGCAGGGGGAAGACCAAGGTCCAAGAGGAAGGAGTACAGGTCCTCAGAAGCATACCCAGGATGGAGACCAGATATAGTGTGCATTGCTACAGTGCCTAAGTAGAGAAAAGAGTGAGCAGCAGCGCAAGATTGCTCATAGTTGAGAGAAAAAGCTGGAAGGGGGCCCAGGCAGGCCCAGGAGACAGCACCAGTATCATTGTGGTTTAGGTAACATTGGTGGTGTCTTCTTCTAGAGGAGGACTAAAAACTTTAGGTTGCTTGGGTACTTCAGAAACAAAGGGAGAAGGACCAGAGAATTTGCATGGGAACAGGGTAACTGAGGGGCTTGAAGCCCCTGTAGTGAGCACATTTTGTCATGTTTGGCTCCTGGGGACAACATCCAGGAGGACACGGTAAGAAATCTTTATAAAAAAAGATTTGAGGTTTCAAGATAGCCTTGGGTTAGCCTTCAGGGAAAAATTAAGAGCACATAACTTAATTTCCTGGAATAAAAGATGTAAAATTCCTTTTGGCAAAAAGGAAAGGAAAAATCTTGAAGGATATTAAAGCCAACGCAAATGTGGATAAACTTGTCTTTATTAGGAGAAATTATTCTACTTATATAGTAGACAAGGGTTGATGATCACTCATTAGGTAGACAGAGTGACATAGGGGGTCATGTTAGGGTGAGGTCATACCAGGATCAGTCAAGGGCAGGTATGGTAATCCGGAATGGGTGAATATTAAACCAGACCCATTTGCAGAAGGTGAGGAATTCCCAAAATTGAAAGCAAAACTGATCAAATCTTTGCACATATCATTATTCAAAGGCCATATCAAAATAGCATTAATGGCGCAATTTCCAACAGAGATTACCAACCCAGGCAATATTACTTCCATAACTTGAGCCACTGTCAATTCAGATTTGCAGAAACTTTCCCAAGAACAAGGGCTGCCAGATGATGACAAATCCCATGACTTGAAGAAGGAAATTGAGATTCCCTAGCCCAGCCAATGATGAATTGTCCACATTGGATGCCACCAAGGATTTTCAACCCCTGTTAAATGCTACCACCTGTCCCACAAGAACTTGCCAAAGTTTTCACAGTTTTGATGAGCATACTTATACCCAGGAGATGACAGGAAAATGCACATTGCCATTCTTACAATAAAGTGTTATGAACCTTTGGTTCACAAAGGTCTTATCCTACATCCCTTTAGCACTTAACCATTTTCAGTTCGATCTTTCCAGGTCCATCCCTGCTTCCCACCAAGACCAAGAAAACGCGGACAAACTGCCTGAGTTATACTGTCCCCCAGGTGCCCCATACAGACTAGTACATTTTACAGAGTATTCACCCAAACCAGATTACTAGGAATTTAACTTAGAGAATATCTTAATTTACAACCCAGCAGCTCATATCAGAGAAACAGAGCTTATTGGTCATGAAGAAACTTGGATCACTGTGCCTGTGTGACAATCCACATGGAAGCAGTTTTGCAGGCAAGGGTTGATTTGGCTTCAAATAAAGACGCAATGCTGAAAGTTGACAGTGTGTTGTGGGTTTGAGACAGGTATAGGCCTAGTAGGGAACATTGTCTACTAGGGAAGGTAAGGCCTGTATAATAGGTAACAAATGACTACTAGAGGCAAATGATGAACCAGCTCAGAAGGGAACTTTGGCTGCTAGGGGCTGGTTAGTTGCTCTCACCCATCAGGGAATGATGGCTGCTAGGGGTGAGGAATTTGATTGCCCAGCAGGGAAAATTTGCTACTATGAGCTAGTTAGGTGTCTCCACTCAACAGGGAATGATGGCTGCTAGGGGTGGGGAGTGGACCACCCTGGTGGGTAACACGGGCTACCAGGGCTAGTGAAGGATGTGATCCTGGCGGGTAATGTGGGCTGTCAGGGAAAGGAGGAGCTAAGATAGCTCTATGTGCCCTGTGTGCTTACAGGAGGTCTGTGAGCAAGCACCTTACCTAACAGACTGGCAGGATGTCCTTGTCTGTGTTTCCTTGGGGGCTTTGGGGAGGTTCTAAAGCTACCATTAGGGGCATGGATATGCTCAGAGGTGTTATCAGGGTGGTTGCTTGGGAAATCAGCTGAAAAACATGGTATGATCAGGCCTCCAGGAAGTAAAGTTGATTACTTTGGAACTGAAAGCTCAGATTCTATCACCTGAGTGAGTAAAGACAACTGAACAGATATGAGGATTATATTGGTTAAATGGCCTAAGTGGAGGAAAATTTCAAGAACCCAGTTGAATTCCAGTAGCCTTGTAGACTTATTTCCTGAGTCTGAGGTATTGGTAACAGGGACTGACAATGGAACCACAGTGGTTCATAGTGTAGGATCAAAAGTGAAGACTAGTAAGAAGGACTTTATGATCACAGTGAAGACTAGTTGAGGGACAGGAAGATCATAATGAGGATTGGAACTAAGATGGTTTATAGTGAAGATTGTAATCAAGACAGTTCATAGTTCAGTTGGAACCTAGTTGGCTTATGGTGTGGACTAGCTGATGGCATGGAAAGGACTGACTGATGGACTAGCTGATGAATGAGGAATAAATAGCTGAAGTGCTAGATTATCATGGTTCAGGACTAGCTGAGGAACTGGAAGTTGATAGAGAAGGACAAGCTAAAGTGAATACAGGAGCTAGGTTGCTTGTTTTGGACTTTTGGAAGAGAAAATGATAAGAAAGAAGCAGTAAAAGATTTGATTGAAACTGCCAAAAAGATATGATAAAATATTAAGTTAATTATCATATAATTAAAAAGAGAAGAAAGAAGAAATAATTTACAGTGTTTTCCCTGTAAATTTATTAAGAGTTGATTGATTGAAACAGAGCTGGAAAGAGGCCAGAAACAAAATGGGGAAACTGTGAGAACAAATGCTGGCATTTTGCTGAAATGATTAGGAAAGGCAAGGAGCAAGCAATGGGTGAGTTTGAAGTAGTAAAATACTGAAGAAAATGCGGAGAAACTTGGGGAAATGTTGAAGAATCAAGAGGGCAAAAGTCCACTAAGTAAAAAATAGGCAAAAGCGCTCAAGTTTGCCTGGGAAAAGGTGAAAGGAATTACAGCAAACCTGTTCAAAACATGGAGCAGTTTTTTTTGGAGAAAGACAGCGCCAGGTTTGAACCATGGTCAAAAACAAGTTGTTTGGGTGAACTTTTTGTCAAAACCATTGAAGCCAAACGTTTGATTGGCTGCAGGTCAAAGCCTGTTTTATCAGTGTTTTGAGGGCTTTAACTTAAGAGTTAAACCTAAAGAATGAGTGAATGAAGCAGAAAACTCAGGGTTTTCATTGGCTGAAGTAAGTAAAGAAGTTTAATATATTGTAAAGAAGAGGAAACTGGATAGTTTAAGCTTTGAAAGTCATTAATTCTGAGAGGAAAACAGGGACTGAAACAAGGAGCTATAAAAGGAGAAGCTATCTGAAGCTTTTTAGGGACTCAAAAAAGTTGATTACAAAGGCCACAAGGACTAAACAGAGGACTTAAGCCCAAGACAAGAAAGTTGGAGATAAAGAGCTGGAGCTTGAGCAGAGTGCAGGAGCCCAAGACTCAAGAGCAGGATTCCAAGATCAAGGAGAAGGAGCCCAAGTCCAAGTACAAGGATTCCAAGATATTGTTGAAGGAATCCAAGGTATTGGCAAAACCCTATTGTTTCCCAGATCCCCAGGCAATATAACAGAAAGTTTCTAAGGAGATCTTACTTTTGACTGTGAATAAAATCCTATTTTAACCCCTGCCCAAAGTTTTAAGTATTACAGATAAGCCCCATGAGTGAATTGTCCCACATCTTTACTCTGTCCAAGGGGAAGAAGATACCTATTGTCAAAGTTATAGAAGGTTTACCACTAGTAAGACCTCTCAGGAAAAATGGGAGAGGTTAAATAGATACCTTGAAATGATAGATAGGGGATGGAAGTTCATTGGGAATGAGTTTACTAGGTTGCTGAAAGACTGGTACAGGCCTACAGAAGGTCTAGCACCAGCTGAAGTACCAGTGCATGGTGGGGATACCCACCTAGTAATAGGAAAAGTATTGTTAGAGTTTGCACTAATGCAGGACCAGTATAAACTTATAGCTAGCTAACACCCTCTACTAGGAAATGACAACTCATCCAAGCCAGTCCCTGGCTATGACCCAGGACACACTTTGGGTACTGGTGAACAGGAACCCCACAGCCGCCTTTGCTATTTTTCAATAAATATAACTACCTGCCTGTGTATTTGATACCAATGACCCCTCCCTTGACCCTGCAGCCCAACTGCCTGCAAGAATCAGTTGCTGCCAGTGAATCCACTTCAACCCAAATATTTGGGATGATGTATATCACTCTTACTGGCCTAATTGATTCTATGGTACCCACCAGCAGACCCTGGACCATCCTTGGAAAATCACTATCCTACATTTTAAAATTAGCTCCCATCCTGTGGTGGGCCCTTCCTTCTGGGCCTGCAGGCTATCTGCCTGCAAGTTCTCAGGAACCTACTACAGGATGAATCCCTGACAATCTCAGTCACAAATAAATTCATGATTTCAGCAACAACCAAAAGATTTTTACCAACAATTCCTGGGAGGTCAAAGGGGTGAAGGGATTATCTGAACACTAAAAGCAACAGGCAAAACCAAATAACAAAATTGCACTAAAAGATTTTGCACTTTATTAGAGTATAGAATGATGAAGCAAGGTATTTTGCAACTCCTGTGTTAATTTAAGCAAGGTGATGGGATTGAGGTGGGAGGTCAAATGTTGCAAAACTAATTTGCCAATGATATGAGGGAACATGAGTGCATTTCTTGAGACAGGAAAATTTGGGAAAATTTGACTAGACAAAATCAAAAGGAATAACTGACTCAACTAAAATTTGAGAAACCTGTCTTGGATGCAAATACCACTGCTCCTGGCTGCTCTTGCACATGATATTTAACTAGGGGTGTCTCTTGGGTGGGTTAGGTGTGGCATCTTTTAAATTCTGCAATTAATAGTGTGAGGACTTTTCTTAGGCTTTTTCAGTAATTATTTAGATAAATATACAGGATTAATTTGGTAGAGATCCCCAAGCATTTGGTGAGGATTGAAGTGGAGCTCCAAAGGGTGGGGCGTAACTTTACAGTGAAGGCATTAAAAAAGCTGCCTAATACAACAGACAAACCTGCAGCCAGGCTCCTAAACGTTCAGAAAGATATTCTTGCAGACATGCAGTTCAATTTGCAAGGGTTTTCAACAGCAGAGGCGTGGTCAAAGGATCTAGAGATGTTTGAGCAATTAAAAACCAACACAATATGACCATCAATCTGTAATTGATAAGGCGCGTGAAGCTGCCCCTGTCAAAGAGGCAGCTGGAGAAGATATAGAAGAAGATAAATAAAAGGAAATACTAAAAAAATTATTAAGATGAGCATGAAGGTGTACTACAACAATTCCTGAAACCACATGTAACTGAGACCTTCTAAAGCAACTAATTTCATTTTATTGAGTATTAGCAGGTTCTGACACCAACTTTCCAATCTGAAATAATAATAAAACTGAAGCAAACTTACCCTATCAATGAAACTAAAATTTCCAAATTCTAACCAGTATCAGAAGACAATAAATGGCAGGTTGCAGCTCTGGCTATGGCCCCAAAGATCCACCTTAACCAATAGGCTCTGTCCCTCAACTTCTGCAAGCCCTTCATCCTCCTTGTCTGAGACTTCATTGATACCATGCCATATCACAGCATACCATAAATGGAGAGAGTACAAGAAGTAGTCAGTTTTTCCTCATCTGAGTACACAATATTGCACATCCTAAAAAAATTTAAAGAAAAAGTATCCAATCTTACCAATAGTTCCTCTGCTGTCTTGTCCTGCGCTGTTGGCGTCCCTGGAGACTTCAGGGCCTCTTGGTGTTCCAACAAGACTGAAAGCCTGCTGACCATGAAAAAAACCTTTGTAACAACCTCTCTAAAAATAAAATAAGTACCATATATAATAAATTTTGTGATTTCTTGGTCCTGTTTGCAGGGCAGAGACTTAACTTACTTATTTACATAGGTCTTGTTATAATAATGAGTATTAAAGCAGAGGCTTGCAACACACTTGACTTTATAATTAAACTGGACAAAATGCAACAATATCTAGATGGAAAAGGGATTGCACCTGTTTACAGATCAATTAATCATGTTATTCAAAATGCATTTATTCCTGCAGCAACCTATGGAATGTCAGCTTCACCTGAAAAGATCCTTCTGTCTATTTATATTATAGTATTGTCATATTAAAGTTGCCACAAGTTATATAATCAGGGAGCCATGTCAACCTGTGCCCTAGCCATAAAAATATCAGCTTTAATTTAAAAATAAGTCCTAGAGTTCCACCAATCCAACTCAAAACAAACCTCATACTATCCTATTCAAATATCATAATTATTGAGTATATACTGCTTGCAAGTATAACAAAAAAGATAAAGGGAAACAGTGAGAAGGGAATGATACTTTATTTTATATGAGTTTAGAGTATTATATAGTATTTTGGTAACCCTCATACCATCCATGTATGTCATGGCAGTCACAAGGCTTTTCCAAGTAGTGTTCTTCTTTGGACTCAAAAGGTTTGCTCCCTGTAATAGATGGGCAATTGATAAGAGTGTTTCAACTTAATGATTATTTGGGGAATTACTTTCCTGAGAGGGAGTAATTAAAGATGTTGCAACATAATACTTATAGTATTTTTCATTTAAATCACCTATATTTCCAGACAATTATCTCAAACCTAATAAATATGTATTAAAATATCAAAAATTTCAGCTAATGATTTTTTTGCTTTGTTAATTTTTATTATACCTGACGGTATATTATGCAGAATTATAATAATTACATTGTGTTGCAACTGAGTTTCCCTGCTTGCCTGCCAATGTATCTTACAATACACAGGGGGTTCTCAATGAGTTGCCCCTTGACATATTTAATGGCATGGATCAATCTGATGGCAGTATCAAACTGCGGACACTTTCTCTTAATTAGGAGTGTTGCCAATTTGACCTGCTGATCTCTGCACAAGTTATTCCTTGGCTTTGAACCTTACATGGAACACGTCACTATGCCACCCCCATGTGGCCTTGTGGCTTTCCCCATCTAGTATATTAATCACATTATTATACAATAAATAATTCCTTATTCTATTCATACCTGTCCTTTCTTTTGGACTGTTGTCTTCCCCAATCAAATACTGAACTCTAATTGGTTCATTTGCAACAGTGGTAGCAGTGGTAGGTTAACAACCTACCTAAAAGAAAAATTCCCCCTGAGAAAGGATGGAGTACAGGCCTTATGGCTACTCCCCATCAAGAAATCTTCCTTTTTATCCCTGAGGGGGACATCCCCAAAGGATATGTCATCTATCAAGGCCAGCTGGTGCTCACAAGCATGTACAATTGACTCTGCCTCAGGAAGCGTGACACCAGTGTTGCCCCATCCCAATCAAACCTTTCTCAACACATGCTAAATCTCCAGCTTGAGTCTTTTGCAGGTGGTGTTAAAAGAGCTGACATTGTCAGTTGGCTCCATTCTACCAAGACCTGCCTTTGTATATGTCAAGTGCCTGAACCCATGTGGGTTGCCTCTTCTGGGTGCCTTACAGGTCCTGCTGAAGTGTGGTTCACTAACTGGGCCAGCCAAGAGATAGATGTCACTTGGGCGTTGTTCAGGGACGCCGCAAAATCCCACTACAGTGAAACCTTTTTACCCATTGTGGTGGGAACTCCCCTCCTGGCCATTAAACAGACTGGGTCTATCCCTGAATATCTTGAGGCTTGGCAACAAGCCCTTGCTGCCGCCCCAGAAGCTGTTACCAACAGGAACACCATGCTCCTTACACTAATAGTCAATGGGCTCAAGCCCCATATCTGTAAGTGGTTTCTGTGGGTTGCTGTACCTCCATTGACAACTGCTACAAGGCCATTGTGAAGGCCAATAACCAGGCTTCAATAGGCTTCTGTAGGTCCAATGATGCGTCACCCCAGTCTCGTCCTGCACCTGGCAGTGCCCACAATCAGGTAGGCCACTGCCAGTCCTGCCAACAAGAGAATGTGGTTAAGCATCCCCACAAGTGGGAACTTCAATTAGTGCAAATTGAAGACCTGGGAAAAGCCTGAGGGTTGTAGATATAAGAGGTTCTTCAACTTCACTTGACTCTCATTCTCAATCCCTCCTTGCAAAAAACCCCTGTGATCAAAATTTGCATGATGTTGAAACTCTCAATGTATGCCAGGTCCACAGTGATGACCCCGTTCTCCAAGCAAGCCATTCTTCAAATAAATTAACCTGCTTGGTCTAACCCTTCCTTTTTGTGGGAACACCCACAAACTTTTGGTAGACACTGGGGCCAATCATACCATGATCAATCAGGTGTTTGCTGACTCTCAACAAATAGACTGGGTGCTCAGTTGCTTCAAGGTAGTACAAGTAGCTGATTCACACAGTGTGGCAATTATCTATGAGACAGCACCCTTCTCTGTGAGGATGGGAAATATCCAGGTTAAGCTATCTGGGCCAATCATGGCAGGACTCAGCCACAACATAATTGCTGGTCTTGACTGGCTTTGGCACAACTGTCCCTATATTGACTGGAATACATCTGTAATCACCCTTAACAGAAATGGGGTGGGCTTCCAGATATATCCTATCAAAATGAGCAAGTTAATCCATTATACCATATTTGTCAGAATCATAGAAACAGGCATGTATGATTTCAAGGGGGGAAAACTGGACTTCAATCAATGTTCAGTCAAAGTTATATGCGCCAAACCTCTTGCGGTGTCCCCTTTAGTCACTCCTCCTCCACCAGCACTTGCTGCACTCCTCAAGGAATATAAGGACGTTTTCAGTGAGACATTAGACCGACTACCTCCTCCCCAGGAGATACAACATGCTGTATAACTGCAAGGGTTGCTACCCAAAGCGTGCCCCCTATATTGTCTGATGCCCAAGGAAGACAAAACTCTCCGTCATCACCTTGTGAACATGCTTGATAAGGGCTTCATTTGCCCCTTGCTCTCTCCATACAGGGTGGCTGTCTTCTTTGTAGCCAAGAAGGACAGGTCCCTTTTCCTGGTCACAGACTACTGCGTCTTAAATGAGGTGACTGTGAAGAATAAATACCCCCTGCCATTGATTGACAGCCTGTTTGATATGCTTGCGGGTGCAAAGGTCTTTAGCAAGATTGATCTCACTGCAGGGTACAACCAGGTCTGCATTACACCAGGGGATGAGGCAAAAACTGCCTTCTGCACATGCTATGGGTTGTTTGAGTGTTGTGTCATGAACTTTGGAATGAACAACACTCCCTCCACCTTTGCCATGTTGATGAACAAAGCATTTGAGGATTTGATTGGGAAATGTATTGTTGTGTACCTTGACAACATTATTGTCTTCAGTCAAGATCAAACCACATATCCCCAACACCTCTGTGCTGTCCTAAACACCCTTCAGAAAACCCAGTTGAAGGCCAAGCCTTCCAAATGCAAATTTCTAAGGTATGAGCTCCTGTTCCTTGATCACACCATCTCTTCCCAAGGGATAAAGCCTGACCCTTCCAAAATTAAGACAATCACAAGCATGCCACCCCCCATCAATGTGGGCCAGGTGTGTACATTCTTAGGCATGGTTGCCTACGTGCGCAAGCTTATTCCCAACTGCAGAGAACTAATTTCACCTCTCATTAAGCTCTTAAACACAAAACAGTGCTTCCATTGGACCCCTGCCAGCAATCAAGCCTTTGAGATGTTGAAGCAAAGACTTACAACTGTGCCTGTATTACAATCCCCCAATTGGAACTGCCAGTAAAACTTGAGACTGATGCCTCTGAAAGAGCCATAGGGGGTGTGCTACAGGTGGAAACTGATGAAGTTGTCTTCTTTCTTGCTGCATACAAATCCAGGAAGCTCACTGACTCAGAACAATGTTACCCCATACATTACAAAGAGTTAGTGGCAATTGTGCACTGCATTGAGGAGAGGTGTTGTCAAAACAGCAGGCTCAACCTGCCAGCAAGGTTCTGAGTAAGCAGGTTTATGACATGAAATCCAATTATCCAGTCACTTGAAGCCAGACTAGGAAGTCAACTTGAATTTCCAAATCCAACATGAACAAATGATGATCTCTTACAGTGGATATTTTGTTTTGGCGCTTGACTCATTATTAGGATTGAGCCACCCCCTTCACTATCCTACTGTATGATCTACAAAATCATGTTCCTGTTATTTATGACTCACATTAACTATATAATCACTACCTCTCAATAAAGAATATTATCCAGTTTCTAAATATTTTTCCCCTTATAACTCTGCTAAAACAGCACAGTTACAACAGTGTTGTTACCTGGAAGGGGCCAACTTTCCACCCTGCGTCCTGGAAGACCAAAAGTTGCTCCAGTACTTCAATATGCAGTCCCACTTGACACAACACCAGGCAGACTGGGTAAAATGCCTGTCTCCCTACCAATTGCACATCAAATACAAACCTGGGAAGAAATTTGTCACAGCTGACACCCTCTCCAGGTTATATGTAGCATTCATCACAAGAGAAAATGGTTTAGATACAGACTGGCCAATGTTCTACCTACTTCCTGAAGCAACTTGTTACAAAGGCCTTAATTCTGTGACTATTTCTAAGCTAAAGGACAAAAAAAGCCAGTTCACCACTAATGCTGGTAACTTCTGTTGCCAGGCAGAGACAGGTGAAAAAATGCCTTATATCTCCACCACACAGCAATGGGATGCCACATTACACTACCACTGCACCTTGGGTCACATCAGAGGATGCAACCTCTTCAAAATCATGAAGTGTAAGGTTTGGTGTCCTTGTATGCGCCAATACATCTTGGACCTCCTTGAAACATGTGTGTTGTGCAAAAAAAACACGTCTAAGCCTGCACCTCCTAAGTCTGTTCTGCTTGTCAAAGCTATGGAACCCTTTTAACAGTGGGACCTCAATATTTTTGGACCTCTCCCCTGAAGACAGGCTAGGCAAGAAGTACATCATTACAGCCATTGACTACTTCACTTGTTGGCCAGTGGCGTGGGTGACCACTAACCATACTGCCGCCACCACACCTGCTTCATTGGCAAAGAGATTGTGGCCCACTTTGGGCATCCCAAATGTCTTATCACAGATAGTGGACCCAAGCTTGTAGGGCACGTCATGAAGGCGTACTGTACCAAGAATGCCTTTCAAAGAATAGCCACGACTCCCTACCATCCTCAAGCCAATGGACACGTAGAGCACCTAAATAGTTCACTGGTCCAACTGATTGACAAGCTCTCACATGAGCACCCCAATACCGCATGGACTGAACACCTTCCCACTGCTCTACTTATCTTACAAGCAAGAATCAACAGGGGCACCAGGTTCAGCCCCAGCACCTTGGCCTTTGGGACGCCCAACAGCTTAGCGGGGGTAGAACAAGGAAAATTACAATCCACAGTTCTCAGGAAACCCCCCTTGTTGATCACTCCTTCCCTGAGCTAGCGGCACGCCAAAGCCAGAGATATTAAACACAAGCAAATTGAGGGGGGTAAAAAAAAACACCTGGAGGCAAGATACACCATAGGTGACCCTGTCTACACCCTCAACCCCAATTTGGCCAAACTAGAACCCAACCACCTGGGCCCTTCAAGATATCTGCGGTCTATGACAACCACCTCTATCAACTTGAAGATGCCCAAGGAAACACCAAGAAGCTTCACCACAATTGCTTGCACCCCTGCTGCGCCATCTCCACATAAAATTTGTTTGTGCAGACCTTCCCAGACCTTCTGCAAACTCCAATCCTGGTGTCTGACAACAAGCAGGGGGCAAGGGGGGTGTTGCAACCAAGTTTCCCTCCTTGCCTGAAAATGTATCTTACAATACACAGGGGGCGCTCAATGAGTTGCCCCTTGACATATCTAATGACATGAATCAATCTGATGGCAGTATCAAATTGTGGACACTTTCTCCTAATTAGGAGCATTGTCAATTCTACCTGCTGATCCCTGTATGATTTATTCCTTGGCTTCAAACCTTACACAGAACATGCCACTATGCCACCCCCTGTGGCCTTGTGGCTTTCCCCATACAGTATATTAATCACGGTATTATACAATAAACAATCCCTTATTCTATTCATTCCTGTCCTTTCTTTTGGACTGTTGTCTTTCTCAATCAAATTTGAACTCTAATTAGATCAGTTGCAACAATTGATAAATTTACTCTTAAAAAACAAATATTAAAAATAAAATTAATACCTGATAAAAGATAAGCCGCATCTTTATTTGATTGGGTGTTTGGTAAGGCACGCAGGGATAAGCAAATCAGAATGGGCGTAGAATTTAGCCACAGTCTCTGCTGGAAGGGTATGGGTCCCAATCTGCAGCAAATCAAATAAGGCCTCAGGCCCAGATGGTGTCCCCTGCTTGAAAAATTGCTTGAGTCACCCAAAGACCTCCTCAATTGGGTTCAGGAATGACAAATATGCATGAAGAAATAATAGACGCATAGGCCCTGTAGCCAATTGCTGCTGTCTAAATTAAATGCCTGTCTCTATCCCTGGGTGTCAAGAATTTGTATCTTGAATGAAGGATCTTTATTTTTATTTATCATTGGGTTGTTTTGATAGTTGGTTGTATGGCAACAACCTAAGCTATCAGTTGGGTCTTTATACGGCTACAGCCTGGCAGGTTCCTGTCAGCCCGTAGGAGACATTCATTAGTCTGCAAGTAGATAGTGACAGGCTCTATTTGGATGCTTCTGACTACTAGTCAGCAGCTAGTAGTGATACAGTGCAAAGATATGTTTTCTTTATCTACAAGGGGTGATTATTCTGCTCAATCTCTAATTAGGAGAGCACCTTATATAGGATAGATACACCCTCTTGCCAGATTGTTATCTGACGCTTCTAACTCTTATTGACAGTCTTTTATTCCCCAGACTGACAATCTCAACCCCCAGAGCTAGGCAGCTATGCCCTGCTGACATGGGACTTCAATTAATTACCAGACTTCATGTAAGTGTAACAGGGTCCTGAAAGCAGCTTGTTTACTGTTCATGCAGATTTGAGTATTAATTACCCTGTCAATGAGTTATTTGCATCTTGCATTTCCAGTTTTAACAACCTTTAATATTGGTTGCATGTTTGGGTTTGAGCCCTGACGCTCAAATGTTTAGCAGAGGCGTGTTCTTCAGCATATTCTTGAATCATTCATATTATTGGCATAAGTGTGAGCCAATAGAGTTCCAGCAATGGACCACAATCAATATTTGGAATAATTATCAATATTTCAATTATCCAAAACTATCAATGGGATCACACTGATAATTCATTAAGCTTGACAGCTAAGTGACAATTGGCTGTTGGGAGCCAATGATTCAGAAGAATGATGATCAAGTCTACCATATTATTCCAGAATCCTGACACTTGGAATTTCTCAGGAATATCTTGCACCTTGTGGAGTCCAACATTATCTAACAAAATAATATTAGTGAAGCCCAAACTAGTAATTCTGAGGTACTCCTGAGCCAATTAGAGAAATTTGATGAAGGTATCACTATTGTGAAAACCCTTGATCATCTGGTACAGTTCAATGCCAAGTGGACCCAAAAGGGCTACCATTGATTAGACAAAAGCACAAATAGACACACACTGGGATACACTATCCTTGGCACCTTTGGGCACATGGCTGTAAGCATTGTGCATGGAAGATGCAAATGATATTTCATCAATATAGTAATGAGGAGCAACTTTAGGGGGAAGCTTCAAATATGGAATTAAGAAGAAGAGAAGTATATTTTATTGGATAATACTTTAGACTTATATAGCTTTTGCTGTGGCAGGGGTTTAGTTGGATCAAACCTAGGGGTTGATCATGTGCAGGATGGGTTCAAGTTGCTGGATACTTGGACAAGTCATGTGATATAGGTTTGCTGCCTTTCTTGGTATGTAGAACGGTATATTGGAAAGGCATCAAATTGGGCGATGACTGAATGTTAAGTGGGTTGGCAGTAGCCAGAATACTTGTACATCCAGCTCCTTGACAATAGTAGAGTTTTACTGTGCCCTTGTCCTTTAGCATGGTGTACACCTCAGTGTATTTATGATGGTTTCCAATATTGGCAGGGCTGTTGCAGTTATAGGGAGAAGCCTGAGTTTTTTCCAAGAGAATCACAATCCTCTGATCATTCAATAATAAAATAGAATTGAGGCCTCAATTCCAAAAACAGATTTGACTGTGGCCTATATATTTTCCAGTTAAAGATGACAATTTTGGTTAATTCATTGCTTGATTGCCCAGATATGCTCTTTTTTTCAGGATGGTTGATGTGTGCTTGGATTTTTCTGCAAGGAGAACATTGCTGGTTTTCAGGTATGTAGCATACAACATATGTGCTTATTTCTCTAAGCCACCAACAATTGTCATGGCCTTCTTGTAGTTCTGTGTTTTTTATCAGTCTAATAAGGGTTTCACAAGTGAATTGTGGGATCACCTTGTGTTTGGGTTTCTTTGAGGTAGACAACAACTCATCAGATTCTGCCAAAACACAGGGCATAGGCACCTGGCTCTAAAACACAGCAGTATTTTTGAGCACCTTCTGCCCCTTCACAGTTTGATAATACCATGGCTCTTTGTTGTTGTCTTGCCCTTTGTCATCACTCACACAAGGCTCATAGATGGTATCCAGAGCAGATTTTACGCTCTCTATTATAGTAGCAGAAATACCATCACAGCAATATACAGGGTTATATACAAACAATACTCTTTTAGTGGTGGTGTTACTTACTGTTTGGGTGGTGGTGACCTTGGTGGTCTTCCCAGACAGCTTTGGTTCTCTTGGATTAATACTAGCTGCTCTTTCAGTCTGGGTGCCCTGGGTCTGTTCTTATGTTTGTGTGGCTTTAGTTTCACCACCTAACTCAGAACAACCCCCGTTGCTCACCTCCTAGACTACAGCCACTCTGTTATTTGACCCACAAGGGCATCCATTTCTGTGGTGCACTTCTTTGGCTCCTTGGCTCTGTTGTTGCAATGCATCCATTTTGCTATAATGATAAAGTTTAATTAAATCAGTTATCTATATACTTTATTTATTGTAGTTTTTATTTGTCTGAATTTAATAGCATAAAAGCTTGTAGTCACTACTGTTTATTTTATATTAGGCTTTAAAGTTTCTATATTAATGCTTTTTGGCTGTAAATGTGCACTTTTAACTGTATGTATTAATAAACCTGATTTTTTTATATTTTATCCTAAAGCAGACACTAAGAATCTTTATTTCCATTTTATGTTATATATTGTATGTATTAATTAGGATGAACTGGTAACATTATTATAGATTCCCTGATTTCTTTTGATATTTGATATTTTTGTTGTCTGTTTCAGTTGCTATTAGGGCTTGTTGTTGGATCAAGTTTTTAAGTTTTGTGACTAAGTTCAAGGTGTTCTTAAAAATCAGAGTAAACATTGTAACTTTTTTGTGACTGAAACTCATTTGTTCTGGTGCTTGGTATATTTGTTGTTGAATCATTATACATTTGTTCCCAGTTTACATAGGTTGTCATGTGACTCAACATTTTTGCCATAAAGCGCACATTTTCTGTGGAATTAGCTTCTATTTCTATCTAAAAAGTTGAAATTCTTTTGTGACTGAACCTATGTGTTCCAAACTGAACAATTTATGTTTATCTTAACAGGGTTGAAAACTACTGTATACCTTATTTTAGATAGCCGGGTATCATGCTTGTGTAAAGCTCATTTTTTACAACAACTGATTACTTTTTTGCTGGTTGAGCTGCCATTGTACGTTTTTGCTTTGAGTTTTAACTTACTGCAACTGAGTGTATTTTGTCACCAACTTACGGGGCAGGAAGAGATTCCATCAATTATTTTTCTGCTGACTGATTTTCTGTCAAATTTGATACAACTATAATTCTCTTCATGAGTACCTTTTTAGCTTTACAATAATTCAAAAAATTAATATCTTTATTTACTAATAAAAGATATGCTTTACACATAATTATTTTTAATTTTTTATTTAAGAGGCTTAATTTTAAATTACCATTATTTTAAAAGCTAATTACATTAAATTTTACTGCCAAAATATAAAATATGAATATTGAAAGTTATAAAGAATATTTTTATAGAACAGGCTTTCTTTATTTTGTATTTTTGATTTTTTTATTGTTGCAAAGTTAAAACTTTTAAACCTGAAAAAAATTTTAGCTGGACCAAATTCGACTATGAAAATCAGTTGACAAAAAATAAATCGCATAATATCTTCCTGCCCCCAATTTACATTGTAAATATATGTACAACAAAGGACAGCTGAAACCATTTTGTTTGTTATTTCATGAATTTGTACTGCATCTCAATTATTTTATTTATAGTCTGAATTGATTGTTGTGTTATTGGGTTATTTTGCCCATTAACACCCCAAATCCCTGTTAACAGAGCGTATGATTTACGCTGATATTTGGATTTTGTTTGCATATGAGTTCATTTTGCTTACAGATGAGTTGATTTTACTTAGTGCCATAGCTGTCAAAACTACTGATAAAAAATACACATTATAATACTCTCCTACTGTGATTAGCATGATGCTTCTGACTATCGATAGTCAATCAACTCAGTCTCACAATAATGTAGAATTATTTGTTTAGATTTAAGCCAAATATTTGCTTTCCCATTCAAATTCGTCCACTTAAAGATTGATTACGCGTAACAAATGACTTAAATACAGGGTAAAAAGTGACTATGTAAATTTATATGGCAATACAACTGTTTTTATAGAGAATATACAAGTAAACATTTCTGTTAATAGGATCCTTATCATGACATCAAATATTACTTTTACTTTTGTCTAATGGTGGCTGGTGTAATTTTGAGCATCTGAGCAAAAGTTATGATCTCACATTCAAAGCATAAAAATGAGACTTGATTTAATATTCCAATTTCTTAAATATATGAAATTCTTAAACTCCCTCTTAAATAAACTAGCGAAACAACTTTCCTATCAAGATGAATTCGAAATAGGACAAAACCAAGAAGAATCAAATAATCAGTCTTAGCAATGATTGATAATTGTAAGTAAATAATAAGTTTAACTGAAAGCCTCAAATCAAAGATTAAATTGAAACTGTGTCTGGATATTGAAGTTGTATTGATTAATAAACGTGTCAGTAAAAAAGACACTGGATAGTTGATATTCTATTTTAAAGTAAAAACAAAAAAATATTTAAACCCCAAGAGTTTTTTTGTAAAAACAACTGTATCAGAATCCGAAAAAAATTTTGGGGCCTATAAAAAATTAAATAGCTACCAAACACGCTTTCCAACGAATATAACTAGCAAATATGCATAGCTTAATATAGAGCTGCAAAAATAAATGGAGATCAAAGCCAGCTGGTTTCTATTTGTCTTTAGAAGGCTTTTTGGTACCATACTTAGAGCGTGATGTAGCTCTGTTGGCAACACCCTGAAGATCGTATTTTCCGCGTACTAAGCGGTATTTAACACCAGGAAGATCAGGAGGTCCACGACCACGAACCAAGACTACTGAATGTTCCTGGAGATTGTGACCCTCTCCTTGAATGTAACCAGTAATCACTCGACCATTGCTTAAACGGACACGTGCCACTTTTCGCACAGCTGAGTTGGGCTTTTTAGGTTTAGTTGTATATACCTTAACACAAACCCCACGCTTCTGAGGACAGCCCTCAAGGGCAGGAGATTTACTTTTACTTGTTTTCTTTTTACGTATATTACGCATGACTTGATTTAAAGTCGCCATCCCATTAAATTGAGTTGTGACAGGGCTTTGATTGCAGTAACTCAAAGGCTCCTTTCTTAAAGAAGTAATAGGGTTGACCAAAATCGGTTTAGTAAAAAGGGGTCGAGCTTGTAAAGACATGGCCTTCATGAGATTACACAAAAGCGAAGCCATCTTGGAAGGCAGCTTGATAGCAACAGTTAATTTCTTTTGGCAGTATTTATGTACTAAATTTAAAGAAAATGGGAAAAATAGTTTGGGCTCTAATGTTATCCAAAAGTAACTTAAGATAAGAGAAGCTAAATATTTTGGTTGAAAGGGGAGATTACAGAGGACAATTTATCTTCTAATTTGAGCTGGTGCCTGATAGGGTTCTTGACAATCCAGTACTTCAATCTTGAAATCAAACTTTGGTCAGTCTCGATTTTACTGATAGGTGATATAAACCGACTGAAAATTAAAAGTTTGTGTCGCAGATGGGGCTCTCCATTTTCCATCATATCAAATATAAAAGCAAAATAAAGCCCCTTTTTTAAAAGACGATGTTAAAATCTTAAAAATCTTCTTGGTGTGTCAAGCTCAATGCAAGAGTATAATTTCCTGTCTTATGCTTTCTTCCTTCTAGTAAGTTGATTATGATGTCTATAAATGCCATTCACTGCTTCGTCATCCTCAGTCCAAAGAACTCATCCAACCATTCTTAAAACAAAGATTGAGGGTATTCAACTTTGATCCTCCAAGTATTACTCTTTTTTAAAATTAAATTAACAAGCTTATTTTATATCTTGCCTTTCTAGAATGCTTCAAAACAACAGTTCTTAGCTGTTAAATAATTTACACTTTATTATCCAGGGGAAAACATACTTGACTAAACATTTTAGCCTCTCTTGAATAAACTTAAGGCACAAACCAACACTCTACTTTTAATCTATTCACAAATTTATGGCAGACATATAAATATAAATTATACTAATGCTGATATTTTCCATTTGAATATAAGTTATAGGCAAAGTCTGCTGTTAATAAATACTCTTTGTAAATTTTATCTTACGACGTAATCTTAAAAATTAGTTTGCCTGAAAGAAATTATATACAATTTGAAATATACTCGAAACCTTAGATATGTTAAAATCTTTTTGTGAACTAAAAAATCAGGTTAGATATTTTAGGATTTCAATAAATTTTATAACTTGTTCTTTCTGCTCAGTAAAAAATAAATATGGGGAAAATTGCAGTAGAAACTTATAGGTAGAAATAAATTGGACCTGCTTGGGAAAATCAAACTTGTGCAAACCAAAATCAGCCAAATGTTGCAACTGATTTATTTATAGTTTAGTACTTGGTAAAGGTGAGAGAAGGCAACAGTCCAAGGGAGGGCAAACAATATTTTGAAATAAGATAATCTTTATTTGGAGATATGTCCAATTCTTATATCCCATGTAAATGCTATTGGGCCATCAAGGGGGTGGTGCTAATGATGGTGATCCAAATAATGTTTTTGTGTGTGAATAAATTATTGCAGCACTTTTGTGGTAATTGGTTTTTCTTTTTATAAGGAAACCCAAGACCTTCATGCTGTCCAAATTGAGAAAGGAAGATGATGTTAAATCTCTCATGGCAAAACCTATTGAGTGCCTCATGTGTGCTGTGAGAGGCAACTGTGGTAAAATCAACTGTATGATGGAGAATTCAAAAGTGAGAATCTAATAACAGCCAAGTCAACACTTTTTAAAATTTTAAATGGCTTTTTATAATAAATTAACTCCTTTTTCTTGAATTTTTTAGTTGACAGAATGAATAAAAGGTATTTTTTAAATGTTCATAAAATTTTTAATTCCAGATAATTTTTTAATCTAACTATAAAATTTAAAGAGTTTTGGCTTGGCCACTTTTAGATTCTCACTTTTGAATTCTCACTTTTCATTCATACAGTTGAGTTTACCACAGTTACCCTGTGAGATGAGTTAGAAAGAAAAGTATTGATCTTGGTTGCAACAGTGTATAAAATTCCTTCTTAATCACTGCATTGAGGCGTCAGTAATCAAAGATAACTTGGTTTAGCCACATTTCTTCTTGAAAATCAACAGAAAAGATGACCAAGAGCCTTTAATGAAAACTAGAAGTCCAGAATATAATAGTTTTTATGGAGTTAATTTTCAGCTACTGTTTGTTTAGCCTGGCTTCTATAAATATGACAGGATCTGATGGTGTAATACCCAAGTATTGAGGGCAAACCTTTAGTAACATAAGATGGCAGGTTAGGCAACTGGAAGCTGTTTAAGGCGTAGACAATCAGATAGAGGTTCATTGCCTGACAAAAGGCTTTGGCAGGGATGTTGCATTGTCTAAGGCTGCTGGCAAGGTACAGTGGTTTAACTCCAGGGATCACATAATTAGCCAAGTTGGAAGTTGGGCAAGATGACGCCAGAGGAGTCCACAGGTTCAAATCCATTGAGTTGAGTTATGTTGGCTCATGATATTATATTCCTTTGGGCCCTTGTGGTTCAGGTCCAAACTGAGCATAGGCAGGCTGGTCACCCCCTATCCCAAGGTAAGCTGTCAAGACAGCTGTGAAGATGATATAATTCACCTTCTGACTTGGGGAGGGGTGTTGGGTCTAGTAAGGTTACTTGATTAGTCTAGGTAGAGGATTTATTAATGTGATCTTATTGAGGAGGATATTCACTCAATTATAGCCCAACCTATCATTGAGGGTTTTGTCTTTATTTATACTAGTGGACCTTTAATGTAAATTCACTGCCCTCTTTGGCCTTGGACAGGACATTCTTCCCCCATCATACAAAGAAATCCTCTCAAAGTCCAGCTAAACCACTCAATTCATTTGAGGATTTAGCCCACACTGTTGATGAAAGATTTGTTGTTGCATATCCTGTGGAGTCTCCACCCCCACTGCCCTTCCCATGGAAGAAGCCCTGATTAATTTAGATTGTTTAGCCTTGTGTCAATTATTGTTAAAGAGCATTAGGACAGCCCAATCAAATTGCTCCACATCAGTTTCACTAAAATCAATTGATCAACAAGGTTCTGAAGGCAATTATAGCCAATAAGAAGGTGATTTGGAAATTAATTCAAAACTTTCCAACTCTCCTGACTCAGGTCAGCAAATATTCTCTCCTGGCCAATCAGACTCCATTCAGCTGGTCATGGGACATCCCAGTGACAACCCATTCCTTTTAATATAGCCAGGGGACTTTAAGTCCCCTGCTTGTTGATTCTCTACTCACATTAAAGTTTAGAATTAGTTGCAAACATTTTATTAAATTTTGTAAAGTCAGAACTCTTGTTTGGAGTTCTTTATAATTTTTGAAAAAGTGTTAGCTTTTATCTATACTTCTCTTACCTTCTGTTGGCCCCTTTCAAACCTGGCTTCCTTTCCAAAACCCCTAAGGGAATTGTCAGTGTATAGCTTTATTCAAAAAGGTTCCCACTCTCAAAACTCCTGTTCAAACCCAAATTTTAAGTTAACTGTTAGTATATTTTACTACTGCTACCTTGATTTTCTCCTGTTTTGCTTGACTTTGATCCCACTTTTACATCAGGACGTTGTCAAACCACCTGAGTCCATCCTCAAGGCTGCCCAGACCATTTTGATTATTTTAAATATAACTGGCCAGTAGCTCCTTTAATATGGGATTTTTTTATAACAATCAAGGTTAAAACTGCCACCTCCAGGCTTCAAATTTTCTTAAAATTGTTAAAATGATACTCCCTGTTCTCAAGTTTGTGGTTTTTTCCCTGGCTCCCTTTATAATACTCCTCTGGACTACTTCCCTGGTCCTATGGTCCCGTGTTTCCTCTTCAGTCTGCCTAGCAAGCGACAATCCATCTAGTCTGTTGCACTTTCCTAGTGGTCTTCTCTTTTCTGGAGAGGCCCTTGTTAAGAGTCTTACCTGAAACAATCTGGATTTGTACCCCTTGGACTCCACCTCACATTCCCCACTTGTCAAGGAGATATCTATGCCCTCACCTCCCCTTTGGAGGATGAGGTCCTTGTACCCCTGTTGGCAGTTAAGATCCTGGCCCATGTCCCCTCCCACGCCCCATGGTTACTCACTGGGCTTGCGTTGATGGGACTAAATGCCTACTTTCCCTGACTGTCCCTGGTGTCCTCCCTTTAGTCCCCCTTTAGAGCGGCCATTCCAGTAATCCACTGGATGGCATCCTGGTGGTTTGTCTCACCAAGATAGGAGCCAAACTTAGTTAGTTTAGCCCCTCTCTCACATGCAAGGCATGATTATTGGAAGGGATAGCATTGGGAACCAAAAGTCTGAGTTGCATCTGTTATTCCCTTTTCTGGATTGGCTTGGGTGGCTGGCAATTGAGAAGGTTTGGCTGGCTCCCAGCTTGCATTGGTATAGTGCAAGTTGGGCCTTCTTCATGCATCCAAATTCATTTACTGAATTTGGTGCATGATTTTCATTGCTTGAGAGCCTGTCACTCCATTCCCCATTTGATAGGCTCCCAACTTGGGCAGCAGATCCTCCCAAGTTTGGCTTTGGGGAAATTGACTTTCCTGACTTCCCAATCTGGCTATTCCCCAAAGGAGGGGATGGGGAATGGCCTGCTGGAATGTGAGGGCAAAGGCTGACAGGTGACAGGCTGGCTCATGGGTGCCTGGTTTGCAGATGGCTTGAAGGTAGGGCTGGCAAGAGTGATGGGTGCCTGCACAGTGGCTGTGTGAATATGCTCAATGGCAGCAAGTGTCTGTGTGTTGGCGGCAGGAAATGGCTTGGTGGTGGCAGGCTTCTGTGTGGTGACAATGTGTATCTGCTTGGCGGTGGCAGGGGCCTGTACAGTGGCAGCAAACATCTTCTTGGTGGGGGCAAACATCTTTTTGGTGACGGCGGGCGTCTGTACATTAGTTAAACAACTATAAGTATCAGAAATATTCTTGAAAGATGGGTAGTGTAAATTTCTGAGGGGTCCTGCTAGCCCTGGACCAGGATATATTCCCTAGAGCTACAAAAAAAGATGGGCCACATCCAGGCACAACCTCTACACAACCTGGAGGACCTTGCCCACACTGTGTATGAGCATTTTGTGCTGGCCTTTATGGCAAAAATTTCCCCTCCTTCTTTGGAGTCACCTCTAACTACAAAGGATAAATTAATCTAGTTGGATTATTTTCTCTCCTGGTGCTGTCCTGCCTTAAAGCAATTGGTAGAACAACAGAAAAACACAGCCCACACTTTACTGGGTTTGCCTGTCTTGCAACCCAGGAAGTTAGGATATAAGATTCCACATATAGTGAAATCCTGGTCAAATAATTTCTCTGGCCCAGGGGTCCCTCAGCCTGGAGAAAATGGTTATCAGGACATTCTGGCTGTGATATCAATGGCAAACAGCAATGAGAATGTTGTTTCTGAATCCCCATAATACACCTAGCTAGCCAGGGTGATGTCCCCTGCACCTGGGCCTGTTGCTCCTATTTCTTGGGCCCAGGCTATGAGTAGATTAGGTTGACACATTTAACTGGTTCCCTCCTTCCATTTCCAAAACCCCCTCCTATAACTCCCCGGTACTATTACCCCCTCCCATGCATATAATTTAAGTAAGGGTCATAAGATACCTTGCTTATCAATTCAGATTATTAAATAAAGCTCCTGATTCCCAAAAATTTACTTTGTATTTTGTGGTTCTAATTTAATAATACAGACTATCTTTCTGACTTATGATGCTGTCCCCATCTTCCTCCTGCTTTCCTTTGGCCTGTGTGCCCATGTTTTTTGTTGGGATTCAATACAAGAAGATCCAAACCCCAACTTTGTCCTCTAAAAACTCTAACTCAACAAAACCACAACAAATTGAGCCCCTCAGCTCTTGTGGCCCATATGCCTGGAGTTTTTTATTAAAGCTTATTCTATGGAATGTTGTCTCCTTTTTTAAGTCATTAATGATAACCATGGTACCTTTCTTCATTTTGCTATGGACTACAACCCAAGACATTTGGGTAAGACTATCCTTGGCTGCACAACACTCTGTACCCAATCCTGACCTGATCTCAAATCCATTTTTACATCTTCCCAGGTCCCCATAATGCTCAACACATTTGCCAAGTTGGCTTGAATAGGTCTCTATCCTAAGGATCTCCAACCTTATCAGGAGCCAGGAATTTAGGAATTTGCTTTCACAGATCAGGATGACACCAAACTTATATTGTTTTTGAACCACTCACTATCATCCTTGCAGCAACTTTCCCTTGTGAATCTGAATTACAATCCCACCTGGGATAGTTCTCTGTGGTTGTTGTTGGGTGCCTTAGTTATGGGCTTAAACACCTATTTCTCACCCTTGTACCAGCCTGCCTCTTCCTGTAGACCTCTTAGAGCGTTATCCCAGGCCTGCACTGGGTGGCATCCTGGTGGATGGTTCCACCAGGATGGGAGCCAGAATTTTTTAGCCTAGCACCCCTCTCTCACAGTTAGACTCTCTTGAGTATCAATGAAGCAATTAGTATTAGTAGCCTTTTTAAGTTATCAAAACAACAGGATTGACCCTCCCCCAAAAAAAAAGTTCCATACAAGAGACTCCATGTCACTCAAACTGACTTCCTCACAGCTCAAAGAACAATGCAGAAGTCAACTCAAGTTTTCAAACAAGGAAAAAAAGAACCAGTGAAAATTCCTTCTTGGTGAACAGCTCAATTGTCATGGTAGATTCCATAATGCCGGGTATTGTCTGTCCAAGTAAGAAGGCTTGGAAGGCCGGAAAACCTGTATCAAAATTGACTGAGTTAACAAATTTAAACCAAACAGTTGAGTGAAAATGGGTCACAGCTGCTCCAGTCCGCCAGCTGAAACCAGCTCCCCCTTTCAAACTGATGTTGAGAAATCAACGTAATATGAGGGTCACCTGATATGAGCTTGTTAATCAGTATGGTTGTCAGAGACTAGTCACGCAAGGGTTCTTTGCAACTTGGACCAGATATTTACTTAGCAATGTAGAAGGAATAGGAGGTCAAGACTCAGGTGGTATTGCTTAGTCAATTTTTTGATATATATTGAATAGTTTTCCCTGTTTCAACTCCAAGAGTTGAGTCCTCCTAAATTTACTCAATAAAAATCAATTATCCCAAGTTCTAAATTTTCAATTTTAAAATGCATCCTGTGATTGGGCTGTTACGGTATATCCTGTAAAATCTGATTCTGAACCAAATCATTTCAGGAAGATGGGGCCCAGCATTTGGAACTTTGTTGTTGGCGCCTCCAAATGTCAATTTCATGCCAGCCAATTTTGCAGCTCCTCCCCCCATTTTTGAAACTGAAAATTGTGTCCCTTCTCAATGCCTAGAATTCTATGCTGAAGATGCATTGATGCTTTCCCAGGTCATTTATCTTGGTTTACTCTGATTAGGACTACTGGTTCTACTTAATCCTGGAGTTTCAATTGGAAATTTCACAAAAAAATATCTGAAGCCTTGTTGGTGGTTAATAATCAATTCTATGTGGATTTGGTTTGTAATTCCCCATCATTTAGAAACAGCTTCATATTATCCAGTAATTTCTGTCACATTACTCAACTCTTCTACGTCTGAGTTTTTGGAAGCAGTTTGTCATGAATTTGTGTTTCTTTTCTCCTGCTCTGTCAAGATATCTGCATTTACTATGTTTATTTGCATCAGTTCATTTCTGAGTTTTCAGTTTGGGCTTCTCTTTAATTTGTGGTTTCCATCTCTGGTTGCAGTTGTAGAGACTGGATCCTCTGTTTCCTATTTCTGTTGTGTCATGTTATTTTGGCGTCCAGATTATTTTCCTGCTCCACCCACTGATGAAATTTCACGTGAAGTTTTGTCAGCATTATCATTTTATTCCGGCTCTAGCCTTAGTCACAAATCCCAAGTTTACCACGTGATGACAAAGGTTTCTGAAGATGCCCGTGAATGGTTGTTGTCTGTGGTGGAGCGCAATCCACGTGTTTTAACTGAGAGTGCATCTTTATAACCATTGTTAAAAAATTTGTGTGTATCTATTGAGGAGCTCAAAGTATATTGTAAGCTGTACGCCTTTCACCAGGGTACAACTCCGCTTTTGGTATTTCTTCCTCAGTTTCTTACCTACTGTTGTACGGTTGATGTCCCCAAGGTGAATAAACTCTCAGCGTTGTGGTTAGCAGTTGACCAGACTGCCCAAGATTTGGCATTTTGGGATTCCCTGTTAACCACAACTGAGGCCCTGGTAAGCCAAATTCTTTCTCTGGTCTCAAATTTGTCTACTTCTAACCAAGATATGTTAGTAATTGAAGATAAGCCCGCTGCATGCTCCTGGTTTTCTGGTTCCGGTCCTGCAATAGTTCCTTCCAACCAAAGCCAGGATTTTTCTCCCCCTAGCTTGTCTCAGCTACAATTGGTGGTGGTGAACAAACCCGGTGATGTGAAAGAGGTCCCCGTAGTGTCTGGTCCTGATAGTTCCTTGGTAATGCTTCAGCACGTTGTACCTGCAAAATCTTCTGTGATTACGTCCGAAGAGTTGCCACTCGTGCCTATCAATTGTGATAACCCCGTTCTTCTGGCTGCTGTCCAAGAAATGATTGAGTGTTACTTCCAGGAGCATCCTGTCTCCTTAGCTGCCATCTGTACCACCAATGAAAAACAAGACCCTGCCAAGATTGCTACCTTTGCTGCAAATAAATCTACTTCTGGTTACTTCTTGTTCTATGGTAGCATTGATAATGGCCAGACTATCTATCAGCCAGCTATTTTGTTGGATACGGGTGCTTCCAAAAAATTCATGAGTATGGAGACTGCTGACTTGCTACAACTCAAGTACCACCCAGGAATGCTTGTTAGGGGTGGGAACTGTCGAAAATTTCCCTCTTTCCAGCTGGAAAAGCCAGTTACTTTTGTAGTTGCAGGCCAGTCCTTTACTGCAAGGTTTTCTGCTTTCTCTACCCTGATGTATCCTATCATTTTGGGAGTGAGTTGGTGGAGAGATCATAATGTATTGACCTTACTGGAGAAAAATGAGCTACAGGTGGAACATTCTTTGGGTATAACTATTTGTATTCCGCTGTTGGATATGTCTAAATTGGAGCAATCATCACAGACCATACAATTGTTTCCTGCCCCTGTCCCCGTAAGTTTGGATTTACCAGCATGCTTACAACCCTAGTCCGCAGCATTTGACGCCACCAGAGGCAAGGTCCTCCCCAAGCACACTCAGTTTGATTTTGACTTTAAGGTTACTGTTGATCTGATTAGAATTGCGTCTCCTATTTACCCTTTAACCTTGAAGGAAGACACATGTTCAGAAGAGTGGACTTGTGACATGTTGGCAAAAGGCTACATTTTAAAGAAGGCTTTGTCAATCTGCTCTCTGTTATTGTTTGTTCAGAAGTCTGATGGGTCCCTTTGTCCTTGTGTTGACTACAGGAATTTGAATAACATTAAAATTCCAGATCCTTATCCTTTACCTCTTGAAGCACAGATCTCTAGGTGTGTTGAGAAGGCTAAGGTATTCTCAAAACTGGATCTGTTGAATGCTTTCAATCAAATCAGGATTGCAGAAGGAATGGAATGGTTAACAGCATTCAGAACCAAGAAGGGTATCTTCCAGTTCCATGTAATGCCTTTTGGATTGAAGAATGCCCCGGCTTGCTTTCAGCAGTTAATTGATTCAGTCCTGGGGGATCTCCTAGGTGTTTGCGCCATTGCATATATGGATGATATCTTGGTGTTTTCTCTGGATGAGGAGTCTCATAAGGCTCACTTGTCAGCAGTTGTAGAGCGCATTCTCCAAGCAAACTTGATCATCAAAAGGAGTAAGTGTGAATTCTTTAAACGTAAGGTTACCTTTCTGGGTAATATTATCTTTGAGGATGGCCACACCATTGCCCCTGACAAGGAAGCGGCAGTTTGAGAGTATGCTACGCCTGTGACAGTATCCCAACTTTGTAGTTTTTTGGGTGCATGTACGTTCTTGAAGAAATTCACTCCCCATTTGTCTGAGGTGGCTGACCCTTTATATTTGGCTAGTGGAAAGATAACTTTAGTCTGGACGCCTGAGTGCGCAAGTGCCTTCTCAGCAGTCAAGGCTCTTTTGTTATCCTCCCCAGTGCTAAGACATGTAGATCCTGAGCTTCCTTTTGTGGTTTCCACCAATGCATCTAAATACACTGTGGCTAGTGTGCTGTTGCAGACGGCTAGTGATGGGATTGAGAGACCTGTGGGGTATTTCTCCCGGAAAATTGAGGACCAAGAACACAACTACATGATTTACAAGAAGGAATTGTTGGCTGTTGTGGAATTGTTAAAGAATTGGCATCACCATCTCATGTTGGCACGTCATCCATTTGTGGTAAGAACTGACCATAAAGCTCTTCTATACTATTGACAACCCAGGGTTTTGTCGGGTTGTCAATCCAGATGGCATGGTGACCTGTCAAGATACAAGTTTTGCTACAAGTTTATTAAGGGATCTGACAATCATTTGGCTGATGCATTAAGCAGGAACCCTTCCCATCTCCCAGATGTTAGTATGGATGCCAAGTTTAACACACATATTATGATTCCAGACAAGGCTGTGGTGCCTTTTGTACTGTCTCTGCTGGCTACGTTGGCTACCATGTCTTTAGCTGAGGGCGCAGACCTAGACTTGTATTCCAAGGTCAAGTTTCTGCAACTTTTGTCCAAAGGCTATGATAGGCTATTAGAGCTATCATGCACAAACCCAGTGGGTCAGCCTCAGGGTTATCATAAGATTGGTTCAGTGCTATATCATCAAGGTTGCTTGTGGGTTCCTGAGGGCACTATTTGGGATGAAATCATGGAGGCTAATCATACCTGTCCAACGGCTGGTCACCCAGGTAAAAACAAAACAGTGGAACTAATCTGCCGCCAGTTTTCCTGGAAAGGTTTAACTATGCAGGTAGCAGCCTTTGTTTGAGATTGCCTGGTATGTGTTCAATCCAAGGCCAGTAGGAACAAGACAACTGGGTTATTGGTTCTGCTACAGCCTGCTGCAGGACCCTGGATGTCTGCGTTGGTGGATTTTATTGGTGAGCTTCCAAATTCCAATGGGTTTAACACAATCATGGTGGTAGTCAATTGTTTCACAAAGATGGCACACTTTGTACCTTGCTCAACCACAATCAGTTTTCTGGAGACAGCTAGGCTGTTTGTGAATAGAATCTTTTCCTTACATGGCATCCTAATGGAGATTGTAAGTGACTGTGGTCCTCAATTTATTGCTCAGTTCTGGGAAGCCTTTACTGGAATTCTTGGAATCAAATTATGTCATTCCACAGCCTTTCACCCCCAATCTGATGGACAAACAAAGAGGGTAAACCAAAGTTTGGAGGTCTACCTACGTTGCTACACTAATGTACAACAAGATGACTGGTGTGATAATCTACCCATGGCAGAGTTCACATATAATAACACCCTGCACACATCAACCCAAGTATCCCCATTTTATGCCAATGTGGGTTACAATCCTTCTTTCAATATGGGTCCTTGTTTGGTTAGCAACGTGGAAGCTGCAACTGATCAAGCTGCCGCATTGAAGCAGGTCCATCAGGAGCTCCAAGTTACTCTTGCTGCCGCCGTGACAACTTACAAGGAATACACAGATTGTAAGCGCCAGGAGGGTCCAGCATACAGGCCAGGTGATCTAGTCATGGTTGATGCTTGCAATATGAAACTTAAGGTTCCCTGTCATAAATTAGGTCCCAAGCAAGTTGATCCCTTCAAGGTAGAACGTCAGATTAGTCCCTCTGCCTATTGGCTAGATTTACCTCCTTCTTTCAAGAGTTTCCATACCTTCCATGAATGTCTTCTTACTCCCTTCAAAGGAACAGAGACTCCCTCTTTCCAACCCATTCTTGTGGAAGGTGAACCTGAGTATGAGTTAAATTGTATTCTGGCTTTCTGCAAGAACCGCCGCCATTTGGAATATTTAGTGTCTTGGAAAGGTTATCCTGATTCTGAAAACTCATGGGCTCCCCACTACAATTGTTCAAATTCCTCAGATCTGATCCATGAGTTCTAAAAGCGCAATCCCACTGCTATTGGTCACCCTGAACTTATATTAGCTGCAATGAAACTCCTACCTGCCCATAAGAATTTCTCCTTATCCCATCTCCCAGATGGTGGTATTGTGCCCAGGGCTAAAGCAGAGTGCAATGTCATGGTAGATTCCATAATGCTGGGTATTGTCTGTCCAAGTAAGAAGGCTTGGAAGGCCGGAAAACCTGTATCAAAATTGACCAAGTTAACAAATTTAAACCAAACAGTTGATTGAAAATGGGTCACAGCTGCTCCAGTCCGCCAGCTGAAACCAGCTCCCCCTTTCAAACTGATGTTGAGAAATCAACATAATATGAGGGTCACCTGATATGAGCTTGTTAATCAGTATGGTTGTCAGAGACTAGTCACGCAAGGGTTCTTTGCAACTTGGACCAGATATTTACTTAGCAATGTAGAAGGAATAGGAGGTCAAGACTCAGGTGGTATTGCTTAGTCAATTTTTTGATATATATTGAATAGTTTTCCCTGTTTCAACTCCAAGAGTTGAGTCCTCCTAAATTTACTCAATAAAAATCAATTATCCCAAGTTCTAAATTTTCAATTTTAAAATGCATCCTGTGATTGGGCTGTTACGGTATATCCTGTAAAATCTGATTCTGAACCAAATCATTTCAGGAAGATGGGGCCCAGCATCTGGAACTTTGTTGTTGGCGCCTCCAAATGTCAATTTCATGCCAGCCAATTTTGCAGCTCCTCCCCCCATTCTTGAAACTGAAAATTGTGTCCCTTTTCAATGCCCAGAATTCTATGCTGAAGATGCATTGATGCTTTCCCAGGTCATTTATCTTGGTTTACTCTGGTTAGGACTACTGGTTCTACTTAATCCTGGAGTTTCAATTGGAAATTTCACAAAAAAATATCTGAAGCCTTGTTGGTGGTTAATAATCAATTCTATGTGGATTTGGTTTGTAGTTCCCCATCATTTAGAAACGGCTTCATATTATCCAGTAATTTCTGTCACATCACTTTGGCGCTTGACTCATTATAAGGATCAAGCCACCCCCTGTCCAATCCAATTGATTCTCCCAAGCTTGTTTCTCTTAATGATTCATTCAAAATATATAAGTCATATATCTCAATAAAAATAATTATCTAGCTCCCAAATTTTTCCCTTGTAACTTGCTAAATACAGCACAGTTACAACATTGGTAGCACAGATAGGTTTTTAATCCTACCTTTCTTTTCAAAATTCCTCCTGTTGCCTGTAATTGTTGTTGTCAACAAATATATAAAAGAATCATGTCAGGGCTCCCCTTGGATTTAACGCCCTACACACCAGGAACTGAAATACCTGAAGGACATGCCCTTTATCAAAAATATGATAATTCAAGTTCCTGCCTTCAACACCCTATCAGAACAAGTTTTCTTTCAAGAGCCCTCATCCATATCTCAAACAAATGATAAAAGCATCATACCTGCCCATGTAGCCCAGCAACTCTGCAGTGCTGCCTTGGAGTCATTTGCAGGAGCCAATGACAATAATGTCACAGCATGGATCTAGGCTGCCCAGAACAAGCTGACAGATGGAATGTCCAGCTTGCTTCTGGATTGCAGAGATTTCTATTTACCTGACCCACAATGCAGGCACTTGGTGTGGCAAGTGGTACAAGGACCATACAGAGAAATACTGAGAGACCTTCAAGAAAGACTTATTAGCCAGATTTTTAATGAAGGATACTGTTCTTACAATTATCTGCAGGGTAGAGAACTTGACACAAACTTATACAGTAAAAGAGTAAATAAGGGCCTACAAAGGGCTGCGCCTGCGTGGGCCTTCAGATATGACTTTTGGTAACCCAGCAACACACATTATGTACCATGACGCCCTCAAACCTCACATACTGAGACATGTTAACTTAGACCAAGTAATCAACCTCCAAAGTCTGTACTGCAAGGTGAAGAAAGTGGAGAAAACCTCTAACACACTCCACAAGGTGCAGACTGGGAAAAAAAGAGACCCAAAGATTCTAACCCCCAGGACGCTTCAGCTGCCCTACACCCAGAAACAGGGACAAAAATTAACTGAAGACATCCAATGGCCATAACAACGGAAACAATGATTGGTCCAATTGTGTGAGGATTGGGGAGCAGGTTAGTAGGAAATAAAACCAAACTCTCAATCACAATAAAAATTGAAGTTCAAGCAACAACTGAAAGGTTATTGCCAACAATTCCTGGGAGGCCAAAGGGGGAAGGAATCAACTGAAAAAAAGAAACTAAAAAACAAATGGACAAATTAGACTAAATTTTTGAACTTTATTAGAGTAGAGAATGATGAAGCAGGGTGTCAAGATTTTGTATTCTTGAATAAGAAGAGTTGTTATTTTTATTAGGGTTGTTATACATGTTGAGATTGGAAAATCTGTATGGGGACAGATGTGCTTCCAATTGGTGTGTGATTTCAGCAACTGGCAGAGTTCTGTTGCTGCTGAAGCCAAGTAAAGGGAGAGTCCTGTGGTCTTTGGGACACAACACGGGCTGTGGTGGTTTGGCAGGATTCTGGAAGTATCAATAATACGCTCTTATTGTACTTGACACTACTACTATTTGGTTTAGTAGCAATGTTGATAGTTATTAATTGTCTGCCTTCCAAGTGATCTTGAAAGGGCTTTTTATAGCGTAATGATAGCAGCTGGACTAGCGTCTAGCTGCAGATAACTCTTGCTAGCTAGCCTATTATCCCCAAGCTACTAGTTTCATCCCCAGAGTTGGATTCCAAACCTGAATAAGGTTTTGGAATGAGGTAATATCCTAGGCTGATAATTTCTCCTCTCCAGCCTGGATATCCCTTGACTTAGCTGCAGTCAGCTAAGTTGACATCCATAGGCCTGGGTCCCATTGTGTGCTTGGTCTAGTGTGCAAAACTTGCACAGGAAGTTTTCTGTCTCATTTCTTGGTGAAACAGGATGTTTGTATTTTCCTGTCTTTATTCCATAGGGTGGGTTTGCGTCTATTTTGGGATCCAGAATGCCTAGCATCTAATTATAGAAGCTTCTGGATTGTCCTGTGACCTGAGACCTGGAATGTCTCAGGTGTCTTCTGGATTGTAAACTATAACAGCCTTGATATAGTTTCTCCATATTCCAAAATAGAAGTTTCAACCTGGCTGTGGCCTGTCTATTGTTATCCAATAGCTTTAGTGATGGGAATATGGATCAGTCAACCCTCACTGATCAGGATTTCCTGACACAAGGTCTTTTATAAATCTTGCATTTATTTAAGGGGGAGGGAATTGGGGTGGGAGATCAAATATCATCAAACTAATTGACCAATGATATGAGCAAATATGAGTGCATTTCACAAGGAAGGAAAATCTTGACAAATTTTGAATGGATATAATCAAAAAGGAAAACTGACTCAACTAAAAATTGAGGAAACTGCTTTAGATACAATTACCACTGCTCCTGGCTGCTCTTGCTCATGATATTTAACCAGGGGTATCTCTTGGTTGGGTTAAGTGGGGCATCTTTGGAATAATTCTACAAGTATTAATTCAAGGGCTTTTCTTGGGCTTTTTCAGTATTCTTTTGAATTACTGTTCAAACACAATTTGGTGGAGGTTGTCAGGAAGCCAGGCATAGGTGGAGGCATTGGGCGGCTCAGGATGGGATGCAGCCAAGCCGGTGGGTAAAGCCCACCATAGAATGAGTGCTAACTTGATAATGTAAGATACAGATTGCCCAAGTAAGGAACAGGGTTCAGAGTTAGGAATCATGGAATCCACCAGTCCTGTCAGAGTAATATAGAGTGCTCCAAACAGTTGGGTGGAGGTGGTCTCAGCTGCGGCGGTAGGTTCTATTGGGTGGTCTGGTCTAGGGGTTAAGGGTGGAGTCATGGGAACAGTATGCTGGCAGGTAATTGCATTTGTCTTTGAACAATAAGGGCGGTATTTTGATCCTTTTCCCTTCATTTACTATGTATTTGATTTCTCTAGTCCTTTCCAAGGGATTGGCAATGAGGATGGTTTCCAAGTTGTACTCTGAGTAGGCCAGGTTGGGTGGGTACTTGGTAAAACGTACAGGTCCAAAGGGGGCTCCAGGGGGACAGTATAGTGCCTGGGGTGGGTTGGCAGGTTGGTCTCCAGAGGGGGCGTTTGCCTGATGGTCTACTTGGCTGGAGTTAAGATGGAAGATCCCTAAGACTAGATAAGGTAAGATTTGTTTGAACCAAAGGTTCATAAAACTTTATTATCAAAAATGATGATAGGGTCATCACCATACTGTTGGGGCTTTTATACCATGGGGTTTTGCTTCTTCAATTTTTGAAGGGTCCAGGTTTTCAGACAAGGCACTGGCAGGGCATGGATCTTGGCTTAGAGTCTTGAGGGCGGCAGATCCAGGTTGTGCCTGCTCTGGTGAACAGAAGTGGCAATTCTTCATTCCACCGCTACTGTTTATCACATCACCTGAGCAGTTCAATTGTACTGCCCATTCTGGACAGAAGACTGGCGGCTGCTGGTGGTCATTGGCAGAGTTAGCAGTGGGTTTTGTTTTAACCTTCTTAAGGCAAGCTACAACCTCTGCATTGGTCTGGATCTTTGTTGGCGCAAGGTTGGCAGCAATCTGGTGACCTTTTGAGGGAATTGTCCTCAGAAGACTGACAGGTCTTGGAGTGACTCATCAACTCAGATTTGCAATTTAACAAGTTGGCGGGTTTCTGTCCACTTTGTGTGACTCAAGTAGTCTTTGGAGGGTTGGGGTTCAATTCTGGGGTCTCCAATGTTGATTTTGAACCTCCAGTATTGACACTCAGCAGGTCGATAGGCTTTTGTTCCTCTTGGTTGGGGCCGGCTATCTCTGGTGGTCCAGGGTTCAACCCACCTGGCAGTTGGGTGGACTCCTGTCTACTCTGGTCAACATAAGGCTTTTCCTGAGACCCAGGTTTCAATTCCCAGGCTTCAATATAAGTATTTAAATGTCATTCATGACAGAGGTCCCCAAGCATTTGGTGGGAATTGAAGTAGAGGCCTAAGGGGGAGACGTAACTTTACAAATTGTACCAATTTTAGAGTTACTACCACTCAGGATGAGCAGAATGAGGGGGAAACTTGGGGAGAGAAATAAGCAAATCAAACTCTCCCTGATAACCATCAGCCTTGTCCAATGATGAATATTGACCTGATGACTTCAATCAATGTCCAATGATCCAGGTACCTTCAAGCAACTTGGTACTCTACACAATTGTCAGACACTCAAATAATTTGATGTTATATTCTTTCTGCTTTTGAAATTACACTGGTTAAGCACTCTTAGACTCAGGTGCAGATTTTAACCCTATCAACAGCAACTTTGTGAACAAGTTCAAGTTAGCTACTAATATTTTTTAGATTAAGAACATAGCTTTAGCTGATAATTATCACATTTCTGTTACCCAGGAGACTGCCCCCTTCTCCATTGCCCTGGAAATCCCCCATTTCACTATTCAAGGACTCATCATTGACTTACCCAGATTTGATGTGATACTTGGTTTAGACTGGTTAAGAAGAAACAACACTAACAAAGACTGGATCACATCAGTGCTAACCATTAAACATGAGGGGGATCAACCATCAGATATACCTGTACACAGTGAACTAACTTCTAAGAGATCACATTTTTGTACGTATAACTGAGAACCAGTAAGAAAAGAAGAACATCAAGGCCATTGAATGAAACTCATGCCAGTACAAGGATATTCACTTCAAGGACAAGCAGAAAATTATTGTCTCTCAAGATCAGGAGTTAGTTTCAAGACACCTAGAAATCTTCAAAGAGTCCTTACCAGGATTATTCTCTGAGAAAGACATCCAGCACTCCATACAATTAAAGGGCGCTGTATCTAAGACACAACTTGTCTATCATCTCACCACAAACAAGGATGATGCTCTTTGTGTTTACCTTAAAGAAGACTTAGATAAGGGACTCATCAGAACTTTGAAATCACCTTTTAGAGCAGTTGTATTATTTTAGACAAGAAGGATGGGTACTTACAATTAGTCATCAACTACAGAGCTCTAAATGAGGTCATCATACATAATCAATATCATTTGCTTTTGATCAATGATATTTTTGATGCACTTGGGGATGTCACTGTGTTTTCTAAGATTGATCTCATAGCTGGCTATAATCAAATACAAATTAAGGAAGGGTAAATTTCAAAAGCTGCTTTCTGTACCAACTACAGGTCCTATGAGTGTGTTGTCATCAAATTTGGGATAAACAACACACTGTCTACGTTTGTTACGTTCATAAACAAAGTGTTTTCACCCCACATTGGGAGCATGAACTTATTCACTTATATGATATCATTGTTTATAGCATGAACGTTGAACAGCACCACAAAGACCTGGAAGCAGTTTTTGTCACCTTAGCTTAACACAAACTTCTAGCTAAACCCTCTAAATGCCAGTTATTAAGGGAGCAACTACCATCATTAGGTCATATAGTATCCAAGGATGGAATCCAACCTGACAATCAGAAGGTACAAACCATTTGCAGCATGCCACCTCCCAAGGACAAAAGCAAACTGAGAACTTTTCTTGGCATGGTTGTCTATGTACACTGTTTCATCCCATACTGTGGCACCCTCACCATGCCTCTGTTGTTCATTACAGGTGCCAATTCCAAATTTGTGTGGATACCCCAACAAGACCTATGTTTCTGTCAGCTCAAAGAAAAGCTAGTATCTGCTCATCCCACAGTACCCAAGAAGAGATGAAGACTACCAGTTGAAGACCAGAACCTTGGACACATCCTTAGGTGGGATCCTTTTCATAAAGACTGAAAATGGAGAGTTTTTATCAGTAGCATACAAATCCTGCAAGATAACTGATGGCAAATGTTGTTATCCAATTCATTAAAAGAAAGTACTTGCAATTTTAAAATTCCTGGTGAAGTGGCACTGTTACCTTTAAAGACAAGAGCAGTTCACCACCCTCACCAATCACAAACCACTCATCTATTTAAAAACCCAATCAAACCTTTCCTGCAAACAGGTCATATGAATGATGTTTCTTGAAAGGTTCAACACAAAAATTCAGTAAAAGTCAGGATCATAATTGGTCATCACATATACATTAGCACAGCTCTATTTCTGGGCCTTGAGGGGGAAAACAGATTAAATCCTGATTGGCCTCTCCTTTTGTTGTGTACCAAGGGCAAAGCATTTCTCCCGGGAACTACAGACATTACCCGCAACACTGTCATCTTAAGAAAACATTTTATTGCAGATGTCTATAAAAACTGCATCAAAAATGTCAGATGGAGTAACCATCTCAGATTTACCTGCACACCAAAGAGTAGACAGCATCTTACGCTACCATAGAGACCTCAGACATACAAGAGTAGGAATCTGTACAAGTTTCTAAAGCACAAAGTATGGTGGCCTATCCTCTTAAGAGACATCAATGAATTAGGCAAACAATTCAAGGTTTGTGAGAATTTTTTCCAAGAGCAACACCTCTCTCAAGTAAGTACTAATAATCCAAACTCAATTACCTTTCAAAGTATGGGCACTGGAAAGAGTAACAACAAAAATTTAAATAATCACAGCCATTGACTTCACATGCAATGGTCAGTAGCACAGGTTGTCAAAGCCCACACCGGTAACAACATTTGAAGATTCATAGGGAAAGAAACTATCAGCAAGCTTGGAAATCCAGAAAAAAAATTTTGTGCTTTTAAATTTAAGTTGGATCCAGTAAGTAATATCTTGATACTGACCCCAAATAAGAATTCATAAAGTTCTTAATAAAATACACATTATTTTAAAAATAACCCTTTTTATATTTTGTAATACTGTTTTTATTAAATACACAATAAGATAAGCATCAAAAAAGGCTTATATCCAACTTTCATAGTGTTCTTTGTATTATGAAACTATTTATTGTTATATTAAAATCATTGAATAAATATATAGCTTAATTACAGAAGTCCACTTAAGCTAAAGCAATTACATTAAAACTAGAATTTATATATGTATTTATAATGTCAACTTTGTGCCAAATTGAGGTGTTGCCTAAATTACAACAAAGGGGTTTGTCTAAGCAAACAAAGTGACATAGTTTAAGCAATATTTAATAGGAAGGTTACTAAAAAAGGCCAACTGCCTCCATGTTAACACCTTCACTGGTTTATTACTAAAACACTACTGCTTAACAAAAAGCACAGTAATAATGTTATGATAATTCAGGCCAAAGGTTCCAGGGATGTACTTTAGACTTCCCTCTACAATCTCTATTATTTAGTTCTTATAAGTTACATATGTAAATCTTTATTTTTTAAAAAAAATCAATTTTGGCCTTAAAAACTAACTCTGGAAAATCTTAACCAACATTTATAAGTTATTTTTATAGTGGTTTTCAGGCTTCATATTGACTGTCAATATGTTGACAGTCAAAATTAAATTGTTTTTTATACTGAAACCAAAATTAAATATTTATGACTATGCTGATTACAAGAATGTTAACACTTTATTTAAAACATAGTTACTTCCTATTCTTTACTGATAAAATAGCACTAAAAGTACTATCTATACTATCACAAACTACTTATTTACCAATAAAAAATAAAACAAGTGGTATTTGTGTCTAAACAACGGGGTTGACCCCCGGCAAGTTTCCAAGTAAGCAGGTTTGTGACCCAAAATCAGACTTCCCAGGGACCCAAAGCCAGATGCAGAAATTGACTCAAATTTCCAAATCCAGCAAAATGACCAAATGATAATCCCTGTACAGTGGAGAGCTTAATTCAGCGCTTGAATCATTACAAAGATCAAGCCGCCCCCTAATTATCCAACCAAATGATCTTCATAATCATGTTTCTATTATCTCAATTCACAGCAACTATATAACTTTTATATCCCAATAAATAATGTTATCTAGTTTTTGATTATTTCCCCTCTTGTAACTCTGCTAAAACAGCACAGTTATGACATTATTAAAAAAAGTTAGGCTTAAAAAGTGTTAACATTGACACTTTTACATTGTGAAAACAACTTGATAGAAAATATATTTTTATTAGTAAAATTAAAGTGAAAACTGGGTTAAATCAAAAAATTCATTAGGCTTAATATTAAATTGTGTTGAAATAGCCACAATTATGTCGAGTTTTCTGGGTTTGCACCCCTGAGCGCTTTAAAAAATGGGGATAAGGCTAGCGCAACTAGCAAAAAAACTTGGTAGAATTGAATTTTTGAGTCAACAGTGGCCATGTCAACAAAGTGTTTACATGGCCACTGTCAACATAGGCGCTGTTGCCACCTCAATAGATTCAGAACTGCCTCTGTCATTGATTAGGTCCCAGAAATATTCACTATGCTCATAAATTCACCACAAAGCCTCATCTATAAAATGAAGCAGTCATGTCAGGGATTCAGCCTGCGGGAGGTTCCTGAGAACTTGCAGGCAGGCAGCTCGCGGGTCCTGAGGGAAGGGCCCATCATAAGATTGGAGCTAACTTTACAATATAAGATAATGGTTTACCCAAGATGGCCCAGGGTCCGCTGGCAGATACCATGGAGTCAATAAGGCCAGTTACAGCAATGTACACCACCCCAAATAATTGAGTGGAGGTAGATTCATTGGCTGTGATTGATTCCTGCAGGCAGTTGGGCCGCAGGGTGTGGTATGGAGTGGAGTCATTGGCACTAGGTAGGTGGGCAAGTAGTTATATTTGTCTCAGAACAGCAGGAGAGGCACAGTGATCCAGGCTCCTCTCTGCCAATGACTTTGGTCTCTCTGGTCCTGGCCCCAGAGTTGTAGAGTAAGATTTCCTCTAAGGGGAATTCTGAATACATCGGGTTGGGTGGGTATTCAGTGAAATGTACCAGGCCAAAGGGTGCTCCTGGTGGATAATATAGTTCAGGTGATTAGTCCGCAGTTTCTTAGAGATGATGGTCATGGGAAACAAGGCCGCGGAGGTTAGTCTACAAATGAAATAGAACTAAAATCAAATATAGAATGACCTGGCTGAACGAAAGGTTCATATCACTTTATTGCAAGAATGGCAATGGGCAACTTCCTGGCGGCCCAGGGTATAAGTATGCTTAATTACATGAGAAATTTTTTGTAATTCTCCTTGGGCCGGTGGGACCATCTACCAGGGTCAGACAACCTTTGGTGGCATCTCACACAGGAAATCTTTCATTGGCTGGATCAGAATGGGAAAACTCAAATTCTCTCTTTGAGCTGTAGGATTTGTCATCCTTGGGAGGCCCGCATTCCAAGGGAAGCTTCTTCAATTCCCCAATAGTGGTGGCCTCAGTTATCTTGGGATTGTTGACCAGGTCCGCGCTTTCATTGGCAGGACTAACAGGATCTTTTTGTAGGTGAGGCATCGGCACAGGTAGCTCTAGGTTGATAGGTCTCAGGAGTTTCACCAAAATCAAATTTGGTTCTGGTTTGAGCCCAAAAAACACAGGCAACTGAGCCTGCGGGCTGGCGGCCCTCAGGGTTTTGGGGTTCAAATCCTGTAGTTGGGATTCTACCATGTTGCATCGTTAACAGGAACTTGTCACAAGTGACAAGCCATTTCCAATAAAGTACCAAGTTTGAGAGTAATTACCTTTTCTAATTAGGAAGATGAGATCATTGCATTTAAAGCTACTGAAAACCATGAGATGAGATACTTTGGTTTTTGGTATAACTTCAGTTTTATTACGGCTGGCTTTGTATTGGGCTGGATAGCTAGGTTTATCCGTAAATTACGGGTAGCCACCAAATAAAGGAAATAGGTATTTATTGATATATTGGGTATTTAGAGGATGTGAGTTTATCTCCATAATCCTGTCCAGATCTCAATCCACTAGCAACCTATACCAGCGAGCAATTTTTTCAGGACTAACATTTAAGGTCACCGTCAGAAGGAGCCCAAGTCACTGGTTAAATGGCAACCCAACTTGAAATCAAAACGGTTCGGTTTTAGGGTTGAAACGTTGAGTTTTGAAGTTTGAAGGGCTTTATTGTACCAAATGGAGCAGTTTAGCATGCAGATATATAATGAACTTCCAGAAACCTCTAAAAATCTATACAAGTCACAGTTAATACAGGTATAGTATAGATAATAAAAATTGATACTGGGGTTTACCAGTAGAACTAGGAAAAATCTAGGGGGTTTTAGGTGATGGAGTAGAGTAAAATAATTAAAGGGAACTACTAAATAGCTCTGATATTTTCTGTAAACAAATATAAATAGTATATAACCTTTCCGCTATGTTTAATATTAGTCAGTCTTCATCACGTTTATTCATCAAGATTTAAAATCAGGGTCTGATATCTTTTAAGACAGGATGTGTTCTATCTTTTAGTTGCGTTTGACTTTTGAAGTTTACGCTGCAAGATAGATTAGTAATGAAGTAAAATTCTGAGGCCGTATCTCTATACCTTTGCTCCAATATCCGTTGTTACTGGTATACTCATAAGCGCTAGAGAAGGGTTAAGCCATATTTATATTGCAGGAGTGGGGTGGATATTGGTATTTGGGAGAACTGTATTAAGGCATTTAGCATGCAATAGATCTGAATTGGGGGATATCATAACAATACACCTTACCCTACCGTTAATACACAGATACAAAAACTTTGGGATTTAAAGCTCAGCAATCACCTTTAATCATGAGGCATGAATTCTCTATATTTTTGTTGTGATGGGCAAACAAATTAAGAAACGAGTAAATTTCATTTAATTAAATTTTTTTCTTTGGTTTCTATGTAAATATAACCTTATTGGCTTTAAATTTCAAAAATATTTGTGCTTGGGTAGCGTTGCGCAAATGCAGTAAAGACTTATTTAAAATGTAGAGTTTTGATTAAATAAAAATTCAAAAAAAATGAAAAATGCTTAAAAGACAAAAAGAAAAATAAAAGACGAATTTCAAGAGCTTGGTTTTTATAGAAGGTTTCCAAGTATTCCTCTCGTCCTGAAGATAACAAGCCTATTGATAAAGTTAGATATTAAAAATAAAGAAATTGAAAATAAAACTAATTATCAAATAAAACTCAAATATCTTAGATAAAAACTAAGTATGAACATATTAAGTAAATAGATCTTACCTTAACAGGGAGGGAATTTGACATCTTACCGTGACATTGGAGGGAAAGTATAACAAGCGTGGTGTGGCAGGCGGGATGCCAAAAGAACTAAGCTGAGCCTCGCCTGCTTTGCCTTTTTTACAGCATCCGCCTGGGTACGCGTCCAGGTATCCTAGTTGAGTCATATTTTTTTTGTTAATTTAAATCAGTGGCCTTTTAAAACTATTTTGTTAAACTCTAGTTGGTAAAAGGAAAGGTGTGTCAGGCAGGCTGCCAAAAGAGCAAAGCTGTGCTACTCTCAACTTCACTCTTTTACGGCAGCTTGCTGATATGTGTTTCCAGTTATATCTGGTAAAAAGCGTTTAATGATGATTGCTGGTATGCATTTATAGCCTATAGCTGGTAAAAGGAAAGATGTGCAGGCAGGCTGCCAAAAGAGCAAAGCTGTGCTACGCTCAGCTTCACTCTTTTACGGCAGCCCACTGATATGTGTTTCCAGTTATATCTGGTAAAAAGCATTTAATGATGGTTGCTGGTATGTATTTCTAGCTTATAGCTGGTAAAAGGAAAGATGTGCAGTCAGGCTGCCAAAAGAGCAAAGCTATGCTACGCTCAGCTTCACTCTTTTACGGCAGCCGCTGGTATGTGTTTCCAGTTATATCTGGTAAAAAGTATTTAATGATGGTTGCTGGTATGCATTTCTAGCCTATAGCTGGTAAAAGGAAAGATGTGCAAGCAGGCTGATAAAAGAGCAAAACTGTGCTACGCTCAGCTTCACTCTTTTACGGCAGCCGCTGGTATGTGTTTCCAGTTATATCTGGTAAAAAGTATTTAATGATGGTTGCTGGTATGCATTTCTAGCCTATAGCTGGTAAAAGGAAAGATGTGCAGGCAGGCTGCCAAAAGAGCAAAGCTGTGCTACACTCAGCTTCACTCTTTTACGGCAGCCCACTGATATGTGTTTCCAGTTATATCTGGTAAAAAGCATTTAATGATGGTTGCTGGTATGCATTTCTAGCTTATAGCTGGCAAAAGGAAAGATATGCAGGCAGGCTGCCAAAAGAGCAAAGCTATGCTACACTCAGCTTCACTCTTTTACGGCAGCCGCTGGTATGTGTTTCCAGTTATATCTGGTAAAAAGTATTTAATGATGGTTGCTGGTATGCATTTCTAGCCTATAGCTGGTAAAAGGAAAGATGTGCAGGCAGGCTGATAAAAGAGCAAAACTGTGCTACGCTCAGCTTCACTCTTTTACGGCAGTCGCTGGTATGTGTTTCCAGTTAAATCTGGTAAAAAGTATTTAATGATGGTTGCTGGTATGCATTTCTAGCCTATAGCTGGTAAAAGGAAAGATGTGCAGGCAGGCTGCCAAAAGAGCAAAGCTGTGCTACACTCAGCTTCACTCTTTTACGGCAGCCCACTGATATATGTTTCCAGTTATATCTGGTAAAAAGCATTTAATGATGGTTGCTGGTATGCATTTCTAGCTTATAGCTGGTAAAAGGAAAGATATGCAGGTAGGCTGCCAAAAGAGCAAAGCTATGCTACTCTCAGCTTCACTCTTTTACGGCAGTCGCTGGTATGTGTTTCCAGTTATATCTGGTAAAAAGCATTTAATGATGGTTGCTGGTATGCATTTCTAGCTTATAGCTGGTAAAAGGAAAGATATGCAGGCAGGCTGCCAAAAGAGCAAAGCTGTGCTACGCTCAGCTTCACTCTTTTACGGCAGCCCTCTGGTACATGTTTCCAGTTATAGCTGGTAAAAAGCGTTTGATAATGGTTGCATGTATGTATTTCTATCCTATAGCTGGTGAAAGGAAAGATGTGCAGGCAGGCTGATAAAAGAGTGAAGCTGAGCGTAGCATAGCTTTGCTCTTTTACAGCAGCCGCTGGTATGTGTTTCCAGTTATATCTGGTAAAAAGTATTTAATGATGGTTGCTGGTATGCATTTCTAGCCTATAGCTGGTAAAAGGAAAGATGTGCAGGCAGGCTGCCAAAAGAGCAAAGCTGTGCTACGCTCAGCTTCACTCTTTTACGGCAGCCCGCTGGTATGTGTTTCTAGTTTATATCTGGTTAAAAGCACTTAATGATGGTTGCTGGTATGTGTTTTTAGTCTATAGCTGGTAAAAGGAAAGGTGTGTCAGGCTGGCTGCCAAAAGAGCAAAGCTGTGCTACGCTCAGCTTCACTCTTTTACAGCAGTCCGCTGGTTGTGTTTCCAGTTTATAGCTATTAATTAGCTTTATTTGATTTAGATATAAATTATTTATTGTTACAATGTTTTAGCCATGGTTAAAAGCTTAGCAGAAACTAATGAGTATAAAACCATAGTGGTGGGTAGGGTACCAAAAGAGAACAGTTGTGCCACACTTAGTATTCTTTTGTACAGCTGCTCTCTGATATCTTTCTGCTACTCTAGCACAAATGTGTTTTTTTAGTTCAGTAAAAAAATCTAATTTTGTTCATTATTATAGTTTTCCAAGATGGTTTAGTGGCACACAAAGTTATAGTCATTATTATAAAAGCAATAGTTTTTTTGTGCAACTTACATTAGATAAATCTAAAGAGATGCTTAACAACTTTCTCTATTAAAATGTTAGAAGTGTCTATTTTACACTTTTATTAATGATTACACTTTTGACATATGAATGAAAGATTGAATAATTCTTAAATTATCTTAAAACTACATTACTTTTGAAATAATTTTTTATTTTCAATAACAGTTTTTGAATTCCAAAGGGCAATTCAATACCTTTATTTTAAATCCTAATCATATTATATAAATATATATTTATCTCTGGCTTGGTTGATGTAGTCTATAAGATTTACCATATCATACAAAATTATAACTGAAATATGTATGTTTGGTTGTTATAATTTTTTGTTCTGAAATATTTTCACTGTATTATACATCTAAAGTAATTTCTTATGCCAGATAGATACCACATAGAAGCTTATACTTTTTTATTTTTTAGCAGTGTCTGAGTTAATTGTGGTTACTTTCTAAAATAATTTAATGTTTTTCTATTTGCCTGGGTTCAATTTCTCTAGCATGTTTATCCTTTTAATTTTTAGTAAAAAGCTCAGAAATAAAAGCCATCTCAATTATTCTTTTTTTAAAGTGATGGTGTTTAATTATTTAGGTTTTTAATTTTGGAAAGTGAATAACAAAAGAGTTTTTGACATAGACATCTAGATAATAAAAGGCTAATACAATAAAAGTAAAAAGCATCTATTGAAATGTTCTTTTTATTTAAGCAGTATAGTTTTTTTAGATCCTTTGAAGTTGTAAAGTTAAAAAATACTTTTGAAATTGTGCTTTTTGGATCAAAAAGCTGAAAAATGTTACCAAAAACTTTATTTCGACTCTTAAAAAAATCTAAGCATATGACTTGCTTAGATCATTTAAAAGTTCCTGAGAAATAATAATATGTAGTTTTTGGCATTAAAACTTTGCAAAGGAGACAAAAAGTAAAATTTTAATACTATTAAGTGCAAAAAATAAAAAATAACCAATAATCTTAAGTAAGCAAATTTTTTTATTTAAAATTTATAAAAAATCATATAAAGAAGAATATCTTTTTTAAGTGAAGTTGAATCAAAAATGATTGAAAAATAGTAGATATCCTAAGACTAAAAATATTTACCATACCTAAGTTTTGCTAAAAAACTTACAAACCCAAGATCTTCTTAAAGCCAAAATCTTGAGGTGTCAGTTTAAGCTAGTAGTTTGGAAAAGATGACTTACCTATCCATGATCTGCAGTAGGTAAAATAGGGTTTTTTTAGATAAGGGTTAGTGGTTTACACAAAAAAATGTCTTACCCAGCCCAAGATTGGCTTTGGGGTGAGAATCTGAGAGTTCCTAATCTAGTTTAGTAAATTTTAAAAAGGGCTTGCCTAACCCAAGATTTGCTTTAGGGCAAGTCTGGTTTTTTAAATCTAGGTTGGAAAATTAGTGAAATGAAACTTACCAAACCCAAGATCTGCTGTAGACTATGTCTATCTAAAAGGATCAAAGGTTAGTGATTTTTTTTGAAAATGATTACTTGCTCAAATGCAGCTTTTTTAAAAATGTTTTGAGAATCAAAACATTACTTACCAAACCTTAATCTACTTTAGGGCAAAAGGCTGGTTTTTAAATTTATGTTAGTAAATTTGATCTTTTAAAATGACTTACCTACCTTGATCTGCTTTGGACCAAGTTCAAAAAAAGAATTTGAAAAAGATTAGTAGTTTATTTTAAAACAATTACCTGAAATTAAAGCCTTTGATTTGATTTTGAATTGAATTAGTTTTTTTTAAAAAATTATTACCTTTATAAAGCAAAGTTAGCTTTGAATTTTTTAAAAATATGCTTACCTTGAGTATCACTGATCAACTATTCTTAAAACAGTTAGTATTATGTGTATATTTCAAAGCTTAACTTTGTTTTGAAGAGAATCTATTAAGTTTGGGTTGAGAAAGTTAGTATTGTATTTAGTGAAGGCTTACCTTGAACATCAAACTCCAATTTTATCTCCCAGGCTTAAAATTGTCCAATCATAGTGGATAGTGGTTGCTTGTCTTCCAATCATTTTTACTAAGTTTTTATATTTGATTTTGACTCTCTTACCTTAATATCAAACTATAATAGTCTACATCTGTTTTATTATCTATTTACTTTAATTTGAACTGCTGCAGGTAGGGATGCCGCGAGACACTGCCAAGTGTCCTGCAACTATTCCTGCAGCAGCATCTACTACCAAAACTTTCCTATCATTTAGGCAAAACTGATACCGTTGTTGGCCCAGTTCAGACTTTAAATTTGGAAAGATTTTTCAAGTAAAAACATAGTAAAAAGCTTCCTCTGGGACAAGAGCGGTCTATACTAGATGATAAATGGTAGAGATACCATTTGAGCCAGCCCAATTAATTCAGATCAGCTCTTTTGGGATTTTTCTTGTAATTGATTTGTTACTCAGCCTATAATCTAGTATAGACTGCTCACATCCTGGAGCAGGCTTTTTACTATGTTTTTACATAAAAATAGTCTGGATTTTACATCTAAACTAGGCTGACAAGGCTATCTGTACTGCCTACCAGATAGGAAGAATTTTATGCTTGATGCTGCTGCAGGAGGAGTTGCAGGACACTTGGTAGTTTCTCACAGCATCCCTACCTGCAGCAGTTCAAATTAAAATAGAAAATATGTAATTGATGTAAACTATTACAGTTTAATATTAAGGTAAGAGATTCAAAATTGCATATAAAGTTTTACTGATAATGATTGGAAGACAAGATGCCATCATATGCTCTGATTATTTTAATTTTAAGCTTAGATGATTAGATTAGATTTACTAAGCAAGATAAGCCTTCACTAAACACAATACTAACTTTTTCAACTCAAATTTAATAGATTCATTTCAAATCAAAGGTAAGCTTCAAAACATATACATAATACTAACTGTTTTATACATAGTAGATCAAGAATATTAAAGGTAAGCTTAGTTTTAAAAGATTTGAAGCTAACTTTGATTTATAAAGGTAATAATTTTTTAAAAAAACTAATTCAATTCAAAATCAAATCATATGCTTTAATTTCAGGTAATCATTTTAAATAAACTACTAATCTTTTTCAAATTCTTTTTTTGAACTTGGTCCACAGCAGATCAAGATAGGTAATTCATTTTAACAGATCAAATTTACTAACATAAATTTAAAAACCAGCTTTTTGCCCTAAAGTAGATTAAGGTTTGGTAAGTAATGTTTTGATTCTCAAAACATTTTTAAAAAAGCTGCATTTGAGCAAGTAATCATTTTCAAAAAAAATCACTAACCTTTGATCCTTTTAGATAGACATAGTCTACAGCAGATCTTGGGTTTGGTAAGTTTCATTTCACTAATTTTCCAACCTAGATTTAAAAAACCAGACTTGCCCTAAAGCAAATCTTGGGTTAGGCAAGCCCTTTTTAAAATTTACTAAACTAGATTAGGGACTCTCAGATTCTCACCCCAAAGCCAATCTTGGGCTGGGTAAGACATTTTTTTGTGTAAACCACTAACCCTTATCTAAAAAACCCTACTTTACCTGCTGCAGATCATGGATAGGTAAGTCATCTTTTCCAAACTACTAGCTTAAACTGACACCTCAAGATTTTGGCTTTAAGCAGATCTTGGGTTTGGTAAGTTTTTTTAGCAAAACTTAGGTATGGTACATATTTTTAGTCTTAGGATATCTATTATTTTTCAATCATTTTTGATCCAACTATCACTTAAAAAAAGATATTCTTCTTTACATAATTTTTTATAAATTTTAAATAAAAAAATTTCATTTACTTAAGATTATCTATTGATTATTTTTTATTTTTTTGCACTTAATAGTATTAAAATTTTACTTTTTGTCTCCTTTGCAAAGTTTTAATGCCAAAAACTACATATAGTATTATTTCTCAGGAACTGTTAAATGATCTAAGCAAGTTATATGCTTGGATTATTTTATCTATAGATTTGAAATAAAGTTTTTGGTAACATTTTTCAGTTTTTTGATCCAAAAAGCACAATTTCAAAAGTGTTTTTTAACTTTACAACTTTAAAGGATCTAAAAAACTATACTTCTTAAATAAAAAGAACATTTCAATAGATGCTTTTTACTTTTATTGTATTAGCCTTTTATTATCTAAATGTCTATATCAAAAAATCTTTTGTTATTCTCTTTCCAAAAATAAAAACCTAAATAATTAAACCTCTCCACTTTAAAAAGAATATTTGAGATGGCTTTTATTTCTAAGCTTTTTACTAAAAATTAAAAGGATAAACATGCTTGACAAATTGAACCCAGGCAAATAAAAAACATTAATTGTTTTAGAAAGTAACCACAATTAACTCAGACACTGCTAAAAAATAAAAGGTATAAGCTACTATGTGTTATCTATCTGGCATAAAAAATTAATTTAGAAGTATAATACAGTGGAAATATTTCAGAACAAAAATTATATCAACCAAACATACATATTTCAGTTACAAATCTTGTATGATATGGTAAAGCTTATAGACTACATCAACTAAGCCAGAAATAAATAAATACTTATATAATATGATTGGAATTTTTATAAATGTGGTGATTTGTCCTTTAAGATACATAAATTGTTATTTAAAATAGAAATTATTTCAAAATCAATGTAGTTTTAAGATAATGTAAGATTTCAATCTTTCATCTCATATTTCAAAAGTATAATCCATAATAAAAGTATAAAATAGACCTTGCTAACATTTTAATAGAGAAAGTTGTTAAGCATCTCTTTATATTTATCTAATGTAAGTTGCACAACAGATAACAACTATTGTTTTTATAATGATAACTATAACTTTGTGTGCCGCTAAATCATCTTGCAAAACTATAATAATGAACAAAATTAGATTTTTTTACTGAACTAAAAAAACACATTTATTCTAGAGTAACAGAAAGATACCAGAGAGCATCTGTACAAAAGAAATCTAACCGTAACACAACTGTTCTCTTTTGGTACCCTGCCCACTACTCCTAGCTTTAAACTCAGTAATTTCTGCTAAGCTTTTAACCCTGGATAAAAACATTATAAATAATATATAATTATCTCTAATTTAAACAAAGCTAATTATCAGCTCTGAGACCATAAACACATCATTTGGCTGCTGCAAAAGAGTAAAGCTAAGTGTAGCACAGCTTTGCTCTTTTGGCAGCCTACCAACAATAAAGGCTTTTTACAGTTATAGGCTAGAAACGCATACTAGCAGCTGCCATAAAAGAGTGAAGCTGAGCATAACACAGCGTTTTATCTTTTGGAAGCCAGCCTGTACATCTTTCCTTTTATCAGCTATAGACTAGAAATACATTCCAGCAGGCTGCCATTGTTAAATGCTTTTTACCAGCTATAACTGGAAACACATATTAGCAGGCTGCCGTAAAAGAGTGAAGCTGAGCATAGCACAGCTTTGTTCTTTTGGCAGCCAGCCTACACATCTTTCCTTTTATCAGCTATAGACTAGAAATACATACCAGCAAGCTGTCATTGTTAAATGCTTTTTACCAGCTATAACTAGAAACACATTTCAGCAGGCTGTCATAAAAGAGTGAAGCTGAGCACAGCACAGCTTTGCTCTTTTGGCAGCCTGCCTGACACATCTTTCCTTTTACTAATTTGGAGTTTAAGAAAATAGTTTTAAAAGGCCACTTATATAAATAAACAATAAATATGACTCAATTAGGATACCTGGACGCGTACCTAGGTAGGATGCCGTAAAAGAGCAAAGAAAGCGTAGCATAGCTTTGTTCTATTGGCATCCCACCTGCCACACCAGCTTGTCTAGTATAGACTGCTTGCATATTGGAGGAAGCTTTTTAATATGTTTTGGCTGGAAAATCTTTACAATCTTTAAGTCCAAACTAGGCTGACAACAATAACAATAGTGCCTAAACAATAGGGAGGTTTTGATGTCTGATGGTGCTGCAGGAGGAGCTGGGGGACACTTGGCAGTGTCTCACGGCATCCCTACCTGCAGCAGTTCAAACTATACTATAAAATGAGATATGTGAATGTAAACTATTGCAGTTTGATTAAAAGGTAAGACAGTCAAAAAATAGTATAAAAGCTTACTAAAATGATTGGAAGACAAGCTGCCACTTTCCACTATGATTGGATAATTTTAAGCCTGGGAGATGAGATTAGAGTTTGACACTCAAGGTAAGGCTTCACTAGACATAATACTAACTTTTCCAACTCAAACTTAATAGATTTACTTCAAACTCAAAGGTAAGCTTCAAAATATACATAATATAAACTATTTAGTTCAGAAGCATCAAAGTTTTTATAGGTAAGATAAGGCTTTAAATTTCAAAGCTAATTTTTATTTAAAAGTTAACTAAAGTTAAAGAGATCTAATTCATTTCAAAATCAATCAAAGGCATTTTTTCAGGTAAGCTTTTCATTAAAATTACTAACCTTCTTCAAATCCTTTACATGGGCTTGGTTCACAGCAGATCTTGGGGTGGGTAAGTTATTTTAACAGATCAAATTTACTAATATAAATTTTAAAACCAGATTTTTGCCCTGAAGTAGATTAAGGTTTGGTAAGCAATGTTTTGATTCTCAAAGCCTTTTAAAATAAAGCTACATTTGAACAGGTAATCATTTCCAATAAGCTACTAACCTTCAATCCTTTTAGATGGACTTGGTCCACAGCAGATCTTGGGGTGGGTAAGTTTTTTTTTCACTGTATTACCAACCTAGATTTTTAAATCCAGATTTTTCTCTGAAGCCAGTCTTGGGCTGGGTAAGTTTTTCTTATTACCAACCTTTTTTAGAAAACACATTTTATCTGTAGCAGATCATGTTTTAGGTAAGTCATCTTTTTCAAACTACTAACCTTAATTTCAAGCCCCATATTTCTGCCTACAGCAGATCCTGGGTTGGTAATTTTTTTTAGAGTAAACAGATTTTTACCAAAAAAATTGTTTGTTCAATTTAGTTCTTTGATCCAACTAGCTCTATTTTACCCAAAATTCAACTTTTTACTATTAAGTTAATCTCTTTGACTTTGTTGCTTTAAACTTTTATTAGTTATATCTTTGAATATTAAGTTTTATCTTATTTTTACATGATTAAAAATTAAAAATTATATTCTAAAGTTACTTAGTTTTAAGTTCTCTACCAAGCAATTATAATTTGCTTAGAAAACTTTTAATTAATCTTCCTGTTTTAATGATTATAGTCAAGTTTTGGATAATTGTGATAAAAAAGTGTCCTGTATCTCCTTAAAAATCTTTTTCACCCAAATAGAAAATTTATAATAATTTTTATTTCCCTCTTATCTACAAAACTCCAGCACCACCTAAATTACTTTAATATATAATAGCCACTATATATTTTTTAACTTTCTTCTGCTCATAAATTAGAGGGTTCCTCTATTAAAAGACCACTACAATTAATTAATTTTATGAGTCAACAAAAATCTATTAGAAATTCACAAATAATCAAGTTTAGACCATGAAACGGTAGTTTCTTTTATGATATTTTTTAATAAAATCAAAAGCAATATAACTTACCAGAGAGTAATGAACCCACAAAAAATGCAATCAAATCAAATGCTATGAAGCTGAAATAACATCACATTAGATAACTAAAAAGATCTAAAAAATCAGACACTATATTATCAAAAATAGAAAATAATAATATCAAAAATCAGTACCACATAGAATTAACATATATATATAAAGAAATTGATATCAGTGTGTTAGTAAATAAAATATGCAGTCACCAACAAATGAAGACTGTATCTTAGTAAAAAGGTATACTACAAAAAGAATATATTAATCCTATAAACTACAAAATAATGGTTTAGGAACCAAAGAGATTTTTATAACATGTACTTGATCTTTATTAAAATGGGTATTGTAATGCCCATTGGAATTCAAAATATATACTAAAAATAAATAATTTAAAAGAGCTGCAGTTTCACTATGTGGATAAAAATACAGTACTTTTCAGAGCTGTTGAGGTAGACAACCTAAACTAAGTGCTGAGCGCACAGAAGCCATGCACAAAACAAATCTTAAGAGGACTAGCTTTATTTTTAACATGTAGAAATTGTTGATTTTTTATGTGAGAAAACTTGGTGTTCTATGTTTGAATTTTTCTGTGTATCTCAACAGCTCTTAAAAGTATTTTAATTAATCTCCAGTCTCTTAAATGTCAAAATATAATGCATAATAAAAGGAAAAATCTCTAATAAAGCCTTGATAATAGTATAATAGAGTATTTAGAAAGCATATACAATTACTTCTCTAATAAAATATGCACAAATACCAAAATATCACTTTAATTACCAAAAACCATTAACTTTAAATATCATTAAATCATCCTTTAACAGTCAGAATAGTAAATAAGATTTAAAAAAGAAATACTGAACTACCAAAAAAGATTTTCTGCTAGGGAAAAAGAAAAATATAACAGTGTGAAGCTGAGAATAATATGCTGAGTTAGCATAGCTTTTTTCTTTTGGTAGCCTCATCACTCAACTTTATATACTCATTGATTTCTGATATTATTTCAATGAAAAATCAAAATTATTGAAACCAAGAAAACATCAGGGTACTCCCATCTTTAAATAGCTTTTTACCAGGTATGTGTCAGGGATTCTTTCCCTGACTACTTGAATCTTATTGACAACTTTGGAAAAAGCAATTCCTCAAACCAACACAACAACAATGAGATTGGGTCCAGTTTTTATATGAACAATGATTTCAACAGGATTCAAACTCAGAACCCTAAAGAAGGACCCAGTGTTAGTACAGAATTAACAGTTTGACTTAGTTTACCTTTATATATGAATTTTATTCATTTGACTTTTGCTTTGGCTCTTGAATTGAATTTCAAAAAGGTTATTAACACAACTAACAACATCACTTACTGCTTGCTCTTTGATTGGCTGTTGCCGTCTCCCTTGCTGCTCTGTAATCAAAAGAGCCTATATTTGACCAAAGCCCCGCACTTAGTTTTAAGCAACTATCTTGCTTGTCTCTGCTTAATTAAGTACATCACAATGGCTTATCCTTGGATCCACTTCTTCAACCTTTTTACTATTCAAATTATTAAGCTTTACCTCCATCATTGTTTGGAAAAAGGTATTAATTTGATCTTCAGCCCATAAAAATCCCTCTTATATTCTAAAAATACCACTTAAATGTTCCAGCCTTCATTTGGAGGGTATTTAAGTGAGCTATTCTCATTATTTCTCTTTGTTTCAACAATAAAGACTTTATTCTATGCCAGCTACTCATTCTCCTTCTGATTACTTATTTTGAAGCCATGAGAGGAATTTTATTCCTGTTCTGGTTTCTAGCTTCCTTCTTGCCAGTGGTATCAACCTTGGAAAACCTAACACCTACAACTGACTGGTACAACTCTTCTCCAGACAACGCCCAACAAAAGGAATCCCTTGCCCACAGATGGTTCAAATATCCCACCGGCCAGTGGGGACGTAAATTCCGTTATGGTTGTTCATTCACTCCGCCTCCTGCCAAACCTGCTCTGGTTAGACCTTACGCCTCCTTCTATCTCTTGACGTATGTTGTGGGATACTATCTCCTTGGTTGGTTCAGTTCTATATTTGGGAGATTTGCTTACCTGGGATGCCTGGGACACCTTGCAATGATCACAGTTCCTATCAGTTTGGTAATAGCAGGTTTTAACGTAGGGGCCTTGGCCCACCAGCTAGGGAACTTGTTCCCCACCAAGTGGGTCCCTGACAGTTTTTTGGAACCATCTTGAGCTTCTTACTTAGATTTTTAGAACCAACCCCTGCAGGCTACCTGCTTTATACTGCACTTATCAAGAATTTGGTGTTCACCCTGGTTACCGCCATCATTAGCCTTACCACCTATCATCTAGTTTGCCTTTTCCTGTATACCAAGACTTCTGTCACTGCCAGCACAACAGCTCCTCAACAGGTTCAGAACCAAACCGTGGTACTAAACCAGATTTCAGAAGTATCCCCTGACAACAATGAAGGGAACAAGATCCTTATGCTCCTGGCCTTCTCACAATCACTGTTTAAAACATCTCCTGTACAATTCCAGACTGATGCACAGAAGGTACATCACGTGGCCAAAAAGCTCACAGGCAAGGCTTGCGTCTGGTACGCCAAAGCCACCCTTCAAGGGGAGAAATTACTAAACAACTACCCTGCCTTTTGAAACTCCTTGTTGTCCACTGTAGTGCCAGCACAAACCACAGAAGAACTCAGAGACCACATAATGACCTTATATCAAGGCAGAATGGCCACCAAGGACTATATTGAAGAATTCTCTCACCTCAAGGAAGCAAATGGGATGACTGATGCCAAAGCTTGCTACCTCTTCCAGAAGAAACTGTCTCCGGAACTCAAGAACTTCCTAGCCCACTATGTATTACCTGACAAGTTTTCTGAGCTTACCAAAGAGGTTTTGAAATGGTCCTCCAAGGTAAAACAGCTTCCTTCTTGGAACAACACCAAGACTCCTCCCACCTGTAACTTACCATTCCTTGCTGAGGTTCCAAAGGGATTAGTGCCTAAACCCAGGGGAGGTTACCAGTTAGCCCCCAAAGAGAAACAACATCAAGTCTGTGAAGGACTGTGCCTCTACTGTGGGCAATTAGGTCATTCTGCCAAGGAGTGCCAGGCACTCTCCAAGGTACAATCCGCTTCAGGCCATCTCTTTTCAACCACAGATGCCAATAAATCTTCCACTCAGTCTTACGCTCTTTTGCCTGTTTTTCTAGACCACAAATTTGGCACTACAGCCAGCTACGCACTGATTGACATGGGAGCAATGGGGAACTTCATTGATCAAGATCTTTTGACTTTGTTAGGGTTTGAGACCTCAGGACTAGTCTCTGTAAGACTTGCTGAAGGTACCCCTGCCCAAGTAGGACGCCTAGCCAAGCCCCTCCACGCTCAGGTAGGGAACAACTCATACCACCTACCCACCTCTACGCTCTCCAACTTGGCCTTCCTGTTAGTCTTGGGATTTCCCTGGTGTCAGGAAGCCAAGTTACATTTTGATTGGGACACTAACTCAGTCACACTTCACTCCCACGGACAACCAACCACAGTGCCTCTCAAAAAACCATATTATCAAGTACCAAAAAACTTCACGGCGTACTTAAACTCTCTACTTCTTGTGGGGAGTTCAGCACCTGATTCTATTCTGGAGGAAATTCAAGACTTAAAAACAGCGTTTAGCAAGGAACTCTGCTCTGTCCTTCCTGAAAGAAGACCATCCAATCTTATAATTGACTTGATACCAGGCTCCTCTCCCACCTGGGGAAAGCTTTACCCCATGAACCAAGCATAGGGAATTGCGATGAAGGAGTACCTTGACAAAAACTTAGCAAAAGGGTTTATGCATTGATCCAACTTTCCATGTTCATCGCCCATGTTCTTTGTAGGGAAAGAAGACAGGACTTTGAGACCAGCCATGGACTTCACCAAACTAAACGCCATAACCATTAAGAACCAAAACCCCTTACCATCTGCAGAGTCCCTGACCAACTGACTTAATCACACCAAGGTTTTTTCTAAACTAGACCTCCACAGTGCTTATAATCAGATACGTATTGCTGAAGGTCATGAATGAAAGACAGCAGTTTTCACTCCCTTTGGGCTCTACAAATACCTTGTGATGCCCTTTGGTTTGAGTAACACCCCTGCAGCCTTTCAAGGCCTAATGAGTGAGGTTCTCTTCCCTCTACTTGACGTCTGTGTTGTCGTCTATCTTGATGAATTCTGGTATACTCAAAGAACAAGGAGGCCCACACAAAACACCTACAAGAGGTCCTACAATTACTTATTGACAACCGTTTGTTCTGTAAGCTTGAAAAACGCAAGTTTTTTGTCACAAAAGATTGAGTTCCTTAGGTACAAGATTAACCCAGGAGGGTTTGCGGTTGCTCCCTCCAAGATAAAAGCAGTCCTGGACTGGCCTAGACCTACGACATGTACCAAGCTTTGCGGCTTCTTAGGCCTGGCAAATTTTTGCCACAAGTTTATCAAGAATTTCTCTGCTACTTCTCTCCCTCTCACACACCTAACCTCCAAAAACGTTCCCTTTGTCTGGTTGTCAGAAGCTGACCAGGCTTTTAAGACCCTCAAGAAGCTTTTCACCTTGGTCCCAGTCCTTCTTCACCCTGACTCTGAACGCCATTTTTTTGGATACAGATGCCTCCAACTTTGCCCTTGGAGGGGTGTTACTGCAGCTTGGGGAGGATAGTGAACTCCACCCTGTGGCGTTCTATCCTATAAGCTGCTTGACCAAGAGAGAAATTACCACATGTACAAAAAGGAACTATTTGCCATTGTAAAATACTTGGACCACTGGTGCCACTACTTGTGTCAAAACTGTAGGCTTGACCTGCCAGCAAGGTTCTAACCAAGCGGGTTTGTGACCTGCAATCCAATTATCTGGTCACTTGAAGCCAGACTAGGAAGTCAACTTGAATTACCAAATCCAACAACATGAACAGATGATGATCCTTTACGGTGGATACCTTGTTTTGGCATTTGACTCATTACCAGGATCAAGCCACCCCCTTCTTCCATCCAGCCATGTGATCACCAATCATGTTCCTGTTATCCATTGATTCACATGAACTATATAATCACTATCTCACAATAAAGATTATTATCTAGCTTCTAAATATTTTCCCCATGTAACTCTGCTAAAACAGCACAGTTACAACACTTGAAAGGAAGTAAATTCCCCATGCAAATCAGAACCAACCATAATAACCTACTCTACTTAACTAAGAAGAGAAAGGTTAGCCCACATCTGGCATCATGGGCTATAGACCTTCTTGCCTTTAAATTCAAGATTAGTTACACTCCAGGACACCAGAATATAGTACCAGATGCCATCAGTAGATGAGAGGACTTGGATGACCCAAGCCAGTCCTACGTTAAACACAATGAACATGCTATACTCTCTGAAGATCAGTTCCTTTCTCACATCATGACCTTATCTTATCTATCCACCTTGGACCAGGACATCATAGCATCCCAACTCCTTGATAAAGAGAACACTCTTACTGGTCTTACGCTAAACAACAGATTTTGGTCAAAGAATGGAAGCCTTTATGTACCAACCAATGAACATCAACAAACAATCTTGGAAAGCTTCCACGGCTCTCCTCTCACAGGACATGGGGGTATTTGCAAAACATTCAAGAGAATCCACCAAAGATACTGGTGGCCTAATATGAAGAAATCAGTTGCCCAATATATCTCCACATGTATTTTGTGCGGCCGCAATAAACCCTCTGCCATGAAGCCCCAAGGATTACTCAAACCACTGCTTATTCCTCCTTGTCCTTGGTACTCCATCTCCATAGACTTTATTGTGGACCTTCCAGAGAGTTACAACATGACCAGCATCTTTGTGGTAGTAGATTTTCTAACCAAATATGCAATCTTTTCACCCTTCAAGCGCGCAACGGCAGAAGACACTGCCAACATGCTCTTTACTCATGTAATTGCTAACCACAGAATTCCCAACAACATCATCTCAGATCATGGTACACAATTCACATCCAAGTTCTGGCAGTTCCTAATGAAGGCATTACGGGTTAAAACTCTCATGTCCACATCCTTTCACCCTCAGACCAACAGACAGACAGAAAGGGTTAATCAAGTGCTAGAAGGTTTTCTCAGGAACTATGTGAACTTACAACAGGATGATTGGGTAACCTTACTTCCACTTGCCCAACTATGCTATAACACCAATCACCATGATTCTATTGGAGTATCCCCCTTCTTTGCCAACTATGAATATAACTCTGAAGAACTTCCTGATCCTACAACCAAAGACACTATCCCTTCTGCACACCAATGGGCAACCTCCTTACTCAAGAATCATCAAAAACTCAAGACACAACTGGAAAAGACCATCCTGCAGTATAAGATCCAAGCTGATAAATATTGAAGAACACCTGAAGACATTCAAGTGGGAGACTACGTGTTCCTCAGTGCAAAGAATCTCAAACTGGACATTCCAGGGCAAAAACTAGGGCCAAAGAAGATTGGGCCCCTGTTGATCATTGAGCAACGCTCTGATGTTAATTTCCAACTCAAACTTCCTGCAGGCTCCTCCGTCCATGATGTCTTCCACATTAGTCTTCTGTATAAATTCAAAGGGTTACCATCTGAAATAGACCACAAGGACCCTCTGCCTATCATCTTGAACCATACTCCAGAATGGGAAGTAGAAGAAAACCTCAGTCACTGCACCTCTTAAGGTAAACATCAATAATTGGTGAAATGGAAGTGTTACAAGGTAGAATCCAACTCCTGGGAACCAGAAGAGAACCTAGAGAACGCACCAGAAGTCCTCTAACGCTACAAAGAGACTCAGGAAGAGAAGGACCTTCCTGGGAAGGATAGTGTCAGGGATTCTTTCCCTGAATAATTGAATCTTATTGACAACTTTGGAAAAAACAATTCCTCAAACCAACACAACAACAATGAGATTGGGTCCAGTTTTTGTTTGAACAATGATTTCAACGGGATTTGAACTCAGAACCCTAAAGAAGGACCCAGTGTTAGTACAGAATTAACAGTTTGACTTAGTTTACCTTTATATATTAATTCTATTCATTCAACTTTTGCTTTGGCTTTTGAATTGAATTTCAAAAAGGTTATTAACACAACTAATAACATCACTTACCGCTTGCGCTTTGATTGGCTGCCACTGTCTCCCTTGCCGCTCTGTAATCAAAAGAGATTATATTTGACCAAAGCTCTGTACTTAGTTTTAAGCAACTATCTTGCTTGTCTCTGCTTAATTAAGTACATCACAATGGATTATCCTTGGATCCACTTCTTCAACATTTTTACTATTCAAGTTATTAAGCTTTACCTCCATCATTGTTTGGAGAAAGGTATTAATTTGATCTCCAGCCCATGAAAATCCCTCTTATATTCTAAAAATATCACTTAAATGTTCCAGCCTTCATTTAGAGGGTATTTAAGTGAGCTATTCTCATTATTTCTCTTTTTTCCAACAATAAAAACTTTATTCTATGCCAGCTACTCATTCTCCTTCTGATTACTTATTTTGAAGCCATGAGAGGAATTTTATTCCTGTTCTGGTTTCTAGCTTCCTTCTTGCTAGTGATATCAACCTTGGAAAACCTAACACCTACAACTGACTGGTACAACTCTTCTCCAGACAACACCCATCAAAAAAAATCCCTCACCCACAGATGGTTCAAATATCCCACCAGCCATTGGGGATGTAAATTCCATTATGGTTGTTCATTCACTCCGCCTCCTGCCAAACCTGCTCTGGTTAGACCTTACGCCTCCTTCTATCTCTTGACGTACATCGTGGGATACTATCTCCTTGGTTGATTCAGTTCTATATTCAGGAGATTTGCTTACCTGGGATGCCTGAGAAACCTCACAATGATCACGGTTCCTATCAGTTTGGTAATAGAAGGGTTTAACGTAGGGGCCTTGGCCCACCAGCTAGGGTCTTGTTCCCCGCCAAGTGGGTCCCTGACAGTATGAGACCAGAAACAACAACTAGCAGGCTGCTATCACTCATGGCTTTTCACTCAAACTTTTGAGATAAATATCAATAAAAAGCCAAAAAATTTAAAGTCCAAAAAATATAACTTAACACCCCTCTTTGATCATAGTTTTTACTAGCTATGGACTAGAAACACATCCCAGTGGGCTGCTGTAAAAGAGTGAAGCTGAGTGTAGCACAGCCTTTCTCTTTTGGCAGCCTGCCTGACACATATTTCCTTTTACCAGCTATAGATTAGAAACACATTAGCAGGCTGCCATAATTAAATGCTTTTTAAGAGCTACAGACCAGAAACACATACCAGCAGGCTGCCGTAAAAGAGTGAAGCTGAGCGTAGCACAGCTTTAATCTTTTGGCAGCCAGCCTGAAACATCTTTTTTTATATCAGATATAGACAAGAAACACATCCCAGAAGGCTGCCATTATTAAATGCTTTTTACCAGCTATAGACTAGAAACAAATACCAGTGGGCTGCTGTAAAAGAGTAAATCTGTGCTACACTCAGCTTCACTCTTTTATCAGCCAGCCTGACACATCTTTTCTTTTACCAGATATAGATTAGAAACACATACTAGCAGGCTGTCATCATTGAATGCTTTTTATCAGCTTTAAACTAGAAACATATACCAGAGGGCTGCCGTAAAAGAGTGAAGCTGAGCGTAGCACAGCTTTGCTCTTTTGGCAGCCTGCCAGGCACATCTTTTTTACCAACTAGAGTATAAGATAAATATTTATAATGGCACTAATTTAAATAAACGCAAAATTTGTTTCAGCTAGGATACCTGGACGCGTACCCAGGCAGGATGCTATGAAAGGGCAAAGCAGGCACAGCTCAGCTTTGTTCTTTTGGCATCCCCATGCCATACTAAATTTTTTATAGATCAGATTTACTTATTGTATTAATATTTCAATGCTTTGTACAATGAAGCGTTCAGAGTGATTAAACTGGTTCAAGAGAAGCTAATTAGGTACAGGTGTCATGGAATCCTGATCTATTAGAGTTGACTGATCCATTTTCCTATCACTAAAGCTATGGGTTAAAAATAGACATGCCACAGCCAGATTGAAATGTCTATTCCAGAATATGGAGAAACTATATCAAGGCTAATATAGTTTTCAATCCAGAAGACACCTGAGACATTCTGGGTCTCAGGTCATTGATTAATTTGAAAGCTTCTGATATGCATTCCGGATCCTGAAATAGACGCAAACCCAACCTAGATAATAAAGGCAGGGAATTATAACATCCTGTTTCACCGAGAAATGAGACGGAAGACTGCCTGTGCAAATTTTGTACATTACACCAAGCGCAAGGTGGGATCAGCCCTATGGATGTCAACTTAGTTGGCCTCAACTAAGTCAAGGGATACCTAGGCTAAAGAGGAGAAATTAGCAGCCTAGGATATCACCTAATTCCAAAACCTTATTCAGGTTTGGAATCCAACTCTGGGGGTGAAACTAGTAGCTTGGGGATGATAGGCTAGCTAGTAAAGAGTTATCTGCAGCTAGACGCCAGTCTGGCCGCAAGCTTCATACTATAAAAAGTCCTTCCAAGATCACTTGGAAGGCAGACAAAAATAAGAATCATCAACATTACTACTAAACCAATTAGTAGTAGTGTCAAGTAAAATAAGAGCGTATTATTGTTACTTCCAAATCCTGCCAAAACCACCACAGTCAGTGTCACGTCCCAAAGACCACAGGACTCTTTTGTTACTTGGCTCCAGTAACCACAGAACTCTGTCAGTTGCTGCAATCATGCACACCAATTGGAAACACATCTGTCCTCATACAGATATCCCAAACTCAACATGTATAATATACCCAATAAAAACAACATCTCTTCTTCTTCAAGAACACAAAATCTTGACAACAGGTAATTCTATTAATATACTAGGTGAATGCCTTGTCCAAGGACAGATATAAGTTGAATTTAATACATCATTTAATAATATTTTGGAATTTTAGGCTGGGATTACTTACCATCAGCTTAATTTTATTTAAAAAACACATTTAAACATCTTTTTTGAAAGAAATTTAAATTTTATTTTAAACAATTGAATATTCCCAGATAAATATAAAATTAGAAGTTTAATTAAGTGGAGTATTACTACAAGTTTGGTAAAAATAAAACAATAATTTAAAATTTACTATTGGATTTTATAAATTATTTGAAAATATTGAGCTGAACTTTTGCTTTAATATAAGTCATTACTATTAAAAATATCTTAGTATTCACTTAGATATGTTGTGCTACGGTAGAAAACCAAATGAAAGAAATAGTGCACCCCTGTAAGACCAGAAATCAGCAAAGAACCACCACCAAACCCTTAAGAGAAATAGACAATTTAAATGCTGTCATTGACAAAAAAATGGGTCAAAGCTGGGGTTGCTCAAATATCCCTGAAAAATCTGGACTTGCCATATTTTTATCCAAATAAGTATGACAAGAAAATCACCTGTTATACATTATTTGGTGATGGCAGCGCTTGACCCGCTGGTTGCCAGAATTTTGTGAATCATGACGTCATCAACTCAAATTCCAATGCTGGACCTCCAACTGCTGAAAATATTCTTATCAGCCAATCAGATGTCACAAAATCCCCTCCTCCCCATACTAAACTCCCTTAAGACTTTCTCCATTCCCCTCTAGAAGCTTGTTTCTAGATAGCTAAATTACACTCAAATAAAAAGAAAGTTTCCAAAAATGTGGGATCATCTGGGGCTGTTTCCCCTTGTCTTCAAAAGATTAGCCTTCATCATCTTCAAGGTTCCATTGATTCTGTAGCCGCACCCTGGCCTGCATTGTATTCTGCTTCCTCATCTTTGACGTCTGACTTCCCTTTGCAAATGCTCTTCCTCATTACGATCTCAGTTGCTGTTTTCCACTATACCACCTGAGGCTCAAATTTAATGAGTCCCTTCACCCAATTTGGTTTAGTGCTGCTCAAGAAGTTAATGATTTGTTTATCTTATCCTCATTCTTTTTCTCTGAACAGTGCAGCACACCATTTAACTCTTACATGCTGTTTTTTAATGCGTACTAAAAGTGAATTTTGATGAATCAAATTAAGTCCAAACCTTTATTATGACAAGCCCAACTCCAGCATTTCCTTCTACATCTCAGCATCTAGAGCAATCATGTTAGTACCATTTCATCAGAATTATCAGAAAAGTCTATCTAGATACTATAAACTTTATGAAAATCTTTTTTACTAAGTCCCAATAGTGTTAATTATAGTTTACTCTGCTGACATTATAATTATAATGCTGCAATTACAGGCAAGGTTTACCTAAAACAATATGAATTTACCTGAATCAGGTGATGCATCCAAGTGTAATATTCTAGTTTGTGATTCAACATAGCTAGACTTTAAAATGTGCAAGCCAACCATCCTTGATTAGACTAATTTTTACAGATGTATTTATTATTTCCAATTCAAATCAGATCCCTTTAACTAATCAAGCCCCTTTTTTCTCCAGTAAATACAGTAGTTTTCAAACCTGTTGAGATAAACAAAAAATCTCAGTCTAAAAACAAATGTAACTCAGTCTAAAAACAAAATCAAAGTGGATCCAAATCTATTGTAATTTAATATAAATTCCTTAATTTTTGATTTTGTTTTTAGACTGAGTTTTATACATTTTTAGACTGAGATTTTAAGTTTATCTCAACAGGTTTGAAAACTACTGTACAATCCTCAGAAGAGTGTTTAAACATACGTTCATATAAAGATATAGTAAATCAATCCAAATTGTAATCATATTTTTAACCAATGTGTTACCCCCTACAATTTAATCTACACATTGTGAAGTTGGATAATCTATACAGGTAAGCCTATTTGCCATGATTACAAGCGTTAAACCATTATTTAAAACAAATCAACTAAATATAAACTTATTAAAGTCCAATTGGCTAATATTCTCATTTATACATAATTCATGCCACACTCCAATGGATTTAACTTTCATGAAAGCAGAGGTACTTGTAGGAGATTGCAAGTAAGAATGAGCCATTAAATTTGTTGGCTTGGCCATTAACTTTAAATATAAGATAATATGTTAATTTTCACAGCTGATGATATGTACCCATAAAAATCATATGAAAGAAAATTGAAGCTGTGTATAAAACAAAAATATTGTTGCAACTGAACCAATGAGAGTTCAGTATTTGAATTGGGGAAGACAACAGTCTAATAGAAAGGTCAATAATGAATAGAATATGGTATTGTTTATTGTAGAATATTGTAATTAATATACCATATGGGGAAAGCCACAAGGGGGTGGCATAGTGGGATGTTCCATGTAAGGTTCAAAGTCAAGGAATAACTTGTGCAGGGATCAGCAGGTCAAATTGGTAGCGCTCCTAATTAAGATGAAGTGCCCGCAATTTGATATTGCCATCATATTGGTTCATGTTGTTAGATACGTCAAGGGGCGACTCATTGAGCGCCCCCTGTGTATTGTAAGATACATTAGCAGGCAAGTCTGGAAACTCAGTTGCAACAATATAACATTAAACACTTACTTTAAGCCAAATTAACAGAAATTAAGCATTTAATGAGAAAAACATATAAAACATGGGGCAAGTGCCTAAAGTTGAAGTGTGGAGATTGAAATCTCCAAATCAATGGATTTTTTATCTCCACACTTTTTTTCAATAAAAATTTTTTCCCAAAAAATTTAATATTTTTCTTAAATTTGATTTTTTTAAAAATATTTTTACTAGTAGCTAAAATCAAAAAACCAAGTTCAACGTGCCCAAATTGATGCAATTTAAAACACACCTTAATTTAATTTGGCTTTTAAAATAGAATTTATTTATCCCTTTGAATAGAGGGGACAAAATTGAAAGTGCAAAAATCAAAGTGCAAAAAAATCTTCAATTTAATATTTCTCACATCAAAATTAATTTTTTTTAAATTTTTTTTTCTATATGTAAAAAAAGAAATCAAGAGCTAAAAAAAGATTTTTTAACTTTAGGAAATTTTTTGAATTTATTTTGTTCAAATCATAATATAAAATAATATTATAAGCTCTTTCTTTTTAAAAAATAAAATTTTGTCATATAAAAATTTCTTTAAAAATTTACCTATAGTTTCTTAATGGGTGCAGAAATCAAAAAGTAGTCAAATTGAAATCCAAAAAGGTACCAAAAAACTAGGACCACTTAATATTAAATTTTTGCAAAAAAATAATATTTTATTCATTATGTTTTATTAAGTTCCTCAAATCAAAAGTGAGGAAATCAAAAATTGACTTTTTAGATTTAGTCACACTTTTTATAAGCTTATAAAATTTCAAATAACTAATAAAAACTTTTGGAATTCCTCATGTAGATTTTTTAAGACCTGATGTTTAGATACATAAAAAAGAAATAAAGTTTTTTGGTAGGTTTTTATTTTATTGCATTATTAATAAATTGGTGTGTTTTGGAGGCAATTTCAAAAAAATATTAAATTAATATAATATTTTACTATGTTTCCCTATGTTATTTCAGGGGACAAAATCAAAGTGCACAAATCAAAGTGCATAGAAAAAAGTGCAGAAATCAAAATGCCTAAACCAAAGTGCAATAAGCTCTTGGGTTTTTTTGAAGGTTTCTTTTTTGAATTTTCTCCTTTTCCAACTCTCATTCCTCCTCAAATTTTTTCAAAAGTTTTGTTGGCCCCTTGGCTGCGCCGGGGGCTAAAAAACTTTTAAAAAAATTCTGCATTGTCAAGAGGGTGGATTATAAAAAATCTGATACCAAATAGAAAAAACTTTCTTTTTTCTTCTCTTCTCCTTTTCTCTTCTCTTCTCCTCTCTTCTCTTACCCTCAATTATCTTCTACTATCCTCTTTCCATTCTTACCCTTGATTATCTTCTATTATTCTCTCTCCATTATTACCCTCAATTATCTTCTACTATATCTTTTACTATATGTATTAGAGTAAAATAAGACATATAAAATGTTTCTCTTTGATATACAGCTTTGAACTATCTATATCATCTTTTGGTGAAATACTATCTTTTTAACACAAAAATATTCAAGTCTTCATTTTATGATATTGTCAAGGGTCTGGATGTACTAGTATTCCGGCTATTGCCATCACACCTAACATCCAGTCATTGCCCAATTTGGTGCCTTTCCAATATACCATTTGACATACTGGAAATGTCAATAAACCAATATCACATGACTGTCCAGGTATCCAGCAACTTGAACCCATCCAACACATGACCAGCCCCTGGCTTTGATCCAACTAAAATCACTGCCACAGCTAAAGCTATATAAGTCTAAAGTATTATTCAATAAAATATACTTCTTCTCTTCTTAATTACATATTCAAAGCTTCCCCAAAAAGGCGCTCCTTATCACTGGTAGCACTACAGTTTTTGACCATGCTGATGAAAGCAAAAATGACTTAACAGAACCCGCCCACCTTTGCCCACATACTCAACCAGGCCACATCCCAGGATACCTGGAAGACATACTTCCACGCCCACCACATCAATGAAGATATTTCTAGTGGATGCACCATATTTGAAGGTCTGGTCATGCCCAAAGCATGCGCCAAGATCATTCAATACAGTTGCTCTCTTCAACCACAATAAACACAGAACCGCCTATTGCAGGCAAACTTACTAACCACAAATACATTGGTATTGACAAGTTCTTTGGCAAAAACAAAGAAAAGTCACCAACTGGCTAGACCACTCAGCCGCTAAACTCTGCGCCAGCTGCATTCTCCACAAAAAATGGGTCCAGGAAGCCAGCAAGCGCCTGTACAAGGCCACAGCTAACTGGTTTGCCACCTGGGTTGGCTCACAAACTGACAACCAGATTGACAACAGGAAAGAGTTCAAAGCAGACATCAACCACAACTTCTGCGTCACTGAATCTCTCCAAGTCATTGCAATACAGCTCAGCAATCTTCCTCAGAAGACCACTATCACAGCTTACGCCAATGAATTTGAGGAAATACAATGTAAAATTCAAAACCCAGTGCAATATGACAAATTAACACCAGAGCCTCATTCATCAATAGAATGAAACCCTCTGTTGCTGCCCTCATCTGTCCAGAGGCTAACACCTCCATGCCTGCGCTCATTGCTGAAGCCAAGCGCGCTGAAAAATGCGCCAACATGGAATATGCTGCACACAATGGCAACCACTCCTCAAACGGCAATGGAAGAGAAAACTCCAATGGCAATAAACACCAAAATACCAATCATAGCAACAGCAACTCCAATTGTAACAATGGCAATTGTAGCCAAAGCGCAAACCGCTCCTGTCCCAAGAAAGAGGACACCACCAAAGTTAACAATGCTGAAGTAGCAAACCGCTATGAATCTGACCCCACATTCTCTGACCTCAAAGGTCTCAAAACAGAGGAACAGGGAAAAGAGGAGGGGGAACAGGCTTAAGTGCCCCTGTCTCCCCCCAACTTGACAAGAAACTGTACCAAGGCACAAACTTTGCTGCTTGCATCCCACGTGTCCCGCAATCCTCCATTTTTATGAACGTAAAAATTAAAGATCACTCACAACTTCTTGTCTATCCATGTACTTACAAATCTCATACACATAAAATTTTATTCAACTCTGGTGCACAACATACTATGGTTAGCAAACCTTTTGTAACCAAGTACAAAATACCAGTTGTCAAATCTAACTTCAAATACACCAGAATGGCTAACAAGTCAAAAGTTCTACTCAAAGGCAAAATAACGTCCTTCAGAATTGACCTCCAAGGAATACAAACGTCCATCAAAGTACTTTTCATGAACAACATAAACTACAACATTGTAGCAGGCATGGACTGGTTCACCCAAGTGAATCCCAGCATATGTTGGAAAACAAAAACCATGACAATAAAACACAATTGAGTAAATTTCAACATTCTCAAAGAATCCAACAACCTCATTCTAAGAGACAAAGTACATGTCCAGGTCATAAATCAAGATGACTCTGAACATCTAACCAAAGACAGTACCCTCCACATAATAAGGTACTCCAAATTTAATAATATACAAACACAAAAGATCCAATGCCCAGAACTTGCGGCACTCCTAAATGAATACACTCATGTATTCAAGGAAGAACTCACAGAGTTACCACCCAAACAAGAGGTCAAACATGGCATCAACTTATTTATAGCCATGCCCAAACCTGCACCTCTCTACAGACTCTCTCCCATGGAGACCCAAACCCTCAAAACACACATTGAGGACAACTTAGCTAAAGGCTTCATCCGCCCGTCTGAATCCCCATGAGGGGCAGCGGTCTTCTTCTTAAAGAAGAAAGAAGGATCTCTTTGCTTAGTTAATGACTACAGAGCACTAAACTAAAGTACAATAAAAAATAAATACCCAATTCCCCTCATAGAAGACCTATTCACAAGGCTCTCCAGAGCAAAAAATTTCTCAAAAATTGACCTCACATCTAGTTATAACCAAGTTGAAGTTAAAGAGAAAGACATACCAAAGACTGCTTTCCACACACAATTTGGGTTGTTTGAATGTAAAGTAATAAATTTTGGGATGACAAACGCCCCAGCAACATTTGCCATCATGATGAACCAGGTGCTAAACAGACTCTCAAACACATTATATTACCTCAACAACATCATCATATTTTCAAAAACAAAATAGAAACACCTCACATATGTCTGCAAGACACTCAATTGACTTGAAAAGCACAAACTATACGCTAAGCCTAGTTAGTGCTAATTTATGGAAAAGGAACTTCTGTTCTTGGGCCACATTGTCTCTGATGTTGGCATCAAAGCAGATCCAGATAAAATAAAAGCCATAAATAACATGCAACACCCTACCTCTGTTAAACAAGTTAGATGCTTTCTTGGTATGGTAGCTTACCTAAGGAAATACATCAAAGACTGCGGAAAGCTCACTGCACCAATCAATGACCTAACCAAAGGTAATTCCAAAAAGAAATTCATCTGGACTCCAGAATGCGACAAGAATTTCCAGCTATTAAAACAAGCTTTGATTGAAGCACCAATCTTGCAATACCCTAATAACAACGGGTGCTACAAGCTTGAGTCAGACGCTAGTGACACTGCCATTGGCGCAGTCCTACGCATCTGCCAGCCAGGGCATCAAAATTTCCTGCCAGTATGTTACAAAAGCAGAAAACTAACAAACACTGAGCAAAGGTACCCAATACACGACAAAGAATTGCTAGCAATATATCACACATGGAAGAAATGGAGATATTATCTAGAAGGACATTTAAACGTCTGAGTACTAACTGACCATAAATCCTTAATCTATTTCAAAACTCAGAACACACTTGCACAGAAGCAAGCCAAATGGATGTCCTTTCTGGAGAAGTTTAACCTGGACATCCAGTACAAAAAGGGGGCAGAGCTGGTCACAGCCAATGCTCTCTCTAGACTATGTCAGCCTAGAGAGGATCACCCTGACCACCTGGACCCTGACTGGCCAAATCTGTACAACACTGAGTACAAGACAAAAGGAAAGGATCCCTCCACACCAACTAATCCATGATACGCTAGTAAGGAATGAAAAAAATTTCCACGTATCAAATGGCACTGTATATCAAATCATTAACAACAAACATGTCCCGTACATCCCACTTGCACAAAGAGTTGAAACCATATTAAGACATCACCACCTACTAGGACATACAAAGGCTAACAACCTATATCTCACATTAAAAGAGATAGCATGGTGGCCCAATCTCAAACAGGATATAGTTGATGTTCTGAAAAAGTGCACAGTGTGCAAGAAATACATCAGTACAAAGGCTCTTCAGCCAATGGTCTACCCAGTACCAGACCCTGAACCATTTAAGGTTTGGGGGCTAGACGTAGTGGGGCCCTTCCCAGAAGCCAAAGCAGGACAACACTTCTTAATTGTAGCCATTGACTTTGCAACATGCTGGCAATCTGCTGAGCAACCAAAGGCCACAAAGCAGAAACAATAAATCAATTCATCAATAAAGCAATCATAGCAGACTACAGCACTCCAGACTACATCATAACAGATGGAGCAAAAGAGCTAACAGGCCATGTAGTAAACAACAATCTAAAAACAAAGAACATCATAAACTCCACAACCTTGCCCTACAGGCCACAGGCCAACAGCAGATTTAAACGCCTGAACGGCAGCCTTATCAGAACCCTGGAGAAAATAATGAATGTCAAAGCCTAAGACACATGGTCACTCTATGTGAAACATGCATTACTAGTATACTGGGTTTGTACCAATCAAGGGACAGGCTACTCACCGTTTGAACTAACATACAGGTACAAGCCAGAAATAGTCACCCACAACAATCAACCATATGTGAAGATCCCCCAGGGAAACCTCCCACAATAGAACAGAAACCAGCTCTACAACACATACACCTCAAAGCCAAACTGGCAGAAACAAAGAGACTCAAAACCCAAAAGGTAACCTCAACAGAGGACCTGCTCCCCATCAACTCCCCTGTCTGGGTCCTAGCTGGGAAAAGAAAGAAGCTAGACTCAGTACACAGAGGACCAGGAAGAATCATCAGATACTGACCAGACAGGAACACCTACCTGGTTAAGTTCCAGGGTGCCAAAGAGCCCATCACCAAAAAGTATCACAGATCTTGCCTCCGCCCTAGCAAAGGAGAACACTCAACCCAGTTGGTGCCCACTAGTAAATAACTCCAGGAACATCAGGCAGCAGCCGTCAAGACAAAGCCCCCTCCTGATGTACCCAAGTAACCCCTTAAGGGAGGGGTGTGTCAAGGGTCTGGATGTACAAGTATTCTGGCTATTGCCATCACACCTGACTTCCAGTCATTGCCCAATTTGGTGCCTTTCCAATATACCATTTGAAATACCAGAAATGTCAACAAACCAATATCACATGACTGTCCAGGTATCCAGCGACTCAAACCCATCCAGCACATGACCAGCCCCTGGGTTTGATCCAACTAAAATCCCCGCCACAGCTAAAGCTATATAAGTCTAAAGTATTATCAAATAAAATATACTTCTTCTCTTCCTAATTCTATATTTCAAGCTTCCCCAAAAAGGCGCTCTTTAATAATATGTAAGTGGCAGATTCTTGATATCTTTGAATATTGTGACTTATTATAAATAAGATATAAGACTATATCTTTTATTAAGTATAAAATTGTACAGTAGTTTTAAAAGCTATGGCAACAACCAAAAATACCTCAGATTTAAAGGAAATGATTTCAGATTTAAATAAAATCCAAGTTGCGCAAGATTCAGGATTCGAATAATTTAAATATTTTTGGTTAACAAATGAACTATCAATCAAAAAAAATTCACTAGCCCATTATACAAAATTATATCAAACATCAAGCAGTGTAATGTAAACCACAAAAAAATGAACTGACATAACAAGTGAGATGGATGGATGCTAATCTGGAGTATATTATAATCCAAGAAGGATTCATATGAGGCACCAACAAAAGGACTAAAATGAAACAAAATTAGAGCAGTCTAGAAGAAAGATTCCACAAGCACAAAACAAAATGAAGTCACACAAGATGTGTAGTATGAGCAGCCTAAAATAGAAAAATAACAGTTTAACAGCCAATCAACGTCTATTCAATTTAGGAACAGAGGCATTTTATCCATTTTCATGGCTCCAGATTTGTATGAAAAGGTTTTGAGAACCTTTCAAATATGGGCTGGAGATTACAATAAAAATAAATCATTAAATTTTAAACTTCTACTTTTAGTGATTTTATCCTAGGTTTTTTATAATGGTTTTTACTAGCAATATCTTTGACAGCGCCAGCAGCCAAGCCAGCTTCAATGGAGGCAAGGCTCAGAACATGAAGGCACCTGTTTACACCCAAGCCTTTGAGGCAGGTAACAAGGAAGCTGACCTGTTACTGACTCCCAAATCATATGGCTTTGACTTGTTCAGTAGTCACTTAGTGTCTATCTCTGCCCGTGCTCCCATACCCACCCCCACATAAGCTGCCCGCCAACCAACCAATCAGGATGGCAACCTTAATTTGGAACAACTTCCTGCCACCACCCAACCTGCCCCCCTACAGCCAATCAGGCTTCAGCTCCCGTGGCCCAGCGCCCCAAACAACAAGTTATCACCCAAATTCTCCAGGAAATTGTGGCACTAAACCTACAGGTCTGTCATGGGACCAGATTGCTACCCAGTTGCAATTTACCCAAGACACCATAATGCAGGAGTTCAACAACCTAATGAACAAGGGGAATATGATCATGACAGCCAAGAAGCCAAAGAAGGCCCCTGAGTCCCATATAACCAAAGCCTACCCAATAATGCTTGACCTCCTCCAGCAGGACCCCAAGCTTCCCCTAACCCAGGTCCACAAACAGCTTGCGCACCATAACATATGGGTCTCCAAGCGCATGGTGTAGCTCTGGATGCACGGAAAGGTGGCTTTCATACAGATTCTTACCAATTTTGCCGGTGACCAATGGGATGGCGCTGAGGGTTCCCCGTATGACACTGCCATCAAATCAACCCTGGTCCAATGCCTGACTAGTCTAACTGATAATGTCATGTTCATCTTCTATTACAAGCTATCAATAGCTTTTGATGATTTTGGTAAACAAGGAAGAGCCGCCACTCAAAAAGGAAGGAATAAGGTCAAGAAGGGGACTTTCATTGGTGCATTTCTGGCTGTTTCAGCCAAGGGTTTTGTCTACTATCAGACAAACCCAGATTTTATCAATGGCTACTTGTACAGCCATATCCTCGGTGGATTACTTGACTCCTGGGATGGCTCAAATTCCAAGTACCAGGTTTTCTTGAGCCACCAGATGGAGGATAGCTCCACCGCCCTCAAGGCCATCCAGGAACGCGGGCACCAGGCCTCTGTATACCCAGCTGATCACGCTGACATCCATCTGGCTGATGTTTTGCTCTTGATATTGAAGATACACTCCAGGAGTTTGGCCCTCAGGCTTTCAACAACCTCTATCTTGGGGTCCTTGACCACAATTCTCTTTGGTCACCAATTGGTGGCTGACTTGTTTGTGCAAATTGTTTTCCATGTGAATATGGGCAACCAATCACGGAAAAACAAGCGCCTCCCACCTCAGGCCACTGCCACCTACCAGCCCATCCAGTCAATGACCAATGAGGAATATGATGAGCGTTATATGGCAGCAATCACACAAAATCCTCCTTCCTCCACCCCTGCCACCAACACCCCTCACCTGCAAGTTCAACCCACCCAATCCCAGACCCCCCAGGCCAGCACCGCCTCTACGTCTTCCTTCCTGTGTTATTCTGCCTCCTAGGCATCACTCTTCCTGCCCCAATAAACCCCCAGTTGCCAAAAAATTCTATTTCTATTATCTTTATTTTGAATTTCAATTATTCATGTTCTCTTTGTTTATAGTTGGCTATATTTTTTATATTCAGCTTATTTCTATAAAATCATATATTTACTATGTCATGTATCTAGATCCAAAACAGTTATTTTTAGCACTTTGCACAGCCCCTGTGAAAATATTAACAACAATTTGGGGATCAAGTAAATTTAAATTGGAAAATTATAGGTTAATTGATTTAAGATAAAGTTGTTACTGATCCAAATTCAAAACCTTAATGATAAACTTTAAGCCAATCAGGAGCCAAGTGATAAAGTGATTGTTGTGACATAAAGGGTCATTCAATAATTCTTTGATGCATGTGTGCTAATTAATATGATTGGCTGGATCTTATGCTATTGTATGCCATTGCTGCTGTGGCAAGTTGTTGGTGGACTAGTGCTAACCCAGCAGCTGATTGGGCACTAGTCCACCAACAACTTGCCACAGCGGCAATGACACACAATGGCAAAACATTCAGCCAATCATATTAATTAGCACACATGCACTAAAGAATTATTGAATGACCCTTTATATCACAACAATCACTTTATCACTTGGCTCCTGATTGGCTTAAAGTTTATCATTAAGGTTTTGAATTTGGATCAGTAACAAATTTATCTAAACACAATCAACCTATAATTTTATAATTAAAAATTAGCAGATTACCAAATTGTTGTTAATATTTTCACAAGGGACTGTGTAAAGTTCCAAAAATAATATGGCAATTAAGGAAACAATGCCAACACAAAGCAAACAACATATATGAGATGAGTGTAAAACATATACACAATGGGGAAAAATGGGATATTGGAGTAATTTGAAAACAAATAGGGATACAAAAAGAGGCAATAGTATCAGAATAATACAGATTTTATTGGGATGAAAGCTATAAAAATATATGGAAAGGTTAGTAAAAAATCAATGAGAGAATTGGAGAAGCTGCTAAAAGACCTCAACTCAGCAATTGCTGAAATTAAAATGATTGACTGCAAGGTCAAAGTAAGAGTTAAGTCTGCTGTCCTTGAAGGGGACAAAATAGACAAGGTGTCTGCAAAGGCCCTTATGACCAAAATACCAGACACTCCAGAGAAGACAATTAGCGCTTACTAAATATTCAAAAACTGTGGTCAAGGGCCTCCAGTTCAAGTCATTTGCCCTCTCTGCGCTGTCTGTCTGGACGGATGACCCAGAAATGTATGCCCATCTCAAGCCAGCCAAGCGCGCCAGGAAAGAGGACACAGAATTGCCTGCTCAACTTCTTGCGCCAAGAATGGCCAATCCAGCCAAGGCTGGAGGCAAGGAAGAAACACAAGAAGGTAACCTAAAAAAATAAAATTAATAAATTTTCAAAATACTTACCTTTTTTTCTTAGAAAATGTAGATGGTGAACTCCGCCTGGTCCTGGTCCCTTTTGTCCCCCCTACCTTCTACGCCAGCTACACCACTCATGTGGCCAAGCAGCTGTATCTGCCCCCCTGTCTTGCAGGAGCTGGAGGACCACATCCACAGGTCCTTTCCAATGTCACAGGAGGCATTGGACGGGCTGACGCATGGCAATGGGGCATCTGAGTGGGCAGTTGCTGCCTACAAGGATGCCCAACTGGTCCGCCTGGACCCGGTTAACCTCAGTGGAGTTTACTATGTAAACTCCATTTAGCTTGTTTGGGACGTCCTGGAGACGCTCTCATTCAAGAATGTACCAGAGATGGGCCGGGCCCATGCAGCTGCTTGCTTCTGCTTCCCGGTGGAGCACATAATATCTTACCTGTTGGAGAACTTTGGGCGCGCGGTGTCAAAATTGGCTGTTGCAGACGCAACAGCTGTCAAGAAAACCAAAATCCTCCTGGCAGACTTTGGGCTGGCCTGGAGCGCTGACAAGACAGGGCTTCCTGCAGCTATGGAGCTGACCTTTTCTTAAACCAAACATGAGAAAAAAATAAGCACAGTATTTAATAAGCTGTGTGAGTTTACTGAAGCCTTTTCTTGACAAAGGCTTCATCTGGTGGTTCACCTGGGGTTCCTATTTTACTTTAAGTGAGCGCTAATGTGGAGGATCTTGACCGGGTCCTCATAGGGATTAATAAGGCCAGGCTCTCCCTGGATGAGAAGAAGGTTCCCCCTGGGTATGACTTGGTGGATCACGTGATACAAGACGCCCTGGTCCTGGCAGGCATTTACAGGTTTGCAGTCCTGCCAGAGAAGCTGCTCCTACATTCCCACCTGACCCTTCTCCCTTTTACTAGCCGCTGAGAATATTTTAACCAGGGTGTATCCACTGTCCATGATGTGGCGGTGGAGGTTGTGCGCCACCTCCATTGCGGGGTGGGTACATACTGAAGGACTCACTATAGGTGCACACAATAAAAATATGATTCTAATAAATTTTATTACAATTTATATTATTTTTATTATAATAAATTTTTATAATTTTTATTTCAGCAAACCAGTTTTGCAAAATATATTGCAGAAACAGTTTTCAAAAAAGCATGAAATTATACATTATTAAAATAAATTCTAACTTGTACATTTTACGTTTAATTTTTTTAAAACTATTATTATATTTATTTGCCAAAAGTGATATTAATGCGTTTGCGTAATCCAGTATTGAGCATTTGGGATAACCTCAGATAGCATAATAAAAATTAATATAAAATAAAATAAATGAATTACTAACATCCATTAATGGTCCTGCTGAATGTGATTGTGGGCTTGGAAACAATTTAAATATAAAATGATAATTAATAAATCTTGAATAATAAATTAGAGAATATAAAAAAGTTGGACATGTTAAGCCTTTAATTGATTGGCTGTTTGTCTAGGCACATGGGGATGAACAAATCAGTGTGGCCATAGAATTTAGCGTTGGTCTCAGGTGGGAGGGTGTGGATCCTGGCCTGCAGCAAATCAAACAGGTCCTTGGTACCAGTTGGGGTTCCTTGCTTGACAACTTGCTTGAGCCACCCAAAGACTTCCTTGTTGGGATTTAGGAATAGTAAATAAGCTGGGAGGAAGAGAAGGCGCAAATTTGCCGTGGCCAATTGCTGGGGGCCCACTGCAATGCTGGTGTCAATCATTAGGAATTGCTCAAGAATATCAGCCACCTTATGGAGACCAACGTTGTCCAGCACAATTATGTTAGTGAAGCCCAGGATTGTGCCCCTCAGGTGCTCCTGGACCAATCAGAGGAATGATAGAAAGGTCCTGCTGTTATAAAAACCCAATATCATTTGGTAGAGCTCAACCCCCTTTGGACCAAGGAGAGCCACCATTGAATAGGCTGTGGCGCGGACTGCAGCACAGCAAGCCATACCGTCATTTGAGCCTTTTGAGACATAGCCATACTCATTCTGCATAGATGAGGCAAATGCTGATTTATCAATGTAATAGATTTTGACTGTTCCCTTGGCTTTGAGGGCAGTGTATGCCTCTTTGTATTTTTTCCAGGTCTTGACATTGGCTGGGCTGTTTCTGTTGTAGGGAGATACCCCAAGTTTTTTCCAGGAAAATTGCATTCCCTTCACCAGATGGTAGTAAAAAGAAATTGAAGCCTCAACCCCAAAAGCGGACTTGATCATAGCCTGTATATTTTCCAGTTCAAGATGGCAGTCCTGGGTTATCCACTGGCGGATTGCACATTTGTACTCCTTGGTGAGCATGGTAGAAATGCGCAAGGATTTCTCCGCGGCAAGGACACATCCAGTATTGATGAATTTGTGGAAGGTCTTGCTGGTGTACTTGGGATCCACTCCAACAATAGCCGCAACTGCCTTTTAGTCACCAGATTCACGCATTAGCTTGAGCAGGATGATGTGTTTGATATCTGTGATGCACTTCTGAGCGGGCTTAGTAGGCTCAGATGAACTGGGGATCCTGATTGGTGACAGGCTTGCAAGGCATGGGCACCTTGTTGTAGAAGGCTGCAACCTTTTTGAGCACTAACTGTCCCTCATTGTTTTGATAGAACTTGGGCTCCTTGTCCTCCTCCTGATTGCCATCACTGACGTAGGGCTTGTAGCTAGTATTAAGTACAGGCTTCAACTTCTCCAGCATAGCTGACGGGACTTACTCTTGCTGGTACACAATGTCAAACGCATATGAAGTAAGTTCTACCTCCTTGTCTCTAATTTTCTTGGTGAAGGTAACCTTGGTGGGCTTCCAGGTCAGCTTGGAGATCCAAGGGTTTATGCTCTGCACCCTAGCATCTTGTGCTCCTCAAACCGGCTGTATTAGTGCAGAATCACTATCAAACTCTCCTCTCCTGTCTCCTTCCTGAGTAGGCATTTGGGTTGCACTAACTCTGTTCTTTGACCTGCGGGGGCAACTGCAACCGCAGCGCACAATGGGTGCAATGGTATTCTGTTGCTGTGCTCCTTTCATTTTAAAATTTAATAAAATATTAAATAAAACTCAATTAAGTTACTACCTAATTTTAATTTTTACTTTTATCTGAATATGGACTTTCAATTAATATTTTTTCCCACCCAATATCCCAATTTTAGATTTTTCATTTCTTAATTAGTTGTTTCTGGTTTTACAACGCCCATTTTTGAATACCCAAAAAATTTCCACCCATTTTCCAAGATTTTATGCCAAATTAAGCACCTAACACAATATTTTTAAAATTTATGTTTCAGATCTTGTGTCTTGTTTTAGATACCTTGGTATCATTCTTGATTACAATCCATTACACACACTGAGTGAGTGATTTTGTTTACATAGTGAGTTGCTATTGTGTTTCATTTTTGGAATGAGTTTTGACACACCGCGCTTGGGCGTATTTTGCCATCAATTCATATGGTAAACATATGTATAACAAAAGTCAACTCACACTATTTTGTTTGTGAATCCATGTATTTTGGATTATATTTTGAATGGTTTTGCTTTGCGCGTGAGCACTTCTTTGCTGTGTTGACCCATTTTGCCCATTAATGCCAAAAATCCCTGTTAACAGAGTGTATATTTTAACCTGTGTTGCAACCAAATTTCCAGACTTGCCTGCTAATGTATCTTACAATACACAGGGGATGCTCAATGAGCCGCCCCTTGATGTATCTAACAACATGGACCAATCTGATGGCAATATCAAATAGCAGGTACTTCATCATAATTAGGAGCGCTATCAATTTGACCTGCTGATCCCTGCATGAGTTATTCCTTGGCTCCAAACCTTACATGGAACTTCCCACTATGCCACCCCCTTGTGGCTTTCCCCATATGGTATATTAATCACAATATTCTTCAATAAATGATACCTTATTCTTATTATTCTGTCCTTTCTATTGGACTGTTGTCTTCCCCAATTCCAAACACTGAATCCTCATTGGTTCAGTTGCAACAGTAGTAGCAGCAGTAGGTTTAAAGCCTACCTAAAACAAAATCCCCCCTAAGAAAGGACAGAGTACGGGTTGTATGGCTACTCCCCAACAAGAAACTTTCCTGCCACCCCCAAGGGGGACATCCCTGACAGGTATGTCATCTATCAAGACCAACTAGTCCTCACAAGTGTGTACAATCAACTCTGCCTCAGGCAGTATGATGCCAGCGTCACCCTGCGCCAGTCAGACCTGTCACAACGCATGCTCAACCTTCAGCTAGCGCAGATTAAGGATCAGAGAAAAGCCTGGGGGTTGTAGCAACAAGAGGCCCTACAACCCCACCTGACCCATCCTCTCAATCCCTGCTTGCAAAAAACCCCTGCAACTACAACATCCATGAAGTTGAAGCCCTGGAAGTCTTCCAAGTCCACAGTGACAACCCCGTACTATAAGCAAGCCACTCTCCAAATTAAGTAACCCACTTAGCCTATCCCTTCTGTTTCTGTGGGAACACCCACAAATTACTGGTAGATATTGGGGCCAATTACACTATGGTTGACCAGGGGTTTGCTGACTTGTAACTTTTAGACCAAGTGCCTAGCAGATTCAAGGCAGTACAAGTGACTGACTCTTTTAGAGTTGCAATTACCCATGAGACAGTACCCTTCTCGATGAGAATGGGGAACATCCAGGTTAAGCTCTCTGGGCTAATTATGGCAGGGCTCAGCAACAACGTAATTGCTAGCCTTGACTGGCTTTGGCACAACCGTCCCTACATTGACTGGGATACATCTGTTATCACCCTTAATAGAAATGGGGTGGGCTTTCAGATTTATCCTGTTGAGATGAGAAAGTTACTCCACAATACTGTGTTTGTTAGGATAACATAGACGGGCTTGTATAACTTCAAGGGGGGAAAACTAGACTTCAATCAATGTTCAGTCAAATTTATCCATGCTGAACTATCTGTGGTCCCTCCCTTGGCCACTTCACCCCTACCAGTGCTTGTTGCGCTCCTCAAGGAGTACAGGGACGTGTTCAGTGAGACACTTGAACAACTACCTCCTCCCTGGGAGATCCAGAACGCTTTACAACTCCAAGGATTGTTACCTAAAACACAACCATTATATTGTCTTATACCAAAGGAAGACAAGACCCTCCACCAGCACTTTGTAGACACACTCAATAAGGGCTTCATTTGCCCCTCTCTCTTGCCATACAGGGCTACTGTATTCTTTGTAGCCAAGAAAGACGGGTCCCTTTGCTTGATCACAGACTACTGTGCCTTAAATGAGGTGACTATTGAGAATAAGTACCCCCTACTGCTGATTGACAACCTGTTTGATACACTCACAGGTTCAAAGGTCTTTAGCAAGATTGATCTCACTGCAGGGTACAACCGGGTCTGCATTGCACCAGGGGACAAGGCAAAAACTGCCTTCTGCACATGCTATGGGTTGTTTGAGTGTTGGGTCATGAACTTTGGAATGACCAACGCTTTTTCCACCTTTGCCATGTTGATGAACAAAGCATTTGAGGAACTGATTGGAAAATGCGTGGTTGTGTACCTTAACAACATTATTTTCTTCAGTCAAGATCAAACCACACACCTCCAAATTCTTTGTGCTGTCCTCAACACCCTTCAGAAAAACCAGCTAAAAGCTAAACCCTCCAAATGCAAGTTCCTCAAGTCAGAGCTGTTATTCCTTGGGCACACCATCTCTTCCCATGGGATAAATCCCAACCCTGCCAAAATCAAGGCAATCACCAGCATGCCGCCCCCCACTGATGTGGGCCAGATGCAGACATTCTTAGGCATGGTTGCCTACATGTGCAAGTTCATTCCCAATTGTGGGTAACTAATTGCACCCCTCACTGAGCTCCTCAACACCAAACAGCGCTTCCATTAGACCCCTGTCAGAGATTGAGCCTTCAAGATGTTGAAGAAAAGACTCACAACAGCACCAGTACTGCAGTTCCCTAATCAAAACTGCCAGTAAAAACTCAAGACCAATACCTCTGACAGGGCCATAGGGGGTGTGCTACGGATGGAAACTGACAATGGCGTCTTCTTCCCCATGGCATATGAGTCCAGGAAACTTACCAACTTGGAACAACATTATCTCATTAATGATAAAGAATTGGCAGCAATTGTGCACTGAGTTGAGAAGTGGCGCTGTTACCTGATGGGGCCACCTTTCCACCCCACATCCTGACAGACCACAAGTTGCTCCAGTACTTTAACACAAAGTCCCACTTGACATGCCGCCAAGAAGGTTAGGTTGAGAGTCTATCCCCTTACCAGTTGTGGATTGAGTATAAGCCTGGGAAGGAACTTGTCACGGCTGACGCCCTCTCCCAACTCTACGTAGCGTCCATCACTGGGGACAATGGTTTGGACCCAGATTGGCTAATGCTTTACCTCCGCCCTGAGGCAACTTGCTACAAAGGCCTTAACTTGGTAATCATCTCCAAGTTGAAGGACAACAAAAGTCAGTTCATCACCAATGCTGGTAACGTCTGCTGTTGAGAAGAGACAGATGAGAAGACACCTTACATTCCCACCACACAACAAGGTGACACAATATTGCACTACCACCAAACCCTGGGTCACATTAGAGGATGTAAACTCTTCAAGATCATGAAACAGAAGGTTTGGTGGCCGCGCATGCTTCAAGACATCTTGGATCTCCTTGAAACTTGCGTACTGTGTGAAAAGAATACATCCAAACCTTTACCCCAAGTCTATCCTGCCCATCAAGGTCATGGAACCCTTTAAGAAGTGGGACCTTGACATTGTGGGGCCACTCCCCAAAGACCAACTGGGGAAGAAGTACATTATCACTGCCATCAACTACTTCACTTGCTGGCCAGTGGCCTGGGCAATAACTAACCACACTGCCACCACCATCACCTGCTTCATTGGCAAAGAAATTGTGGCCTGCTTTGGGCAACCCAAATGCCTCATCACAGATGGCAGCCCCAAACTTGTTGGACATGTCATGAAGGCATACTGCGCCAAGAACGCACTCCAACAAATAGTTACAACCCCCTACCATTCACAAGCCAATGGGCGCGTAGAACAGTTAAATGGCTCACTGGTTCAACTGATTGCCAAGATCTCACAAGATCACCCTAACACTGCATGGACTGAACACCTGCCTACCGCTCTACTTATCCTACAAGCAAGAGTCAACAGGAGCACAGGGTTCAGCCCCAGCACCCTGGCTTTTGGGACGCCTGACAGTCTGAAAAGAGTTGAACAGGGAAAGCTACAGTCCAGAGTTCCTGAAAAGCCTCCCCTGGTAACAACCCCATCCCTGAACCAATGGCGTGCCAAAGCCTGGGAAATTGAACACAAGAAAATTAAAGGAGGGACAAACCACCTCAAAGCCAGGTACGTTGTAGGTGACCCTGTCTATACCCTCAACCCTAATTCTGCCAAGTTGGAGCCCAACCACCTAGGGCCCTTCAAGATAGTTGCTGTCTATGACAGTCATACCTATCAACTCAAAGATGCCCAAGGGAATACCAAGAAGCTTCACCACAATTGCTTGTGCCCCTGCTGTGCCATCTCCACACAAAGGCTGTTTGTGCAGACCTTCCCAGACCTTCTACAGACTCCGGTCTTGGTGTCTGACAACAAGCAGGGGGCAAGGGGGGGTGTTGCAACCAAATTTCCAGACTTGCCTGCTAACGTATCTTACAATACACAGGGGGCGCTCAATGAGCCGCTACTTGACGTATATAACAACATGGACCAATATGATGGCAATATCAAATAGCAGGTACTTTATCCTAATTAGGAGCGCTATCAATTTGACTTGCTGATCCCCGCACAAGTTATTCCTTGGCTTTGAACCTTACATGGAACTTCCCACTATGCCACCCCCTTGTGGCTTTCCCCATATGGTATATTAATCACAATATTCTTCATTAAACAATACCTTATTCTTATTATTCTGTCCTTTCTATTGGACTGTTGTCTTCCCCAATTCCAAACACTGAATCCTCATTGGTTCAGTTGCAACACCTGATAGTTGGATTTTGTTTAAATCTGAGGTATTTTTGGTTGTTGCCATAGCTTTTAAAACTACTATATAGTAAAGCTTTAATAAGAAAGTAATTTACTTTATATTATTTTAATGATAGACTTCTATAATTTTTATCATTGAAATAAGATCACTAACAAACCAAAATACCTATAATCATATACTTGTATCTTGCAGGAAAAATCCTTTATTTTTCTTATACTGAAGTATTGTTATAGCTTTACATAAGCTGGAAATTAAATTAAATTTTTTTATTAAACTTATAGTTTATAAAGCAGTTTTTTGTGTAGTTTCATATTTTTTATTTAACTGAATACAGTTACATATAAATTCTAGTCTAATTTTGCTTTTGAAACTAAAGTAAACTTTCTTTTAAAAACAGCTAATTTAAGAATCTTTTTTTATCTAGCATATATTTTTTTATTGCAGAAATGAATTTCTTGGAGTTTATTTAGTCTAGGAAATATTTTAAAATATATAAATTTATATTATAAACTTTATTTTATTCTGCTTCAAAGTTAACCTCTGGAAAATCAATTTTTGTCTTTGATCTTTGATATTTTTGATTTTTGCACCCTATATAGTGTTTCAATTTTTGCACTTTTGACCTTAGGAACTTTGACCTAAGGAACTTGCCCTAAAACATGCAGCATCTGTATCATACACACAATACATAATAGCTGTGTTGTAAGATTAGGATCTCAAAACACAAATAAATCATCTCATACATATCCAATTTGATATTGTCATAACTGTGCTGTTTTAGCAGAGTTACAAGGGGAAAGTATTTAGAAACTAGATATTATTCTTTATTGAGAGATAAATATTATATAGCTGTTGTGAATCATGGATAGTAGGAACATGATAGTGTAGATCACACAATGGGATGGTGAAGGGGGTGGCTTGATCCTTGTAATGAGTCAAGCTCCAAAACAAGTTACCCACCAGGGATAATAAGCTTCTGTTCATGTTATTGTATTTGGAAATCCAAATTGACTTCCTAACTTGGCTTCAAGTGACTGGATAATAAGATCACAGGTCTCAAACCTGTTTACTCAGAACCTTGCTGGCAGGTTGAGCCTGCTGTTTTGACACCCCCCCGGCTGAAGGTTGGCCTCCTCTGGGGGCAGGTTGTCAGGGAGGTTGTCAGGACCTTGGCGCCATACTGTATTAGCTGTTGCTTGGTGGCAAGTAGGATGGTCTCCTGTTGTTTTTGTCTTGCTTTGCAGGACCTGAGGCAATCATGGTGGAGGACTTTGTCTTGTTTTTGCTTTCCAAGTCCTTGGATGAGGTAAGTGTTGTTTTTATTTACCTTTATAATGATGGCATGACCCACCTTTTTCTGGCTGTAATTTACTTTTGTTGGTATTCATGACCCAAACTTTGTTGCCAACCTCATGTCTGTTTTGGATGAGGACAAAGGTCTTTTGTAGAAATTTTTCTTCTCTTTCTGGTTGTTTGCTATTGGCCTGTATGACATGGGGATTAGAGCAGGGTGGAACCTTGCTTGGCATTTCCAGCTTAGGTCCTGATAGTGCTTGGATGATATTGGGTTATGTTCCATAAAATAACTCAAAGGGGCCTTTACTGGTGGATCTGTTCACATGGGTCCGGCATACAAGCAATGCAGTTGGTATCTGCTTGCACCAATACTTAGGTCTCCGGACGGTGAGCTTGGCCAAGGCTTGAACAAGGCTATCATTCAAACGCTCCACGCATCCATTGGCCTGAGGGTGGTAAGGTGTTGTCACTGTGTGTTGTACCCTATTCTTGGTGAAGTATACATTGGTATCTTCAGAGGTCAATTCCTTGCCTCTGTTGGTTATCAGGAGTTCTGGCTTTCCAAACTTGCTGACAATTTCTCTTCCTATGAATCATCATATGTCATTGCATGTATGTTCTTTAACTGCTTGTGCCACTGCCCATTGTGTGGCAAAGTCTATTGAGGTAAGGATGTATTTCTTATCATTGTGTTTCCCTGGCATGGGGCCAACAACGTCAAGGGCCCACACCTTGAAGGGTAGTTGTGTGCGGATGAGTAGTACTGACTTTGGAGGGGTTTTGCTTTTGGCAAACTTCTTGCATACCTCACATTGGTCTAGGACTTCCTGGAAATTGAGATATAAGGTTGATCACCATGCTTTGTGTTTAAGGAATTCATACTGTAAATTCAAAACCTGAACGTAAAAATGCGGGATTGTCAAATTCTTGGTCAAAATTTTGAATCACTTTTGTGGGATGGCCTTTTTTAATTAAATTGATTTTTTTGAGTATTTATTTGAATTTTTAATAATGCGGGAACTCATAGACAATTTGCAAAGTTCAAGTTGAACAGCATATTTCCAATGGACAAAATGAATTAACTGGAATCAGATTGAAGCGTTCAAATCCATAATTATTTTCATTAAGTTTACTATGTTTTTTAAATTGCGGAATTGTCAAATCCATGAACCAAATTTCAAATCACTTTTGAATGCCACTAGTAAACTCAGATATTAATTGCAGGAACTGGACTCCAAATTTAATGTACAGTAAGCACACTAGGAAAAACCAACCCAAATCAAGAAGCTCCACCACTACTAAAATCAAACTAAAAATTCAATCTTGATAATCATGTTTAGACATAAAAAGTGATTAAACTATAAAATTACCCAAACCCGGAAATGATACAATATTATACACTTCAAATCACAGATATAGAAATTTTGGTACTATTCAGGGCTAAATCAAGAGAAAATAACTACCCGCAGCTAAACCAATAAATCCAAATAAATGCATATTTAATCTAAAATATATTTTTATTTTATTTTTATGGACTTTCAATTGCATTCTCAACCAGCTCCTGCACCAGCATGCAGGGCAGTCTGTCCACAAGGGTGTCCCAGAGGGTCCAAGAACAGACCCAGAACCCAACTTGAAGGGAGTCATGCCAACACACAGGCCTCTCAAGGCATTGGCGCCAGTCAACTACCTCCCTCATCCCAAGCCAGATAAATCAGCCTGAATCCCAGACAGAAGCCACTCTCAAGGCCTGTCACAAAAGTCTCCTACACCAGGGTCACCGGGAACACTGAGGTTACTTACACCTCCACCGTGTACCCAGTTGTCACCTGGCCCCACACACTTGATTCAAGAGTTGCCACCCTCTGCCCCTGCGTCTTTGACACCACCTATGAGCCATTGGCCACAATTGAGGAGCCATCTGCACCTGTGTTTTATGCCACCATTGACGGCACCAAAGCAACCAAGCATGATCCCACCTACTACACAAAGGTCCCCATCCCCTGTTTCAAGCCTGCTAGCCAGGATGCCGCGGTACCTGCCAAGGGCCAGAGTCAGTTGACAGATAGTGAGAGTGAAGCTCTCCTCAAATGCTTGAATGGGGGAATGGCAGTTTAGGATATTGCGTCCTGATTTGGTGTCACAGCCAGATATATTGGTAATATCAACAAAAAGCACGGTAACACCGGGCAAATTGCCAAATCCACCAAGGCTAAGCGGCAGCCCAGCTTACTTCAGCCCACCCATCTTGAGGTAATCAGGCAGTGGGTGACCAAGAATTGCCACTATGACATGCTTGCTGTCCAATCAATGTTGGCCACAGAGTTCAGGCTTTCTGTCTCTAAAACCTTATTTACCAAGCAATGGTCAATTTTGGCTTCTCATGGAAGGTCCTCGGAGTTTCTCTACACAATAGAAACAGCAAAAAACAATTGAGAATTGTCACATTTATGCCAAGACCTATGTGGCTCTCAAGAAGACAGGAAATTTATAATTCTTTTACATCAACAAATCATTGTTTCTTTCTCACTCAGGTCTAGGCATGGGTGGGTCAAGAAGAGGTCCAAAGACGGCAAAGCCCATCTTGCAGCTGTCTGTTCTCAGACCTATTCTATGGTAGCGCTTCTTGGTCCTTGCAGGTTGGATCAATACCAGATGATCAAGGGTTCCCATAATAGCAGGACATTCCTTGATTTTCTCCAAGCCGTGAAGGAATACTTCCAGATCAATTACAGCAGCACAACCAACATTGTTGTGTTGGATAATGTCAGGCTCCACAAAGTGGATCTGGTTATGTCCAAGTTCCCACCAATTGAGTAGAATAGCCATTCCTCCAACCACCACCTGGCTGACTGCCTAATGAGACTCCTCTTCCTACCCCTGTATTCTCCATTCCTTAACCCAATTGAGGAAGTCTTTGGGTGGATCAAGAATAAGGTGAATAAAGGCCTCCCTCAGGACACCAAAGATCTATTCAACATTCTCAAGATTAGCCAATTTTCAATGCCACCCAATGTGGTGGCGGCTTTTTACAAGCACTCAGAATCCTTCCTCCCCAAAGCCCTTGCCTCTGAGCCAAACAGATAAATGGGCGCTCCAGGTTTTATTTGTTTTTATTTTGTTTTTATTAGGGCTCAAAAATTATTATTTATATATAATGATGTGACGTTTGATTGTATTATAGACATATAAGAATACATATAAAAGGTAAGTGAAATTAATTATACTAGATATGAGGACACATATTTTTATTATAATGCACTGAATATTGTATTGACTGTTGCACTAACAAATAAATAGATTAAAAAAGATAGAAATTAATTAATTTTATTTAAACAATTGTGAATCCTTGTTGGTCTTTGGCTTTTTTAAGCCACAAATAGGACCTTGCAGGTCATCATCTGATCCTTATTATTTCAGTGCCACTATAGCCACATGACACAGAAACCAATGATTTTCATGTATCTCTTACTAATTAGTACTTATGACACAGATCAAGCATATCAAATATATTTATCAAATATATTTATCAAATATAATTTATCAAATCATATTACAAGGGAAAGGTAATTTGAGCTCTAAACAATCACTTGTTTATAACATAAGTAGAGCAGGCTGTCTGTTGCAGATAAATTCAGTTCTTGATGTTTAACTATGTAATAAATGAACCTGTACTTAATGAGCTAGTAAATAAAACATTTTTAATTATTTTTATTATTATTTGATATGTTTGCAACTATAAATAATGTCTTATAATATATTTAGATATATTACTATTATAATCTAAATATTAAAATTTTAATATTTAAAATAAAAAATTAAAAAAATAAAGATTAAAAAGTTAAATTTCAAGGGAATATAATTTATTGGGGAGATGCAAATTGCAAATGGAATGCAATTATTCCAGGGAATTATACCCCAAAATCAAATTTTCAGCTAGAGCATCTAATTAGATCCACGTACTCTTCTGTATGTGGTGGACAACCCTGGATGCAATTGCTAGAGGGGTGGCGCCCTGCACCCCGGTGGTTGCCAAAAGCTTGATAAAAGGGAGGCAGGTAAGCAAATTGATCAGCAGATTCTTTTCAGGAGGCATGTTAAGCCCATACAACAATGCCAGTGAAAAGGAGTTGTACAGGACGTGTTTGACTGTCCTATACCCCCACGGTGTCTTCTGGTGTTCCAGTGCTAATTGGCATATATCAAGATGTATATAACATCCTTCAACTTTTTGACATTAGTTTTTAATATGCAATGTAGTAGGATTCCTAGGTATACTACAATATGAATCCTTTTCAAGGTATATTTTTCAGAAAACATGCATAATATCTTGTATACTTGAACTAATCTGTTGATATAGGATGTTTGACTTAACTTGAAGATTGTTCTGGGGGGCGCCCAACTTGTAACCCCCCCATGCCTTGGCAAACAAAATAAATAAAGGTTTAAATGTATTCATGAGGACTGTGTCCCTGACTTTATTTGATAATGCTTTGAACACTTTGTTAAAAATTTTAGTTTTAAGATATTCTGGTCCAATTTGAAAGTCTGTTTTTATTAGATTTTTTCATATTCATTTATGTTTGAAAATGGAAAGCATTGTATACTTTCATAAATATATTCATTGAAGTTTATTTTGATATCCCGCAAATTTCAGTCATCTCTTTGAAGTTGATATTTGCTCCTATTTTGTATGCTTCCCTAATCCACAGCAAGCACCCTGCAGGTGGTAAATGTTCCCTGGCTTTTGCTTCAATATTTGCAAAATTATTCATATTCATTTGAATTATTTGAATTATTTGAATTATTTTATTTTTTATTTATTTGCTTTTCAGGGGCTACCAGTGATTGGAAACCCCCGTAATACCAAATTGGCGTGAAAGCTGCCACTTCCACGGCCTTGTCCTCATTCCTAGTTATAACTAAAGTAAATATAAGTAAAACATAAAAAATAACTGATTGTTTCCCCTGCGCCCCCCTCAGCCACAGGCGCCCCTTCAGCAAACTTGATGAGTGTTAGCTGCTCTTCATTTGCTTTTCTGGGTCTTATCTTCCTTATTTTCTGTGCTACTTGTTCATCCTCTTGATTTTCATTTGATAAGTTTTCATTGTTTATTGTAGCTCTTCTGCTTCTTGATTGTGCTTCATTTTTGTCTGTTTCCATTTGATTGGTTTCCTCTTCATTTGTATTAATTTCCTTTGAGCTTTCATTTACTTTGATCAATTTGATTTTTTAGTATTATTTCTGTTGTTTTTTTTTAATTCCCACAAGTTGCAACTTTCACTTTTGAAATCTAACAGCTTGAGTATTTCCTTTTGAAGATTTAAACTATTTCCTTGTGTTCTTTGTTGACTATTGTTCCCAGGCTATTTTTTGTGGTTTTTTTTGCTGTAACATGGCCCTTCCCTCATTTCCCAGTTAATTTACCACAATTTCCCTTATTTTGTATTCAAGATCAACAACCTTTTGGAGGGCTGACTCTAATTTGTTGATAAGGGAGTGGATATTTGACATTTTGTTTGAATTACATCAAAAAACTGGTTTTTATAGTACTACCTTCAACACATAAATATTTTTCATCATTGATAATAAATTAAAGACCATAAATGTAAATATTGCATTAGAATATTGCATTAGACGTCAACTCTTGATATTTTGATATTATGTGCATAACTCAATGCATTTTTTTTAAATAAAATTCATTGTAAACAAGGCCTTTTTCATTGTAATTTATTTAAATGGACTGTGTTTATATTAGAGAGCCATTAATGCTCAGTACAAATATTGATAGATAGTGCCTTTTACAGCCTGTATATTTACCTATTGGTAATAATTCTGTAAACTTTTCAGTCAGATTTTTGTGAGGTAATAATAATGTAATGGGTTAATAAATTACGGTTTATTACCATCAATTGACTGATTTTCTTTGCTGTGCAATTGTGCATTTTCTGATATTTACGCACAGGTATCCAATTGGTTGCTTTCACATCCAATCACACAGGCAATAGGAAACATGTTTGCCACCCCCAACCACATCTGGTCTTGGGGTGGCAACCATGTTACCTATTGCCTGTGCAATTGGATGTGAAACCAACTAATTGGATACCTGCATGTAAATATCAGAAAATGCACAATTGCACAGCAAAGAAAATCAGCCAATTGATGGTAATAAACAGTAATTTATTAACCCATTACACTATTATTACCTCACAAAATCCAACTGAAAAGTTTACAGAATTTTTACCAATAGGTAAATATACAGGCTATATAATACACTATGTATCAATATTTGTACTGAGTGTTAATGGCTCTAATATAAACACAGTCCATTTAAATAAATTACAATGAAAAAGGCCTTGTTTATAATGAATTTTATTTAAAAAAATGCATTGAGTTGTGCACATAATATCAAAATATCAAGAGTTGACGTCTAATGCAATATTCTAATGCAATATTTACATTTATGGTCTTTAATTTATTATCAATGATGAAAAATATTTATGCAAATAATTTTATGTTATTCATAAAATATACAACTTTTTATTTATTATGGGGATGTCAATAATGTAAAAAGAATATGTTAATAATTATAAATCACAAGAAATAATATTAATTTTAATAAGTTGTCACAAAGAAAGGTTTTGTTTTACTCATCAAAGGACAAATAGGGGAGGGAATGGTCAGGATGTACATTGCCATCATCTGCGCCTGTGGAAGAGACAGCATCAGAGGTAGTGGGGAGGGAATGTGTGGTGGTTTGGGAGTCAGGGTTGGAAGGCAGGTGGCTTGGTCTTGATGGGGGGGTTGGAGAGGCAGGGTTTGTTGACTGGGAAGAGGCAGAAAGAGCTGACTGATTCAATTTCTTGAATTCTTCTTCTGTCATGTATGTGAGCTTGAAAAACCAAATGAACTGGCGTGGGAGGAGGCAGGAGTCCTTTCTGGACTTATCACCATCACTTGCATAGAATATGACAAGATCTGATAAGTCCTGGACAAATACAGAAGGGAAAAGCTCAAACCTCTTCTCAATTCCAATGCACAGTTCATTATAGGTGGCAGGCTTTGAGCGCCTGAGAGCCAAACCAAAATTGTAAAGACATACATCTGCAAGATGCATGTCAGCCTGATTGGTGGGGTAGGACCAACAGGTATGCCCCACAGCCCTGATTTCTTGGGTAGCCCATTCCTGCTGCTCCATCTCTGCACTCAGTACAACTGTGTACACAGCCTTTTGGGTAGCCCACTCCTCCAGCATGTCCTTGAGCTCTGTCAGGTAGGCATAACCATCTGCAATGCTTGATATTGCCGAGTAATGATTGACACCCAATGGGGAAACTGCCAACAAAACCCCAACAAATTGATACAGGATTGAGCCGCGCTTGTAAACGTCACACTTGGATACACTTTTCTCCATAGTCTTGAATACTTGCCAAAATCTTGGCATACAACAAGAAAATGATGTCATTACGGGCCCTCATTGATTTTCCTTTGATAAAATTAATAATAGTTGTATTTTACAGTTGGTATCCACCAAACTGGGGCCACTGGGAACCTGATTGGACAAGATTCTGACAGCAACCATAACTCTGTGCATTCACAAATTCACCGTTCTCTTATTGGTGAAAATGCTGTGGAGTCCCAGTTGGAGACAAACCTGGTCCAGGGGAATCTGCAGGTCACCCTTCATGATAGCCATCATGAGAGGGTGGGCTTTTTCACCTTCAGTTGAAGTACAGGCACCAGTTGGGGTCTTCTTGGGAGGGGGGCCACAATTGGCGTGGGCTTGCAGGGGTGCAGCCACAGTGGACTTTTCAAAACCCATTGTGGCCACAATTTCCCCAAGGGACATAAGCATCCCTTGCTTTTCAACCATTTCAAGAACAGTTTTTGGGGTGATCAATTTTCTTCTTTGTCTTGCAGGCTTAGTGGCTAGAGGTTGGATGTGTTGTTGTGGGAACTGGACATTGCCATCTGATTGCTGTTTCTGGATTCTGGCTTCCTTGGGTGACCACTTGACTCAATTTGTGAGAGAGAGGGGCTAAAATAACTAAGTTTGGCTCCCATCCTGGCAAAACAAACCACCAGGATGTCACCCAGTGGAGGAATGGGACAACTGCTCTAAGGGGGACCAGAGGGAGGACGCTGGGGACAGCTGTGGGAAGTATGAGTTCAATCCCATCAATACCAGGCTAGTGATCAACCAAAAGGCACAAGAGGGAGCAGGAGGGGACACCTCAAGAGCCTCAAGGGGGACTGAATTGCTCTTTCCCAGGCTGGAGAGGGAAGGCATTTACGCTCTCTCTTCCTCAGAGGGGGGCAAGGTAGAGTCAACAACATCCAAGTCTAGGTCATCACATGTCAAACTTTTCACCACAGCCTCTCCAGAGAGGAGGAGACTGCTAGGAAAATTCAGGAGGCTGAAATGATCTTCACCTACAAGCTGGGCAGAGGAGGATATTTTTACCCACAAGTCTGGCAAGGTGGGCCACAGAAGCAACAAAAACGGCGCCAAGGAAAACACCACAAATTTTACATCTGGGAGTATCATGGCTGTGATGCTTACAAGATTTGGAGGATAAATGTATTGTTTCTTGAAGTAGTAGCAATAAATTTTATGCTAGAAGGGGTAACTACAAGCAAAGACTGGGCAGGAGCATCAGGGGGTGATTGGGAAGGCTTAGATGTGAACTCAGATGCCTTGGGCTAATTAAAAACCAGAAGCGGGTTTGAAAGCGGGAGATTCAACAAAAATTCAATAATAAAGTAAGATTTATATACTAATTTAATTGAAATCTCACGTTCAAAGATGACTTTTGAAAGCAAAAGTAAAACAAACAGACTAATATGCGCCAGAGCTTCTCTGGAAGGTCTCAGAAGAGATGCCAGGTTCAAAGCAGGACAATATAAGGTAAGTTTTAAGAGAGCAACTAACACTTTAATCTTATAGCTTTGACCAGAAACTCTGTTTTGAGTTTCTATTATCTATAATTTTAAAATAAAGTGCAACAAGTTCTGAACTTTAGTAAATTGAACAATAGACAAGCAGGGGACTGAAAGTCTCCTTGCTATGTTAAAAGGAGTGGGTTGCAAGGGGATGAAATCACATGGCATTTGGATCTGGACCCAATTGGCTGGAAGAGAAATTTTGCTGGGCAGGGCCAGGGGGACTGGAAAGTTTCACCCTAATTTCTTCAGTCCCATCTGATTGGCTAGAAGAAGTCCCAGGCATTTGGAGTTCACTTGAGTTTTTGAGCGTCAATGTGGCAACCTTTGATTGGCTAGCTCTGATAGTTTTAAAAGTGGGTGACACCAGGACAACAAGTAGTCTAAATTAACCAACGTTTCTTCCCAGGAGGGAGCAACTAAGGGCAATGGATCCATGGGATAGGCTAGCACAAACCTCTCATCAACTGTGTGTGCTAAATCCTCTAAAGAATGAAGGGGTTTGGCTGACATTTTTGGACCTTTCTTGGTGCGGCAGGGGAAGATTGTGCAATCTAATGCCAGTGATGGCAGTGAATTTACACAATTGGCTGGTTCCAGATGCCATTGTTGATATGTGATTTTGGTTGGCAGCTGCCTGTGCGTGATGGGCAAACAGGGCCATGCTTGAGGACATAGGAGAAAGAACACATTCCTGGGTAGTGCTTGAGGAGGGGCCTGCGGGTTAGGAATGACCATAGACAGAGGCTTTGCTGTTGGAAGACCCAGCATAGCCCTGCATAATTTTGTCAAGGCCAGGGAACAGCTTGTTTATTTAGTTGTTATTAAAATAAGGCATAATAAATTTTTATTAAAAATTAAACTCAAAAAGAGGAGTGTATATTTTAGTTAATTTTATTGTTAAGTATGTTGTTGTGTTCAGAGGCGCGGCACAGACACACAACAGGGAATCCTAACCTTAGGATTGGATTTATACTAAGTCTTGGTTAGATGGCAGGGAAGGCAATGCAATTACCTTGTGGACCTGGATGAAAATTATCAATTAGTTGTAGCTAGAGAGAGGCGCCAAAGTACTTGAAGACACAAAGACAAAAATGTGAATAGAACTTAATTTTTATTGGTGAATATGAAAAGAAATATATACTGTGTATCTTTACCACAAAATATTACATGGATAGTAGGATCACTCACCACAAGCATGAGTGGGGCAAGTGAGTTGCGCAGAGTCAGGAAACCAAACAATTGTATTTCCAAGTTCAGATTAGACTCATTTTGAGGGTCAAAAGAGAAAGAGAGAGATTTGTCCTCAAAATAACCCATCAAAGGCAAAATTGAACCATGATGAATGGTGGCATTCACAACATTGCCCCCCTCTAGATTGACCTTAGGGGGTAGTACTTGCAGAGGAACTTGGCGTGTACTTGGGCAAACAGACAACCACTAGAGAGGAGTTTCACAATGTACTTGGACCCTTGCTTGAAGGTCACTTCTAGAGGGCCAACCCACAGAGTAACTAGCTTGTGAGTGTGTCCTCCTACTCTATGCTGATAGTAGAGAACATGGTCTCCAATATTGAACTCAGGCAAGGGAGAGAGTCCAGCATTATTGGGAGAGAGCTCAAGCATCTTGGTCTTATACACAGAAGTATAAGCAGTGGCCTGTATGTCAATTATGCAGTTGACTAGATCTTTGATATGGCCGTCAGGATTCATGGCCTTATTAGAGGAGAGTAGGGGGCCCCCAAGAGTGACAGAGTGGTAACCTCACACCCATACAGCATAGCAAAGGGGGGATACCCGGTGACACAATGTTTGCTAAGGCAATAAACAAAGAGAGCAGCAGGTAAGTATAGATCCCAGTTTGCAGCGTCAGAGTAAGTGAGCTTCCTCATGATAGAAACCAGTGTTGAATTTGCATGCTCAACTGACCCATTGGTAGAAGGGTTATAGGGGGCAGAGAAGAACTGATGGGACCCCAAGGCCTCAACAACAGAGATTACCAACTTGATGTTGAAATTAGTCTCATTGTCAGATAGCAACACTTGAGGGCAGCCATGGCGTTAGAAAACATCTTGCAACAGGAAGGCAGCAGTTGTCTTAGCAATGATGTCCTTAGTAGGGTGAGCTTCTACCCACTTTCTGAAATGATCAAAAGCAATTAGAATAAAGCAACAACCAGAGCAGGAGCGGGAGAGAGGACCTACCATGTCAATGCTGACAGTGTGAAAGGCATGTTGAGGGGGGACTAATTTAAACTTGTGAGAGGCAGCTTGCGGTCTCTGGATCTGGCAGTTGTGGCAACTAGCTGTGACGTCTGGAATCAGCAGGCAAAGATTTTCCCAGAAGTAATTTTTCTGGAGCCAGTCATAGGTCTTGTCTATGCCCCCATTCCTGGTCTCTTTATGAGCTTGAAGCACCAACAAAAGTCAAAGACTAGGTTGTTCATAAGGCAGGTATTGGTCTTGTACTTTCTTGAAGAGCTGATTGTTTCAAATGAGTGTATCCTCAGATAGTTTGGACAGGGCTAATTAGACTTCTTCTGTCTTGATTTCCCAAGAGGAAGGATATCCAATTAGTTCATACAGTCTATCAGCTTCAGTAGGGTGTAGAGCAAGGATGGGCATTATGGATAATCCATCCGTGTTCTGATGTTGAATCCCGGGACAATGTAGCACAGTAAAGCCATAACCTTGCAGACAGAGAGCCCATCTAGCTAGCCGTCCTTATGGCTCCTTAAGCTATTGTAATCACTTAAGCAAGGCGTGGTCAGTGACAACAGTGAAATGGGTGCCATACACGTTGTGACAGAACTGTTTGACTGCATGCAACACAGCAAGGCATTCTTTCTCTGTAACACTGTAGTTATTCTCATGTTTGTTTAGGACACAGGAAGTATAAGCCACAGGATGGTCCTCACCTTCATTGTCTATTTGGGCCAAGATGGTCCCAATAGCAAGGTTTCTAGCATCAGTGTATAGGATGAACTCCTTATTGTAGTCAGGATACACTAGGATGGGAGACTCTTTGAGTTTCTGTTTGAGGGTCTCAAAGGCTTGCTGTTGGTTGGCAGTCCATTCAAAAGGGACATTATGTAACAGTTGGATCAAAGGTTCACTAGTATCAGCAAAGTCAGGGATGAACTGTCTATAGTAGCCCATCATACCCAGAAAGACTTTTACTTCTTGCAAGCTGGTGGATGGAAGCATTTTTTCAATGGCTTCAACATTTTTGGTCATTGGGCAAATCCCTTTTTGGGTTACATCATGGCCCAAGAATTCAAGACGCTCTTTGAAGAAAGCACACTTAGATGGTTTTAGCTTGAGGCCATCCTATCAAATCTTTATGAACACTTCTTTGAGATGAGCCATGTGGTTGGTAAAGGTAGCACTGAAGACATTTATATCATCTAAGTACACTAAAACACATGAGAGCTTCAACTCACAGAGGATGGAGTCCATGGCTTGTTGGAAAGCAGCTGGAGCATTACAGAGTCCTTGCAGCATTCATGTAGGCTCAAACAATCCTTCAGAAGTGATGAGCGCAGCCTTCTGTCTATGTTTGGGCAAAAGGTCAACTTGTCAGTATCCCAATGCCAGATCCATTGCGGAGAAGAACTTAGAGCCTCCAAGACAGAAGGAGCATCATCAATACACAGCAAGGGGTAGGAATCCTTTTTGATTAAGGAGTTTGATTGTCAATAGTCCATCAAAATGCTATGACCTCCATCCTTCTTCTTCAAGATGAGTAAGGGGGAAGCCCAAGGACTTTGGGAAGGGGCCAGTAGCCCAGCGTCTAACAGTTGTTTGAGCTCTTTAGACACCTGAGCGTCCTCCACGTGACTGCAACAATGTGGTTTAGCGCAAAAGGGGGAGCGTCTCCAGTATCAATCTGGTGGATAACGCCTTTGACTAGATCATAATCAGTGGTATCTTTAGCAAAGATGTCTGAAAATTGATCTAGAAAATCAAGCACCTCCTTCTTGTACTGGAGATAGTTGTGGGAAGTCTTGCACAGTGAATAAGGATAGGACTTGGGACTTGTCTTCAGGTAGGTTAAAATCCTGGAACATACCAAAGGGGTGAAGTGACAAGACATTGGGAGCATTCAGTAATTTGCCATAACCAACAACCTGTCCTCTAGATACATTTATGGGGAGAGCGGTTAGGTTGGCTACCAGCAATTGAAAAGGGTCTTTATGAGAGACATCTAGGATTCCAGGACAGAGATAAGGTTTGTTACAACCTAGTAAGGGAGGGGAGTACAACTCCAGGGCTTACACTCAGGTAGCTCATACAATATTTGGGAGTCCAAGATAGCTTGAGAGCCAGGGGGGATGATTACAGCGGACTTAGCCAGGAGAGGGATCCCCTCAGATGCAGGGCAAGCCATAGGCAGACACTTCATGTTAGAGGAGTGGGTACAGTATTTTAGAGTGAAAACCCCAGTGGGATATTCTAAAGCACACGTCTTGAGGCGCTTCCTGGGAACCTTGACTGGCTCCTCAAAGATCAGAGGGACTTTGTACCCCAGAATAGAGAGATAACTATCCTCCAAGTTGATGATCCCATTATATTCCCTAAGAAACTGGGTACCAACTAAGAGATCATAGCTCTCATTCTCCAGGAAAACGGCAGGCGTGGCCAAGAGAAGCTTGCCAAACCTCATAAGGAGAGCAGAATATGCCCCTATAGCGCAAGTCATAGACAGCTAAGCTTTACCATAAAACTAAAGATAATTAAGGTTGGGAGCAAGCTTGAGCTTCTTGACAAGCTTTGAGGAGATAATGTTAACAGGCAAGCCAGTATCCAAGACAGCTTTGATTTTCACCTTCTGGATGGATATTTCTACACAAGTGGTAGTAAAACCAAAGGATGGAAGGACAGCCAGGATGTCTTGAGCCTCTGCCAGTTCCTTGTTTCACTTCACAATCATGCACCACAAGCCTGGAAACTCCTTATAGACAGTTTGGAGAGAAAGAAAAACTGACACATCCTTGAATACAGTGTCAGCAACTTCAGCGGCTTCTTCAGATGACTCTACTAGCACAGGAGACCTCTTTGCTTGAGTGAGGTATGGGCAAGAGCCAACTTATTTAGCCTCAGCCAAGGGTTTAGTAGTTGTTGTAGTCTTTCCTGACCATAACTTGTAAGGGACTGCAATGGTTTTGGGGACAGAAAGAACTGAGTATCTGTACGTGTCAGGGTCATTGACATCAGAATTGTCCAAGTCAGAGTTGTCAGAGATATTGTGAAACAACAGTAGGATGGGAGGAGCCCTGGTATCAGCAGGCTTGGAGTTGGTTATAGAGGGCGGGATTGAAGGAGACTGGGAAGAATTGTCAACTGAGAGTGTCTCTGCCTCTAAGTTGACTGTTCTTTTCCCGCCTACTCCTTGGGATCAGCTCCTTCAACCTGAGGATTGGCACAGACTCAAGAATTATGTCCTATCTGGCCACAGTTATGGCAACCTTGACAGCAAAGAGGATTTTGCAAGTTCATTGTAAAGATGTGGGGGTCATGGGAAGACAAACCAGAGTTTGAGGCGGTACAATTCTCCTAAACAACCACTCCAGAATGGGTAAGGTGCATATCCTACAACAGCGTCTTTATGCTCTTCATGGAGGAAAGCATAGCCTTATGGGCCTTGAAATGGAGGCACAGAAGCTGGTTAACCTTGAGGGCCTGAGCGCAAGCCATGTAGGCTTTGTGGGCTGTCAATTGTCTGCTTGTTATCAGCTGCTGCCCTTCCATGTAGAATCTATCTGCAAATTCAGCTAGGGTCTCCTTAGGTTTGAAAGCCATGTGCATGAAGGCGTCCTTCTTCACCTCTAAAATAAGGTTGCCACCAAATTTGTCAATCAGAAGCTGCTTCATGTCTCCCCAAGTCTCAATGGTGGGCAGCTCAGGAACCACCACCTCTTGGCAGGTCAGGTGTAGACAGGTTAAAATATGTTCCTTCTTAACCTCATACAATGCTCTTCTCATGGCAGTTTCATAGATAGTTAGGAAAGCTGCAATGGTCGAGGTTTTGGGATCAAAGACTTGCTTAAAGATAGGCTTGAAATGTGCTTCAGGAGTTGGACCACCATTTTTGCTATTGAGTACATTTATGCATGGAGAGAATTCTGCTTCAGATTCAGAGGGGAGCTGTCTAGCCCACAGCTATCAAACACTTTCTTCAAGGGTAGTTAGGGTCTCAACAGTGTGGGCACCTGTATCATTAGCTAGAGTGTTCTGTCTCTCAGTAATATCTAGGCATTGACCTTGAGTTGTTATTACCTTAGAGAGCTCAGCCAGTCAAGAAGTAAGGGAAGGCCCCACTGAGAGGCAAGGGACAAACCTGTCATTTACTGAGTCAATCAATTCACTCATTTCTTGTATGCCTCTGTCTAGCTTGGCATGGTCTCTTTTCAAATGGTCCACTTTGTTAGCTAGGACAATCAACTCCCTAGAGCATTGGATTCAAGGAGCTCCTGAAAAGCCAGGGCAGCAGCCATCTTCATCAACAACTCCACCTGGGCTAGTAGCAAAAGCCACTTTTTTGCGTAAGGCAGCAAGCTCCTGCTGTAGCTCAGCAACTTGAGTGGTCAAAGCAAGCACCTGTGAATCAGGCTGAGGAGCTTAAGTAGGGCGTCCTTGACTGCGGGTAGACACATGTAATTCTCAAATGGTATCCCATAGTCTCTGCTCTCTCTCTGCCAAATTATCAGATGGGGGAAGGCGGAGCATCTGGCTTGGGCATAGATAATTCATTCACTTGATCCTGGAGTTTGGCAATAGCGGCAGCAGTGACAACTCTTTCTTGATAAAATTCCGCACTGAGCTCATTAAGGTCTTTAGCAGCAAGGTCCTCTAACTTCTGCAGTTGCTCAAATGAATAAGTGCTGAATGCATTGAGCTGCTGTACAAGTTATTCAAAATAGGTGAGATAGGTATTCAGGGTGGAATCTACTTGGGCGCGCCAGGGCTGTTCCAACTGGTGAACTCATGTAGACGCTCTCTGGCATATTCTGGGATGGATTGGCGCATTTGTTCAATAGAATTAACTAAACAGGTCTGGGAGGTGACATAGTTGCGCTGATTGTCTGATACCAAGGAAAGCAGGGAGTGAATCCACTGTTGGTAGGCCGCAAACTGATCCCAGTGATGAGTGATGGCTGCTTGTAGAGACAAAATTTCCTGAATGTGGAGCCCTAAAACCATTTGATGGTGGGCTAAGGCAGGTTGTACAAAGGATGATAGTAAGTGCTCAGCAGAGCCAGCTGCTGAGAGAAAGTGTTGTGGAAATTGAGGAGCCACAATCAATTTGTAGTATTCAGCCCAACTGAACTGCAACTGGAGGCAAGGGATGGCTAAATCACAAGCTATCCCAAGGGCTACCACCATGACTTGTTCTAAGTCAGGGGTACCCATGGGATAAGCAACTAGGTGGGGACCATTTCCAAGGTTCAGTACAGTAGGGACAATAGGCGGGTCTGCAATGTCTTACTCAATAAGGGGAACTCGTAATTTCAGGTGAAGTTGGCTCTTGTATAGGAAGAGGCAAAGGACCTGAAAATGTGGATTCAAAAGGGATAACCAAGGGCTTACAGCCCCTGTAGTGAGCACCATTTTTGTTGTGTTCTGAGGCGCAGCACAGACAAACAACAGGGAATCCTAATCTTAGGATTGTATTTATACTAAGTCTCGGTTAGATGGCAGGGAAGGCAATGCAATTACCTTGTGGACCTGGATGAAAATTATCAATTAGTTGTGGCTAGAGAGAGGTGCCAAAGTACTTGAAGACACAAAGACAAAAATATGAATAGAACTTAATTTTTATTGGTGAATATGAAAAGAAATATATACTGTGTAGCTTTACCACAAAACAGTACATGGACAGTAGTATCACTTGCCACCCAAATGAGTGGGACAAGTGAGTTGCGCAGAGTCAGGAAACCAAACAATTGTATTTCCAAGTTCAGATTAGACTCATTTTGAGGGGCAAAAGCAAAAGAGAGAGATTCATCCTCAAAATAATCCATCAAAGGCAAAATTGAAACATGGTGAACTGTGGCATACACAACATATGTTAAGTTGGTGAATATTACAATCTAAATTTTAGCCATCCTAAAACAGAATAGGGTAATTTTTGAGAATGCCTATGATTCCTAAAAGAATTAGCACAAATCCACTCTAGATCCTTTGGCATCCTTTTTGAGACACCCATAAATTATATTTATTTCAGATTCACCTCAATTATGCTTTAAAATTTGGTTCTTGCATTTGAAAATCCCGCAATTTTGGATTTTTTAAGTTTTAAATGATGTCTATGATTTGTTTGAAATACAGGAAATAACAAATCATACATTAGAATCCCGCATTTCTGATTCATGTATCCCACATTTTTTTGCCGTGTTTTGTCTTTTGTTAGTTAAGTTATCTTCTCAAGAGATTCAAAATCTGCAAATTTAAATAAACCAAAAATGTCAAATTAAATGGTTGACTTTATTAAATATTTTAATTTTCACTCAGCTGAGTTGCCCACAAAAGAGATTTGAAATTTGGACCAAGGATTTGATAATACTGCATTTTACGTTCAGATTCTGAATTTACAGTAGAGGTTGAAGTTTTTTGTATGTCTGAGGTCTCTGTGGTAACATAGGATTATGTCAACTTGCTGATGTGTGGGGATATAAGGGATGTTTGTTCTATTGGACATTTTTTGATGTAGGATCCCATATACATCTGCAAATAAGTGCTTGTTCTTAATAACAGTTTCTTTTGTTATGTCTGTGGTGCCAGGGGGAAGCCAACATCCTTTGTCTGGAGCACCAGGAGAGGCCAATCTGGGTCAAGCCCATTCTCCCCTCTTGTGGCTCTGGCGTACAGGCGCAAGAGTGTGTCCGCCATGGCAAGTTCTTGACCAGGCTTGTATTGTATGAGCATAATGAATTGCTTCAGAAGCTCTATCCAGCGGGCTTGGCAGAAGTACAAGTTTGCTTGGGTTTCGAAGTAGATAAGTGACATGTGGTCTGTCAGGGCCGTGAACTCCTCCTGCCATTCTAGGTAACAACGCCATTTGACTAGGCAGTGCACATTTGCTAGCAGCTCTTTTTCATGTATAGGGTATTGGCACTTACCATATGTCAGTTTGTATGGTTTTTAGGCTATGGGAAGGGAGTCACCATTGTTGGTTTTGATTTGTAGTACTCCCCCAATGGATGCACCAGAGGCGTCTGTTTCCATTTGATATTCCCCATCACATTTGGGATATTGTAGGATGGGTGTTGTTGTGAGATTATCCTTAAGACATCTGAAGCAAAGGTCACGTTGGGGGGTCCATACAAACTTGGATTTGGCGCCAGTTATAGAGGACAGAGGTGCAGTTAGGACGCCACAGTCAGGTATGAAGCGGCCTACATAGGCTACCATCCCTAAGATTATACAAAGTTCATACTTTTCCTTTGGTGGTGGCATCTTGCAAATAGCCTGAATTTTCTGGCTGTCAGGTTTAATGCCATCTTTTGAAACTATGTGTCCCAAGAAGGGCAGTTGTTTGTGGAAGAACTGTCATTTGGAAGGATTGGCTAGCATTTTATGTTGTACCAGGGTAGCAAAAACTGCCTCTAAGACCTTATGGTGCTGTTCTACCAAGGATCTGTAGATAATGATGTCTTCCAGATATACCAAGGCATGCTTACTAATGTGGGGGGCAAACACCTTGTTCATGAAGGTCACAAAGGTTGACAAGGCTGTGGGGTTCCTGTCCACCAGTCCCCAAGTGTGTCCTGGATTGTAGCCAGGGACTAGCTGGAAGGGGTTGTCATCCTCTAGTAAGGGGAGATATATCTCAGAAATATGTATAGGGGTCAAAATGGGTTTTTATTCTGTGTCAGAAGGAAAATCCCCTTAGAAACCTTCTGATATATGGCCTTGGGATAAGGAATAATGAGGGGGTTTGTGCCAATACTTGGAGTCCTTTAACAATCTCTTGGACTCCTTGTACTTGGTCTATGGCTCCTGCACCTTGTTCTTGGGCTCCTGTGTTCCAATCTTGAGCTTCTGAAGTCTGTCCCTAGCTCTGGCTTCCTACACTTAGTCTTTGGCTCCTTCTGTAGCTTTTGTGGCCTTTTTAATCCACTTTATCCAGTCCCTGAAGAGTCTCAGATAGCTCTCCCTTTTATAGCCCCTTGTTTCAGACCAAAAACCTCTCTTAGAACTCTGGTTTTTCAAAGCTTAAACTATCCAGTTTTTCTCCTCCTATAATATATTAAACCTTTAAACTTACTTTAGCCAATGAAAGCCCTGAATTTTCTGCTTCTGCTCCTTATTTTTTAGGCTTTAACTCTTAAGTTAAAGCCCTTAAAACACTGATCAAATAGACTACAGCTTGCAGCCAATCACACGTCTTGATTCAACGGTTTTGCCAAAAAGGTTTCCCCAGATGACCTGTTCTTGACCCTGGTTCAAACACAAGGCTGTCTTGCTCCGGGTAAACAACTGCTCTGTGTTTTGTACAGTTTTGCCGTAATTCCCGTCACGTTTTCCCGGCAAATCTTGAGCGCTTCTACATATGTTTTACTTAGGCAAATTTGACCCCTCAATTTTCAACATTTCTCCATGTTTCTCTGTGTTTCTCTCATTTTTTTGCAACTTTGAACCTGCTTGCTGCTTGTCCTTTTGCCTCTCCTAGTTGTTCTTGGCAAAATTTGCTCTTTTGTCCTCATAGTTTCTCCGTTCCATTCCCAGCATCTTTCTAGCTCCCTTCTTCCTTAATCATTCTTTTTAAATAAATTTATAGTTCTAACAAACTATAGACTATTTTTTCTTCTCTTTCTTTTTCATTATATAATATTCAATCCTTTTTTAATCATAATTAGGCAGTATTTAATTATTATTTAACTGCTTATTTTTATCTATTTTCCTCTCAAAAGATACTAAAACCAGCTCTTCCAGCCTCTTCATCCAGTCTGGCTAGTTCATCCTCTCAGCTCTTCAGTTCTTCAACACAAACTTCTGGTCCTTTGGCCATCCTGATTTATGATCAGCTAGTCCTGCATCATAATCTTCTTGTCCTTAAACTTCTCCTCGACATTTTCCTTAACAAACCCTCACTAGGAACCTCCTTTGTTCCTTCTACACACTGGACCATATTGATTCCCTCAATTCAATATAAATTAATAGTCAATCAACTAGCCTTCACTGCAATCAAACAGTCCCTTCTGCTAGTCTTCTCTGTTAACTCTGTGAACCAACTTGGTTCTTTATCTCAGTCCCCATTACCAGAACTTGTAGACCCAGGCATGAGTCTACATTGAACTGGTGTTTGACTGGGCCCTTGTAAGTGGCAATCCACTTAGGCCATTCAACCATAGATCAATGTCTATGTGTTGTATTTACCCATCCAGGTTATTAAGTTTGGGCTTTCAGTTGCAGAGTAATCAGCTCTACTTCCCAGAGGCCTGATCACACCAAGTTCTGCAGCTTGCTTCCCCAAGCAAACCACCTTGGTGACACCTCTTAGCAAATCTATGCCCTCCAATGCTCACTTTGGGTTCCCCCAAAGCTCCCATAGGGGCATAAAAGAGGACACCCTACCAGCCTGTTAGGTAGGATACTTTCTCACAGACTTCCTGTAAGTGTATTAGGGTATGTAGAGCCCTCAAAGCTCTTCCCCTCCCTGGCAGCCTGTGTTACCCGCCAGGGGTCCAAAACCTACTCCCCCCAGACAGACAAAGTTCCCTGCTTGATATTTCAGTCTTCATCCTTCCACAGCCACAGTTCCCTGGGAGGTGAAGCACTATAGCCCAAAGCAGCCAATTCCTTCTGCTAGGTGGAAGCAACATCTGCCTCTGGTAGTCCTATGTTACCTACCAGCCAGGCCTTACTTACCCTAGTAGACCATGTTACCTACTAGGCTCACCCTACTTAACCCTAGTAGCCCTATGTTACCTACTATCTTACATCATTATCAGCTAACCACACAGTGTCACTCTTCCGCATATTGTCTTTCTTTGAAGCCAAATCAACCCTTGCCTACAAAACAGCACACATGTGGATCACCACAGGGGCGTTTGTCATTCCAAAGTTGAGTACCACACACTTGTACAAATCATATTTAGTGTGGAAGGCTGTTTTAGGGATATCTTCCTCCTTAATACAGATCTGGTTGTAGCCAGCAGTTAAGTCAATCTTGGAGAAGACCATGGCGCCACCCAAGGCATCAAAGAGATCATCAATGAGTGGTAGTGAGTAAAAATTCTTGATAGTAACTTTGTTTAGGGCTTGATAATCCGTGACTAGGCGTAGGTTACCATCTTTCTTTGCTACAAAGAATACAGCAGCACCAAAAGGGGATTGTGAGGGGCAGATAAGTCCTTTCTCTTAACTCTTCCTTGAGGTAAGCACACATAATGTTATTTTTGTTTGAGGTAAGGCAATAGATGAGTTGCACCTTAGGTACAGCTCCTTTGAGTTAGATGGAGTGTTGGATGTGTTTTTCTGGTGGCAATCCAGGTAGGGCTTCTTTGAAGATTTCCAGGTGAAGGGCTACAATCTAACAATCCTGAGGTGTAGTGGTGTCCTGGTGATCCTTGAAATGTATGATCTTGTACTGGCAAGAATCCCAGTCAATTGCCTTGAGGTTCTCCTTTTGTCCAGGGTTTCTGTGATGCATACAAAGACATGGTTGCAGAGAAGCTGGTCTACTGAGTCAGGGTAGATCTGGTGATTGATGCCTTCACGTTTGATGGTAAGTACATAGGTTGCCCAGTCTACATGGGAATTGTTCTTTTACAACTAGTCCAGTCCCAGTACAATTTCAAACTTGGGAAAGTCAATGATGGGGCCCTGGATGGTGGATTTTAGGCTCTCTAGCATGATGGAGAAGGGGGAAGTTTCCCATGTCACGGCAATGTGGTGTTCATTGGCTAAAACCACATTTTTAATCTGTGAAGGATTAGTGGCTAGCTTGAACTTATCTACAAAGCTGCTGTTGACTAGAGTTTGATCTGCGCCCAAGTCCAGGAGTACTGAACCTGTGTAACTGCAAAAGCAGAAAGGATAAGACATCAGTTTATTTGGATCTCTTGCAATGGTGTAGAGTACTGGGTTTTCTGAGGGTAGTTGGATCATTGAACACTGATCCACATCCTTGGGTCAGTACTCATTGTTGGGCAAGTCAGAAATTGTGCAGGGAGAGCTTGGCTCACTTGTGCTCTCCCTGGGCTTTTCCCTTGTCCTGGTTATCTTGTGTGGTGGTGATACGGAAATGGGTACAGTTTGACTGTCCATTATTTCAATTCCCATGTCCATTTGAATCTGCAGGTTTGTGGTTTGCATTGTTGCTTTTGTTCCCAGGGGGTGGTCAATTGGAACGCCCAGCTGGGTGAGAATCCTTGGGTTGCTCTCTCTTTCCTGTTTGTGCCTTGTGGAGAGCGTTGGATGTTTGTTCTGCTTTCTCTGCCTTGCAATATAGACTTTGCAAGTTGGTTACTTGGTCCAGGTTTATGTGTCTCAGTAAATGTGACTTGAGTGTGTTGTAGTACATGAGATGAGTAGCTGGAGTGTCAAAGGCCATATCAGAAGGGACACATAGTTGGAGTTCTTTGTAAGTGCGGGTGAGATTCTTCACTGTACCAGTTTAGGTCAAGTTCTTCACTTGGCAGATAATCATAAGCGCGCTGTCCTTCAGCACAAACCTTGCCAAGAAGTCTTTCTTATAGGTGTCCCAATTCTTCTTGGTGTGTTCTTTGTGCCACTTGTTGCACCAGGTACTAGTGTTGTGAGTCAATCAGATGGAGAATTCTGCAATCCAAAATCTCTGGGGGCACTCCATTTGGGCCAGCTTGCTTTGGGAAGACTGGATCCATGCCACAGCGTTATTGTTGTTGGCTCCAGCAAAAGTTTCCAAGGCAGCACTTAAAAGCCTCTGAGCTACATAGGCAGACATGGTACTTTTGTCAGTTGCCCGAGGAATGGTGGCGTGTTCTTGGAAGAACCCTTGTGCAGACAGGGTATTGAAGGCAGGAAGCAGGATCACCATGTTCTAGTAGAGCACAAAACCATTGGGTATTTCTGTACCAGGTGTGTATGGAGTCCAGTCTAGCAGGAGGCTGGACATGATTCTATTGAGGATTTGTTGACTGCAGCAAGTACAGGCAACAGGCGGAATTTTGCAAGATAAGGTAGGATGAGGAACCTACCTGTGCTACCAATGCAGTAACTGTGCTGTTTTAGCAGAGTTACAAGGGGAAAATATTTAGAAACTAGATAATATTCTTTATTGAGAGATAATTATTATATAGTTGTTGTGAATCATGGTAAGTAGAAACATGATTGTGTAGATCATACTATAGGATGGTGAAGGAGATGGCTTGATCCTTGTAATGAGTCAAGCGCCAAAACAAGTTACCCACCAGGGAGGATCAGCTTCTGTTCATGTTATTGTATTTGGAAATCTGAGTCAACTTCCTAACTTGACTTTGAGTGACTAGATGATTGGATTGCAGATCACAAACCTGTTTACTTGGAACCTTGCTGGCAGGTCAAGTCTGCTGTTTCAATAGTATTATGTTTACTATCATTTTGGGATGGTTGTACAAAGATTGTGCACTGTAATGCAAAGCTCACAGACAAAAAAAGAGTAATAGCAAATCAAATTTACAACATAAAAAACCAAACAATAAACAAAGCAAACTCAACGCAATCTCAGTGCTAAACTTTTTAAATAAATATATTCAATCCAAAAAAATCTCAGATGTTTTGATTATATGCTTCTGAGAAGTATATTAAATAAAATAAAGGAGAAAATTAATAAGAGAATGATACTTTATTGATATAAATTTAGAGGATTTTATAGTATCACAGGAAGCCACATATTGTCCATGTATATCCTGGGAGGGCAACCACCAGAATTAACTCATTCTGCAAGTTGACTTACTGAATATCAACAAATTGTTGACATTCAGTAAGTCAACATTATTTTAGTATTTATCTGCTGAGTCAGGAATTTCCAAAACTAAGCTAATTTTTCATAGTGAATTATTAAGTTAGAATTGCAAAATTAACAAGGAAAAGGAATAATGTTGACACCATTTAAACAAAGGCTTAATTTTAAGCCAAAAAACTAGTATAATTTACTAAGAAAATGTAAGTTTCTTTGTACTTTTACATCAAGGTCAACTACAGTAAGTAATATTATGGATGTCAACCCCAAATAAGAATCCATAAATTTCTTAATAAAATACACAGTATTCTAAAAATAACTATTTTTTATATTTTATAATATTGTTTTTATTAAATATATATTAAGATATGCATTGAACAAAGACATATGCCAGCTTTCAGAGTGTCATTTGTATTATTTAGATATTTAATGTTATTTTAAACTCACTGGATAAACTATAGCTTATTTCCAGAAGTCCACTTAAGCCAAAATGCATATGTTAAAACTAGAATTTATATATGTATTTATAATGTCAACTTTGTGTCAAATTAACACGTCACCTAAATTGCAACAAAGGGGTTTGGCTAAGCAAACAAAGTGACATAATTTAAGCAAGATTTAATAGGAGAGTTACTATAAAAGAACGCTGACTGCCTGAATGTTGACACCTTCACTTGTTTATTAGTAAAACACTGCTGATTAACAAAAAGCACACATATAATGGTATGATAATTCAGGCCAAAGTTTCCAGGGCTGTACTTTAGACTTCCCTCTACAATCCCTATTATTTAGTTTTCACAAGTTATATATGCAAATCTTTAAATTTTTTAAATTTAAAAATAATCAATTTTGGCCTTAAAAAACCAACTTCAGAAAATATTAACCAAGCTTTATAAGTGATTTACATAGTGTTTTTCTAGTTTAATGATGACTATCAGTATGTTGATGTTAAAATTAAAGAGTTTTTTATGCTGACAACCTAAAATAAATATTTTTGACTATTGTGACTACCAGAATGTTGAATTTTTATTTAAACATGGTTTTTTTCTATTCTTTACTAATAAACTAGCTCTAAAATTACTTTCCATACTTCTATAAACTATTTAATTCATAATAAAAAATAAAACAAGTGATTATTATTTTACTTTTTTCATGTTTCAACTGATTATTCTTACTTTATGAACTATACTCTAATTATTGTAGGACAAATCTTCCAAGAAGCAACAAAAGAACCCCAAGTCAACCAAGAAAGTGCCCAAAGCCTCTGGAAAGGCTCAAAGTCCCTACCCCAACAAAAAACAGCCAAAGAGCCCTCAAAGAAACAGAAGACAAAGGAGAAGACCCCAGACCCTGAAAGCAAAGAGCCCTCCCCTGCACCCTCCTCTTCTCCAAGCTGGTACCAATCAGAAGGAGATGAGGTTCCACTAAACAAGCAAAGAAGAAAGAAGATACCCAAGAGTCCAGAACCCCAGCCAAGCCCAGATGAATCAAGCTCAAAGGAATCAAGCATATCCCAGTCCAAGAAGCGCAAGAATCTAACTCCAGGTAATTCCCCTCCACCGCCCAACAAATCTGGTCATCCATCCTCCTCATCAAGCATCAATAAATAAGATCCTGAAGATTACCTGTCTGACTATCATCAAGCACCAATTGGCCCATGGGATCCCCTAAAGGTTCACAATATATGTAACGTCAAAGGAGAATTTAAGCTCCCAAAGAAGTTCCCTTGGTTTTCCCTCTAATGTCTGTCAAAGAGAGTGCAAGTTTAGTCTGTGATGGCTATGTTTTTAATTGCAACAATCAAAAGAGAGCAGGAAGAATCAAGCATTATGTGTGTGAAGATAGATGCTGCGCTGCCAGGATCAACACAGAAGGATGGAATAAAGTCACTAATGAAAAAGGAGAGCACACATGCAATGCTCCAATCAATCTTATTAAAAGCTTCTAAAGTGGTACCTCTACCAAATGGTCCCAGTCTCCAAAGACGTCAAGGCTTCTGATCTGGTGGTTAAGGCCACCACACACCTAAGTAATGAGAACCTGAAGCTCATCCCTGACTGCAACCAGTTAGTGAAGTACATATGTGACAAACACTGTGATCTATTCCCCCATAAGAAATCTTCCATGGTCTAAGGAGAGTTAGTATTGACAGAGGAGTTAAAGATGTTCAATGGTGATGAGGTATTCCTTTTACATGATGATGGGCCTACATCAGAGGCAAGAATTATATGCTATTTTACACAACAGAACCTGGAGCAGTTAAGAGATTCAGAGACCTGGTTATGTAACGGTACCTTTGCAGTATGTCCCCACCTTTTTTACCAACTATGGGTTATACATTCCCTTATTGAAGGCAAGGTGCTCCCATTTGCCTACTTTATGCTTCCTGGGGTAACAGAAGAGATCTACACAAAGGCCTTTAAAATTCTTCAGGAGTGCATCAAAGCCCTACCCAATAATAAAAAGAGTCCCCCTGGCCATAACACTAGAGCCAATCTAGATGATGATGAAAAGGATGAAGCCACACTTGCTGCAGAACAAGAAGCTCATGATAAAGCACTTGGCCCCTCAACTATAATCATGGACTATTAAACTCCCCAGTATAACAATTTTATAAACACCTTTGATGGAGAGGTCCAGGGGTGTTTTTTCCATTATTGACAGGCTGTCAACAGGCAACTAAAGGGTTTACCTGAGCTCAGCAAGCTCTACTGTCTATATACATCAGGAAAGTGTAAGTTCTTAATTCAGCAGTTTGTAGCACTAGCCTTTGTAAAGCCAGAGCATGCTGAATAAGCCTTTGAGCTCCTATGCCAGGATCCATATGCCAAGAAACATGATGGTGCCTTCTACCCTTTCATTGAATGTTATGAACCACAGTGGATTGGACGTAAGGTCACTAAGCGCCGGAGCAAGCCCAGAGCCAAAGCCAACTGGAACTGCTAACAGGCAGTTCTTAAGGATGAGATGAAAACTACTTCATCTTTGGAGGGCTGGCATAAGCATATCAAGTCCTTCTTTGAAATCAAGCCCAGATACAACACCTTCTACAAGCACCTCAAAGTCCAACAGGGGAAGACTGCTGCATCCATCAGAGATATTGAGAACTGCCCATCCAAGAAGAAGAGAACCACCAAAGAGAAACAGTATTAAGAGAAGATCAAGTACGTTGTCAAGGCCAAATAAAGTTTCAGAGATTGGGTAATACATCAAGAAGATTGCCACAGTTCTTAATGGCAACCAGATGATCACAGTCTAGCTTTTAATTAAATTTATTGAGTATTGCTTAATTTTTTATATAGTTCTTATATGTTAAGTATAATATTTTTAAATAAATAGTTTTTATAAATAACTCATTAATAATTTATGATACTGTTTTTATAAAATCATTGATTTTCTATTGATAGTTTGATGCTTTAGACTGTATTACATGGCCTATATTGGTATTTTACTAGTAAATTATACTTTTTTGTAGTTTTTAATATAGAAAAAACTTTATATTGTTGTAACTGTGCTGTTTTAGCAGAGTTACAAGGGGAAAATATTTAGAAGCTGGATAATAATCTTTATTAAAAGATAAGTATTATATAGTTGTTGTGAATCATGGTAAGTAAGAACATGATTGTTGATCACACGGCTGGATGGTGAAGGGGGTGTCTTGATCCTGGTAATGAGTCAAGCGCCAAAACAAGGTATCCACCATAAAGGATCATCATCTGTTCATGTTGCTGGATTTGGCAATTTGAGTTGACTTCCTAGTCTGGCTTTGAGTGGCCAGGTAATTGGATTGTGAGTCACAAACCCACTTCCTTGAAACCTTGCTGGCAGGTTAAGCCTGCTGTTTTGACATTAGTACTATAAAAACCAGTTTTTTAATGTACTTCAAACAAAATGTCAAATATCTATAGCTTGATAAACAAATTAGAAGCAAACCTTCAAAAGGGTGTTGAAATAGAAAAAAATATCAGGGAAATAGTAACAGGAAAGCTGGGTAACAAGGGCCAGCCACTAATCCAGTCAAAAGAAGATGCACTGAATAAACTAGGAAATATTATAGACAAAAAGAACAAAGAAGCGTTGCTCAATTTACAGGGAACAATCCTATCATGTCTGAAGTTCAACAACACGGCCAACAATTTGTGGGAGTTCTGGAAAGGGGCCAAAGAAAACAATAAGAAGATCAAACTGATTGAAGGAACTGTAATCCCACAGTAAATAAACACCAACAAAGAGAAAAATAATCAAATGTAAACAGATTAAAACAAAACACAGTCAAGAAGCAGGAGCGCCTCAAAAAACAAAGAAAATTCAACTAATGAAAATCAAGAGGAAACACAAGTAACACAGAAAATAAGGAAAATCAAACCCAGAAAAACAAATGAAGAGCAGCCAACACTCATGAAGTTTGCTGAAGGGGCGCCTGTGGCTGAGGGGGCTACAGGGAAGCAATCAGTAAGTATTTTTATGTTTTATTTGTATTTACTTTAGTTATAACTAGGGATGGGGACAAGGTCACAGAAGTGGCAGCTTTTACGCCAAGTTGGTTCTACAGGGGTTACCAATCACTGGTAGCCCCTGTAAAACAAATAAATAAAAATGAAATCTAAAGAATAATTCAAAAGAACATCAATATATATGCAATAAAAGAATCCATGAATAGGGAATTAAAAGCACCAGAAGGAAGCTCAACCTGGGTCAAAGAAGCCTATGAAGTAGGTACAAGTATCAACTTCAAAGGAATGATGGATATCCAAATAAATGTCAACATGAATTCTGACAAATATATATTTGAATGCCTTGAACGTTTTCTATTTTCAACTATGAACACATATGAAATAAACCTGAAAAAAGTCAATTTCAAGTTCCAAAAGAAAACATCAAAGCCACAATATTCAAAAATTAATAAAATCAATATCAAATCAAAGAGGTGATGCATTTTTAGTCAATAAGATGAAATCTTTATTTATATTGTTTGCAGAGGCGTGGGTTGCAGATGCCTCCAAAATACCTGACTCTCCTTTACTCAATTTTTCAAACACAGCCTATACAAATCAATTAGTTATAATCTACAAGAAACTCTGCTTATTTTCAGAAATCTATACCTCACAGCAACTGCATCTTGCTGTTTACCTTGGGGTAGTACTACACTGCATTATGAAGGTCAACATGAAATAGCTGGAGGACAACTCCCTTCAAATGGACGTCTGCCAGCTGGCACTGGATTAAATGAAGTCACTGTGGGGCTACTAAACCGTAGAGCATGTCCTATATGACTGTTTTATGTTAGCTTTGTTGTACAGTTACACAATACCTCCAGAGAACCAACTCCTCATTAATTTGCTTTTGCAACTTCCTTTTATAAGACGCTCAGCCACCACTGGGGTGTTGAGCGCCACCCCTCTAGCAATTGGCGCCAGAATTGTCCACCACGTACAGAAGAGTATGTGGTCCCAATTGAACGCATTAGCAGAAAATATAATTTTGGGGAATAATATCCCGGAATAATTGCATACCCCTTTGCAATTTGCATCCCCCAATAAATCATCTTCCCTTGCAACTTAAATTTTATTTTTTAAAAAAAAAATTATTTTAAATTATTAAAATTTAAATACTAAATATTTCAGTATTAAATAATTCACAATTAAATAAAAATATTTAAATTTTGTTATTTAAAAAAATATTTTGATTTTAATATTTAAACTTTAATAGATAAATTTTAATATTTAAACTTTAATAGATAAATTTTAATGTTTATAATTATAATTTTAATATTAAAATTTAAATATTACAATTATAATATTTAAATTATACTAGTAATATATCTAAATATATTATAGGACATTAGTTATAGTTGCAAACACGTCAAATAATACAAAATAATTAAAAATGTTTTTATCTAAAAGCTCTTTGAGTACAGGTTAATTTATTATGTAGATAAACAACAAGAATTAAATTTATCTGCATCATGCGGCCTGCTCCACTTATATTCTAAACAATTGTTTGTTTAAAGCTCAAATTACCTTTCCCTTGTAATATGACTTGGTAAATATATTTGATATGCTTGACCCGTGTCCTAAGTACTAATTAGTAAGAGATACATGAAAATCATTGGTTTCTGTGTTGTATGGCTATAGTGGCACTAAATCAATAAGATCAGGTGATGACCTGCAAGGTCCAATTTGTGGCTTAAAAAAGCCAAAGACCATCAAAGATTCACAATTATTTAAATAAAATTAATCTATTTGTATCTTTTTTAATTTATTTATTTATTAGCGCACAGTCAATAAAATATTCAATGCATTATAATAAAAATATATGTCCTCTTACCTAGTGTTGATTTTATACTTATGGGAAGTATAATAAACAAAATAAGAGGAAGAGTTAAGAAGAGAATGATACTTTATCAAATATGAGTATAGGCTTAATATAGTATCATGACAAGCCACATGTTGTCCATGTACGTCATGGAGGTCATATCTTTAGGCTCTTTTGGGACCTCAAAACAAAACCAAATCTGTCAAAATGGAATTCCAGCTAGGTTAGTTAAAACCTTGGCCTTGGTTTTTTCCCTTGTCTTGGTCTGTGCCATCACTGTTCTCATCACCAGATCCGCTCATCAAGCCAAGTCCAAAACATGGGATCCAGGTTACTTCAGAACCAGGTTCAGATTGTGGTCTTGAACAACATCTTGTCTATCCAGTTGAGGACGTAGAGTCTAATGAAATCCTAATGCTTTTGGCCTTTTCCCTGTCCCTCTTTGACACGTCCCCAGACCAATTCTGCACCAATGCTCAGAAGGTACATCATGTAGCCAAG